>CM037854.1:94935403-95058428 GCA_021234595.1 Delia radicum | reverse complement strand
AAAAAAAATTTTTAAAATTGGCTAAGATTTGTGCCGAAAATATTATTTGCTAAAAAAAAAATGCTTTTGGAAATACCGTGCGGTGGTCCGTTTGTCTTTTTCTAACTGGTAGTCTTATTTTCTCTTAGCTCAGAAAATTAGGCTAAAGTGCACTTTATGGGGCGTAACGAAATTAAAAAAAAAAAAAGTACATGGACCCCTCCGGAATAAAAAAAAAATTTTTTTTGTTCTGGAGTTAAGGGGGCCGGGGCCCCCTTTGGCCCCAGGCCCTAAAAACCTGATACACCACCGAATATACAAGTATGGGTATTCAAATCAAAGGAAATTTTCTCCCGATTCCAAAAATAGTATTATTTTTGGATAAGTGTACCAGGGCGGCAACCAGAGCCATTTTAAACCCCCAAAAGGGGGTAAAAAAAAAAATGCAAATGTTAATGAAAAAAATATGACCCCCTCCGGAATAAAAAAAGAAAATTTTTTTGTTCTGGAGTTAAGGGGGCGAGGCCCCTCTTTGGCCCCCAGACTCTAAAAAGTGATACTCGAACGAATATGCAAGTATGGGTACTCAAATCCAACGAAATTTTCTCCCGATTTCAAAAATGATATTATTTTACTCAATTTATTCAAAAAAATAAAAATTTTTTTGAAAAAATCGCGCGATTTTAGGGCCTGGGGGCCAATTATTTAAAACAAAAAATGAAAATTTTTTGAAAAAATCGCGCGTATCATTATCTTCTCTAGTGTGACGGCGCGCAGGGAAACTTTATTCAGCGAAGCCACCTGCCGCGTCCTATGGAGGAGAAAACCCCTAAGAGCGGCCGCAGGCCGCCACGCAGAAAAACTTTATAAAGCAAGGATTTTCAATATTGTTGCAGTTAAATTAATATTTGCAAAAATGTGTAATGATTAAAGTGATTTTTTTTTTCATTTTAGGGCCTGGGGGCCAAAGAGAGCCCGTCCCCCTTAACTCCAGAACAAACAAATTTTCTTTTTTTATTCCGGAGGGGGTCATATTTTTTTTTTTCATTAACATTTGCATTTTTTTTTTAACCCCTTTTGGGGGTTTAAAATGGCTCTGGTTGACGCCCCTGGTTCACTTATCCAAAAAATAATACTATTTTTGGAATCGGGAGAAAATTTCCTTTGATTTGAATACCCATACTTGTATATTCGGTGGTGTATCAGTTTTTAGGGGCCAAAGGGGGGCCCCGGCCCCCTTAACTCCAGAACAAAAAAAATTTTTTTTTTATTCCGGAGGGGGGTCATATTTTTTTTTTTTTTTTTTTCGTCACGCCCCATAAACTGCACTTTTGCCGAAAATTACTCGCCAAAAGCTGATGTCTGTACCAAGGTTATTACCCCGCCATAAAACTGGTCGACTTGATTTCGCTAAGAAGAATTTATAAACCAACAGGGAGAAAGGTAAGTCAAAAAATCGCTGTTGCTGGTAGGACTGTTTAAACACGAATTTCTTTTAAATTTCCAGATGCTATTAACAGCTATTGGAGAGGCCTACGTAATGAACCACGATATTTCGGATCCTTTATGGTTTGGGGTGCTTCTTGTTCCGACGGCATGGTTGATTTTATATTACAGTATTATAAGATAAATTAGTGCCATTTATTAAAAAAAAGAAGAATTAATTTTCCAACAAGACATGTACATATGTAAGTCGTCAAATGATGGAATGGATACCAGCAAAAAATATAAAATAATTGGAATGCCCCTAAAGCCTTATTAAAACTGCTGCTATTAAATATTTTTCTTAAATTTTTGTAACTTTTTATATATTTAGTTAAGTGTAGTTATAATTTTGAAACACTAAATGATTTTGTTGCTTCTTTTTAAATAGTAAAATAAAAAATAAGTGAATTGCTTTTATGTTAAATATTATTAATTTTGCATTGGTTTTATGCAACGCAGTGTATGTGAATATTATTAAATATTGTTTTTCTTTCATCCCTGGCATTTCATACATGGCATTAACAAAGAATCATTTTTCAAATGTGTATCCGTTTTTTTTTTGTAGAAAGACAATACCGAAACCAAAAAAACATGTGGCAGTTGCTAATATAATTAAATTTCTAAAATATTAAGTTTAGTTTGAAAATAAAAAAAATATTTTAACTTATGAAATGAATATGATTAAATGTTGTTTTTCTTCTGTTTTAGAGCTTTATTTATACAATTCTACTTGTCATTAATATCGAAAACAACAAACAAACACAAACAGGCAAGGATGATATAAAAAAGTGAAAAAATAAAAAACAATATTAAGTATATGTATTAGTGTGTTTTTTTTTTTTTTTTGTTTTTGTTTTTGATTTTGGGATATCATAACTTTTTAGAAGGTTTTTGCAACAATAAAAATAATGGCGTTTTTATTTTTTGAAAAATTCCAACTCCTTCAATTCCCGCTCGGCGGCTAAAATCGCGAATTTTGGGTACCTTCTTTTGTAAAACAAAAACCGTTAAAAATATTTAAAATCTGACTTCACGAATCGATTCTACATGACAAATTAGGCTTATAAGTAGTTGTTTTCCCTTTCATACTGCACCGGATAGCCATTAGGGTGGTCGGAAAAAATGGATTTTTTTTATTCTTTCATTTTAATTATTTTTTCGTATACACATTTGAAGAGGATTCTTACTTGAGAAAAATGGTATACTATACTTATTTCTATTACTACCCGTTAAAAAGTTATTATTCCTTAAACTTTTATATTTACATACCCACATTTATTTTCTTTTGTTTTAAAATTTTTACTAAAAAGTTTTTTTTTTTGTGTTAAATGCTTTACGAAAAAGATTTTATTGAAATCGAAAAAGTTGAGCAAGTGCATAATAATGTGGAAGTAGATGCAATGCACAAGATGACGTATAGTGATTCCTTATTTACTAAGACGCCGCACACAAGGACAAATAGCCAAATTAGGACGACAAAAATAGAATTTTTCATTTTGTTAAATGTAACCACTATTGCACTTAATATGTTCTATATACCAGTACGCACTCAACCTATAATTTTTTTTTTTTTAACGCTTCACATTAGTCTGTACGTGCGTGCAAAGTATAAGTATCTGTTACACGCACTTATTCCTGTCAGCAGCATCTATAGCGTTTATTGTTTATACACTCGACAATTGTTTGTAAATTTACAGTTTGAAGTTTTTTATAAAAAATTTTAAGCATCAGATATTTAATTTAATTTGCAGTTATTATTAAAATAACAATTTTATGTAGTGTAGATATAGTTTAATGTTTTTATTATGAAATATATTTAAAAATTTACTTTAGCTAGAGCTATAAAAAAAGTTCCACAGAGTTCCACGACGTTTCCTTACAAGTTAAAACAAACAACCACTAATAAGTGTAAAAAAGTCAAGTGGAGGTCCCCCCGTTTCCCCCTTCAATAGATAGAGCATATTTTGCTTAGGTAGTACACCTAATTCTGAAAATCCCACATGCAAAGGACATTTTTTTAATTCGTTCCAAATTCGTTTTAAAAGTTCCAAACAGTTCAACGACTTTTCCTTATAAGTTAAAAAAAAACAACTACTATAAAGTGTAAAAAAGTAAAGTGGAGGTCCACCCGTTTCCACTTTCAATAAATAGAGCATATTTTTCTTAGGTATGACATTTTTTTTAATTCGCTTAATTATTCATTCTGTGCAGTCTGCTCACAAAATACTTGTGTGCATCATTGATGTATACTTAAACTGCTACGAAAATATATAAAAAGGGGAATTCCGTTACTAAATTGTAACTAACACAACCGCAATAGCAAAGTTTTTCATTCAGTGCAGTCTCCTCACAAAATACTTCTGCGCACCACTGATTTATACTTAAGCTGCTACGAAAATTTATTAGAAAGGGGAATTCCGTAACTACATTGGGTGTACTGAGATATATAATTATTAATTCCGTTTTTTATAAGTACATATTCTCGTTTTAAGTTTTTAATTAGGCCTTATGTTTTGAAATTTGAATTTTTAATTTTTAAAACTGATATCAAAAATCCCGTGTAATAAGTTTTAAGCGAATTCGATAAATTTTTTTAAAATTGTCCGCCATATTGAATCCGCCATTTTGAATTTTTCAAAACTAACATCAGATTCGTAATCAGCGACCCAAAAAAAATTCCGTGTAATAAGTTTTAAGTGAATTCGATCAATTTTTTAAAAATTGTCCGCCATATTGGATCCGCCATTTTGAATTTTTAAAAACTGACATTAGATTCGTAATCAGCAACCATAAACCTTTAACGTACTTAGTTTTATTAAAATTTATTGAATCCATATGAAGTAAATAATATTGTCGCGCTAAATCCTCCATTTGTCCCTGTGTGCGCCGTTTGATTTTATAACTCTTCAGAGTTTGAAAACTGTAGTTAATTTTGGAATAAACATCTAATTTATGCTTTTTAATGCAGCTGAGTGGGCAGACCAAAAAAGTTTTTTTAAATGCAATTGAAACCTCCAGAAATATTCAATCAACAAGCATTTACACCGAACAACTTGTTGGTAAAATTTCGCGGTTAAACACTTCTGGCTTTTTAAAAAATAGAGATAATTTTAATTGTTTAGCTCCATCAGCAGTTAAAAAAAGGGTAATTATTCAAATAATTTCTATTTATTGTTTCTAATAATCATTATTATTGTTTTGTTAATAAAAAATTTGTACTTTGTTTTTAATAAATAAAATTTACTTTGCAATAAAAATTACAAAACAAAAAAATGTTGTTGTTACTGGCAAAACAATTTAAGGCTTAATAACTTTTTAACGGGTAGAAATAAAAATAAGTATAGTAATCCTCTTTAATTTATTATTAATTAAAGAATAAAAAAATCGATTTTTTCCGAGCGTAAAAAACTGCTTATAAGCCTATTTTTCATGTAAAATCGATTCGTGAAGTCAGATTTTAATATATTTAGCGGTTTTTGTTCTACTAAAGAAGGTACCCTAAATTCGCGCTTTTAGCCGCCGAGCGGGAATTGAAGGAGTTGGAATTTTTCAAAAATAAAAACGCCATTATTTTTATTGACACAAAAACCTTCTAAAAAGTAATGATATCCCAAAATCTTAAAATCAAAAAACACTCTAATATTTATAGAAAGTTTTCCAATAAAATTAAATAAAGAGTACTTATAATTTGTTTTTATTTAATAAATAATTGTATGTATATTAAATAAATTCTTTATTTACAGTTATATTAGTTTTTTGTTTTTATATACATCGAGATTATTTTTATGTTATTTTCAATTTATAACGAGCTTTCAACCTCCGTATATTTACAAAAATAAAGCAAATCAAACATATTAGCTATCTGTTTGTAATAAACTAACATTTAGCAGAAAACATGTGTTGATTTTCACTGATTTATTTTCATTTCCATTTCACAATTTTTCTGCCAAATTATTGTAATTTAACATACAATTTAGGCCCTAAATTTAGCTGAACGTGATTTTCAAATTCATTGGAAATTATGCTGATATTTGATACTTTTCCAAAAATGATGCTAATTTTGTTAAATTTTTAACAGAATAATCAATTTTAATAAAATATACTGGAAAGGAATCGCTCCACACGCAATTTATATTTTTTTTTAATTGCAACTATTATGTTACAAAAAGAGCAATTGAGATCTCTAAATTAGGCATTTTAAAAAATCTTTTAAATAAATCTTTTAAAAAAAAGGGTTTCACATTTTTATTAAATTCATGAGTATTTTCTTATGTAGGCTAAAGTGGGTTAATGACATCCGATGAAGTCAAATGAGAAGTTTAATTTTTCACAATTTTGAATTTTAAGAGTTTTTAATAGACATAAGTGATTTTAAAAAATGCACTTAGAATACTATGTAAGTAAAGATCGCTGCAAATATAGTTAAAACAAATGAAATTACATTTAAAGAAAGGCCGACTTACGTTTCAGTAAATTCAACTAAGATTGTAATTTGTTTTTTACATTTTATTTTTAATTTATAAAATATAATAAAAACATTGTTAACATTTCTTAGATCCTGATGATGAACTGATGTTCGAAATATATAGATTAAAAAAAAAAACGTAAGAAAACGGTGTTTTATTAAGAAGAATCGTAATTTTAAAGCAATACAACATAAAAAAATAAATTGTAAAATTTAAACCGATTCAGCAACACAAAAATAAAATTGATAATTTTATCAATAAACCCTTAATTGTTTTTTAATGTTCAAAAAATTAACCACAGTTGTAAAAAATAATCAAACATTTATTTTTTAAATAACAAAAAACTACTGTAAGAAATGAATGTAAAATCATAAAACAGTTATTTGATGTGGTTTGTTTTTTTAAATGAACTACAAGGTCAGTAAAAAAATTTTGTTTGTTTTACAAATGACTGAAATTTACATTAAAAATAAAGAAAACTTATTAAAATCCATACAACTACATATTTTTAAAGCAGAGGTTCCCTGAGTGTGGGAAAATTCGTCACGGATTAACGGTAAAAAAAACGATTTCTCTCATTTGGGACAACCTAGTATTCATCTAACAAGAAAATTACACAATGGTGTATCCTCTGATTAGAATAAAACTTGGATATATTTTAAATGAGAAACAATAATAATAACACTGTGCTAGTTTTGAGAACTTTTTTTGCCGACAAACGGGGGCACCTGGTGGATTAAAACTAAATCGACTGTGCTGAATCGAATGGCGTTTACCGTTTTTTTAGGTTAGCTCTTAAAAAAAAGTTAGGGGGGGGGGGTTAAAGTTTCCCCCTTTTGGCCTGTTCTTGCAGAATACCGGTATATAAAACTATGTTTTCTTTACATCTGAGGTGTAGGATGTGTTCAGCAACTTTGTAGAAAATATTATGCTAAATATTTTTGTGGAACATATTAACCCTCTAACTGCCCCTCATAACGGCATTTTTTGGCTTTATTCTAACAAATCGTTAAAAACACCCCGAAAAAGGGGAGGGGAGGGCATGCAATGTTCTACAAAAATGTTGGCCATAAAATTTTACTATATACGTCAGAACACACCAAAACCCAAAACTTAACACAAACACCAAAAACGAATCAAATTCAAGATTGCCCACACACAAGGTATGCAACCATATATGGTGAAATAAAAAAAAATCAACTACATATTAATTTTAATTTTTTTTTTATTTTGTTATTCAATCAAAAGAAATTTAAGAAAAATTAAATACATATTTTTAATCCTACAATTAACAAAAAATAAAATTTATAATTTATTTGCTATTCAAAATTAAAGGTATTTTTGTGGTTAAAGCTAAAGATTTAAATGGAAATTATTCTTCGTCCTCCTGCAAATTCCAACAAATATCTCCTAACAGCGAATCGAGTTGTTTGCCACTATACCAGTGTTCGAGTCTGGCTGTCACTTGGTGAAATCTCTCGCCATGTTCATCGGACTCAGCTGGTGATTGTTCATTAAATTTATCTGCATGACAATGCAAAAAATGTACTTTCAATGACATTCTGACGTTTAATTTTTGAAATGCAGTTAGCATATTTTCAATTAAAATTCGCCAATTTTCAGACCGATGATTTCCTAAAACATTTTCAATTACTGATTTTATACAATTCCAGGCCAATAGCTCGATATCAGTTAATGCAACTTCAAATTGTTGGTCCTTCATAAGACGTCGAATGTCTGGTCCATTAAGTATTCCTGTGAAAAAAAATAAAGTAGTTTAGAGTACATACCTTCTTTTACTTTCATGCAGCTTAATCGTGGAAAAATTCGGCGCAATTCAGAAAAAGCCTTCCCATCTGGGTTCAATGCTTTTATAAAATTTTTTACGATTCCCAGCTTGATGTGGAGGTGTGGAAGCAAAATCTTTTCTACAGGCACAAGAGGAATTTCAATAATATTATTTCTATTCAATTTGATTTCCTCACGTAAAGGCCAATTATACTGATCGCCATCAAAACGCGTATTCCATAGGCACATGAAAGACATGTTTTTTGTATAGCCCAGTTGCATGCCTCTTAAAAGTGCCACCACTTTCAAATCTGCACATATTTTCCACTTGTGGTCTTCATATTTAATTAATTCTAATATTTTTTTTCATTGATGAGTATGTCTCTTTAGTATTTGTGCTTAGTGCTATTGGGATAGAGTTTTTTAAATTAGTGGCATGTAGCAAAACTGCTTTTAAGCTACTTTTGGACGAATCAATGAATAATCGCCAATCTCCTGAATTATATTCATTTTGCATTGTTAAAATCAAGCCACGGATGTCAGTACAATACGCGAGAGATTATTCTCAATAGATCTAAAAAAAGTTGTACATTTACGATGGCGATTTATTGCCCCGTATATTTTTACATCGGGAGCCAAAATATTAGCTTGTTTTAAATCTTTTGTCAAAGGAATGCTCTGTCTTTGTGATAATTTTAGGCGCCGTATCATTATATCCAGACGATTTTGCGTGATTTCATTGTGACTGCATGGAACCGTGATGTTTGACGGTTGATATATTGATACTGCGTCTTCACAGGTTTGAACAGATTCATATACTGAGGAACTATTTTCTCTTTGGTTTCGGTTATCCGGCACAGGAATTTCATTACAATGTGGCATCGGAAATTGAGCATATGTTGTTGCAGTGTAAGATATAGAACCACTTTTTTTTCTGTTCATACCTGCTGTATGATTTATGCACGCATAACACTCACCTTCAACATGTAGTATGGGATCTCTCCAAATCATTGGAACACCAAATGGCATCGCGTCTCCATATTTTTTCATTTTTTAAAATGGTAAATGCAAGTTGTACACACTATCGAGGGTGTTCAATTCTTACCACATATAACACTTAAAGAAAATTATGATTCATACAAGTTAATTATTTCAATAGTAATTTTACGGCGAATGGGCATAATTGTAAATTTTCCACACACGTAACAAAAGTAGTTAAATTTATTACACGCCTCCATCTTAGATATTTAAGTATAACCGACTTGATAAGACATTGTCAAAAACTTTAAAGTTAGACTTATTTTAATACTTCTTATTTTTCAAAGTAAGTACCACTGTACAATTTTATAATTGAGGGTTTGCCGAAAAAAAAAAAATAACGGTAAAGAAATAAACCCGATTTGAGGCAGATTTCTAACGATTTCTTAGACCTTTAAGTGTAACTTTGTAAGAATGTTTTGAATGGGCTAGGTCCAAAAATGGAACAAGCTAGTTAAAACTTGGAATATATATTAAGGAATACAAAAATATAAAATAATTTAGGAAGCAATAATAACTAAATTAACCCTTAATGAGCAGTCTTGAATATGATTAGTTTTTGGTGTTTGTGTTAAGTTTATGGTTTTGATGTGTTCTGACGTATATAGTAAAATTTTATGGCCAACATTTTGTAGAACATTTCATGCCCTCCCCCACCCCTTTTTCGGGGTGTTTTTAACGATTTGTTAGAATAAATCCAAAAAATGCCGTTATGAGGGGCAGTTAGAGGGTTAATATGTTCCACAAAAATCTTTGGCATAATATTTTCTATAAAGTTGCTGAACACACCCTACACCTCAGATGTAAAGAAAACATAGTTTTATATACCGGTATTCTGCAAGAACAGGCCAAAAGGGGGAAACTTTAACCCCCCCCAACTTTTTTTTAAGAGCTAACCTAAAAAAAACGGCGAACGCCATTCGATTCAGCACAGTCGATTTAGTTTAACCCACCGGGTGCCCCGTTTGTCGGGGTTTTCAACTAGCATAGTGTAATAATTGTTTCACATATTTATTTTAGGTGCGCAATCTCAAGTTTAGGGGTTCAGATGTGGAGTCAAAAATTACCCAATTTGACATTTATTTATTTCTAATAAAGTTTGTTAAACTATATGAAAATTGGGTATCAAACGATAAGTATTTTAAAGACGCATCCACTGGTTAATAAAACATATCTTATAATTTTTGTTATTAAAAAATAGGTCTGTAATAATTTTTTCGAATCAACAATATATCTAAGTTTCATTAATATCTGTGGATTCACCACAATAAAGACAAACAATCGAAACAGTGAACTGGAATGGGAGAATCGTGTCAAAAGAAAGCGACGACAGTTCCATCTGCATGCAAGGTCTTGGCGTCTGTTTTTTGGGATGTGCGTGAGATATTTTTTTTGAGTATCTTCAAAAAGGAAAAGCAATCAACGACGTGTATTGCTCTAACTTACTGCCGTTTTCAAGTTATTATATTAATGAAAAACGGCCACATTTGGCGAAAAAGAATGTGCTTTTCCATCAAGAAAATTCACCAGTTCACACATTCACTATTCCGATGGCCAAAATCAATTAATTAAAGTTCGAATTGCTTCACCACGCACCTTATTTGCCAGATTTAGCTCATACCGATTATGTTTTATTTCCAAACTTGGGAAAATGGCTCGGTGGTAAAAGATTTGCCAACAATGAGAAGGTGGAGTCTGAGGTTGATGGCTATTTTAAAGAGACAGTTCTTACTATAAACAGGGTATCGAAACTATTGAATATCGCTGGAAAAAATGTATCGAGCTAAATGGAGATTAGGTTGAGAAAAAAAAAAACAATTTTTCCCAAATCTGTTGTTTTTTTTTAGGTCGGCTAATTTTGGGTCCGCCCTCTTATGAGGTGTTTAAAAAATTTTAGACAAAATAAATTTTTGCCGATGTTTATGCTAAATCCATCCACATAAGCATCTTTTCTTGAGCGGCTCAAAATGATGACGGTTTTAATTTAAAATAAAATTACAAATACTAATAATATTACAGTTTTTGTTTGGATTTACTTAAAGTTATATCAATTTATAGATGTTGTTAGTTTTATCACATGTCAAAATATATATTATACCACCAAACAAATAAAAAAATACACTCAAACATTTTTTTGTCATATTTTAGAACAACGGTATTCCAGGAGGTCCGCAAAGAGCTTTGACAAAAAGATTGTTTAGAACAAATTTTAATAAAATTGAAAATATTGTTTGCAGTTTTATTAATAATTCAAATTATAGAAAAATTAATTAAATAATTGAAATTGTTTTTTGGACTTCATTGGTTAGAAAAATATATTCTCACATAAAATGTTTCTTTTTCAAGGACATAAGTGTTATAAGTTTTATGAGAAAAATGTAAATTTATAAGCATTATAAGCAGTTTTTATTTTTTTTCTTTATGCGTAATTAACATTGTTTTTTATTGTTCATTAACAGTTATGAGTAAAACTAAAATCGAAATTTACCCACTGTGGCCGAGTGTAGTCGGGAAATTATGCATGCGTTTGTCTTATTATCAATATAAAATTTATGATTTAGACATAGCTATATCGACTCCCGCTATTCTTTTTGGGGGTATATCAAAAAAAAAAAGTATCTGAAACGTAGAGACTGAAAGGTAGGGACTATGCTAAAAAAGTTTCTTTTTTATTTGTTTTAAATTTTTTTTAATTTTAATTTAATTTATAAATTTAGTCATTTTGTTAAAATAAAATTTTTTGTTTAAAAAGTTTTGAATCTATTTCTGCTCTTTTCTATTTAAACAAATAGTTACAATTTTATTAAATAAACAAAATTTAACTTTAAAAACTACATTCAGCGTTGCCAGGTTTGAAGATTGATTTTTTATACCCAAAATAACTAAATGACTCCAACTTGTATAACTTGTACACAAAAAATACTACTCGTATTAATAACCAGCAAGACCTTTTGTTTTAAAGTTGTAAAAATTTGAGTTTTCAATAGTCTTTACTGCAGCTTTATGGCTTTTTGAACAATTTTAGGGGTTTTTTTGAACTAAAGCGAAATTGGTTAAAAAGCACTAACAATAAATTACAAAAACCCCAATTAAGTGCTTTTTTATGTTTTGCAACCATGAGTAAAATTTGGCGTTTTATGACATTGAAAAGCGCCATAAATAGTGCAAAAAGCACCAAGGCATCACTTGTTTCAAAGTGAAACTTTAGATATTCACAATTTATATTTGAAAATACACTATATACACTAATAAACATTTTTTTTTATTTAATAAAAACATTTTATATTCAGAAGCACCCAAAATGAAAAACATGAAATAATCAAAAAATTACAGAACAAAACTGTCAAAGAACGATTGAACAAGAAGGTTGACCTAGTTTGTTAAAATCAATTGGCCTAGAAGAGCACTCAATCAACCAAACTAGATTTTGTTCGGCCAAGGCTAAAATTCATTCCGCTATATCTAGCAGAAACTATGCTGAAATAGCAGATTATATTTAGATTTACACTACAGAAACTGAATTATTTAACTTTGCTATGTTATAAACCAAATGAGAATTTTTAAAAATCTTATTTAAATCAATTCGAAATATGTGATTGTCACTAATACATACATACCATTTATAAAAAACTACATACATATTACAAAAAAAAAAAAAAAAAACAACAACAATATGTTGACTTCATCTCGTCTTGTTTTTTTGTGTACGTATTAACCGATTCGATGAGGGTAGTAGTAAGGGTAACACTATTTTGTTTTATTTCGGTAACGATATTTTAGGGGTATCAATATTTAACTTATTTCGGTAACGGAATTTTAGCGGTAATGGTATTTAAGTTATTTCGGTAACGTTATTTTAAGGATAACGGTTTTTAAGTTATTTCGGTAACGGTATTTTTAGGGTAACTTTAAGTGTAACTTTAGGTATTTTAAGGGTAACTTTATTCAAGGTAATGTCAATGCACCGATATTTTTAGCCACATTATGCCCGAGTTCTAATGACTGGCTAGTTTATGATCAAATTTGGGGGAAATATATCTATTTACAGATATTTTTTTTTGAGATCTTGTCAGACTATTTCGGTAGCGGTATTTTAAAGATACGTAACGCTATTTCGATTATTTCGGTAACTACATTTTACCGATAAAGGTGTTTTAGTTATTTCGGTAACGGTATTTACGGCTATTGGTATTTCGGTTATATCGGTAAAAGTATTTTATGGATAACGGTATTTCCATTGTTTCGGTAACGGTATTTTAGGGATAACAATAATTAGCTGGAAGGCTTTTGAATCTATAACGTTAGTTTGATTATGACGTATTGAATACTTTGCCTGCATTCTTTGCGTATATACATACTTGTGTTACATATAAGCGTTGAATTATAGAATAATTTAAAATTTGCTTCAAAATTTTTAGAGGTCTTCCCACTCATGGCTACTAAACGCATTAATCGATTTTGTTCATTTTCACTATGAACCTACTCATGATATCAGCAAACAATTTGACTGAAAATTAGCAACACCTCTTTCTGTATTGGTGGAGTATTCGGCATTTCAACAGACATACGGACATGGTTATATCGACTTCTCTATTCATGCTGATCAAGAATATATAGTTTATGCGATCCCAGAATTTTTTTAAAAGAATTACAAAACATTTGACAAACTGATATATACTCTCCTGCACAATGGGATGGAGGGTGTAACTAGGAGACTATCTGAACCAAGTTTTACTTTAATCAGAAGAGTTAAAGTTGAAACTGTCTCTTTTTTGTGCTTATTATTTTAAAATGTCAAAATATGACAAAATTAATTAAAAATTAACCATAAATTCATATTTCCAATATTTAAAAATAAATTTATTATTAAATTCGCTGCTCACATATAAGTGTGTCTAAATGACTAAAATAATTTCCTATAATCCTTATTTAAATGCATATTTTATAACTTTAATCAAATATATACGAGTACATATGAATTTTAAGCTCTTAAACATATTTTTATGTATTTATATAAATGTTTAATTTTAAGTATTATTGTTGTAAGTATGAAAATGTATTTTTTGTATTAGATTCAATTGCTTTTTTTTACCACATTTAATTTCTATACACAATTATTTAACTTTTAAGTTTTGTACATTTATAGTGTTATGAGTGTTGTATGTTAAATGTAGAACTGCATGACTCTGTCTGCATCATATAACCTGTGCAATTGTTAAACATGTTGTTGAAACATGAAATAAAATGTTATTTTTTCGGTACATCCTCTTAAACATTTGACAACATTATCAACAAACTAGATAAAGTAAGTATCTCGAACAATTATACTAAACATACAAGTAAATACTATGTAGGGTAGAAGGGGGAGCCTTCGCCACATTTTTTTAAAGCGGTGTCTTTACTCAACCAAAATATTTTTTGGAATATAATTTTTCATCTAAGCATTTACACATCTTAACTTTAATTGTTATGCCTAAAACATGTCTAAAACAGAAATTATCTTCATTCCTTAAACACATTTTGTTGAGATTTCCAAAGTAACTTAAATCGGCTAAACTGCCCCACTTATGGGGTAAACTCGTTAAGTTGATGTTGCACATTTGTCAGCTATAAATATAACGGTTTTGGTGGAAAACTTATATTTTATATTAAATAATCGTGGAAATGAATATAATAACTCTAAATTCAGCAAACAATTTCAAAAAAGTTTAGTTTCTTCGTATTTTTTGAACGAAAACTATATCTGACCAGTGTAACACATACAGCCATGTAACGAATTAATAATACATATACGTCTTTTAAAGTGCTACAAAATTTTGCAGACGAAACTACCCCACGTGGTGGTCAGTTGTATGTGCTCAACATAATTTCATATTTTTACACTTTTTGCAAATAAATTCTAAAAAAAAATCGTGTTATTTTGATTTAATACACGAAATGAAAAAGTTATTCCAGAAATATACTAACTCTATATTATTTTTTTTTGCAACCCCAAAAATATGTCTATCCTCGACGTCGTGTGAGGTATAATTTTAAAATTTGGTGACATGAAAGATGATCAATAACTGCATAAATTATGGAAAGGAACATTTTAATAACTCTCTTAAATACATCGAAGATCGAGGGTGGCATATGTGCCCCAGTGGTGAAACCTCCCCCTTCTACCCTACATCCAAATAAAACTTCAATTGAAGGGCTTATTGTAAAAACTTGATAAGATACATTTATTGTGCTATAGATTTTCGCTGTTTTCTAAACATCCATTGATGAATACACTTAGGATATTATGTAGGTAATGACGACAGCAATTGTAGTCAAAAACAAATGAAATATCACTTGAAAAAAATTACTAACAATTGTAGTAAAAATTAACCATAAATGTTAGTAAAAATTAAACAAACATTTACTTTTTTTTTTTTTTAAATAAAAAAAATAACTGTATAAAATTAATATAAAGTCATAAAACAGTCATTTTATGTGGTTTGTTTTTATAAATGGACTACAAGGTTAGTATAAAATTAAAATTTGTTTTACAAATGACTGACATTTACATTAAAAATAAAGGGACTGTAATACAATCTAAACAACTACATATTTTTAAAGCAGAAGTTCCCTGAGTGTATCGTTGTTAAACACTTAAAATGCATCGGAGATGCCGCTTATCAATTGTGATAGAATTTAGGACGTAGATCACGAATGTGAACATTAAATATTAATACCCAGTAAAAAATTTTCGTGCTTTCAGAAGCAGGGTAAAACAAATGCGCTGATCTAAGTGCTTACTATTTATTATCTTATACTGAGAAGCAGCAAAATAAACGAAACATTTTCGTATAAAAATAAACAAAACAATTTTTGAACTTTCTGAATTCCCTTTCATGAATGCAGGTTGTAAGCAGCTTTCCTTAATACCTTACAAGGATGCAGGTTGTAATGGAGAAAGTTTCATATTGTGGGTAATAAGCGATCTGTACCTGTTTCCCCGAGTGATTTCCGATTGTGTTTAGTGTTTTTGAGTATGTTGTACAAAATAATTTAATTGCTTCTGAAGAGCTAGCACGTGGTGCGATAAAGCAAATAAAATTATTATATTAATATGTCTACAATTTTAACTACAAAAAATTAATACCTGTAGAATTTTATGTAAAATAAATTATGTAATATTCATATTATTACTTTTAATCGTAATAATGTAGACATGAAATATGATTTAACTGAAAGTCATGAAATCACAGCTTTTTATAAGCGCTAAAATCCGCGCTTATTTGACAAAAAGTAATGCTTTCAAATGGGAACTCGCCATATAAAAAGCAGGTTTGTGAGGTATTCTTTTGTCTCACTCCCTTACAAACCTGCTTGCAGGTAAGCATTACCTCCACTTTTCGAAATATTCGAGAATTTAACTTTTACCAAAAATATAGTTTAACTAGGAATAACTTTTAATATGGTTTAAGAGTATGGACTTTGAACATTAAAGTCCATATCAATTAATTGCGATTAGGTGAAGAATGTAGGATATCCTTGTAATTAAACTTCATTTATTTTCTTTTTTGTGAATATCATGAAATCCCTTAATCGAATTTCCAAATTTTTAGCACATGATGTTAATTTATTTTCCAAATAATTTATTTTAGCGAAAGACCAGTTGCTTTCATATCAAAATTTTCGAAAATTCAATCAAAATTTTTTAATTTTTTGTTAATATAATTTTTGTAAAAAAAATACATTTTTGAACATGCATCATTTAAAATAGTTATCTTTTAGGAAAACACACTTCAATTAACTGAAATTTGGCTGGTATTGATTAGAAATACATGTATTAAACATATTTGATTTTTTTTGTCTGAATTCTAATAATTAAGTTTGTTACAAACTCCATATTTTTAAGGCATAAAAATATATACAAATTTTTGCAACTTAAGCAATTTTTTTTAAAACTAAAAGGGAATGTACGCGAGTTTTCTTATAAATTAAGTAGCGTGTGATGTGAACTAAAGGTACTTATTAAAGTCTAGGATTTTCTTTTAGTTTTAAATATTTTATTATCGAAATCGCAAAAAATGAGAAATTTCAACTTTAAATAGATGCCTACAGAATATTATCGTACCTCATAAAATGTGTACTATATTAAATAAAAGAGCATAGTTGACACTATTTTGAATGTTGCAAACAAGTTGCATTTGTATTTATAATTTTTTATTCGGCATCTGCGTAAAAAAGTTTTTTAGAAATGAAAGAAGTGTTTAATTGCAAGTACCTAGATTATAAACGTCCTGCAAAAATCATAAGTTTTGCATCTTTTTGACATTTAAAAGGCAAAAACAAAATAAAAATAAAATGTGACTTATCAAGTTTTTACAATAAGACCTTCAATTGTAACAAAAATCAATGAAGTATAAAGTTACACTTCAAATTTAATAAGGAGAAAATGGTAGAACTAAAATTAAAATTCAAATAAAATTTGAGAGATTATATTATTGTTGCTCATAAAAAAAACAAATTTATTATTGTTTTTAAAATATTTGTGGTTTTAAGAATTTAAGATAAAAATTTTATATTACTTAAGTGTTGTTTTAGCAAGTTATATGAACCAGTCTCTCTTTTTTGACATTTCCTTGCATCTTCTTGATGTAACAATTATCTGTAGTTTTTGGTGGGGTATTTAAAAAATAATAATTTTAATAAATATATGTAGAACTTCTATACTACTGATCCGATGGGTATGAATCAAATTGTAAACAGTAAAAGAGGTGTTAATCTTTTGAAATATTGTAATTATATCACCCTGTTTTAGTACAAAAAATCTTTTGGGTGTGTAGCTTTTGTAAATGGACCAATTTCTTTTTGGTGCAAATTTCATCCAAATCGGTTAATGCTAACCCGCTGCGATAAACTCCATATTGTCAAAAAATTTTAAATATGAAGGAATTTGATGGCAGGTCGCATTTGGTCCGATTGGTCTAAAATTTTCAACATAAAATCTTGAGACATAGTGGAACAACAACTATACAAATATCTGACGCAAATCAAAAGTCTGACTTTGGGTCACATCATTAAACTCTCTGTTTAAAGAGTAATGCGAAGTGCATGTATTTTTAGATAACAGTATATCTTTACCACGGTCAGTGATTGCACACAAATTTCATATAGACGCAATCATAACAAATATTACAGTATTATCAGAATCACTGATGAAGACTAATTACCTGAAACTGCAGTCTGATTCAATTGCAAATGTTCAATGGAGTTATGATATTTTGAAATATGCATATTCTTCTCTACCAAGCCTCTCACAAAGCAATGAAACCAGTTGCATATTAATTGTAGTATTAATTGCACTTGTCCAAAAAAAAATACGTTAGCTTCAAAAAGTTAAAAGTCCGATATATTTTAACTTAAAAAGACTTAAATTTTCTTAATTTTCTAGAAAAATGGAAATAAAACTTTGAAATTTTAGTACTTTTCACGACTAAACTAAAAATGGTTGCTTTCTTTTATTTTGGGAGGTATTATTAATATGGAGAATTTTCCGTTTTTAAATACATTACATAATATGGGGTTTTCCGTAAATGAACAAAAAACACGCCACCCAGACCGCAGGTAGCATCTATAAGTATGTACCCATACACGATAAACAGCCCAATAATACCTATCATTTGAGTACATGACGAAATTCGCAAACATTTTAATTCGGGACAGCCTGCGGCAATATATAGTTTTATCCAAAAAAGATCTACATTTTTCTGGTATGGAACGATATATCACTATGAATAGGTCATGATATCGTATTATCCAAAATGAAACACATTTTTTTTATATTACACTATATGTTATCCCGAGTAAAAAAAATATATATACGGTCTTATGTTTTTTCGTTTTAAAATATATTATAATATGTGATTATATATGGCGTCATGCATATACATATATAATTATATATTTCTTAATCATTAAATATACAACGATATATTGTTTAATATTAACCATTACAAAATAAGATATTAAGCACATATGCTACCCAAGTAAAACGGTTGATATATATTCAGATACAATTTTATACAACTAAATGTTACAATGTAAATATTAATATAGTCATGTAAACATTTATGTAAAAGCATAAATATTTGTATCTAAGGTTTGTGTCCTTTCAAATTTTGTATATATAGCAATATTATTGGATATGGTCATGTATGTAATAGCATTTAATAAAGGGTCCGCCATCTGACGTTTTTTTCAACTAGTGCTTATTTCGTGAATGGTAACACTTAGCTCATGTCTGATTTGAGATATAATTAGTTTTATCCTTCCGCTGAACGAATATGGTCCGTATGTTCGTTATCTTGTGAAAAAAGTGAAAGAAACTGGCATCCTCATCGATAAACCAAAGCGTGAAAAACCAAAAACAGTGCGTACACCTGAGAATATTGCTGCTGTGGCAGAAATTGTGCGTGAAGCGCCATCAACATCAATTCACCGTCGTTCACAACAATTGAACATTTCGGAGACATCATTGAGACGAATTTTGCATAAAGACCTTGGTATGACGCCATACAAAGTCCAATTAGTTCAGGAGCTCAAAAAAAAAGTTATTTGGCGGACCCTTTATACCTATTTATATTTTACTGTATATACAATATATGTGGGCTCGTATATTATTAAACATAAATATTCATATAATTATATATAACTACATATGAAACATTAATATATATATTTTTGTAATTGTTTTAATAAACTCTGATGTGGTTATATAAAAACGTCCATTATAAAGCCCCATTCAATTGTTATTATTATATTAGTTTATTATTTTATTTTATATTACTATTATTTTAGATGTAATTATATAATATCAGGCGTTAGCGTTGAGATTGGATTTTTGTTCACAAGAAACACTTCAGCTTCCTCGGGCTCACAAAAATATTAACCTTTCTTGCAATATAAATATTTTTTTGATCAACGTGGCTCCAATTAGTCTAACAATTTATGTAAAAAGTGCTCTTTTAAAAATTGTAAGAAAAAATGTATTGTCAAAAGATCTGAGAAACCTAAACTTTTATACAAAACAGAAAAATATTATATTATTTAATTCCTAGGAGTTAAGTCGTTAAAACAGAGACTTGATTTTTTTTGGCGTTATAGCTTCATTTTCTTAAAATGACTAATAATATTTGTCAACAATTACACGTATTCAATATAAAATAAGTTAAATGCATACGGCATATTTTGCTTATTTTAACCATTCGGTCGAATATCGAATAATAGCACTTTTCGGCGTAATTATTCAGTTAAAAGAAAATAGCTTAAAATTCTGCATTTTAAATTAAGTTTTTCATAAAACTTTTCCTTTTAAAATATCAAACACGGCTGCTAATAGTATAGTTGATTTTTTATATCTAATTTGATACAATTATACATTATATGCAAACACTTATTTGGAAATAAAATTTGGATGAAATTGTATTGTATACGTCAAATTCCACAAATTTGTATTTAATCTCATCGTAAAGTCTAGTTTACTTTCCCTGTTTTTGTTTATAGACAAAACAAAAAAATAAAAAGGGGGAAAAAACGTGTATTGAATATCCATCAAAGGTGGACCTTGCACATAACAAAAAAGTTTTCAATTTATATTTGGATCAATGGTGATAATCTTTAACTTCGAGCTCATATATTAGATCTCATGTAGGGAGTAAACTAGTTTATATGAATGTTTGATGTTTGACATAAGAGTTACCTCTTTCAAAATGTGTTCTGATGA
Source organism: Delia radicum (assembly GCA_021234595.1). Taxonomy (NCBI): domain Eukaryota; kingdom Metazoa; phylum Arthropoda; class Insecta; order Diptera; family Anthomyiidae; genus Delia; species Delia radicum. The sequence goes on along the minus strand of CM037854.1, from coordinate 95,037,914 downwards.
TGGGAACCTAGAAAATTCCCGAAATAGATCTATCAGTACATTCCTAAAAGGGTCAAATAATAAATTTGAAAAAAAAACTCTATAGACTATTTGTTAGGACAATATCCCAATAAAGAAATATAGAGTACCTCGAACTTGAATAATTTTCATTTTTATTGATTAACAATTTAGTTTGAGATATGATTATATATAATACACCACCATAAATATTCCCATGCATATAAGTCATGGGGTCATATTGCAACATATAACCCCATGTATAATTATAGACACAGAGAAAAATTTAGCTATTTGCCAACTGAAATACTGTTACTACGATTCAAATTTAGTTATTATGAATTTCAAACGGTTGGCTCAACTTAAAATTCGTTTTCACAACCAAGTTCGGTCAATTCAACTAAATTTTAGTTGCAACACCCAAAATATTCAGAAATCTATTGTAAATATGGTTGTTCTAACTGAATTTATAAGTTGTTACCATTAATATACACTTTTAAATTCGATTGGCACTTTATTTCTCTGTGTGTATGTATTACAGATGTCTAAGTTATTTTTCATTAATTTTTTTTTTAAATTTTTATTAAATATAATATATGTCATGGGATATAAGTAAATCCAATTTAATCTCAAAATATTTCATTCTATGCAAGTATATGTACATTAATAACACTGGATATTTTTGATCCATCAGGATCTTAAATTAGACATTTTTGGGACCCCCAATTTTAAGATTAATTTTGGTTTAACTTAATCCGATAATATATTTGGGGGATCTAATCGGATATTACTCTATACCCGAATTTTGAGATAAACTTGGATAGGAATAAGTATCGATCTAGATCTGATTTTGAATTTGACGCGTAACGACTAAAATTTTGATTTTCCATTTTAAATTACAAATATATACTTTTAAATTTTAAATTTTAAATTAAATTTAATTTTTAAATTTTAAAGATATTTTTACATAATAAATAAATATTGCACGGGTTTTTGCTTAACAAGAAATAAATGATCTTGAACTTCAGTAATCTTGATCACATCATAATTTATGATAAAATATCGAAAAATAAACTATTGGTTTAAAATTTTTTTTAAAATTAAAAAGTAAAACATATTAAATAAATAATTAAACTAATAAGGTCAGTTTTAAATAAAGATATTTGAATATTATTATATATTAAATTAAATATTATTTTTCTATTCTTTCATCACTTAATATTTTCATACAATTCTATATGTCATCAAGAAAGAACCAAAAACAGACAGACACAAATGATCTGGAATAAAACAATTGGAAGCATTAAAGTCCGATGTGCCGAATTTGGTATAAAAAATTTGGATACCCTCCATCTCATTGTTTGAATTAACCAGTGAAAGTGCAAACAATATATATATATATTCTTTGTAAAAATAACAATGTTGTTTTTATATGATTAATTAATGTATTTGGGGTGAAGAAAAAAATGTTGTATCAATTATCGTTAAAGGCGAACTGCAGTGTTTATAAATACAGATAAAGATTTACACAATTCAATACATATGGTTTGTGTCTTTGCTATAAAAAAAATCGTCGATAATTAGGCGCTGAAATCGCTATGCTTAATTTCTATGATATTAAATATATATTTGTATTGGGAGATAAAATCCAATTTATATTGTTAGAAGAATCCAATTGGAATTGATGGAAATGTCCAATTGGGAAAATTGTCAACAGCGCCATCTATTAAGTTATAAAGGGATAGATTTAAAGTGACAGTAATAAGAAAAAAATTGTTTTAAAAATAATAAATATATTGTGAATTAGTAATTTAATTTAATATCTAATTGTAATTGAGAAAGGACCTAATTGGAAGAATAACTGGCTCCACCTTTTAAATTGTGAAGGGAAGTTTATAAAAAAAAATAATAGAAAGAAATATTCTTAAGAAAAAAACTTTTGTTTTGTAAATGAAACGATTTTAGTAGAAAAAAATCTAACACTCGATTAACGAAAAACAAAACCCGTGATTTTGGTAGAAAAAAGCCACAAAATAGGCTTTTAGCAATGTAACGAAAATGAATTGTGTAAAATACCAAAACACTTTAATTTTAGCGAAAAACATATCGATTTGATCTAAACATACTAGGAATATTATATTTTAATAATATTAATAAAAACTTTAAATGTTTTTCATCTAATTTTTCACTGAAACACATATTAATGTTCAAAGTTATTCTGCAGGTTTGTTCTCAATGAAGGAAGTTTTTTTTTGGGATAATAGTTGGTTTTAAAATCAGTAGTGACAATTTACAGAATTGATAAAAACTGTGGAAAGAGTTGAGAAATCGTTTGCATGCACTGACAGGAATTTAATATTACATTTTAAGCAAAGTTATGCTTTTTTCACATGGACTTTTAAAAAAACATTTAGAGGTCCAAGAAGGTGATTACGTAGAAACTTTTGTACTGTTTTGTGAATACTACATTAACACAGAAAAACTAAAAACGGGTTTCAATTAAAAATTTTATTGAATCAATTAATATTTTAATTGATTTTGCACCTACCACTGAAATGATAGTATTAACTAAAAAAATTTGCAGACAGTTTATTAAAACTTCAACTTTCAATTAAAATAATAATAATATCAATTAAAAGAGTTAATTAAAAGTTTAGTTAAATTGATTAAAACTTTAATTGAAACTTGATAAGAAAACAATGGTAGTTTTAATTGAAAACTCGTATTTTTTATTTTTGTTATATGCCCCCCATTAAATAAAATAAGAAATGTAGGTTTGTAAATTAAATTGACATTTTATTTATAATAAAATTAAAGCTTTTTAATATAAAATGTATTATAAGAAAACAAATAAAAATAAAGACAACATTTTTGTTTTGCTTGTCTTGAACTTTTTCTTGCAATTGAATTGCTTCCTTAAAAAAATCACACACAACTTAAGAATGATAGTTTAATGACACTTATACTTATTGAAAATTTAATTATTTAGAAAAATAATAGTTTAATTGTCCTTTTTCGATAAGGTTTATTAAATCCACATGTGCACTTTTATTACCACAGATAAAACACGAAGCTAAATTAAGTTTTCGTGCGTACACGAATATCTCAACAAAAAGAGTGTTGCAAACTCTAATGAAATAACTACGATTTTGCGTGCATTTGAAATCGGTAAACTATAATTAAACCTTTGTTTGATTATTTAATCTAAATAAAAAAAAAAAAAATAGATTGCCAAATTTTTAAAAATGTTGTTTACATGTTGTCAACACTGTATGGATATATTAGAAAATTCAATAAATTTTTTAATTGAAACAATTAAAAAAATTGTTTAAATTGCCATTGATATTCAAACAATCGATTAATTATATATTTTTGGCCCATAATTTTTTCTGTGAACATAGTTTAAGTGGCAATCGTTTCAGTTACATATATTCAGTCGAATTGGACAGAATTAAAGGGGAATGCAAATTGAAGTATTTATGAAATCTGTGGATATAAGAAGTTCGTTATATCAGACATCATTTGTAAGGAGGCTTGTTGACGAGACAAACAATTTAAATAAATTGAATTCTTTATAACAAAGATCCATTTTGCAAATTTTATTTTTATTGAATTTCAGAGGCAAATTAGTGTTTTATTGAATTAGTTTTAGTGAATTTAGGGGTTAAAAAGCATACGCGAATTAAAAAAAAGATTTAAAAAAAAATTCGCTTGCTGAGACATACATAATGAAATAATTATTAATAATGAAATAATATTAAGTTTGTCAAACAATTAAAAAAGAAAATATTTTGTGTGTTTAGAGTGTTTTCGAGACACAAAAAATTAAAGAAACTGGTATTTTTTCAAATTATATAAATCCAAAAATAGATCCGGTGACAAATTAACATGTTTTGCTGACATATTACACTTTTGTCGAAAATTCGTAAATTTTTTGGAAGCAAAAATCGTCCAATAGTCATTTAGTTATTTTGGGTATTAAATATCGTCAAAATGACTATAAATCGTCAAACCTGGCAACACTGCATGTGATTGCTTCTAATGCATGCATACATACATACCAGTTATAAAAACCTTCATACATACATACATACAGGGTGGCTGATGCATATTGCTAAAATAAGAAATTCAAATAACTTTTTTTTTCAATACATACAAATATTTCTTTGTTTTTACATTTGAAAAGCCATACATTTTTATTAAATATTTTTAATGGCTTTTAAGCAACAATTTAATTAAAATGACTAACACGCCTGATGACATAAAATGCAAGCGAAATTCCGTGCAAATTACAGAGAAAATTCCAAGCTAAGGGGCAAGTCTACTGCGTTCAATTACTTGTTATTTGATTTTTTTAAAGGAGAGAAATGTAAATCCTTAAGCAGAACTGTCCGTATTGACTGTCTGGTGATACATATATGATCAAAAATATTCCATGTCGAAACTCTAGAATTGACTTGTATTGCGGCAACTATGGCAACAATTGTTTCTTACATTCGAACTGAGAAATTTTGATTAAAAGGCGTCCTAGTGATTGTCCCACGATTGACAAAATAATTTACGAGCGCAATCTGCTCGGAGGAGTGCCGCCTAATGTGCCCGTTAAGTTTGTTTATGCGGAAACGCCAGCCCTCAAAGCATTGTAGTGGCGCACAATCATAATGTTAGTTTCATTACCCCATTCGTCCATTTTCCTTAAATTAAAATACGAATCAATGAAACCAAAAAAAAAAAAAAATTGAACCGATTAATAACTCAGAAAAAAAGTTATTACTTTTTTTTTGTAGTGGCATTTATCAGCCACCCTGTATTACAAAACACAAAAAAAACAACAATAATATTTTGTGGGTTTTTCCCAATTTTTTTTAAAAAGAATTACAAACATTTTAAAGTGCGGAGACATACATAATGAAATAATTATTAAATACCCATTTACATTACGACACATATGACATAAAACAAACAAAAAGTGTAATAAAATTAATTTTTAAAAAAAATTAAAAAAAATATATATTTATGTGATTAGAGTGTTTTCGAGACACAAAAAAGAAAGAAACTGGTATTTTTTCAAATTATATAAATCGATTATAATATAAATTGAAAAATAGATCCAGTGACAAATAAATATGTTTTGCTGATATATTAAACTTTTGGCAAAAATTCGTAATTTTGTTGGCAGCAAAAATCATAGAATCATCATTTAGTTGTTTTGGGTATTAAATATCGTCAACATGACGATAAATCGTCAAACCTGGCAACACTGCATGCGATTGCTACTAAACATACATACATACCATTTATAAAACCTACATAGATACAGGGTGGCTGATAAATATTGCTATATTAAGAAAATCAAATAACTTTTTTTCAATACATATAAATATTTTTTTATTTTTGCATTTAAAAATTTTAGTTAGATTACGTTCATTTTCCTTAAATTGAAAGACGAAGCAATGAAACAAAAATAAAAATGGAACCGATTAATAACTCAGAAAAAAAGTTATTACGTTTTTGTTTTGTAGTGGAATTTATGAGCCACCCTGTATTACAAAAGAAAAAAACAACAACAATATTTTGTGGGTTTTTTTGTTTTTGTGCGTGTTGATTATGACCACGGATGCTAACCGATTCTATGTGGTTATTGGTTTGGTTAACGCTATTTTCTTTTATTTCGGTAACGGTATTTTAGAGGTAACTATATTTCAGTTATTTCGGTTGCGGGCTTCTAGCGTTAACGGTATTTAATTTATTTCGCTAACGGTATTTTAGATATAAAATAACGTTACATTTTAGTTATTTCGGTAACTTTATTTTAGGGAAAAGATTTTTTAGTTATTTTGGTAACGGCATTTTAAGGGTAACGTTATTTTGGTTATTCAGGTAATGTTAATGCACACCACAATTTTTAGCCCCATTATGACCCATTTAATGACTGGCTAGTTTATGATCATACTTTGGGAAAATATATCTATTTACAGAAGTTTTTTTGTTCAGATCTTGTTAGATTATTTCGGTATTTAATTTATATCGGTAATGGTATTTTACGGATAACGGTATTTCAATTATATCAGTAATAATATTTTAGTTATAACGATAGTTAGTTGAATCGGTAACGGTATTTTAGCGATATTGACAGCCATCCCTGATTGCGTATATTCTTGTGTATAAGCATTGAATGTACGTACGTATGTATGATGAAATAAATAGAATAATTTAAAATTTGCTTCCAAATTTTTAGAGGTCTTCCCACATTTTCACTCATAACTTTTGAACGCGTTAACCGATTTTGATCATTTTCACTAGAAAACTGCTCATGATATCAACAAACAATTTGACTGTAAATTAGCAACACCTCTTCTATATTATCGGAGTATTTTGTATTAACACAGACAGACGGACAGACGTACAGACGGACAGACGGACATGGCTATATCGACTTCTCTATTCATGCTGATCAAGAATATATATAGTTTATGGGGTCCCAGATTTTTTTTAAAAGAATTACAAATATTTGACAAAGTGATATATACCCTCCTGCACTATGGGATGGAGGGTATAATAAACGGAGAATGTGGTTGGTTTATTTTTCAAATATGTATCTTGAAGAATGCGCAGGAGTACCAAACATTAAAAACCTTGCAGTTTAAAATATAGGTAATTATATTAATATAATAATGTTATTTTTATAGTAAAAAAAGATTTAATTATGTAAATATGGTTAAATACTTTTGTTTCTCTTTTCAATACCGCAAGGCTCAAAATAGTTAAATTTCCCGTAATAATAGCAAAATTTCCCGTAGCCATTATGGACTTTTTTTCTTACTGTATGAATGATATCGAATTAAAAATATCAATCATACACTAATGTAAATTACATATTTGTAATAAAAATAACTTTTATAAAACTATTTTTGATTGCTTTAACAAAATTTTAAATAAAACTTTCAACTTTAACACAAAATTAATCGCATTGCAAACCACAATTTAGTTTAACAAAACCTAACATACTTCTATTACAAAATTTATTTTGTTTTTAATTTCACTTACAGTTACGGTCATAAAAATAGTAGAGTGCATAGTTAATTTAGAAAAGCTGACAAATCTAGGCGAATTATTATCAGTATCGAAGCCAATGTTATATCCGCGAATAGAGTAAGTTGGTATTTATTTGCCCTGCAAATTATTTTTCAATCGGCCTACACTACTTTTCTTTTGATAGCAATTTTTCTCAAAATGGTCATATATTTATTTGGTCATAAAATAGTACTGATTCTAATATTCTTTAAAAAAAGGTATGTATAAATGCGAAGAATCTAAAATAAAATCTTACGATTTTCCTTTTAACAAAGACAACAGCAAATGGTATTTTATTTTTATTCGCAAATAGGTCGATGTCAATACTTTTTTTGCGGAAATACAAACCAGAGATAAAACTGATACACATACATAAGCGATCGAGTGCTTAATAATGTAAGTGTATTATAAATTATAATTTGTTATCCATTTAAGAACTTAAATAGACTTCAATCAAATCCGATCAAATAAATATTTAAAATAAGTTTTTTCATTTTAACCTCTTACTGGTTTATTAGTTTCAAAATTTACAAAACAAATTTCACAAAATTTATCATAACTATGGAAGAAACAGTCCAAAATTAAAATGTAATGACAAGAATTTATACCATTAAAAGCATCAAATATCCAAAAACCATTATTTGTACTTAAATATAAATGTTGTGTAAAATAAGCTATTAAGCTTTTTTGACTGCGGCAAAACCAATAAACAGGTTAATAGATTTTTATTTTTAAAAATGGCGGAGTTTTTTTATTGAAATAAAGTTATCAAATTCACAAGTTTGATTAAAGTTTGATTTATTAAAAATAAAAATTATATTTTTCGACCTTTTATTGTGCAATAGAAATTAAAATTATTCAAGTTTGAGGCCATACTCTATATTTTTTATTAGAATATTGTCCTAACAAATAATTTATAGAGTTTTTGTTTTCTAATTTAGTAATTCACCACTTTCAGGAATGTGTTGATAGATCTATTTCAGAAATTTTCTAGGTTCACGTTTTGAAAGAAGTGACAATGCAAACATCAAACATTCATATAACCTAGTTGTCCCACTAAATAAGAACTAATAAATAAAGCTCGAAGTTAAAGATTATCACCATTGATCAACAATAAATTAAAAACTTGGTTGTTATGTGCAAGCTCTACCTTTGGTAGATATACAATACACGCCTTTTGTTTTTATTCTCCTTTTTATTTTATCAACTTCATTTTGAATTGTCAGGTTTGAGATCATAATTAAAATGTTACTATTACAAATAGAAAACACTAATTGTTAATAAATGTAAGAGAAGATGAAAAAACATCTTGTGGGGACCAGCGCTAGAAGGAGTGCCGCGCTTTCGACCAAACCGGCTAGGTCATCAGGTATATAAATATCAACCAACTAGAGAAAATCGGTAATGTTAATTGGTTACCCGAACAACATGAGTTTTTAGCTAACAGCTTTAAATCATAAAGCCTGTATGTTTGGTTTGAAAATTTTGTATGTATTGTTGAACTTTTATGATTACATTTAATTTTGAGTTATCAGGTATTTTTTTTAATAAAATGGCAAAACTTTAGAAAAACCGCAAAATTCTTATAACCTAATAAATAGTCCCACTAATATAAAATGCATATCAAAAATATTACAAACATTTTTTTAAAACTTGTACAGAGAAAACAAATTTGTTGTGACAAAAAATTGTTTGCCAACCGAAGTCAAATTTCATTTGTTTTCAACTACATTTGCAGTGGTCTTTTCCAACATAGTATTCTAAGTGAATTGAAGAGATTATGATGTATCATATTTTCTTGTGAAATATTATAGATCGAAAGGTTTTCTGCACTATTTCATACTCGTTATAGCAAACATGTGAAATATGTGGAGCGACATCGAGTATAATGAACGACTTAGAGGCTATTGGAAAACTCTCTTACAATGAAAAATTGTATAAGTTCGGGATTTCTATTTTATATGCCTGGATACATTGTTTTAAATGTGTTTTATATATTTTGAATAAGCTTGTTATAAAAAGTGAAAAGCCTCGTAATGCTGAGAAAAAAGATAAAGTGGAGAATTAAAAAAAATACTGTGAAAGAAAATATTAAATCCCAAATGCATTTACTGGCCGATGCCCCAAAACCTGGAATAGGTTCAACAGATGACAGAAATACGCCTAGACGTTTGTTTAGTCAAATATCCTTAGCGTCTTGTGTAACAGGAGTGAGTGAAGACTTAATACAGAGACCACAAATTATTTTAAGAACAATGTCCTGCGGATATACCATAAATGTTGCAGCTTACTTACAGCTGAACTTATCTGAACTTATCTGGGAAGAAATTGAAAACAAAGTTGTCGGGGACTATTTAAGTGATGAAAGCAGTGACTAAAGACGTATTTTGACTAAATGCGCTTGATTTGTATTGCAAAGTGTTTTTTAATAGTTTTTTTCTCTGTTATTGTTTTATTTTTACTTTCAAACTACATTTTTTATAACTTACTGAATTTTTTGATTTTAATAAAACAAGTAATAAATATAGTATGTGTGTTTTCTGAATTATAATTTAAAATATTATATATACATATGTCAGGAAAAATGAGTAATAAGACAAATCATTTACTTATATTTTATTTTTACAAAGTTGCAATAAGTGCCACCCACGCCCCGTTATATACCGCCCACATTTTTACGTTATATTGGCTCATTTCATTTTCCTGTTGCATTTTAAATTTCACATTTGTAGGTGCTCTCAAAGTCGAATTATACTCTCTTGCGCGCCAGATTAAGCAAACTAAATTAAATAAAAAATCTGGATATAAAAATAAATAATATTTTCAATTCGAAAAAAAACATTATTAATGACAATGAAATGTATAAAAAACTAATTACAAAAAACATTTGTTTACAAAAAAAATTTCAAAGATTTATTTTTGAAAATGAATTTTTTATAAATCTTGCTGTTATATGCAGAAAACTAGTTTTATTTAAAGTAAATCCATTGTTAAAACGAGTAGAATTAAAAATATGCTTATACTTCTTAAACAGAGACATATATTTTGTTGCTTAATTTTTGTCATTTTTGACATTTTTACTCATATTTAGTGGTATTTGACTTGGAATTTTTGGGATTTAAAAAAGCTTTTTGTTCATATTTGTGAAATTGCCTTTTTCAGATGTAGTGCGCTTTAAATGCTTTTTTCCTTAACATTTTGTAATTAATTGTTCTTTTAAAAAGTGTAATTATTTTCCTTTTTTTTGTAGTTTTGCTATTTTTTTGCTTTTTCCTATTGCTATTTTGTCTTCTCTGTTTATAAATTTTTAATATCACCCATATGTCTCAGGTCCCCCTAAAGTATGCAACAACAAGTTCAAAAAAATCCAAGCCATACGCAATATATACACAAGCATATAATTTATTTTTATTAAAACTGAAATATCACTCATACGCCTGTTTCCATTTGTTTTGATAATATGTTTCTTGAAATTTGGTTCGCACCACTAATACTAATCGTATACTTGCGTATACTAATTATACAAAATTTTAATATATCACTCATTCGTCTGGCAGCGTTTTTTTTTTTATAAATAGCGTGTTTCTTAAAAATAAAACAAGCCAGTACTGATATTTTAGAATTTTTTTTCTTTTCAACATTTAAAGTTTAGAAAACAAGTCTTAATGCTTAGTTAGTATTTGTTTGAGTAAACAGATTATACATATTTTGGAATTCGAAAACTTTTTAAAACAACATATTTTTGACTACATTAAATAATCTTTTCAATTTTCAGCCATATTGAAGAAAAAGTTGAAAATACGAACTACATACGAGTTAAGTTTTCAAAATCCTATGGGGTTTTTGGTCTACTGATAGTCTAGTTTTATTTCAAGATGATCTCGATAGGGATATAGGTTCTTGTTGCACGGTGTAATTAAAAACATTAAACTGCTGATTTATTTGTTTATATTTTTCTTTTAACTGGTTTTGACGATTGCGACATTTTTATAAAAGTTTATTTTAAAACATTTAATTCGTAAATATGTATGAAAATAACGAGGATATTAGTACACCAAAAAAGGCAAGATATACAGTTCATTTGAAAAGGTTGAAAAATGAATCGGATTATTCTACACTTAGAATACTTTTTAGGTAAAGACCACTGCAAATGTAGTTAAAAGCAAATGGAATTTCACTTATAGAAAGGACGAAATACATTTCAGTAAATTCAACTAACATTGTCATTTGTTTTTTAATGTTCAAAAAATGAACCACAATTGTAGTAAAAATGAACATATGTTAGTAAAAAATAAACAAACATTTATTTTTTATTTATTTAACACGTTCGCTGCCGCCGTATATTACAAAAAAAGTTACCAGTGTGCCAAAAGTGAAGTGTTTTTTTAAGTTTTAAAGCCATGAAATAATTTTTCTTATACTTTTTTTGAATAAAATAAAATTTAAATAATTTCTAAAATAGTGTCTCAAATCAGGTAGGTGCCAATGAAGAGAAAAAAGTGCTTGGTTCACAGCCCGCACTGAAAACTGTTTTATAGCGTTAGGTAGCGTGTGACCCACCGGTGGTGCACATGGCCTTACGGACAAAATTCTTGTGAACCACCGGCGGGTCACATGGCAGCGAACGTGTTAAATAACAAAAACCTACTGTAAAAAATGAATACAAAAGCATAAAGCAGTCATTTGATGTGGTTTGTTTTTTTAAATAAACTACAAGTTTAGTAAAAAATTTAATTTGTTCTACAGATGACTGACATTTACATTAAAAATAAAGAAACGGTAATGACAACCCAAATAACTACATATTTTTGAAGTAGAAGCTCTCTTAGTGTACTGATTATTTTTAAAACATTTTTTTATACTTTTTAATTGAAATACAACTACTAACGTATTGGTGTTTTTGATTGTCAAGATTTTGTTTCAAAATTAAGAATTTTCTGATGAATTTGAATTTGGCAACCCTAACTATAGTATACAAGGGTAGTAAAGGGTTAAATAGATCCAGACAACTAATGTTAAATACAGTTTTTTACACATTTGGTAATAGTCAGAGCATGCATAAGACAAGCAATGTTGCCATTTTAGCTACTTTCCGGCTACATATATCAATTTTTTCATCTAGCTATAAAAAAAAATCGATAGTGTATTTAGCTTCAAGATTTAGCCATTTATTTTTCGTCCTAGATTTTTTAAGCTATTTTTTTATAGTATGCGTTATTTAAGACTTGCAATGTTTTATTTTTGAAGTATTAACTATCATTGTCTGTAATTAAAAAATAACAAAATATTAAGATTGCGTTTCCATGAAAGATTTTGCAATTTTTTTTTTCTTCTTTGGCAATTTTTAAACAAAATTTTTGATGCTTAATATTGTTAGCTCAATAAAAAGTAAACAAAAATCATACAACTTTATTTTTTTTTTTGTACAATAATAACAATGTAAATAAATTTATGCAGTTTTTATTAAAAAAATTAAATTAAATAGTTCTAAACGAAAACGAAATCAATACTTTAAAAAAATTGAACTTATTATATTATTCCACAACTATTTTCATATACGTCTACTATAAAAGTTTTTACATTTTGAATGCTTTTCCTTAGTACAATACATTATTTAAAAAATTATTAAAAAAAATTAAAATTGGGGCTCTGATTATGTAAAGTTCACAACAAAATACAACAACAAAACAAAAACTTACATATTTCAACATAGTTTTTATAGAAATTATAGAGCAATATAATTTAATATTTAGTTTTTGGACTAAAATTGTTTGATTTTTTAAAAAACTTTGTTTTGAGTGTACTATTTTTACGACCGATATATTGATTATCATCGGAGGGTTTATTTACTAAAATGCGCTCTTAAAATGGAGAATTAGGTATTTTTGACAAAATAAAAATCAAATTATCTAAAACGGAGATGAAATAAATACATGGCACAACATCAAAGAACAATGGTTAAAGGACTACTAGTTTATTGACCGCAGCGGTACGTATTACTTCGTATGTTGTTTTTAACATTTGTAATCATCAATCATGTTCATGCATCATTTTAAAAACTTTATAAATATTTAGCTAATATTGTTCAACAATATAATTTGATTTTTATGCAAAATGAATAAAATATCGATACATCATCTCTCTTCATCAATATATATTAGGGCGTCCCTTAAAAATCGATTTGTCAACCTTAGGGGATTTTATTACAAATTGTTCCAATGGTATCAATTTATTTTTTCACAGTTTTGTTAGTTTTTTTTTTTTTTATGCATCGAGATTATTTTTATGTTATTTTTAATTTATAACGAGCTTCCAACCTCCGCATGTTTACAAAAATAAAGCAAATAAAACATATTATCTAGGTTCATACAAATTATTATTTTGTGTAACTTGATCCACATATGGCAAATGTTTTCACCTTTCAACATAAAATACAAACTAGGAAAATTACAGAATAACACCTTTTTAGATGTTAAAAAGGTGGGATCAAAAATAACCCTTTAAAATAAGTTTGGGGCTATAAAGAATCAAGTTGTTCGTTAGTTTTGTACCCTCTATCGCATAACCGAATTCAATAAAAATCAGAAAAATTTTATTCGGTAAATTTCCTAGTGGGTCTTTTTTTTGGTGAAAAGTGAAAACATTAAACCTACATGGATCAAGTTACACAAAATAATAATCTTTAACAAGTGAAAGTTATTTTATCCATTTAATAGTCATAATTAAAATTAAGTTTAAATATTTTTTGAATAAAAGTAAATATAATTATAGTCTTTTAAGTTTTAATTTACAAAACATATTTTGTAAATTTCGTAGTAGGGCTTTTTCGGCCAAAAGTGTAAACATTAACCCTATATGGATCAAGTTACATAAATAATTATTTTTATCAAGTTCAGATCTTTTTTTTTTATCAATTTCAAAGCTTTACAATCTTGTAAGAGATGGAGATAATCAAAGATAAATGGACTGAGATCGAAAAACACACAAGTATACCAAAGGAATTATTTTTTAAGATTTTAAAATTTTGCATAAAGGAAAACAGATATTTTAAGTACAAGGATAAATTATACACACAAGTCAGGGGTTTGCCAATGGGATCACCAGCTTCACCTATAGTGGCGGACATAGTTATGGAGGAACTTTTGAAACAATGTATGGAAAAACTTGACAAAAAACCAAAATTATTTACTAAATACGTCGACGACCTTTTTGGGATTGTAAACCAGAGTACAATAAGCGAAACTTTAACGGTTCTAAACAGTTTCAACAGACAAATAAAGTTCACCAAAGAAGAAGAGAAGAACGGACAACTTCCATACTTAGATACGCTTGTGGTTAGAATGAAGAATAAAATAATAGTAGATTGGTACCAAAAACCTACCGCATCCGGTAGGATCATCAATTTTTATTCATGCAACCGAAAAACATAATTATGAATACGGCCAGCAACTTAATAAGAAGAGTGCTCACAATCAGTGACAAACAATTTCACGATGCAAATATTGGTAAAGTTAAAGATATTTTAAGAAAAAACGCGTTTCCGGACAACATAATAAAGGGCCTTTTAAATAAATATAAAAATAAAAATAAAAATAATAGTAAAATAGAGGAGACTCAAAAATATATAAATCATTGACATATATTCGAGGAATATCAGAAAGAATTCAAAATTCGGAAATTTATGATAAAGAAAACTCCAAAATAGCATCGAGGACGGAGAGTACATTGAAAAAACTTTTCTCCAACACGAAGAGTAAATTAGATAAAATGGACAGCTCGAACGTAATATACAAAATTCATTGCACTGGAGATAACAATAGTACCTGTGAAGAAGTCTATGTGGGTACCACTAAAAACAAATTAAAATCGCGTATAGCAGGGCATAAATCGGACAAAAAAAACAGAAATAAACTTGTGACGCAAAAAACAGCACTATCTCCCCACTGTGCATTAAAAGGGCATACTCCAAACTTTGACAATGTTGGGATACTACAAAGAGAAGGGAAAAAACAACAGACGCTACACATTAGAAATGTTACATATAATAAACATACCGAAAGAGAAGAGAATGAATTACAAGAGTGACACTGAAAACTGCGCGCAAAGCTATAGGCACATCATAAACAAAAGAAATATTATTAATTAGTACAATATTAATGTTAAGACGTTTGGATCGTCTGTTTATACTGTTTGATTATTGTTACTCGAGTAAGCTTAGTATATTATTTGTTGTTTATATTTGTTATTTATGAATTTGTAATGCAGTGGTCTAAAGCTATGTTTTCGTTAAATGTATAATTTTAGATTTCCAGAAGATGCTGTCCAGAGGACAGCGAAATATCGAAAAATAAAGAATAAAACATAATTAAAAATTGACCTCGAGCTTGAATATTTATTTATTGAAGTAAAGATAATCTTTATAAACTTAAGTGATATTTTTCCGAAAATTGTGCCAATTTTAATGGAAACATAAAAATTTTGTTCAATTTTTTACAAAAAAAGCTATTTCACAAAATGTTCTGGAATGGAGTTGTTCCAAATACAAACTCAAATTATAACTTTTCCTATTTATTTTTGTCTTTAACAACAACTATTATATTTTAAAATTATCAAGCGACACCTTAAAGTTAGGCATTTTTAAAAATCTTTAAAATTAATAAGAATTTTTATCAAATTTGTAGGTCATTTTGAATTACAGGCTAAAGTGGGTTAACGATATCCGATGAAGTCAGAATTCCATGTCTGAATAAGTTTGAATTTGTTAAATAAATAAATGAAATAAACGGTAAATTTCCAGTTTTGGGAAGTCTTAATAACAATACACTTAGAAAAAAATAGGCCATTTTCGGTTGTCTTGCGTCACGGGTTAACGTTTTCCAAAAAAAAATCGATTTCTTCCATTTGTAACCATATGAAATAACAAAAATTTGTTATGAACGATAATCGACAAATCGTTTTTTAATGGACATCCTAATATATATGTATGTGGATTAATATAAGTGCACATATATTTATGTACACATGGGTATTGTAAAGAATATTTGCAATTTTATCATCAAAATTTATTTTTGATTATAATTTCATAAAAAAATACACATTTTTAATTCTGTAAACGTTAACTAAAAATAACAAAAATATTTTAGTACTAAAAATAAAAATAAAATAAAAAATAGGTCTTATCTAGCAATATTTCATAAATAAAAAATAAATTTGGATGCTAAATGGACAAGCCTGCAGCTATATAATTAAAAACCGGTAATGTACAATGTTTGGCCCATTAGAAAATTTTAAACAAACTTTATTTAGGTTAGTTTGATGAAAAATATGGATTCTATTTAGTTTGGTAGAAATAAGGCCATACGAGGTAGAAATTATGTGCGGTAATAAAAAAACAAATGTTTTGTCAATGTATAAAATAAGTTCCTTCACAGCACTTGCTTTTCTATAATAAAAAAAAAAAACTGCCAAAGCAGTTAATTTGGACGCTTTGCAATGCTGAAAATGTGCTTGTTATATTTTCAAAAACCACAAATGATGTAACTGTAGACTTTAAAAAAAATATATAGAATTAAGCCCGATCGGGAATTATGGTTGACATTTGTAACCCCTGTGCAAAATGAGGACCATCATGCTTTCGGTCAAATTCCATGATTATACTGAAAGTATTCCTTATATTCCTTATTGGGCATGTATGTTTCTTTAAAATGTCTGAATAATTAAAAGTTTTTAAAAGTTAATCAGCTTCTTATTTTCTCAAAAGTGGTCATGTCTTTTTTTGTGTATCTTGGAAATGATAAACAATTCCAATAAAATAGCATGGCAAAAATAATACTAAAAATTCCTTTTATTTTGAAATTTGTTATTTTGAATTTTCTGTATCGTAAACATTTTTGACTATAGGTTTCAAACTTGACATAATTGTGATTCAAAAATAAATCTATCCTTAAGATTCAATGGACAATATTATATTATATTTTGCACAATTTGCTTACTGTCCCTATTTCGGTTTACATGTGAATAACATATTTTTTATTATTTGTTAATGTTTTCGTTCTAAATTACAACAACAAAGTCGGAACAGTAACGTAAAATGAAAAGTTGTTGTTGTTAAACAATCTAAAAATAATATTGGTAGTTTCCCCCAAGAAGCATGTATTAATTTTTACTTTAAATTTGTTGCATGTAGGTGTCCCTATTTCAATTCATACCACTATATTTGGAAAAAAGATAAGTTCTTTCAAAAACCTTTTAAAAATTCAATGTCGGTTTTAAAATGACTAACAAGGAGCGTCCGTTCATGGGTTACTTTCCGATTGAGGTGAAATTTGGATATGTTATAAAGAATCAAAAATTAAGAGACCCATGTATGGTCGCTGGGTAATGAAACAAGTCTATTTCATATTAAGCAATTATTTTATTATTTTATTAATTCAACTTTTATTTAAAACGATTTTTATATTTAATTTATTTTTAACAAGATTAAAAGGCTACAGCAGCAAAAAGAACCCGAGGAATTAATCTTTGTTTTCTTCTACTCTCTTTTACTCGAGTGCTGCCAGATTGCTCATTTTGTGCAACAGGCAGACTCGGTGCTGCCACACATGTTTTTAGCTGCCCAATCACACATTTAGTGAACAAAAAGTGAGATAAAAAATTACCTCATTTTCTGTTCTTGTTTTTTAGATTTTTTCATATTTCTTTATTTTTGTAAATATACGGAGGTTGAAAACTCGTTTTAAATTGAAAATAACATAAAAATAATATCGATGTATATAAAAACAAAAAACTAATAAAAACTGTGAAGAAACTATATATAAATTTGGTATCTAATACAAAGTATTTGAAATGCGCATCACCAGTTTAAAGTGGCACATCCGTGCATGCTCAACTTTTGCGGAATTCGAAACTATACATACATTTTGGGGGTTTTTCACTAGGAGTTATGATCGGGTCTGGTCCAAACTCGCAAATATTATTCTCTATTAAGTTTTATTGGACCCACATTTTTTATTTTTTCGATATTCGTGCTCTATTGGAATTTAGACGAAGTTTTCCAGTAGCACTATATTTTGCCACAGGTCGCAGTGGGGAAAATTGGACTTTTTTTAAGCAAATTTGACTGCAGCAAACAGTTTTAAACGAGTTTAAAACGAATATATTTTGAAAAATAATCTGACAAATTTCAAATCCATTCTTCATAGTCGATTTTAAAAAGTCGTTTATTTTATATCTTTAATAAATCGTCAAAATCGGAGAAATTTTCTTATTTTTGATATAACGGCTATAAAAAATTTAAAATTTGTGGGATATAAATGAAATATATTTTAAATTAAGGGCTATTATATTCTCTATTGTTGCTTTTCGTTAGATCTGGGGTCACGATTTTATTTTCTTGATAAAAATCAAATTAAATTTAAAATATTCACTTTTTGCTTTTACTAAACCATCTTTCTCACCTTTCTCACCAAATGAGTAGAGCAATATTTTGCTCTACAAATTTGTGTATCTTGGGTATCAAACTTCATATTTTCGAAAATACATTACTGCTATGTAAAAATAATTTCAAATATCTCAGTTTTGAGACATACTCCCATACAACATTTTGTGAAAATAGTGTGTTTTTACATTTTTTTTTTTGTTTTTTTTATGTAACTATATAATATAAATCCAATTTTATTACGTGAATTTGAAAAAGATTTCCAAAAACATTTTTGTCAAGCACTTTGTATCAAACAATTATTAAATGTCTAAATCAAATAGTCCCTTGTAAGCTACAATTCT
The DNA here is from genome assembly GCA_021234595.1 of Delia radicum. Lineage (NCBI taxonomy): Eukaryota > Metazoa > Arthropoda > Insecta > Diptera > Anthomyiidae > Delia > Delia radicum. Next base: position 95,019,062 of record CM037854.1, on the reverse strand, counting down.
CGCGATTTCATAACCGTACAAACAAATTTGACCATTTATATCTCTTTTTTCGTGCGCCCCGGTAGCGTGCTGGCTTATCAGAGCGGAGGTCGTGGGTTCGATTCCCACTCTGTTTTCGTCTGTTTTCGCTACAACGCGCCGAAAGTCATAGTAGCTAGTGCTCGGTTAGGGTATATAATTTGTAATTATATAATTATTAATTAATAAAAAATTATGTGGTTTTGTATCTCTTTAATTCCTAAACATCTCTATTTAAAGGAAGAAAATCCAAGTTTTTAAATTATCCAAAAAAATTTTTAAAAACATATATCATGTATTTATTAATTAATTTTTGTCATTAAGTTATTATTTTGAATATATTTAAAAATTATTAAAAGTACGCATGAGAAAAGTCTTTGACCACAACTGCGAAGTTTCTTAAATGTAGCCCATTTTTTGCAAACTACCCCATATGCAAAAATTATGTTCCATAGTTTACTTTTTAAATGTTTTCATATGTATCATTTTAACAGTAAATTTATAAGCAAATTTCAGATTTTTATAAAAACTAAAATGGCAACTCCATATTGTGAAGTATATTCAAAATAATAACTTCATGAAATAAACTAAATAATAAATATATGATATATGATATATGTTTTTTAAATTTTTTTGAATAGTTTAAAAACTAAGATTTAATTCATTTGAAAAGTAATATAAATTATCAACATCGGTTGTACTGATATGAAATAGCGAGCATTTAACCTTACAAGGGACTAATTGATTTAAACATTTAATACTTTTTTGATACAAACTGCTTGAAAAAAATATGTTTTTAGCTTTTATCACGTTTATGTTTGTTAAATGTGTATATCATTATATATCGTTGAGAGTTTTTTGAAATTCACATACAAAAATCGGATTTATATTATATAGTTACATATAAAAATTTAAATTATCACAAAATTTTGTATGGAATCGTGTCTCAAAACGGAGATGTTTGAAATTATTTTAACATAGCTGTAAAGTATTTTCAAATATATGAAGACTGATACCCATAGGTTTTGGTCATAGAGTTGCCACCCTGTGGCAAAATATAGTGCTTCGGGGAATTTCGTCTGAGTTACAAACGAGCACGAATATCAAAAAAATAAAATATTCTGGTCCCCTAAAACTCAATAGAGAATAATATTTGTGAGTTTTGAAAAAAAAAAATAAAAATAAAATAATATAAAACTCAATTTACCTAAAACTGTGCCAATGTTTTTTTATTTTTTGTTTCTGTCGATCCCGAAAGATTCATCCTGTAACTTAGATTAGTTTTGGAGCAAATATGTGTTGAATGTTGTCTTCTCAAATACTCAAATATCTCTTTGTTAGATATACTGGGCGTATAATGAATATAATACAATTCATAATACGCAATGTGGATCTACCAAACAAGAATATGAATATTTGCGATAAACTATGGTAACTGAATATTTTTTTTCAAAACAAACACGCGTTACACGATGAAACTTTCTGCAAGGAGTGTCTAAATTTAGGAAATGCAATCAACATCGAACAGACAGGACATCCGAATGCGTTTGCATCCAAATGATTAAATTTGCACAGATGGACGAAATAGGATTTAAATGAAAATGAAATCGAATTTGAGATGGATATCCTGTTTTGTCCATCTATGCAAATTTTGGAATTTTAATGCAGACGCATGCGTGTTTTGGTCCAATGTCGTGTCGCATGATCTGTCTGATGTTGATTGCATCTCCTAAATTTAGAAACTCCTTGCTTTCTGGATACACAAAAAATCACTTAAACTTTTTTTTTAAAATGAGAAACCAAAAAATTTGGTCGATTGTTTTTTGGCGATAATTATCAGAGAAGACAGAGATTCCATTTGCAAAAGTTATCGTAATATAATGATTTTTTTCAGGTACATTAAATTAAAAAATTTAAAATACTAAAATAATGAAAAACTAAAACTGTAAAATACAAACATTTTTACGGTTTTAGTTTTATATTATTTTAGTATTTTAATTTTATAATTTAATGTACCTGAAAAAGTGATTATATTACGAATTATGTTATTATTATATTAGTATAACTTTAGCAAATAGGAACTTTTTTGTTTCAATTTTTTGCAACAACATATTTTAGATGTGCCCTCATAAATATTATACCAAAAGTATGATTCTGTGGTCAAGTTGTAAAGCTGCTGCCATATAAAAAATTTTAAAAATCGCGTGTATATAGTATACGCCGCTATATGCAAATACATTTTTTTTCAAAATATTTCCCATTAATTGCCTCTTTTTAAAAGACTAACACTAATTCAGGTCAATTGATTATTAAGCGTTTATATTCGCTAAAACTGTAAAAACCGGTAAAAATATATATAAAACGTGAATCAGTAGTTTAAATATAAAGTTTTGTGCATTAAATATGGGCCATAAATATGAACACTGGTCTTGTCATTTAATTCCATTAAAAAACAAAAGCAGATTGATTGCTTGCGAAAAGTTTTAAATGCAAAAAACTATGCAAAACCGCCAAATTTTAAACACTTTTTTTTTGGAATCTGTACTATTGATCAAAAAATTAAGTACGCCATTGAAATCAGCATATCCGATATATATATAATTAATGGTCAAATCTCTATTAATTTTTTATATGCCATGCCGTGATATTAAAAGCTTAATATTGTTTTATGTGTTCTTTGTAATGTTTAAAACGATTTAATAAAAACAAAATATTGATTGAGTCTCTATCTAACAAACTTCATTACTCCATTTATTGATGTATTGTAAAATTATTTTAGTATTTTGTTCTTTTTTTTTCTTCTTTGTGATATATAAACTCAATTTAATATGAACTGTATATGTAAGCCCTACATGGATGTATTCAAGAGCATAAATTGAATTATGAACAATATAGAATGTAAACGCATCTATCGAAAATTATGATCGAAAAGTATGTAGAATTTTTGAGTTACAGTAATTAGAGAAAAAAATCCATTGCGATTTGAAAACTGTGATAATGTTTGCATACTCTCAGATCATATTCGATTTGTTAACAAAACAAAAGCATAACGCATAGAAGTTTTTGTTGGTTGTTTGTTAAATTTTTTGTTTACCCGACGAAAAAAGTTTCGATATAATATATCGTACAGGCGCGAATCAAGTAAAAGATTTTGTGGAGGAAGTTACAGTATTTTTGAAAAATTTTCTAGTCATTTTGATTTGGTTTTTGTACTGAACATTTTTATTTTAGGCGATGAAATGTCCCATTATTCCTGACCCTGGATCCGCGCCTTATATAGTACGACATATAACTAAACATAACATCTCATCTGATCCGAAAAATGGCATACATAAGCTGATCTCATGGTATGTTATATCACAACTTTACATCCAGGATTCAAATCTATCGCTGCAAACGCGGATGTTTACATTAATAAGTGTTTAGTAAAACTAGAAAAATTTACCAGGGATATACATTCTAAAGACGACATTTTATTTTGGCTAGAATTAGTAAGCTGTCCTTATGCCAAAAAGACATTAGAATGGCTTAATGCAAAAAACATATATTTTGTTCCAAAATACGCAAATCCTTCAATCGTCCTAAAATCACGTCCAATTGATGACTTTTGGCGTCTGCCAAAAAGCCTATAAAAAATGTTGGGAAGCCAAATGCACTGAAGTATTGAAGAAAGAATTAAAAGCAGTTTACAAAAAATTTACATGAATGTCATCCAAAGCATGATTGGAGGTAAGCATAAAATACCCAAAATTGAAGATCGATGTCCATTGGCTCTCTACAAAAAGTGAATTAATAATTTACAGTTTATACTGTGTTATAAATAAAATTTATGTTTCAAAAAGAATTATTATTTTTTTTCACTACAAGCGTTTTAAAATTGTCCAACTACTAAATTGGCATATGTTATGTTCGTTGGTTTAAAACCTAATAATTATAGCGTTGTTTTTTAGTGCTTTAAGAAAACCAGTAGTTTTTCATTTCATTTTTGATGTAAATTTTCAAAATCATTTGTATTGTAAAAAATATATAAAAGTGATAGATTTTTTTTTTCGTTAAATTTAACTATATCTGTTTATATATAATGATTTGTTTAAACATAATTATATATAAAATTTATTGTTTATTTTGATTAATTATACCATATACACTTACATATGAACATATATGGTAGAATATATGGTAATAAATACTTCTATATCTATTTCGTATGATCAAATATACAAGAAATGCTAATATATAACATACGATACAATGATATATGAATATATATTACGCCATATTAAAATTTTATCATAAATGAAGTATACGATATGAACATATAATGTAATATATTGCCAAACATATAATCATACAATGCGTTGCAAAACTATAATTACACATTAATTTCAATAAATTTCGTAAGTTGAAAAAAAAGTAAAAGAGTTTAACAGGCATTAAGGTAAAACCAATGGAAAATTAATAATATTTAACAAAAAGCAATTCATTTATTTTCTATTTTACTATTTAAAAAGTAATAAATAATCAATTAGTGTTTCATACCTATAAATAGACTTGACTTAATATATCAAAATTTACAAAAAATTAAGAAAAATATTTTGAAACATCAGTTTTAATAATGCGTGAGGCCTCCTTTTTTTGAATCAACTCGAAAATTTTGGTCAGACAAACTGTCTACCGGATTTATTTGAAGCTCATCCGTTATAGATCTCCACGCATCATTAACTGCTCCTTTTAGATGAAAAACGCTTTCACATTGGCGTTTTCCTGGGCAAAACTGAACGGGTTAATACTCCCCAAATATTGTCAATGAAATTTTGATACAGAAAACATGCGGGGCATTCCAATAATCTTATAGTTTTTGATGTAAGCCATTCCATCTTCTTAAATATGACTTGTACTGAGGCGTTGTCTTGTTGGAAAATTAATTCTTCTTCGTTGGTATTTTCAATAATGGCACCAATTTCTCTTCTAATACTGTTATTTACTATAAAGAATTCGTTCTAGGACATTGAAATGTCAAAACAACCATACCGTCGAAACAAGAAGTGCCGAAATCAAAAAGCATACCCCTTTCGAAATTTCTTTTTGTGAAATATTGTGGTTCGTTATGTAGGTCTCCTGAATAGCTGTTACGACCATCTGAATCATCAAGATTGAACTTTTTCTCATCAGAAAAAATCAACTTTAAAAGAAATTTGTGTTTCAACAATCCTACCAACAACAGCAATTATTGACTTACATTTCTCCAGTTGGTTTTTAAAGTCCTATTAGCGAATTCAAGTCGAGCAGTTTTGTGGCGGGATAATAACTTTGAGACAAACGTCAGCTTTTGGCGTCTAATTCCCTGCGAGTCCTTAAAGAGCCTACTTATGGTTGATTTGAAAACATTTACCTTATATTCATCGATTATTAGATTGAGGCTCTTCATGGAGTTGCTGACATAGTTGATTATTATACTCCGGTCATGATCAGAAACTTTTTTCGGGCTGCCTGTTTTATTGTTACCATAAGCACTCGGATTATTTGCAAAATTTGTGTATCCACATGTGAACGGTTTGGTTAAGTGCTATGGGATATCGAAGGCATGCGCTGTGCTACATATGGGGGATAGAAAACTCATATATATTATTTTTCTAAATGGTTGTTGTCGTCACCGGGAATCGAACCCGCGACCATCTGTGTAACAGTCCAACGCGCTAACCCTTGCACCACATTTTACACAATAAGAGATTAGTTTACACACTCTTAAAAACAGTTATAAGTTTTAAAAACCTATTTGTAATATTAGAAAAAATTTCAAAAATCCTTTGTAATTATAGTTATGCAACGCAGTGTATATATAAAGTTGTATATGAGCACATAGAAGCTTTTTTCATCGGGTGTATGTTATTTAAATTTTACCCATCCTTATTTTTTTTTTTTTTCAATCTAAACTCAACATCATGTAAGAGTTGCTGCTAGATATAACTATGTAGTTAGTTGTTATCATAGTTAGCAGCAAGTAAGTAATTCATGCATGTTGTTGCATTTAAACGAAGCATTAAATGTTACACATGTTTGTAATATGTTTCATATAATGCTCTATATACAACCCAACCCAGTACATAGTAACTATCATCAGTATTCTTTTCATGCAGATAAACACATTAAATAACGTTTCATTTATATTTACTACAATACAGATACTAGATTTGAAATATGTCCCAATAGGAATTTTTTTATATTAGTATTAATTTTATAGTTAAAGTGTACTAAGAGAACCCTTTACCAAATGAAACTTCAGAGATTAATAAAAGTTTAATATTTTAATATTAAATTGAAAATAAGTGAACATCTATTTCTGCATTTTTCGATAGTTTTACTTTTACGATTTTATTAGCAAAAAACCAAAAAGTATAAAAATTTCAGATCACCCAATAACCAGAAATATAGCGAATATATAAAAACAAAACTATGCTTTTAGAAAAATCTATGTTTGCAAAAAATCTATGTTTATTGTTAATAATGCCCATCGCTTTGAGATGGGCAGAAAAAAAGTTGCAGAAAAAAAGTTATTGCAAACGCGTCCACTAACAGGGTTTAACTATGGACTGACTCTATCTAAAGTAAAAAGTTTTGTCTCTGGGCTTATATAGGTGAATTTGCCAAATATTATCAAAATATGTTAATATTTGTAATCCACAGCATGCCGACAAGCATAAAATAGGCATATGTGCACTAGGTCCTGGATCGATTCTAAATAAAATCAAATTAAATTTTCATTTGGCCAATGTAGGTCAGTATGCCAAATTCTATAGAAATATCTTAATATTTGTCACCTGCAGCGTGCGGTAAAGTAAAAAGCTAATTTTTGGTGTAGGACCGTTCTATGGGACTTGGTCTAAACATGTACTGATTTAGCCTCTGATTTGTCCTTGGACATTATAAGTCAGTGTATAATTTTTGCAAAATATTTTAATATTTGCGACATGTAGCGCAGGAATAGCAAATATATCGTATAAAAATAGAGAAAAACTTAAATTTGGATATTTTTACATAACTTTGGTATTTATCCATATATTTACTTCGGAAAACACTTTTTACATTGCTAAAGTACGGCGTTTAAGAATAAAAATATTTCACACTTTTCATTACAAGACAAATATCTGCTGTTTTTTTTTTTAAATTTTATATTTTTAAGTTTTGTCGAACAAAAGATATTTTTCTGGGTAATTTCGATCCATACGTTCAAAACTACTGCATGGATTAAAATCCATTAAATGATATTCATTTGCAATTTGACGGACCAAAGTAGCTTGATTATCGATCGAAATATAGTCAAAATAGCCAAATTACAAAAAAAAAAAAATTCTAAAACTAATCCATACAAAATTTTTAATTATTAGTTTTAGGAGCCCTAAATACACAAAAAATAGCCTCATGTTTGTCGTATACATATTTTTTTAAATTGCTAACTAGTGTTAGTGTGATTTTAAACAATCTTTAAAATTATTTATATAATAAACCTCCTTCATCATATAATATTATTAAATATGTCCTATTGTTGTGTATTTTTCCTAAAAAAATGTTTCCTGTTGGGTTTATCTTCTAGCAAAAATGCACACATTGTGCTACAATTACTATTCTTTGTACGAACTAATATGGTATGTGTGCAAGACTTTCAATAGTTAGTTGTTACTTTTTCTTTTTTCAACACACTTTTTATTTTGTTGTTTTTAGTATTTTGCTTTACCACATCACATATTCATTTATAATACCAAATAACAAAGGCGTAAATTGAGTTATCATCAGTGGCAATAACATTACACACATACACACACGCATTCACGCATCTACAGGGTCCGCCAAATAACTTTTTTTTTTTTTGAAAATGCTATAAAAAAAAACTACTGAATATTTTCTCAAATTTCTTTTTTTATTTGAAAGTACAATCCTTCAGGTTAATAATGGAAAATAATTTCATTCAAATGGCTGCCTCGGCTGGCCATGCAGTAGCCTACACGATCGGTCCAATTTTTAAGCACATTATCGATTGTGTGCAGCTGTATTTCCTCCTCTTCAATTTTTGTGAACAAAAATTCGTTCAACATGGCCCGATAACGATCGCCATTGACTGTAACGGCCACTCCTTGCTCATTTTCGAAGAAAAATGTCCCAATTATGCCTCTGGACCAAAATCCGCACCAAACAGTGACTCGTTTTGGGTGTATCGGCACACATTCTGCAACATTACCATGATTTTCAGAGTAATGTCGCAATATTTCCCAGCGTTGTTCAAGCGTATACACAACCATATTCGTTCAGCGGAAGGATAAAACAAATTATCTGTCAAATCAGACATGAGCTAAGTGTTACCATTCACGAAATAAGCACTAGTTGACAAATAAAGTTAGATGGCGGACCCTTTACAACACATACACATACTGATTGAAGTTTATTTATAAAGTATGGTTTATTTTAGGGTTGTCTTTTATTCGGTTTTTTTTTTCGAATAAACGATCAAGCAATTTTTGTACAAACGATTAAATGATTAATTTTTAAAAATTATTCCGCTATTATACGAGTATTAAAGCTTTATGATTTTAGCATCAATTTGAATCAAAATTGGATTGAAGTTTATTTATAAAGTACTACGCAAGGTTTGTTTTAGGGTTGTCATTTATTCGGTTTTTTTTCGAATAAACGAAGAAGCAATTTTTAAACGAATGGTTCAACAAGTAATTTTTAAAATTTATTCCGGTATTATATAAAGTTTTATGCTTTTAGCATCAATTTGAATACTTACGGTTTTAAAAATCGTTATAAAATTAAATATATAGAGATTTAGTATGTCAACCTGTTAATATCTTATTTTAGTTTTCCTGGAAATTATATAAATGGAACTTACAGATAAAGTGCTATCGTTGTAAAATAGCAATAATTTTGATTTTGATTTTGTACAGTTTAAACTTTAAAAATCATGATATATTTAAACAATAGCAGTTTATCTGTGAATTCCTTCATATTGTTTTCTTGAAACAAAAATAATGTTATTAAAGAGTTCATATCTTGGAAAACGATTAATAAAAGTTTTAAAATTGTAGTTATTTCCTCAATAGACTATTTACCTTATTTAGTTTATTACCATTTTTTATACTAGTTCTCCCAAAATTGCCAAATTAAAAAAAAAAAAAATGTTTTATTCAAAGAATAAACTAATCGTTTTATTGTCTTAATCGTTAAAATTTGTTCGAATTATTCGGTTGTCTAAAATCATGTTTTTTTAAATTGTTCATTCGAGTTTTCATTTTGTTCGTATGAATAATCGATTAATTTGTATTCGAGGGATAACCCTAGTTTGTTTTCAAATGAATAATCAATTAAAATACACAGAAATATATTGTTTAACTTTTGCTGTTAGTATTTTAAAAACCAAACTATAGAAAATTATGTACTTTCAGTGATATTGTCAGTAAAATTTTCAATTTGTAATTTGTTTCAAAAAAAAAAAAACAAAGTAACCAATAATTCCAAGTCCCTTTTTTATAAAAATTGTTTGTTTAAATATAAAATTATTTCTATTGAAATTACAAGAAATTCAAATATATATACGATGCATTCAAACAAATACGGCTCTATGCAATAACCCCAGGTGCAAAAAGTCCCAGTGGAAAAGCTCCCAATGAAATAAATTCTAAAAAAATTAAATAAGTCCCGTCTCGAAAAAGTGAAATAAATTCTAAAAAAATGAAATAATTTCCAAAACAAAAATGAAACAAATCATAGGTTTCGGTTGTTATTTCATCATGAAATAATTTCCATACAATAAAAATGAAATAACTCCCAAAAATAGTCCATGCAACACAAATGAAGTAAGGGCGTACCGATATGTTCCCCAAAGTCGTATTGCCCAAAAACCAAAATGACATATTGCGCAAATGTCCACATATCCCCCAAAATTGTGGATGTTAATATGTTATAACTACCAAATCAATGACAGAAAATCCAAAACTTTTTTTGGGTGCTATGTCATTTTATTTTGAGAAAACTTTTCTTTTTTTTTTGGGCACTATGACGGTAAAAAAAAAGAAGTTATTGCCCCAAAATCATAATTTTTTTTTAAATGTCATAAGACATAATGTCTTTTGTGTCGCACGAAGAAAAACCTTTATTTCGCGAAGCCGCCTGCCGCGTTCTACGGAGGAAAAAAACCCCTAAGAGCGGCCGAAGGCGGCCACCCAGAAGAACTTGTTTTTCAAATTAGATGTCGAATCCGTTGAAATCTTATATTTTGAAGACATCAAGTAATATTTATTTGACCTGTCATAACTTTTTATGTCCCAAAATACCAACCCACACCAAGATTTATTGTTTTTTAATGACTATTTTTTTTAAAGTCTATTTTATTAAAAATTTTACATATATATTAGTGTCTAAACGTTAAATAAACAGAAGGCCAATGCTCTACTCTTTTATTTAAGATAAAAAACAATCAATTAGCTGTTAAAATGACAAAGCTATGACTGGTCAAATTATATTACTTATTGTCTTAAAATAAGATTTCAACGGATTCGACATTGGATTTATAAAAACAAGTTTTTCTGTGTGGCTCTTAGGATTTTTTTCCTCCGTAGAACGCGGTAGGCGGCTACACGAAATAAAGTTTTTTCTGCGTGCGACACAAAAAATAAAATTGAAGCAATTTTTTTAAATTTCCTTAAAACTCTCTTGTTGGATTTCATGAATCAGCCTTGACATTTAATTTCTTATGACATTTAAAAAAAAAAAAAATAAATTATGATTTTGATAACTTCTTTTTTTTACCGTCATAGCGCCCAAATGTATTTTGGCCAAACAAAAAACCGCCATAGCGCCCAACAAAAATGTTATTTCGTCCAAATCAATGTCGTATTGCCCAAAAACAAGAAAATTTTTACAACAACAATTTACATATATTTTTTTTGGGCGCTATGTCGTTTTTTTTTTTTTTTTTTTGGCAATATGACTTTGGGGAATATAACGTGACGCCTTCAAAATTTGTTAAAGAACAGATTAAGTTAGGTCAATTTAAGAAGATCATCAAAATATTTTGAAAGATCCCGTTATAGGGACCGTTTAGAATATTAATAATATTAAAAAAATAATGAATTTTTGAAAATGAAATAACTCGTACTAAAAATGAAATAACTCCCACAGCAAATGAAATAGCACCGAACAAGAAATAAAATGAAATAAGTCCCACGCTAAGTTCTGTTGGGTCTTATTTCATTTCGGAATTACTGCATTATGAAATAACACCTAATAACAAAAATGAAATAACTTCTAAAAAAATGAATTAACTGCAAAAGAACTATGTATTATTTAATTTGAAATTACTCCCAAATTTGTATGAAAAATTGTTGGAACTTATATAATTTTTTTTTTGGCACTTTTTTCATTTAGTAGTTATTGCACAGATCCATCAAATACAAGCATTAAAGTATGTTCTGCTAAGTATGAGTTGTTTTTTAATTACAAAAAAAAAATCAAAAACAACTTAAAAATCATTTTTATTAAGGGTAGTTTTAACCGACTTTTTGTTGTTTTTTACTACTTTTATCGGTTATTTAAACTTTATTTTAAAATGAATATCAAAATGGGCGAGTAAAATGAATAATCAGTAAAACTTTTTTTTAATTGTATTTTAGTTTAATTTACTATTTATTTTGAGGTAGTTTTTAACCTAATAATATTGTGGGCAGGGCTGGAAGGCAATACCACTAAAATACAGTTGCGGATTCAAACCTCTTTCAGCTTACTAACGTTATCCCTAAAATACCGTTACCGAAATAAATAAAAATATAGTTACCGAAATAACTAAAATACCGATATCGCTAAAATACCATTTCCTGAAATAACTGAAATATTCGTTATACTTAAAATACCGTTACCTAAATAATCTGACAAAATTAGAAAAATAATCGCTGGAAATAGAGATATATTACCTTAACCGATAACAGCATCGAATTGGTTACCATCCATGATTGTGAATTGGTGTAAATGGAATTGAGATTAATAGTTCATAGTTCAATTCGTTCATTTCCATTTATTGAACTACAAAGATCGACCTTTTAGTTTATATATTTCTTTGACAATTTTTTTTTTTAATAATACATGTTTATTGATGTATTTTTTTAACAAATCTTCACAGCATGAGCGAAAATCAAAAATGAACTATTGAAATAGAACAAGATAATTTTTAACCGTTCGTTTGTGGTTTTCTTTTACATTATAATGATTTGTTAAACAACCCATTGACCAATATAACAATATGAATAATTGAAAAAATTTGTCGAAGAAACATATGAACAAAAAGAACAAACTTGTTCAATAAATGAAAATGAACTATTACCTATTAAGCACAACTCTAGTCATTTAGCTATGCAGTGTATGAAAACTACATACAATGTACGTTTATCCATAAATTGTTGTTTCGTTATAAACTTCTCTAAAAACTTTGTGCGTGTCTATCTTAACACAACAAACGGTATATGATGAATTTCATATCAAAACCGATATTCGTTTAACCCGACCACCTCAGAATGTGATGAAATTTTGCATACAGCTAAATTTTACCTATACAAACACAACATCATATTTAGAAATTGCATTTTTGAAAATATGTGGGCGTGGCAAGGTATCGAAGTTTTTGAAAAATCACGATAACATGTACTTTCAAGCTGAGATTACTACGGAATGGCTGAACCGATTTCAAAGATTTTGGTACCATTAGAAATGTATTTCAATCTGAGGGGGGTCGGGTTCAAAATGTGACTTTTTTTTATAGGTTTTGATATGAAATTCATCATATCGGGGTTCATGCTCTAGAAATGTATATATACAAATAAAACTTTTAAGTGAAAACTCTAAATTCAAATTTTTAAAAAGTGTATTAAATGATGTGTTTCAAAAATTTTTTTTGCAACAGATACTGTCTTTTAATAAAAACTGTGGCAACCGTCGTGATTATGGTTTACCAAATGTTTAGTTAGAATTTTAATAAAAACACAATTATAATTTGTACTACTACATTTCAGAACAGAGTAGTATTTTTATTTTTATTTATTTTGTGTTGCTATTCAATGTTTAGCATTAATGCTGCTCTAGAGTATGGACCTGCCCAGAAGTTTTTATTTTTAAAGTTTTTTTTGTTGTGTCATTGATTCATTAGGCGCAATGAAGCATAAAATAAGTTAAAAGTAAAATATGCAGAAAATCAACATGTACACACAGAAAACAGATTGGTTGTGGGAACCGAATTAGTGGCCAACCGAATTGAGGTAGTTATCACATTATTCGGTTACCGCTTTTGACATTTGCAGTTATGTCTTACATACTATTAATCAGAGCTGTAAGTGAATCATTCTTTTTTGAATTAATTCGCGAATCATTCATACACTGAAATTAAAAAAGTAAAATTTTGAATTAATTCTTTTCGCCGAAAAACGAATTGAATGAAATTTGAATCGATTCATATGCATTTGGCTGGAATGAATTGCAATTCATTCCAAATTAAATGAATTTTTTAAAATGAATTGCAATTCATTTTCAATTCAAATGAGTTTGGCGAAATGAATTGCAATTCATTTCCAATTCATTTGACTTGAATTGATTTTGAATAAGTTAAGTTAGTTATATATTAGTTATATATTATTTTTGTAATAAAAAAATAAAATGTATTTTTCTTTTCAATTCAATATAACTTGATTCCTGTAAAATGGACTCGGAACATAAGGAACAATAGTTAATAAAATTATATGCAAAATATAACAAAAGTAAAAATATAAAAATAGTGTTTTACAGATGTAATAATCGTAACCACTATTTTTTAAATGCAATCAACTTTATTATGTAATGATGAAAAGTTATAAAACTTATCTCTTGTCAATGTTTATGAAAGTCTTCATCACATTTAAGAACATTTTTTAAATATGATTAATAACATGGTGTTAAAGTGAAAAAAACTTGTAAAACTATTAACTGTTTCTCGAATATTAAGCGTGTTTTGTCGTTTAGCGTATGCCAAAACCAAAATAAGTAATACCTGCAGAAACAAACTCCAAACACCAAGTTTACTTTGATTAATTGCAATTCATTAAAATTTTCCAAACAAACTCTAACAATTTTCTTAAATCAGATGAAAAATTCTGGACTCTTGTTTGTAGTTAAACTTGACTTAAGTATTTATTTTTGTCCTCAGCTAACATTTTTTTTAAAACTTTGAAAATTGTCATATCATTTTTGAAAACTCGGTCGAAGCCAAATTTGGCTAAAATAAAAAATTTCTGTGCCAAAATTTTTCTCTGTGTGTACTTTTCTTAAGGTTTGATATGCGCAGAACACGAATCTGGCCTCTGAACTTCTCCATCACATCAGGGGTCGAATCGTAATTTCGCTTTCGAAATCCATACTCTATTTCTAAACATAAAAACGAATTTTTTTCGGTCAGGGATGTTGTAGGACGTTGTAGGCGCTTGATTGAAAATAGATGTATAACTTTGTGTTTTTTAATTATTTGTATTTTTGTACATTCACAATATTTTTTCCGTAAAGACTACTGAATATACCAGAGACCGAAAATAACAGTTATCCCGAAAACTTTAATTCAAAAACTCTCTATGTTAGAGTCAACGAGACGTATACTATTATATACCAATCGATTCGTATTGAAGTGCTCATTTAGAATCTATGGTGATCTTAAGGAAACGATCTCAACTTTTTGTGAATGTATACAGTACGGATGGTGTATTCTTTTAGCCTCCCAGAACTCAAAAATAGGTTTATCAATCAATAAGGACCTTGGAGAAAAATGGTCGAGTTCATAGAAAGCTTGTTTCCATCCTCATTATCACTTCCTTCGCTTTCTTGTTCCCTATCTATATTTAGGGAGTTCAAATACTGTCCCTGCTTGTCGACGGTCGATCATCGCATTGGTTATTATTAATCTGCAAAGAGGAAAAACAAGTCAACCGCATTTTTAGAAAAATATTGATAAAATATTTTTTAAACTTACTTGCTTCTCCAACTGCAAAATCCGAACTTCTTTGAGATGGGTTCAAGCACACATTAATTTTAAAGGCTCCATCGCTATGATGCACTAAAGTCGTGGATTCAAATATAAAGCTGCAAGCAATGTTGGATTATGTAGCAGCATTTTCTCACGCCTTTCTATTTTTTCTAAAAATTCATAGATGTCGGTCTTCGTCATAACTTCAAGCTTCATTTGAAGCCATATTTAAAAAAAAATCGCTGAAAAATAATCAAATGAGTTTTATTTTAAAGCCGAAATAAAACTCTCTTCTTAAGTATTTCAACCGATCTTTTATATTTACGTTGAAAAATAACTGTTTTCGATGTTTTTTTTTTCTTTTTAAGCCACAAAATAACTGTCATAAAGAAACTTTTTTGATATCACTTATAACCGTTACGGTCCCTGGAATATACACATTAAATTAACTGAAAATCAGCTAAAAACAGGACTGCTAACATTTCGTTTAAAAGTTTTTTAGTTTATTTTCAACTGTTGAAAAATTAATTGACAAAATCCATAAAAACAATATTGTTTTCGGTTATTTCAATACTCAATATCATATATTTTTTTTTTTTTTAAATAGAAAATTTTTACTAAATGTTTTAGCGAAAATGAAAAGTATTCAAGTTCGAGGCCATACTCTATATTTCTTTATTAGGATATTGTCCCTAACAAATAAAATATAGAGTTTTTTGTTTTCAAATTTATTATTTGACCTTTTCAGGAATGTGTTGATAGATCTATTTCGGGAATTTTCTAGGTTCCCATCATCAGAACACGTTTTGAACACGTTTTTTCATATAAACTAGTTTACTCACTACATGAGAACTAATATATGAGCTCGAAGTTAAAGTAAACTAGTATATATGAATGTTTGATGTTTGACATGGGATTGTTCCTTCTTTCAAAACCTGTTCTGATTATGGCATTTTCGATAGTAATGCTATAAAATATATTAATATGCACACATCATATTAATTTAATTTTGAGAACGGTATCTAACACAATAAATGCCATATCTGAAAAATTAAAAAAGTTTTCGTGCTATCACACAATAACAAATTTGCGATATTACATGATTCAAAAGTGGGGAATAACAACGTTTTTTCATATTTAGCGAAAATATTGATTTGTTTAATTAATACGAGTTTGTTACATATCCGTAACGAATAAATTAAATCATATATGAAAACGCTGAAATAGCTTTAATTTTTGTTTTGCAATTTCTACTAAAATATATAAAATTTTTTAAAATTACAGTAAATGGTTAAAATGATTCTTAAAAAGCTTTTTATTTGTTCATAATCAATTTTTCTACAAATATAGTAAATAGAAGGACCTTTCATTTTCGGGTGTTGTTAGACATACATATATCAAAAAATATCGTTGTATGAGGTGTTGTTACTCATTGTATATTTAGCTACTTGTTTAAAATAAATTTTGTGTTATGTTCCCTAAAACTTGTATCTTAGAGAACTTTTTTTTTTTGTTTTAATTTAACAAAAAAGTTGATTCTTTAATTGAAAAACACTAAAAATACTTTGCACGTTCTAGAAACGTATTTACGGGAAATAGAAACAGGAACAACTCAGGTTTTAGATAAAAAAATAAATGTTTAAAACGACTGTTTCAATCAAAGGTTATACGTTTTTAAAGATGGTAAATTTTAACTTATTGTTATTCTTAGAGCTAGTTTTTGGGATGTAGTTTAATCTTGTTTATAGTTTTAACGAAGCTTAAACTTAAATGCTATTTTTGAGATCAAGTATATTTTATTTTAATTGTAGTTTAACCGGTCAGCATTGGCCGTTTAAACAAAGTTTTGAGTTGCCAAAACATAACAGCCCGTGAATGAAAACTAAACATTAATAAAACAGCAGGTTAAGTAAAAGACCAAAAAAGCAATATATAGGAAATTTTTGAAAAAGTATTTTTATAAAATTGGTGTCTTTTTTTATCCACCAATTGAATTAAAAATTGAATTTCTTCTGTTGAAAAATAGTTTGTCCGTCTGCGGCCTTCCATTTTTACATTTATTTTAGAGTCCATTTTATATTTAATTACAACCAATATTAAAGAAGAGAAATATTTAATTTTTTTTTTTCGATTCAATTCAATTCTTTATTTACATAACATTTTCAGGTGCATTCATTTAACAAATTTTCTTAAAGAGTTTAGGATACATATTCCTTTTCTGCTTAAATATAAATAACAATAATATATTATACCTTTGACTTTACATAAAATTTCTAAGTAAGGTGAAAATTCACAAAAAACCTTTCTGAACAATTTTCTTGAATTTTGTATGTTTTAGATAAAAACTTAAGGGATAAAGGTGAAATTATGATGAAATAAGAATATTGATGTGATTGTATTCCGAGTTTAAACTTTTGGAATTTAAGTTAAGGGTAAGCCGTTCTCACCTGTTATTTACAGGTTCAACGTTGGCTAACGTGTGAAGTCTGAGCGTTGAGTAATGCCAAGGTAAATTGTGCATCATTTTTAATAGTTTGTTTTGTGCAATCTGTAAATTTTTTATATGACACTGCGCTGAAGTTGTCCAAACTGGGGCAGCATAAAACATTATAGCGTGGAATATGGATTTAAGTATAAGACGTTTGTTGTGGATATTAAGATGGGAATTTCTGTTTATAAGGGGATACAGAAGTCTGGTTATCTTATTTACGTCAATAATGTATGGAATGTGGTCTTTGAATTTCAACTTAGGATCCAGAATGATATCTAAGTACTTAACTTTGTTCATCCATGATACTGAACTGTTGTTGATGGTAATTGAATTTTGGGGTAAGAAACAGGGTTTACGTCTTCTGGTGAAGTATATGGCTTGGGTCTTCTGTGGGTGAACAAGAATTTTCCATTTTTCTAGCTGTGAACTTCAGTTAAAGCTGTTTGTAAGCTGGACAAAACATCCGTTGAAAGTATACCAGAGCTAAGTATCGCCGTATCAACTGCAAAAATAGAAGTAACACAACCGTCAAGCGAGGGGAAATCAGCTTTGTAGATATTGTAAAGTGAGGGTGAAAGACAGGAACCCTGGGGACAACCGGCTAATATATCAGTCTTTGGCGAGAAATTTGATCCAATAAAAACATTAAAGGCTCGGTCAGAGAGGAAGCTTTATATCAGTTTAATTAATACAATAGGAAAATTTAATCTCATCATCGAAAGCTGCTTTAATGTCTAGTAGTACCATTCCAGTAGAATTAAAGTTGTTAAAGTTAGAGTGCACCATGTTTCGTATTCTGACAAGCGGTTGAACCGTATTATGTTCCCTGCGGAAACCAAATTGTTGTGTTGGCAATATATTTTCTGCATCTATAAAATCTGTAAGTTTTACCCTTAATTACCTTTTCAAGTACTATGCTTAAAGAAAATAAGATACTAGTGGGCCTATATGAATTTGGGCAATTTGCAGGCTTATTTGGTTTCTTTATCGGCACGGCTTTGGAATGTTTCCATACTTTAGGAAAATAATGACTTTGCAAACAAGCGTTTATAATAGCTGTTATATACTTCAATCCTATTTTCGGTAAAGCTTTTAAACATCTATTTGTTATACCATATGTTCCGGGAGATTTTTTGTTTTTAAATTTTTTACAATGGTAGCTATTTTATCTGTTGAAATAGAAGCCTCGCTGTGAGAACTAGGTACGATGGAGGCAAGGGTCGAAAGAGCATTATTTACTTCTGTTGATGTTAGGGGATCGCTAATATTTGATGAAATTGAGTGATTTAAACTAAAGATTTTGGCCAATATTTCACATTTTTGTTGTAAGTTTCGTTGTTATATTTTAATATCGGAATATTTGTTGATTTTTTCTTTAAAATTTTAGAGATGTTCCAGAATGGGGACGAGCCTTTTTCCAGCGTTGATAGTTTATTATTCCACGTTTTGTTTTTAAATAATTTTATTTCTTCGGATATACGGTGATTGTACTCTTTAGTTCGACAATGGTCAAGCAAGTTCCTGTGTCGTTTCCAATTTCTTCTAAAAACATTTCTAACTTTGATCAGGTGTCTAATGTGCTGTGGTAAAGTTTAGGTAGTAATTGAGTGAACTTTTCTAGGGACACTGTAGTTTACAGCAGCTTGTATGGTGTCATTAAACGTCAAAATCATTGAATCAATTTCTTCAGGAGTAATATCGGTATTAATCGTAGTAATAGTTAGGTTTCTTTTAACGAATGAAGAATACCGTAACCAATTTGCAATTTTTAAAATCATAAAATGGTTTTTCAGTAAGGTTAGTTTCATTACTAATAATAGTTTTGACAGGAAGATGATCGGAACCAAGGCCATTTATAACACTGGGTGAACTAATACCACTACTTAAGTTCGTTAGAAAGAAGTCTAATGTAGATGCCTGTCTTCTTGGATCTGCGGGTATATATGTATGGTCACTGGGATACCGGATTTGAACATTATCAGAGTCTAGTCTTTCATAAAGAAGATTTCCCCAACAGTTTGATCGTTGACATCCCCATATATTATGCCTACTATTAAAGTCACCACCAAGATTGAAATTTTCGTTACAACTGATAAATTTTCGTAGAACCAATATTTAAACAAAAGAAATATTTAATTGTTGGGCACAAAATAAACAAACATTTTTCTTCCACGCGCGTTGTTTTGTTTTGTTTTTAATTTTGACATTCGCAGTGCTACCATATTTATTTTGAAATGGCATTACTTTTTTTGGTGTAAAATATGGTAATCTTATATAATTTGAGATTTTTTAAACCATCACTGAAAAACAGCATGGAGGTTTAAAAGCAGTTTACATCTTATTGAAGTTTTACTAAACAGCAGTAAAACTAAGTTTGATCGTCCTCCCAAAAACTGGCTCTTAGTGTTATTATTATTTTTATTTCACTCAAAAACATTCTAGTCCAAAGTAACGTTATTTGGTTACATTTGAGAAATTTGGCAAACTTTTTGCATTTTCCTTATCAATAAGGAGTCCTTTTTCGTATTTGATTAAAATTTGTATAAAAATTGAATGTCAAAAAACCAACTTTTGTCCAATTAATTCCTTTTTCCTCAAACTTTTTTACTTGTTATTTTCTAAAAAGTGCAATTTTTTTTTTACGTATTTTGTAGTTTTAATACTTTTTGCTTTTTACAATATTTGATTGCCATAAACACAATGGATTTTGAATTTTTATTTTGTCTTCTCTAGTCATCACAGAGTATGTAGTATTTGCTAAATGTTAGTTAAGGTTGACTAAACTAAAATTGAACATAATTCCTTTTGGAATTTTAAAGCGAATGTCCTTAAAATAATACTTGTACATTGAAAAATATACATATGAGTTAAAAGTGTATAAATGTTTTAGTATACAATATGGCCATAAGTTGATGCATAAAACTCACAATTCCCTCGAAAACTTTAGCAATTTCATGCATTTCTGATTAATGTCCAAAATAAGTACACAATCGTTTCATTGCTTGGTTGAATGGATGGAGTAGTGGATGTAAAATTGTAGTGGTGGCTATAAATAGTGCCGCAGTAAGTTGTACTACTAGTAGTTGGCATAAAAATGAATCATGCAGAATGTAAACATTTGCCTAAACTTATGCATCTCAGGCTCTTGTTTTCTTTTTGTCGTAATATTGCTACAGAATATGAAAAAAATTTGTAATTCTTCAAAGTTTTATGTTTGTTTCGGGTTTTTATCTTTAGTTTTGTTGGACTATAGCTGTGTATCGTGTTTGTAACACTTGGCATGTAATGTAAGTGGCTAAATTTGCGATGGCTGTGAAGGGGGTTCAATGTGGTAAAATTTTGGCAGCAGTAGGCTATGGCCCAGAATCTGAGTGTAGTAAATAAAATATGAGAACTTTTTTCGAAATAGAATTTTGATCTTAAACGTGTTTGTATAATGAGTTTGTAAAGAAAATTTGTACGATACAGGTTAGTGCACTCATACACAAATAAGTCTTCAATAATAGCAGAAAAAGTTACTAAAACTTAGTTAAACTTGCAGGAAAAAGCAGTCAAATTAGCAACAGCTTTTTGCTAAATATTTGTTAAGTAAAAACAGCAAAAAACTGTAAAATTTACAAAAATTATAGTAAAATATTTAGTTGTTTGCTTGAAAAATAACAAAGGGAGTCTCCCGATGGGTTCTCTACGATCTTTATGAAATTGGGATATGTTATAAAAAAAAGAAAAATAAGGGATACGTATTTTTTATATCTTCCCAATCTTATGTTTAGCGTTAAAAAGTTTGTTTAAAAACCAAAATCCAAACCAGTAGGTTTGAGTTTTTTTGAGCTTAGTTTTTTGTTGGTTTTCATAAATTTGTTTGTTCATCCATTGGCCGGAAGTAGCGGGTCTTAATTGACCAGTCGTCCGTGAGCTAGTCTGACAAGGATGAGCTACTTTCGGTACGTTATGTCCAGGGTTTGGTGGCAATATGTGTTTTATTTATCTTATAAACATTAAGCTATATTTTATTTGAATTATTTTTTATAATACACATTTTCACGAATAGATGGAAGCAACTAAAAATTTAACAAACATTTTGTTGATTTTACAGTTTTTTTTGTTTTTTTTTTACTAATATTTAGCAAAAATATTATGCTAATTAGACTGCTTTTTCCTGAAACATAATTTTTAACCAATTTTAAGTAACTTTTTCTGCAAATTTTACAGACGTATTTGCATGAGTGTATATATCAAAGACTGAAGCGCAAATAAGTAAAAACTTAATTTTTCCAAAGCATACAATTAACAATACACTCAACAAAAGTTAGTATAGTCAGCAAAAATTATTGCTGAGTCAGAAAAATTTTAGTCAGGAGGGTGCTTGCAAAAAAAATGCTAATGTCTTCAAAATCCTTTGCTGAAATCCTTAGTAACAAAAGTAGTAGATTCAGCAAAAGTTTTGCTAACACTTAGTTGGTTTAAAATTAAAAACATTCCTGCTTAAAGTTAATAAAATTATTGCTAAATATATGTGGACTGAAAAAAAATCAAAAAATTTGTAGAAAAAATTATGCTTTAGTAAATTTTGCTGAAATAATTGCTGAAAAAAAATTTGTTTTGTTATTCTTTTAAAAATAACTTACAATATGTTACAAAATATAACTATGTTCATAATCCCACGTTGACTACACGAAATATATTAATATCTGAAAATATATAGAAATAATTATAAATAACACAAACAAATTATCTTGCAACTACTTACATCAATGGTTGTCTAAGTGATGGCATCTTTATAGAAACGAAACAAAACGAAATAACAAAATATGAAATATACAACCCTTGTTTTGCAATAAGAAAAAAGAAACCTACAAAATTACGTAATATGTGTATCCTGGTCTTTCGTTTTAGTCTGTCTACCTGAACGTATATATGTTTGTTTTAATTGTTCTTTAGTTCAATTAATAGACAATTACTTTGACAATCCGTTGACAGAACAATTTTTTTTTTCAACCGCAATTTATATGTATACGATAAACATTGTTGGTATCCTTTTGTTTTAGTATGTATGAAAAACAGATAAAAAAATCTTCAATGGTTGATTTTTTTGCAAGAGTTATACGTGTTAGTATCATTTTCTTCGTCTCTACGACATCTACTTAATTCTGCGTATATCTTTCAATCTGGTTGTCTTCCACACTTTTAATGTTCTCATCAGCACAATTTTTTTTTGCCAACTTAATTGGCAACACCTTAGTAAAACATTACTAAAATATTAGTTCAAAACAGTTAAGTGCTGAATAATTATAACAAATATTTGAGCTGAAGACACAATTTCAGCAAAAAATTTGCCGAAAGATGGTGTAATTGGTTTACAAGACGTTTTACTAACTTTTCTCCTAATTATTTTCTTGCGTGTATTTATTACAAACATAATTGAACTTCTTTCTAAGTCAATGATATATATATTATATAGGTTCATATATAGTCACATATGAATTCATGAAATTTATGTCATATGTGTAACAATATTTACCATATATTTCAATACATGATATCATATATTACAATATATGAACTTTTTGTTTGCATGTATGAACTCAAACTCGTATATTTTTCCTTACATGGCATACAAATGCATACATACTGATATATGAAACAATATATGCTCATATATGGAATCGTGCATGTTAATATATTACCATATATTATCATTTTCACCTAGGCAGTTTAATTTTTTAGTTTATAATAAAACTATATGAGTAAATGTTTCTCAATATTTTTCTAATATGACGCGTTCACTTCACGTGCCAATTTTATACTGACACAATATAAAAAATGCAGAAATGCTAAAACGGTGACATTACATTGCAACGAGCAAACTCAGCAAAAAACTTAAGTTAAAAATTTAGTATTTCATCTAGTCAAAATAGCAACATTTTTAACTAAAATCTCATATTGTACAAAAAATTAGTTTAAATCTTGTAAAGTTGGATTACTGACGGTTTAATTAATTTTTCTACTAATTATTTTCTATGAGTGTATTTTTCATTAAATATTTTTCCTATTTTTCCACAGCATTTGTAGAAAATAATACTTTCAGATTTATTGTTTTGGTTCATACATAGAGTATTTAAGCTTGTAATAAACATATATTACAAATATTGTATTGGAAATTTGAAGATTTACTTAAACATCCTTTAACTTATATATATAACGTTTATGAATACAAACCTTCAATTTAAGGAAAATTTGGTGTAAAACAAAAACAAAAAAAAAAAAAAAAAATTAGTGAATTTTCAACAGGAAATGTCTCTAATTCTGAGATTCAATAGTATGTTTGGTATTTTTGAACCATAGTGCAATATTTTTACAACTAAAATGTAAACTAGTCTTCACAAGCATACAAAAATACTTAGATATCACACTTGGTCTTAAACCCTGAATTGACAAAGAAATAATTCTTAAAAATTCACTAATGATCAAAACTTAACTTCCTGCTGAAAATCAATATATAGTCTCACACCCAATATAAAAGCAGATATGGGGCTTATTCTCGCAGTCGTGAGCTATCGAGTTTCTTATCGAACTTTCGAAATTTTCTACTTTTGGGATTCTGTCAGTTTACCCCATAACTGTATCGAAATTTCTAATGATGGCATTCGATATTGAGTGAGTGGTTGAATGCAATCGTGCAATTTTTTCACACGATAACAAAAGTGCTTTCGAAATTACGTTTCTTGTGTATTCCCTAGCTTCTAAAGTTTGAAGAAAAATGAAAATGTAAGCAATTTTTTGATTTTTTTTTTTTTAAAGAATTACTAATTTTCTTTCATATTAGGGCAACCTTAACAGAAATAAATATCGGACAAAAAGCCATTCTTGCAGAATTCATGGCAGAACACACTGATTTGGACAAAGGAATTATGCTAAACTCTTCACAGGGAATATTGTATCATATTTTTTATGTATGGGTCTTTTTTGTCCCTCTCGTGAAAGGAAGGGATAAAACGGGTTTAAATTTCTGACAAAAAAAAAAAAAATTACCATAAAGTTCTACAATAAGTCTATGAATACACCAAAGCTCAAAATTCAACTTGAACGCCAGAAATATGTCAAAACTTGAAATGTGTTTAAGGGCTAATATTTGTTTTTGAAATTTGACTTACCATGCGACCCTTACATTTAAGGTATAGAATGTTTTCAACAGATTTAAGTAAACTACTGCGAGAAATTTTTTTTTTAAGTTTTAACCCTCTAAACCTTTCGTGAAAAAGGTCAAAAATACCCTTAAAACAGGGATATAACGGGTTAAAATGTTCCACAAAAATACTTTCCCTAAAATTCTATTATAAGTCTATGAATACACCAAAGCTCAAACTTCAACTGGTACGTCAGACTAAAAAAACCGGCTTGGATCCTTTTTTTTAGGTATAATTGACGAATTTAAAAAATTTATTAATTTTTATGTTTTTTTGTATACGAAATTTTCACACAATTTTTGCTTTGAATATACAATCATATGTTTTTTGTTTACATTATTTTTCTTTAATCTTTTACATTGCGTCAGTGTTGAACAACAGTTTTAGTATTTTCTTTTATAAAATAAAATCGATACGATACCTAACGAGTCCCATCATCAGAAAAATTTTAAATTCGATACGAAATAATTTCGATCACGACTGAGAGAATTAGACCCATGGAGTCCCTGATAAATTTTCTGTAACGAAAAATATTACACTGTGCTACACAGAAGAATCACTCGTCAAATGTCCTAGTGTATGTTGTAAGTCTGGCTGAGTGTATTACAAAACCGGCTTGAGAAGTTGCGAAATATACCCTCAAAATTTCGAGATAAGGATAACAGAAAATTTTTTGCGACTACCGCATTTTTTATCCGATTTAAAATTTTTAACCAGTATTTAAAAGATAATTACCTAGTCCTTCTTAAAATATATACTCTCTTTGTATTAATATAAATAGGGAGATATTTTTTTAATAACCATTAAAATGAAAATGAAAATTATTCAAGTTCGAGGCCATACTCTATGTTTCTTCATTAGTATATTGTCCTAACAAATAAAATATAGAGTTTTTTGTTTTTAAATTTATTATTTGACCCTTTCAGGAATGTGTTGATAGATCTATTTCGGGAATTTTCTAGGTTCCCATCATCAGAACACGTTTTGAAAGCGGTAACAATCCCATGCCAAACATCAAATATTCACATGAACTAGTTTACTCACTACATGAGAACTAATATACATATGAGTTTGAAGTTAAAGATTATAATCATTGATCAAAAATAAATTGAAAACTTGTTTGATGCGTAAGGTCCAACTCTGGTGGATATTCAATACACGTTTTTTGTTTTTCTCTCCTTTATATATTTTGTTTAGTTTGTAAACAAAACAGGGGAATTAAACTAGGCGGTACTTTGCCTTTTATACAAGTTTGTTATAATTTTTATTAAAAATAAAAATTATGTTTTTTTCGACCTTTAATTGTGCAATGAAAATGAAAATTATTCAAGTTCGAGGCCATACTCTATATTTCTTCATTAGAATATTGTCCTAACAAATAATCTATAGAGTTTTTTGTTTTCAAATTTATTATTTGACCCTTTCAGGAATGTGTTGATAGATCTATTTCGGAAATTTTCTAGGTTCCCATCATCAGAACACGTTTTGAAAGAGGTAACAATCCCATGCCAAACATCAAACATTCATATGAACTAGTTTACTCACTACATGAGAACTAATATACATATGAGTTTGAAGTTAAAGATTATAACCATTGATAATAAATTGAAAACTTGATTGACTATATTGACTTCCCGAAATAGATCTATCAACACATTCCTGAAAGGGTCAAATAATAAATTTGAAAACAAAAAACTCTATAGATTATTTGTTAGGACAATATCCTAATGAAGAAATATAGAGTATGGCCTCGAACTTGAATAATTTTCATTTTCATTGCACAATTAAAGGTCGAAAAAAACATAATTTTTATTTTTAATAAAAATTATAACAAACCATTAAAATTTTAATATTTTTTTAACTTTTTCAACTTCTACGAGGGGATTTGTATCTCAATCATTTTGCAATTACCTGATCTTTTTAAGTATATATAAAGATAATAAAGAAAGTTATTTTATTAATATAAATATTTAGAGATTTTCTTAATAACATTTGAAATTTTCAATTTTTTTGTAACTTTTTGTAACTTTTACTTTTATCTTTTTTCAAAGTTATGGCACTTTTTATATATATGGAATAATGTTTTACTTTTAAATTTTAAAAAATTAAAAACAAAAGTTTATTTTTCGATCTTTTATCATAAATTGTGATGTTAGCAAGATTATACAAGTTCAAGATTATTTGTTATTAGTTAAAAATGTTTTATTTTTGATTTAAATTAGTTCAATTCTTTCAATTTTGTTTTTTACTTCTCATCGGGTAAATAAAAAAATACGGGTAAAGCATTGATCTTTTTCCTTCAAAATTTGGGTAAAGATATTCTACCCCTTCTACATTGGTTCTCTGATGATTTTCGGTGACGCGAAATGAAACATGTAATTACCTGTCAGTAGATAAAGTCTGCTTTAAGTTAGCGGACAGAAAACTTTTTGGAATAATAAATAAACATTGCACGGTTTTTTGTTTACCAAAAAACAAATGATCTTGAACTTGAATAATCTTGCTCACATCATAATATATTGAATAATTCATCTTTTATTTTTTTTTTAAAACTTTTCCAACTTCTACGAGAGGGTTTTCGAATATTCTATTATAACAACAGTATTCTTTAAGTTTGTGTGTTTCCTGAGTAAATTGAGTAAGTTGAGTGAGAACAATTTGACGAATTTTTTCATAACATCAATACTTTTCATAATGAGAACAAGAATCGCTATAAATGAAAATCTGAAGTGATAGATTGCTGTAAAGTGAAAATGATAAATTTTTTGATCACTTCATTTTATCCTTATTATAGAATTGCCACACTGGAACAAGAAAAATAATTATATTTTCCATATACTTTTATTTTTGTTAATATTACTGGATACTGCGAAAATTTCTGTCTGCTTTCTTTCACTTTTCGTTTTTAACTAATGAAATAAAAAATAGTTTCTTATTTTTTCATGTTCTACGAATTTCGCTACTCAGAATTTCAAACACCGTCTACCTAGAACCGTCTAGAATCGCACGCACACTAAAAATACAACAATTTTGCCAAACGTTTATTAAAGAAATGTCTTCAACTTTAAAAAATACTACACTCACATTAAAACAAATAGTATTGCTTTGGAAAACACACACATACATTAAAAAAGTTACAAATAATTATTTCTATATTAAGAGATGCGTTCTCAAAATTATTTAAAAAACTAACAAAATTTCAGAAGAAAATATTATTTCTAGCATGGCTTAAATTTGTTTATTTGGTAACATGGGATAACTAATTACGTTTGTTAAATAACAGATTTAAACGAAAACAGCAGACAAAAATTAGCTCAACCGAATTGGAAAACTTTTAACAGACTTTTGACCAAACTTTTTTGTTATGCGTGAAGAGGTAATTCTACAGGAAGAAGAAGCAAGGGATATGCCAGACTGCCGCAGTTTCGTCCCTTCCAAGGACATGCCAGTGGTTATTTTATGTGTCAATTGAACAACTTATTTTATATTGTTCAATTGCTCTATATGAAAAACTGTTTAATTTGTGTCGTAGTGAGTTTCAAACCCACAACCGTACATCAGGCTATGACACTTTGCTAAATAAATTATATTTTAGTAGTGGCAGCATATATATATTTACTAGAGTGTATTGCAGAGAAGATTGTAACAATTTGTTTTACATTCATTTATTTTTTTTTATAAAATTTTTTTATTCGTTTTCCAGAAATTTTAAATATTTTCTGAAATTCAATTTTTGTTGTTTTTAAAGTTTTATTTACAAAGGAAATATTTTGTTTTTTAATATGGAAAATTTCCCAGGAAAAAAATAATTTTTTCCCAGGAATTCCGGGAAAGAAAAAAAAAAAAAACAGTTTAATTAAATTTTATGAAAGATATCATCCTATTTATCAAGAGTTTGATAAAGTTAACCATCTAACGGGTAAGGCTGCCTCAGGGCAGTCTGCATAAAATTTACCACAAATGCGTCAAATGAGCGTTTTATACTTATAAATTAATATATTCCGATAGAAAACTAAATTTTCTAAATATTTTGTGAAGAAAATTTTCTTGTGGCGTCCACGGCTTGGAAGTGAGACAGCTTTAAAATCGAAATTTCGTATAATTTCAAAAAATAATTATTTTTGAAAAAACATAGTTTTCAAAAATCTAACAAACCAATTTAAGTTGACTAAAAACTCTTTATAATAAAATATAAGTAAGATTGAAGGTTTACCTCCTTAATTTAGTCCAAGGACTCACTGGATTTTATCAGGATTCCTCTAAAGAACATCGTCTTAACTTATAAATTAATAGACGGATTTTTATGAAATTTTGCAGAAGGAAGACATTAAGTAATAATAGCAAAGCGTTGAAGTTTGAACAATATAAATTGAAGTTCAGATACTTTTTCGCCTAATTTCGCTTTTTCCAAAAAGCGAAAATCCAGATATCTTCTTAAATAGGAGCAGAAAAAAATAGTTTTTCGAGGGTGGTTATATCTTGGTAAGAGATATCCAAAACTTCTCTTATATGCTTTAGTTTCCAAAATGCGTCCTAAAATATTTTGGCTCATATCGCCTAAATTAGGCAATGATAAGCAATTTTGTTGAAGAACTTATTATTTGTTTTCGAGTGGAGCACATGATATGAATTTCGTTGCAAAACATTGTTTGGCAGTTAGAGGGTTACTAAAAAAGTTAAATTGAAATCTATAATATTTGGTTTTGGATTTCGTTTAAAACTAAAATTTTTTTAAATGAAACAAGAAAAAAAAAATAGGTTTTAATAAAAAACTTTTTTTTTTACCTTAAATTATTTTTATTGTTTAATTCCTTAAATTCATTTTGTAAGTAAAAGATCAAATTTATCCCTTATTATTAAAATGATGTCGGATTTTATTACAAGCAGGAAATCCCAGGATCTCGAGAAACTTGAAATGAACTACCGCTGTTCCGATAAATGAAGTCCAAGAAAATAAAAACCGCTCTAAACTTAATTGTGTCTCTTAAACGGTTTTTGAAATTGTTAAATTTCTTTCTTGAATAAATTTTAAGCGATATTATTTTCAAAGACTTCGTCTAAAATAACACACTCAGGGAACTTCTGCTTTAAAAATATGTAGTTGTTTAGGTTGTAATAGAGTTTCTTTATTTTTAATGTAAATGCCAGTCATTTGTAGTACAAATAAATTTTTTTACTAACCTTGCAGTTCATTTAAAAAAACAAACCACATCAAATGACTGTTTTATGATTTTACATTAATTTATTATAGTCATTTTATGTTATTTAAAAAAATAAAAACAAATTAATGTTTGTTTATTTTTTACTACCATGTGGTTAATTTTTACTACAATTGTTAGTAATTTTTTTAACATTAAAAAACAAATGACAATGTTAGTTGATTTTAACTAAATGTAAGTCGTCCTTTCGTTAAGTGAAATTTAATTTTTTTTCAACTACATTTGCAGTCGTCTTTACCTACATAGGTTGTTAAGTGTAAGTGAAATAGCGAATTGGATGAATAAGGTGCTTCATAGCTCATATCATTATTTTGTATGAAGTTTTTTTTTTTTTTTTGCAGTTTATGACTGCAGACCATGTGTGATATTGTTAGTATATTTTCGTTGTACAGCAATATGCCATTGGCAAATTGTTCCATCATCAATGATCGCCCAGCGTAAATGATGAAATGTAATGAAATACACACACAGACATTATTACCAATACCAACAAGCAATAAGTAGTAATTTTCATACAACCTAAACTCGATATTTATAAGGACTCATAAGAATATTTTGAAGTCATTGTTAGTTAGTGCCTGCTGTCCTGCCTTGTTGTATTGTGTTGTTTTTAGCAAAAGTTTTGCCTATTTTACAATTCATGTGTAACGGTTAAATTGCTTGGCATTTCATTAAGATTGACATACTCTGGGTCAACATGCAAAACTTTTGTCGAACCACAATTCTCTAAAGTCTCTTGATGTATAAAAAAAAGTTTTTTTTTGTTGTTAAGTTTGTTGAATTGGCCTTGTTTTTTCGGTTGAGTATTTTTTTCTAGCAACTTCCTCTTTGCGTTATATTTAAAAAAAAGTTCTTGTTATTTAGGCATGTTTATAATGTTTGTCGTTCCGCTGAAATGTTTTGCATGCAACATATGAGTTGTTTGTTAAATTGTTTCTTATAATGTACATATTTTTTTTAATGCCACTATTTTTGTATACATTTTAGGCATGTGTATTTATATATTTCTTTATGTATTTTGCCAAATTTTTCTTTAGAATTGTTTATGACACAAGTTTGAAATTGTTCTAAAAACTTGTTTTTTATTCTAGCGGAAAATATTGTGAGTTTAGAAATTTTACTTTAATGTAGATTGTTTAAATATATTGTTTCATATTTTAAAATTTTCACAATTATTGACTTCTCTTAATAAATAATTTCGATCTGTGAAAAACAAATCTCTACACACCTTTCAGATAAAGTTCTTACAACTGTCAATGAGTTTGGTATGAGGAATTTCAAAAATTTTCGACACTTTGAGGTAAAATACTTTAAAATTTTTGTTTTTGTGTGACATTAATAAAATTTTGTGTAAATGTTAGCTGATGCTTAAGCGTTTATCATTTTTCTTAAAGAAAGCAAAACTTATGGAGGTTTTTATACTCAAGCACATTAAAATTACAGTTTTTACTTATATCATTGTACTTATTATATTTCAGAATATAGTAGTAAGTAGTAGTAATATTATTTTTTATTAAAAAATTATTTTAGCAATATACACAAAAATTTAAGCATACATTTAAAAAAAATATAATAAAAAATAAAAATTAAATAAGTACGACATTGACCTATGGTCGTCAGTCGGCATATACAAATTTACACGTGCAAGATATACATGATATTTAATTAAAGATTAAAATCATCTAATAAAATTTTTCTGTATAGAATACAAGTTTTCACATAATTAGCTATGGATTTCCAATCTACAGTAAATCCGTTTAAAATATTCACTATTTCATATTCCTAAAGTAAAACCTTTTTGAAAAACATAAGTCTGAATTCTCTTAACGCTTGACATCTACCTAGAAAATGTTGTATATATTTCGTCTCATTCATATTACAAAGAGAACATACAGTTGATGCATTAGCTTGAAATCTATTTCCATTTAGCTCTATCAAATCACTTCTAGCCTTTAACATCCAAGTTATTGTTTCTTGAGTATTGCCTACTGTTATATACCGTAGGCCAGCGTTTGGGTCCAAGTTTTTATAAAATCTGCTAGTCTGACTTACTTGAGTTTCTATATTGTAAAGGCATTTTATTTTTAATGACTGTAGTATATTAACTTCATTGTGATAATATTGCCTTTTATTTAAATTATTATGTGTCCACGCAATACCAAATTCTGAAGCTGTAGAAGCTGTATTGAAAGCTGATGTGGTAATCTGTCCTCGTTATATTCAAAAAGAGTTTTGGCTACATATCTTAGATGCAAGTCTAACGTGAATAGATGCCCATTTTCAAATCCTGTTTCCAGCATAAGGATATATGTTGGGGTAAAATTTGGCATCCTCAAGATCCTTTTGATAAAGTAAGTAGATAGCTTATCCACAATATCAAAATGTGAGTAGCCTCATTCTTGAGCACCGTATGTCTGCACAGCTCTACATACCGCTAGAAATAATTTCCATTTATTTTTCCGACATGCTTTGTAAACACCATCTTCGGTGTCAATATCACTCCCAAATAACAATACTCCGAGGTTATACTGATTGTATTTCCATTCAAATCCATTTTTCATTTCTAGCTATTTTTCCACTTTTCCTTAGATTTGCTTAGATTATTTCAGAATATATATTGCAGAATATATTATTTGCAGGAAATAATATTAAATACCCTGGCAAAGTAAAGAATTTTATATATTCGGTTAAAAAAGTTCATATATGATTATATATATTTTATATATGATCATATACGCTCATCCATATTAGTATATACTAGAAAAATTAACCTACATTTATGGACAAATATGGTCATATATTATTTTATATGATTATCCA
This sequence comes from Delia radicum, assembly GCA_021234595.1. Taxonomy (NCBI): domain Eukaryota; kingdom Metazoa; phylum Arthropoda; class Insecta; order Diptera; family Anthomyiidae; genus Delia; species Delia radicum. Next base: position 94,986,302 of record CM037854.1, on the reverse strand, counting down.
TATACGTTCATACATTATATATTTTTTGTAATTTTTATCTGAAAATGTTGTATTGTAAAACAAATTTTGTATTGTAAAACAGTTTTAATAAAAAAAAAAAAAAACAATATATAATCTAAAACTGCTAATAGCGTTAAGAAAATTGTATCAAATGGCAAAACATGTACAGTAGGGTAATAACTTTTTGCATTTTTTGCAAATATCAAATCTCCCCAGACAAAATCGTGTAGGGCATGGACAAATATTAAGAACTGCGTTTTTAGTTTTTCGCTATCGTTAAAAAAGGTTACGTACCAAAAGCGTTAAAGTTTTGAATCAAACAAAGTTAAAAAAAAAACTTTTTTTGATGCCTCAACGTCTGACCATCACATCTATATAATTAAGGTATGCTGATTTCAATAGTAAAGTCCGTTTTCGAGTCAATGGAATAGTGTTCTTCCAAATTTGCTTTTAATTTCCGCTATTTTTTTTTGCAGTTTTTTATATAAAAAAAAATCTGTTTTCACATATTTTATTTATTTTTTTTTTTTTTTTAATAAAAATTCATGGCAATTCTTGTCATTTTCATATAATGGTTGTAATTTAAAACAAAAAACTAAATCGGTTTGGTAAAAATGAATTATAAGAAAAGCAAAATAAATGTTGAAAAAAAATCCAAGATTTGGAACTAAATTTCATGATGTTGTTAAAAACTGTAGAGATATACCTGTCGTTAATATACCATTACATGAATTAAACAAAATGCCAAAGGAAGCTGATATTATAGGAAGATTTAATGCGTTGGTCAATTTTGAAAAGTGTAAAGCAAAAAGGTATGTTATTATTTCTGATGAGCTATTAAATCTGTGCCAGAAGCTTAAACTAAAGGCAATTAGTCGTGATCGCGTGAATTGCCTCAGACATTGGGTACCTAAACCATCTACAATTGCAAATCAACAACGCAGTAATATTTGTGCGGAACGTGGAATAAAAATAGTACAAGATATATATCCGCTTTGTAAAACATCGCATTCTTTGAACCTAAAGTTTATATCTTACAATACCTACTTTTAATCATTTATTGTTATTATTTGTTTACATACTTACATATGTATAAACCATATTTTAAAAAAATTGTTATTAAAAAAAATTTAAAAAAATATATTAAAGGCATTTTAGAAATCGCTGTCGGTGGGTAAGGTTTTTTTTCCCAAATTGAACTGAAATAGTTTTTTTTATCATTAATAAAATATTTGCCATTAGAAACCCCCTGGGGAGAATGTTGTCCAAAAAAAGTTATCACCCTAATGTACAGTCACAATATATTTTCTGTTACCGATTCAAGTTTATCAATTAAAATACATATAAATATATTTTTCAACTTTTTCTATCGATAGTTTAAAAAAACAAACTATAGAAATGCTTGATTACTAAGAAGACAAGAATGGAGTAAAATTGATGATTAATAGGTTTTTTGTTAAAGTTCTGCCTATTATGGAAGCTCTAGCTTTTCTAAAACTTCGGGTTCTGATGAGATCTTTAGCCAGATCGAAATACTAGTATCAACCTAGCTAATAAGTTTGATGTGCTTTATTTTTGTAAATATACGGTGGTTGAAAGCTCGTTATAAATTGAAAATAACATACAAATAATCTCGATGTATATAAAAACAAAAAACTAATATAACTGTAAAAAATATTACTTGAGCCAAAGTACACACTAAAAATTTTTTATATAAATAGAACATTTTTGGTCTCCAAATTTTATTAACGTCACGATGCTTGTTAGGAAAAGAACTAACCACGGGCTTGATTACTAAGGAGACAAGAATGGAGTAAAATTGATGATTAATAGGTTTTGTTAAAGTTCTGCCTATTATGGAGGCTCTAGCTTTTCTAAAACTGCGGGTTCTGATAAGATCTTTAGCCAGATCGAAATACTGGTATTAACCTAGCCAATATGTTTGAGTTGCTTTATTTTTGTAAATATACGGAGGTTGAAAGCTCGTTATAAATTGAAAATAAAATCTACGTGTTTTCGGCAAAGAGTTTAGAAATTAAAGAGATTGCAATGCTCACACTTACTGAAAAAAAATATATAACTTGTGGCTGCAAATAGGAAAATTATTTTTTTTTCGCGACTTTAAACTGATAAATCGAATTATTTAATATTGCTGCTGATATTTTTCGGCGTATTTGCTATGATTTAAGCAACGAGCAGTTAGATAAAGAGGAACCAATATACTCAGTTACTGTTCAATTGTATATGTGAACTGGGTCTGGAATAGGCTTTTTTCCCGGGAAATCCCGTCCCGAGGATTCCCGGTAATTTAAATTATTTTACTTTCCCGTTTTCCCGGGATTTTTCTTGCGGGATCCCGGGAATTTCAACTGTTATAATTACCTTGCTTGAATTATATGCTTAAAGTTTTGAAACCTATACAAGTAGCTGTGGAAAGGTTGAGGAGCCGTGATATAATATATTAACTTTATGTAAAGAAGTTTAATCGATTCCATCAATTCTTGGCGAAAAAATGTTTCAAGTTATTCATCTACGTATTGATGAAAGGAGAGACAAAAAATTGTATACATTGGTAAAATATTTTAAAGAACCGGATTTCTTCAACGACATTAATGACAGTGCTCTATAATTGGATATGCAGAAATTCTGTTTAATCGTCTTTTTGGCGGATCTAATGATACTGAGGAATTTGACGATGTTGAAGAATGTGTTTGCTGTTGAAAATAAAACATTTGAACAAGTTTTAAATGCAATCAATCTAACTCCAAAAAAACCTACAAAATGTTTCATAAAAAAGAACTCAAATTTTTTGAAGGAAGTGGTCAAAAAACTCAAATTATTGAAAAGGTTTTTAATGCACTTCTAAGTGTTCGTCGAACTTCGGTGGAAAGTGAACGAGTGTTTTCCGTAACAGTAAAATTTGTTAGTAAAATCAGAAGTAGACTTTCAAATGAGTCAATAAATGGTTTCCTAAGCCGTCAAAATAAATTTTAGTTTAAGTTTTCTAAAATATTTTACATATTTTAAGAATTGAATTTTTATGTTTATGTTTTTGGTCTCATATCTAGAGAATAATATTTTTTCTTTATTACAAGTTAAAAGTAAATTATCTAAGTTTCTGTGTTAATTTTAAATTAAAATTTATTTTAATAATATTTAATATTGTTTCACTTCTTAAACAAGTAAATTTATGCTTTATAATAAAAAGTTTCTTATTAAAACGAACTAAACTTATTTTCATTATTTCTATGGAGCGGGATCCCAGGATCCCGAGAAATTTAAAAAAAAATTTCTCCGGGGAAACGAAAACGTCCGGGAAAAAAACTTAGTCTGGAAAAAACTTTTAATAGTACTGTTTATAATGGTTAATTTTCAATAAAAATAATAAAAAGAATGTGTGAATTATGCCTTAATAATGCAGAGACTGTACTGAAAAACAAAAAAAAAAAAACAAAAAACAAACTTTAAAATTTAATTAAAACGACTTAAAAACTTTGAAATTATTTAATTAAAAGTCCACTGTTAACCAATTTTTAACATTTTCTACAAAAGCTCTCAAAAAAACAGTTCAGGTTTTTAGAAAAGAGCGTCAGAATCTTCTTGATTATTTTCAATTAACTAAACTCACTTCGAATATAACAAAACTTTTGTGAAGTTAACAGATTTATTTTTTAATGTTCTTATTTTATTAATATTTAGCAAAAAAATCTGCTTAACTTAGCAATTTTTTCTGCAAAGTAATTTATAATTAATTTTTAGTAGCTTTTTCTATTCTATTCTTACAGGTTTATTTCTATGAGTGTGGGTTAATCAAAACTGCAATCAAACCGGATGTTCTCTTATTTTATTTTTCTTTGGAAACTTCTTTTGCCAGGCTTACTTGAAAAAAGGATTTTATATTGTATTTCAATTTTATTTTTATATTTTATTTCCAGAAAATAGTTTTTTTTTTAAAAATAGATCTAAAACAATTTCTTCAAGTATTCATTTTTAATATATGTTTATATATAGCGTTTACATTTAAAAAGCAATTCGAAAATGAAAACTAAAAAACTAGTTTCTTTAAAAAAATATACATCCTTTACAATTGTAAATATTATTCTTACAATTTTATAACCAAAAGAATGTATAACTTTCGCCTTTTGACATTATAAGAAGTTTAAACATGAAGAATAAGAAAAACTATACTAAGACCTTTAGTACGGTATATAAACATGTATAAACGAATAAATCTCTCGAATACATTGCAATGAATATTGAATAAAAAAAAAAAAGAAAACGGAACTAACATAAAAAAGAATATATATTATTATATATGCGATAAGAAATCACAACTTGAATAAGGTAAGATTATATGTGATATACAGAGCAAACTGATTTATCGTGGCAACCGACATTTGTGTCAACCAAGCGATTTGGTTAGAGTCATTATGAGTCCGTTTTCTCTGAATTTGTATTTTATTTATGAAACTATCATGTTAAATGAATGAAATATTCTATAGCTACAGGCAAAAAAAAATCTAAAATCAAATATTATAAGTAACGTATATGCTTACCAAACTTTATTGTATAGAATAGAACTTGAAAAGTTTTTCGACAAGTTATACAAACAACTTCGGCAAAAAGTTGCAAAAGAAAACTTTGTAAACTTGGTTTTATAAGAGATTGAATTGTACTACTGCATTAAATCAAAAACTGTAATTTTGTTTATTTTATAAATTTTTATATGTTTTTTTTTAATCCCTTTGCATGCAAAAAAACATTTATTTTTTTAATAATATGCGTTTAGTAATGCTCTTTGGTGAAAATATTAAATAAATAAAATAACTTACAACGCATTTCCCAAAAAACGCATTTAAAAAAGAAACGAAATAAAATAAAAATTCATTAAAATCCACTGATATTTTGTTTAAACACAAATAAAAGGTGTCCCAAGAAGAGCGCAATTTTTAAATTTTTAATAAAACACAGCTATTTAAAAAAAAATCGTGAAACTTTATTATATCGTAAAGTAGACAGAATGAGGTTATGTATGGAACAATATATCGTGCAGATGGCCGCTGCGGCTTTGCTGGCATGCACGCGATCTTTTAATGAAATTTTCAATGACCGTTTTGCATGAATGCTGCGGTATTTCATTAATGCAGCGTCCAATTGCCTCTTTTAAGGCTTGAGTCGTCGTCGGCTTATTCGCGTAAACCATCGACTTCAAAAAACCCCAAAGAAAAAAATCTAATGGTGTTAAATCGCACGATCTAGGCGGCCAATTCTGATCTCCAAAACGCGAAATAATACGACCGGGAAATGACTGATGCAGCAATTGAATTGTTTCTCTGGCTGTATGACATGTGGCGCCGTCTTGTTGGAACCACATGCCCTCCACATTCATTTCTTCAATTCTAGGCAAGAAAAAACTGGTTATCATTTCACGATACCGAACACCATTGACTGTTTGCGCTTGACCTGCCTCATTTTCATAAAAAAATGGTTCCTCCAGCCCAAAAACCACACCACACAGTGACACGTTGAGGATGCATTTGCTTCTCGTGAATCACTCGAGGATTTTCCTCACCCCAAATGCGACAATTCTGCCTATTGACGAAGCCATCAAGATGAAAATGGGACTCGTCACTGAAGATGATTTTATCGGCAAAATCAGCATTTTTATGTTGTCTCTCCAATACCCAATTAACGAACTCCCTTCGCTGTCCATGGTCAGCTGGCTTCAGTTCCTGAGTCAATTGAACTTTGTATGCATGAAGATGCAAATCTTTCGTCAAAATTCGCTGCAAAGTTGATTTGGAGACACCAATTTGCTGAGCTCGGTGTCGAATTGAGGTGGATGGGTTTTGAGCGACATCATCACGTACAGCTGCGACATTTTCGGTCGATCGACCTGGTCGATGGCGCGTTGTTGTCTTTACATCACTAACAGACCCATTTTCGGCAAATTTATCAATTAATCTCTTTACAGTTGACTCTTTTGGTGCATTATTGTGACCCCAAATTGATCGCAATTTGCGAACTGTAGCCGCAAAACTTTCACCATTTTGGCAAAACAATTTCACAATGAGAATGCGTTGTTCATTCGTGTAGCGCTCCATTTTTACTAACCTCGTACCTTCTACTAGCAAGCAATAACAATTGTTCAAATGTCAAACAATGACATTTGAATGTTGCCAGATTTAAAAATTGCGTTCTTCTTGGGACACCCTTTACATCCCATTTGAAAAGCATTCCAATACTTTGTATTATTGGTATTTAATAAACAAATTTTAATTCTTAATTTTAAGCTTTTTTATCCGAAAGATATATACGATAAAAAAAATTATCCCTTATTTGCTTGCCGTCAAGTTTTGTAGTTTTCTTTTATAGTCAAGTAATAAATTTGTTATCTTGTTTAAATTTTACTTTAGAAAGTTAATAAAAAAAAACTTAGGTAATCTACAAAATAGTATAAATTGTAGAAAGAACAAAGTAAAATATTTTAAAGTACAATAGTAATTATCATCATCTAAGAAAACTTTGTTTTATTTTTCTTAGTTTAAATGAGCTTAAATTTAATTATTTATGTTTTCCCTGAAGAAGTCACCGGTACCGTGAAATAACTCCCAAATCAAATAACTTCAAAAAAAAAAAATTAAATAACTCCCAAAAATTTTCCATATAAATTGGGATTTATTTCATTATGAAATAACTTCCAATGTGTTAGGACTTATTTCACAATCTTCTGTTAGAAATTATTTCATTATGAAATAACTCCCAAATGAAATAATTCCGAAACAGGTGTTGTTGGGAGTTATTTCATTGGGAGTTATTGGACTTTTGTTGGGACTTATTTCATTTTTAAATGTGATTTTATCGTTGGCAATTATTTAATTTTTGTTGAGAGTTATTTCATTTCTATTAAAATTACATTTTGGTAAATTTTATGCATTTGTAACGGTTCTTAAAATTGTCGTACAGTAAATAATAGCAATGCAATTAGTTATTTTACCAAAAGGTAGAATTTTGGTAAGTAAAGATCGGTATTAAAGTGATTAAAAATAATGGCAAATCTTGAATTTGAAATAATGAAGTGGCAAAAGAAGAAATAGTAAAGTGTTATACGCAAAAGTCGAAAATCAAATTTATTTAAAAAATTCGGAAGCTAGAGGAAGAAAATATTATACGTGTAACGAAGAAAAACGTGTTGCGACATAAGGTCCATGGACATTATACTCCAGTGTGGAAACAGATCAGTAATTTTGAAGTTTCTTTTGTGTCGTACGCAGAAAAAACTCTATTTCGCGAAGCCGCTTCCGCGTTCTACGAAGGAAAAAAACCCCTAAGAGCGGCCGAAGGCCGCGGCGCTACGAAATAACCTCCAATGAAATAACGCCCAAACGACAAAATGAAATAACCCCCAATGAAATAAATCCCAAAAAAATGAAATAAGTCCCAACAAAAAAAAAAAATTAAATAATACCCAAAAGAAATGAAATATTCCCCAAAGGTGAAAATGAAATAACACCCAAAATTTGGGGGTTGTTCCGTAATGAAATAACTCCCACAGGAAGAAATGAAATAACCCCCAACGAAATAAGCTCCAAAGAAATGAAATATGTCCCAAATTTTTTTTTATTTTTTGTTTTTATATATTTGATTATATACATTCTATATATTTGGTAAAAAATTCATAAAAAAGCTTGGATAGTGTCATCAACTTCCTGCCTGGACATTTAAATTTCTGCAAATCTTTCTCTAGTGATTCTGCTTGGAGCTTTAAAACATAAACGTTGCAAAGTTTTAAATGCTTACAAGGCAGCAGAGGCATGTTTGGCTCTAAAACTGTGCAAACAATACATAATTTTATTTCTATATTTTGTGGAGGCTCTGTTTTTTCCAATTCTTCTTCATCCTCCTCCTCCTCCAAATAATTAATATTATCAAATAAATCATCTTCCGGTTCCATATCGGTACATGTTTTGTTTTTAGGAAATACCATGCAATTTAAAAACGCTAATGCAGTAATGATTCCACTCAGCAACTCATTTGTAGCCTTTTCTTTTTTTGATGCCTTGTCAATAGAAGTTGTTCTTCGTTTGGCTTTACCAAAGGCCCCACCACTATTGGCCAACAACTCAAATTCCCTGCTTTTGGCAAACTCTTCATTTTGGAGAACTTGTATAAACTTAAAAAAATTCACATGTTTCGGAATAATCTTTCCCAGCACACCGTTATAGGCTTTCAAAGAGGATGTTGTCCGAGTGGTTGTACCGGAAACAGAAATGCCATCTGGTCCAACCTGTAGAAAAATTTTATTATTAACTACAAAATAGTAAGAAAAAAATTAAGTATAACCTTCTTTAGCCACTGGTTTTCGTAGTACTCCATAAAACCAGCAAATTTAAAATGGTGATAAAAACTCTCCACTTCAGTTTTAATAGCGTTAAATGCACCATAAATGTGTGCCGCGGGCAATAAGGGAAGCGACAGAATCTTATGGTAATTTAACGATGCCGCTTTGCTTTCCCTTATAAATGCTGCTAGACCCTTAGATTTTGTTGTTATATGTCGACGTACTGCTTGGCAGAAATGAAACCAACATCCAAATAATTTAGATGTCGGAAATTGATTTTTAATCGCCTTTCGCAAAGCCATTTCATAATCAGAAATGAAAATCGCTCCATTTAAATCCAAAATGTTTGAATTAATAAATTCAAACAAATGTATATAGGCCTTCGCAGATTTTTTTATTCATTAATACGAATATAAAGGGAAATACCTATAAAATTAAATAATTTTATAAAGCAGTTTTTTTTTTAATTAAGAATTCCTCGAACAGACTAGAAAACTTGAAATTTATTCTTCTGTAAGAAACTTAATGAAAAAAGCGCCGCAGGCGAAAATTTAAAACCGAATTAAAAATTTGAAATTCATAATTTTGGTAAGTAACATGTTGAAAAAAGCGCCGCAGGCGAAAATTTGGTTTGGTTTCAAACATCGCGAATTTAAATTTTGGGCTTTATTTCATTGGGGGTTGCTTCATAATGAAATAATCTCCAAACCGTAAGATGAAATAATCCCCAAAAAAAAAAAGAAAAAACCCCCAAACAATTTTACACAATTTTTTTGGGGGTTATTTCATTTTTGGCCGTTGGGGGTTATTTCATTGGGGGTTATTTCGTAGCGCCGAAGGCCGCCACCAAGAAGAACTTGTTTTTCAAATCAGATGTCGAATGCGTTGAAGTCTTATATTTTTAAGACATCAAGTAATTTGTAAAAACAAGTTTTTCTGTGTGGCGGCCTTCGTCCTCTCTTAGGGGTTTTTTTCCTCCGTAGAACGCGGCAGGCGGCTTCCCGAAATAAGTTTTTTCTGCGTGCGATTATACGATTTATAAATTTAGTTTTATTTTGTGAATTACTACTACTAAAGAATATTTAAAAAAATTGTATTGATATACTAAATATTATTAATCTTTTTATTTTAAAAAGTCTGGACGCTACGCCACATTTGAAAGTGACATAATATCCAAAACAATAATGTCGTAATTTCCATGGACATTACGGCATTTTCCAAATTGTCATAAAGTCCATGTACATTATAACACTTTTCGAGTGACATAACGTCCATGGACATTATGTCATTGGACGTTATGACATGCCACCTCTGGAAAGCGGTGCGTACGATTCGCGTCCTGTGGCGCGGCCACGTTTCGCGTAACCACGGCCGCGAATCACATGCGCCGCATATAGCACGCGCCGCGCCGCCTCCCCCCTACGCACTGTTTCACTACTACATGCTATGTAAACTAATTTATTTTAACTTTTAAAACAAAGATTATTCCAGGATTTTCTATAAATATATTTTTAATATGTATTTTTTATTAATTTTGTTGATTATTTTTGTATATTTATGTATACATTAAATTCTATCTTTATAATATGGTTAATATTATGTACATTTTTACATGTATTTATGAAATAAATAGAATTCGATATTTTTGAATTGGGAATTATTTAATTTTTTTGGGACTTTTTTCATTGGGAGTTGTTTCATTCTTTGTTGGGAGTTATTTTATTACTATGAAATAACTCCCAATTGTTGGGGCTTATTTCATTTTCTCTTTGGAGGTTATTTCATTTATTAAAATTGGGACTCATTTCATTTTTTTTTTTGGGACTTATTTCATTGGGAGTTTATTCATTGAGACTTATTTCATTAGGGAGTTATTTCACGGTACCGAAGTCGCCCAATGTGGAGACGAAATAGTGGAAAGAAATAAATGATCTTAAGCTCGTTTAAACTAAGAAGAATAAAATAAAAGAAGATCAAAGAAAACTTAACATTTTGAAACTTTGTTTTTTTACAAAAGAGATAGAACATGTAATTCATGCTTGGACCGCGGTGGTTTATACCTGATTTATATAACTTAATTTATAATTACAAAGTTGACTTCGAAATTCTTACACTAGTTAATATTGTGAGTGTAATAAATTATCTTAGCTCTTACATTACAAAAAAAAAAAAAATTTGTTTTAATTTTTTAAATTTATTATTCCAATGTACAGTGGGGTGTATATAAAATATTTTGGAAATAATTCCGTTATTTATTACTGGCTGATCAAATTGCCATGAAACTTCACACGGATATACAAAACATAGTGTTCAAACTTGTGATAATTGAGTTACCCTAATATTAATTTTTATTTTGTGAGCCACCTTAATGCTAAGTGTTTCAGATTACACATTATGTGAATAAAATTGTCACATGAATATCAGGTGGCATTAAATGCATTCTTTCAACCATTGGTTGGGAAGACGTAAATTTTATACACCAATTTTAAACCAAATAATGGTAACTCAGCAAGTTTTAGCATTCTCGACTCTTATTGGCTAAAAAGCCATAAATTTTAAGTTAATAGAATTAAGTAAAATAAACAGTAATTTTAGTATAAATAATCGAATAAAATTCATTAATGTTGTCAGTAATAAAAAGAACATTCTTTAATTTATTGATCACCGAACTCCAAGTTACAAGTGCTTGAAGTTCATCTACAACAGAGAAAGAAAAATTAGCACAGTTCTAATTTATGTGTTAGAACTGAATTTGCTAAATATCTCTTAACATTTTGGTGACCCCGACGTTTTTTGGTAATTTTGAGTTTCCCCCCACCAGCGGTAAGGGACTCGGAACATCCTAAAAACACGTTAAACACGCAACTTGCTGATAATCAGCCAACGGTTTTTTTTTGCCAACGGTTTTTGTTTTTTGTAATTTTGAGTTTCCCCCCACCAGCGGTAAGGGACTCGAAACATTCTAAAGGCCGTCTCAACACACAACATTCGGATCATCAGCATTTTGAGGTTTCCATCCAGCGCCCAATTTCCTTCCCCTAAATACAGTAGTTGATATTGTATTAATGACAACAATGGAAAAACTATTAGAACTTCAAAATGAAACCGGCGAAGTTATCCAGAAAATCATCAGAAACTTCAAAAAGGATTCACCAGACAGGAAAGCAACATCAGCCTATTTCGAGGAACGGTTGCAGCGTCTACTGGAGTCTTGGGAACAGTTTCAAGAAACAGATTCAGAAATACGGGATAAATGCGATGAACCATTGAAACTGGATTATTTTTCGAAAGGCTACTATGACAAAATCAGTAACATAGCAAAGCAGCACATGGAACTGTTCAGCAATGAAGCTAATCGTCTAAAACTGCTTGATGACGACCATCACGAGGATTCTACAGACCTCAGCGGAGCTTCAAACACACACAATAATACACATGTTCATAAAGATTGCAATAACACGTCTGGTACCATCCGAAGGTTAATGGCTCGGTTAAACAGCTCTTAAACGGCTATTAAATGGACTAGATATTACGGAAGATCAACCAAAACAATATTTCGAACTAAATATAAGCACCATTAAGAAGCTATGGGAACAAATTGAAACGCTACATGATGAAGCTCATGATCAATTGACAAACCCAGCCGCATATGGCCTAGACCAGAATGAATACAACGCCGTATATGACTCAATGCATCAAAATCTTGTGAGGCTTTCGGTGGAAGCAGACAAACTTCAGCACGAAGATAGGCGCAGGCAAACCGAAACTCCAGAATCAATAAATAATAATAATGGTTTAAATGGGAACTCATTACAGCTGCCAAAATTGACCATACCCCAATTCAATGGAGATTATCTGAAATGGCGTCAGTTCCATGATTTGTTCTCCGCAATGGTAGACAGACAACCAATTCCAGCCATTCAAAAAATGTGGTACCTAAAAAACAATTTGTCCGGGGAAGCTGAACACTTAATAAGCCAGTTTTCTCTGTCAGAAACAAATTACGGCACCGCCTGGCAAACGCTACAAGATCGTTACAAACAATAAAAGAATTCTTGTGGCAAATCTGGTAGAAAAATTAGTTAATCAACCTTCTGTGACGTCATCAGCGCCATCAATTAAGGCCCTTCATGACACCACCAGGGAGTGTTTATTGGCCTTAAATAATTTAGGAATTGAAAACAACATCATGGGATGCAATTCTTATTCAACTATTGATGAAGAAACTTGACAGGAATACCCACATCAGGTACATCCAGTCATTGACCAACCCGAAGGACGTACCGAGGATTGGTGAGTTTTTATCATTTTTGGAACTCCAGTTCCAATCGATGGAAGCAATTGGTCAAAAAGAGAAATCAGCACACAAGGCTGTTTCATCAGTTGCAACATCCAACGAAAAACACAATGAAACATGTAAGTTATGCAACATGAGCAACCACAAGCTTTTCCACTGCCAGAAATTTCAACAACTTTCAGAAGCAGAACGGCTGCACTGGGTGCAACAACAAAAACTATGTGTGAATTGTTTCAGATCTGATCATAAGGCGAAAACATGCACTTTAGGTAGCTGTAAAAAATGCGCAAAACCGCATAACACATTGCTACATTTACCACAACAAAATAGCTCCCAAAAGAAAAAATCACCCCAAGCAACGAACAGCGTTTCATCTACTTCGAATGCAGTAACAAGCACAACGGCAGCATCAAGTGACGCTGCGGGCCGCCAGGGTTCTGTCTTATTAGCGACAGCGAGAGTTGTAATAACGGCTCCAAATGGTGTCTCCGGTGAGTTCCGGGCAGTGTTAGACTCAGGCTCACAGGTGAATCTAGTTTCTGAACGTCTCATCAATAAATTAGCAATCTCACCAACAGAAGCTTCGCTATGCATAAACGGTGTTGGAAAACTCCAAAAACGATCATCGCATAGAGTTAATGTCATCATGAAGTCCCGAAACAGCAGTTTTGCAACCAACTTGGAAGCATATATACTTCCAACTATCATCCCACCACAACCAAGTCAACAGATTGAAATTTCGTCCTGGGTCATTCCTAACCATATCCAATTGGCAGATCCCCACTTCAACAAACCAGGAAAAATCGACATTCTACTCGGCGGCGAATTCTTCTATAACATATTACAAAATGACACAATTAAACTCGCTGAAGATCTCCCAATCCTCCGAAATACGTCACTTGGTTGGATTGTGGGTGGACCTATCAAAAGGAACTCGGTCTCCAGCAACTCATGTACATTAACATGTGCAATATTTAACAAGGCTACATCATTGGAAGAAACGATAGAACAACTATGGAAATTAGATGAGGTAGAATTAGCTGAAAAATGCCTTTCTCCTGCAGAAAAACAGTGTGAGGCACACTTTGCTCAACATGTACACACCAACAGCGATGGGCGCTTCATAGTCAATCTTCCGTTTCGAGAAAATCTAGAAGCCTTGGGGGAATCACACACAATGGCATTCAACAGATTTTTAAGCCTTGAGCGCAGACTTCTGAAAAATAAGGCCATCCAAAGCCAGTATATAGAATTCATGCAACAATATGAACAACTAGGACACATGCACAAGGTGGATATCAACACCATGTGCGGTCCTAAATATTTTATACCCCACCACAGCATACTTAAACCAGAAAGCTCCACAACGAAACTCAGAGTGGTTTTTGATGCGTCTGCAAAAACAACATCAGGATATTCCTTAAATGACTTGATGTACAATGGGCCAACTGTTCAAGGTGAACTATTTTCAATCCTATTACGTTTTCGACAACCAAGATTTGTTTTCACTACAGACATCGAGAAGATGTACAGGCAAATTTTGATTCATCAGGACGACCAACAATATCAGTTGATTATTTGGCGAGAAAATCCGTCGTTACCCATCCAATACTACAAACTCAACACTGTAACATATGGTACACGGGCGGCTCCATATCTTGCCACAAGATGTCTACAGAAAATTGCTGATGAAAATGCAGCACTTTATCCAGAGGGCTCTCAAATGCTTAAAACACAACTTTTACGTTGATGATGGTCTTGGTGGTGCGGATAGCCTCAACACTGCAATTGCAACACAGGATCAACTGATTACTATCTTGAAAAGGCATGGTTTCAACTTAAGGATATGGTGTGCCAACCACCCAAAACTACTTAACAGTATTCCAATCGGTGATCAAGAAGTCGATCTGGACTTCAACAGTAACAACGATAATACAGTTAAAACATTAGGACTACTATGGTTACCTAAAACTGACCAATTTTGTGTCAAGGTCAAACTTGATACACTTCAGATTGTGTCAAAACGGTCGGCAACTTCGGACATCGCAAAATTATTTGATCCTCTCGGACTCGTTGCACCTGTGGTTATCCGAGCGAAAATGTTTATCCAACAATTATGGCAACATAAATTAGACTGGGATGAGCCATTGCCTGAAGAACTAAGGGCAATTTGGGTTAAATTCAGAAACGAGTTAGACAAGTTAAACAATTTGAGGATTTCACGACACATTTTTAAAGGGCAGCTTCCAACAAACACTCAGCTACATATATTTGCTGATGCATCTGAGAAGGCCTTTGGTGCCGTTGCTTACATCCGTGCAAGGCTTAAAGAGGGAAGCATAGTTGTACAACTACTTTGTGCAAAAACTCGAGTGGCTGCATTAAAGCAACAAACTCTACCACGCCTAGAGTTATGTGCAGCACTTCTGGCTGCCCAACTTGCGCAAAGAATCAGGACTGATCTCCAAGTAAAAAATCAACCTGTTTTTCTATGGTCGGATTCTGAAATAGTGTTGTCTTGGATAAATGCCCAATCGTCTATGTACCACACTTTTGTAGCTAATCGAGTGGCTAAGATTCAATCATTAACACTGCCCGAACAATGGCGCCATGTCGGGTCAAAAGACAATCCGGCTGACATATTATCCAGGGGATTACCAGCGCATAAACTGCCTGACTGTAATTTATGGTTTTATGGACCTCTATTTCTACATGGACGAGAAGAACTATGGCCACCTAGATTTTCAAGGACGTTACAAATTGAAGACAACATCGAGAAAAAGAAACTGTGCACCATTTTGGCAGTAACTGTTTCCAGCAATCTTGAATTTGTATACAAAATCAATCACAAAAACTCATTCAGGACTCTGCAAAGGGTTATTGGATATACCCTCAGATTCATAAGGAACGCAAGAATATCAAAGCAGCTTCGTCCTACACATAAATCACTATCACCTGATGAACTGAACGAGGCACTATCCGTAATCGTAAAAAACCATTCAGGCTTCCGATTTCTCACAAGAGATTAAAACAAATTCGCAACTGCAACGAAGTTGGAAAGAACAGCTCTATTAGCAGTTTGTCCCCATTTCTTGACGACCAATCCATTATTCGTGTTGGGGGTAGACTAGAGGCCTCAGCACTACAGTATGAGGCAAAACAACCAATGGTACTTCCATATAACGATCCTATCGTCAAACTACTATTCGTGATGTATCATGAGGAAAATAAACACTGTGGACCTCAGGCGTTACTGAATACCTTGAGACAACAATTTTGGCCCGTTAAAGGAAAAATAACAGCAAGATCAACTATACAAAAATGCATTCAATGTACCAAGGCACGACCGCAATTGTGCCAGCAGATTATGGAATCAGAATCTTTGGACACTGTTGAGAATAATGAGGAAGCCAAGGTCCAAGTGCCTGAGACCACTGAAGAACCTAGGGCCAAGAGAAAAAAAACGCTGTCATCCCATCTCAGTCTAGCGTTGCTTATCATAGTTTGCTGTTGCCAATAACATGTGGAACTCCGGTGAAAAATAAAAAATTTGGATCAAAAATAGGAATTCATTTTGAACAAGTTGGGACAGCAGCAATTTCAACAACCGAATGGAATATATTTGTATATTATGATCTGAATGCTTACTGGGCTGAAACATCAATTTTGACTAACGGAACAAAATCGCTACAGAAGATTTGTGAAATGATAAAAGTAAAAGAATCATGTCTCAGTATCATCGATCACTTCAAACAAATGGAAGGCGACTTACAGCTGGAAAATCAACTACTACGGAGCAAAAGAGGAGCACTAAATATCGTAGGAACTATTGCGCACTCATTATTTGGCATATTGGATTCAGAATATGCTGACCAGATATCTGATACGATCCAACAAGTGAATGAAAATGAGTCATATTTGTTGAAGTTGCTTAAAAATCAAACATCAGTTGTGGATTCGACTCTAAATGTCATACAAAACGGCCAAATAGCGACCAGGGCAAGATTTGAACAGTTGGAGCAAACAATCAAAACCCTTTCGGACGAAATGGAACACATCAATAACGTGTTATTCCAAGTACACCTCACTCAACTATTTAATTCTGGAGTCCTGGACTTAACCACAATTGCAAACAACGTCCAAAAAATACAAGCTTCAATTATCAACAGTCTCATTGACACCCGTCATGGAAAAATCAGTCCGCTGTTATTAACTCCAGATCAATTACAGAATGAAGTGAATCAAATTAAGCTTCATTCACCAAACTCAGTAATCCTCCCTGTGGATGACAAAGATGATATATTACAATTATTCAGACTAATGAAGGTACGAGGTAGACTTACGCAACGTCATGTAGTGTTCAAGGTAACTTTACCGTTAATTGAACGTGAACCATTTAAACTAGTACATTTGATTCCTGTGCCTAACATTATCAACAAGACCTTGGTAGCCATCAAGCCATTTTCAAGATTCCTAGGTATAAGCGCATCCCATAAACAATACGCAATTTTCACACAGGCGGAGTTGAACTCATGCGACATAACTAAACCCGGTGTGTTCTTGTTTTCCAACGTTCAAATCCGATACACCTACGGGTCAGAGAGGTGTGGGTGTGAAATAAACTTGTACAACAACAAAACATCACCAACCTGCATACTCGAAACCACTACTACAAAATGGTTCCCACTCATCAGCAGAAATCAATGGATCTACGCATCATCATCATCACGGGCCACTGCAGTTTGTGATAAAGAAATCATAAATATCTCGTTAAAAGGATCGGGGGTTGCTGGCGCTTGATCCAGGATGTATTCTTAAAAATGAATTTATCACCATGACTGGACAACAAACTGTATCAAGCACATTAGAATCATCATTCACAAGCCTTGGAAAAATCTTTGACCTAGCGGGATACGAGAATGTCACACACCTAATAAACCACAATCGATCTACAAACTTGAATAATGCGTTGCCAAAAACATTGATGAACTAACAATCTTGCATCAATCATTGAAGGAACAAGAAATCATGGACCTACCAAACAAATTGAGGTCCCATCAACTGCACAGCCATACGATTGGGTACCTAGCACTCACAGTCAGTTTGGTAGCACTCATAATTCTGCTAACTAGATACGTAACATGCAAAAACAAACGGGAACCGCCTATTGAAGGTGTCACGGAGACCATCGAATTTCCATCATGTGGATCAACCACTAACAACCCAACACCGTCACCAGCGCCACGCAGATTCACAGTGAATACCTAGCTGGCATATAACAACATTGTTGAACGTCCGTTCAACGCGGGGGAGAATGTTCAAACTTGTGATAATTGAGTTACCCTAATATTAATTTTTATTTTGTGAGCCACCTTAATGCTAAGTGTTTCAGATTACACATTATGTGAATAAAATTGTCACATGAATATCAGGTGGCATTAAATGCATTCTTTCAACCATTGGTTGGGAAGACGTAAATTTTATACACCAATTTTAAACCAAATAATGGTAACTCAGCAAGTTTTAGCATTCTCGACTCTTATTGGCTAAAAAGCCATAAATTTTAAGTTAATAGAATTAAGTAAAATAAACAGTAATTTTAGTATAAATAATCGAATAAAATTCATTAATGTTGTCAGTAATAAAAAGAACATTCTTTAATTTATTGATCACCGAACTCCAAGTTACAAGTGCTTGAAGTTCATCTACAACAGAGAAAGAAAAATTAGCACAGTTCTAATTTATGTGTTAGAACTGAATTTGCTAAATATCTCTTAACACATAGTAACAATCTTAAGTTTCATCAGGCTCTGATCAATTAGACTCCAAATTAGGACACCTCAGGTATTCAAAAATGTTGAGTTCTTGCCAATTTTATATTTATCAACCGATTTTGAAAACTGAAACATTTCTATAATCTGGTTGTTATTTCCATTATTACTCATGTGGGTTATCTCATATATTGCATTTTTTCAGTAACCTGGTCCGGTTTTTTGCCAATGGAAAAATCAGATTATATGTAATTGTACATAAAAAAGTAATTGGCCTGTATTAAAAAACACAAATATTGGTATTATGTTCCATGTCTGGTATTGACAAAATTGAAAATTATCCAAGGAAGCGGTTATGCCCACAAGTGCGAGCGTAGGTCTGAAATTATTAATGATATAGAAAAATTTTACAAGTGAGTGATTGTGAAATATAATTGACGTCGCCCAAGTCTGATTTGTTTAATGGTATGTCAGCGGAAATAAATGCTTCACATAAGTCCACACAAAACTAATTTGTTGTCTTTGTATTTTTAAGCAACGATTGGGAAGACTTTTCTGTAACAGCTCGAAAAGCTCCTTGCGTCTTTGACTATTTAAGAGTTGCTCAACCAAAAACTTCCTTTCGTGTCTCACGGATTTATTGCAAACTTTGCAATAAAGTATTCGACCATCAGATTTAAAGGCATTGTTAAATTCGTTAACGTATTTCACTATGATGGAAGACTTTGATGGCTTTATCTAAAAAACACTCGTAAAACAAAGAGCTCCAAAAGAATTTATTTATTGATTTTTAAATTTTTTATTTTAAGAATTTTTGGAAGAATTTTTTTTTGTGTATTTTGAAATTTTTGAAGAACTTTTTTTTTCTTGTTAATATTTAAATTTCTTAAAAAATCACTCAAAAATTCAAAAAATATGCATTTAAAATCAAAATATGCACAAGTATGCATTTTCAATAAAATATGCAAAAATATGCTAAAACAAATCGATGCCATTTTAATGCAAATTTATTGATTCGGAAAGATAATTGGTCGACATCGTTCTTAGACTATCGTCATAAAACATGCATTTGCATGGAAATCACAATTAAAAGAAAATATGCTTTATCTCAAATATCAAATTGCATAGAAAAAAACTGGGACTTTTGCATTGTGTCTATACTTAAATGTAAAAAACGTGGGCTGAATTTAAAAAATATATTAAATGCTTAAATGTAGTAGTGTTCACCTGTCCATTTTTCTAAAATCAGTATAATAAAATCAGACGAAATTATTAAAAAAACTTAAAAACATTTTTTTCAAAAATATGCCGAATTGTTTCGAAGAAATTTTAGGCAAGTGGAATACCAAAATGAAAGAGCTTTTGAAGACGCGGAACATGTCCGAATTATTTAAAGTATTTTGTTATTAAAAAATGTTTTTTAAGTGATATTACAGCTCGTGCTTTGTTAAGGAACTTAAGTTGGATTAAGCTAAAAAATATGTATATTAATGCCTATTACATTTACTAGAGGGGGTATCTGAGGTTTTTCCGACATTCGTATCAGTTCGGCTTTTATGCGACTTTACCGAAGAGCTTTTTAACCTCTATTTTAAATATTTTAAATAAATGGTAACCCGAACCCACTACACAAGAAGCATTTGTAAACATTTTTTGTTTTTTCGAGTACATCAAGACTGCGTTCAAAACAATCTGAATTTCTTTTGTTTCAGACATGTTTTCATACAAAAATGTATAATTGTTGACCCTACCTTTTAACCCTTAATCGTAAGATTAGGCCGCTAAAAAAATACGCGTCCTTTGTCAGGGGTCAAGAAATTTTTAACCGAAAACTATTTGCTTTTGTAAATTTTATAATAAGGTTTTAATTGACAAAACTTGTTTAAGAAACTAAGAAACAAATCGGAATTTTTAACTTTACCAAGCAAACAGAATCGGTTGTACCAATCGCATTACTAGCCAATCAAATGATTCGGTTGTAGCAATTGAATTTTCTGCCGTGGCGGAGTATCTATTGCTTCAGAGGAATAAATGTTGTCACAACCGAAAAATGCTGTCGCAGAAACCGAATATAGATGCGAGATCTAAATGTATCACTCCGTAGGCACTCCGCCTCATAGACACAGATGGCGAAAATATGCTCATAAAAAATTTAGGGATATTTTCCCATAGGCGTAGAAGGCTGGAACCTGGATCCAAAAACACCCAAATTCATGTTCTATGGACCTGAGGACAGGAATATACAAGTTAAGTTTATTTTGTTCGTAAATATTACCAGGATTGTATTGTATATTACCACATTTTTAAAAAGAATCCCATTTACCACTATTAGTAAAAAAAATTCTAATAGAGAGGTAAAAATTGTGTTTTTTGATAAAACGTAAAACTTAGGTATTCAATAAAATATTTATTAATTGATTTTTTGGGCTAAAGTCACGAACATGAAACTGATGGCAGAATTTAAGGTTTGCTGTAAGCAATCCCAGAATTCACAAAAATTATATAAAAATTAAAAAACGGTATATTATTTTTTTGCTGTCATGTCTATATATAAATTTTGAAACAGTGGGTTAAAGTAGATATTTGCCATAGAAATGTGTCAAAATGTGCGGGGAAGAGTATACAAATTAAAAATATTTTAAACACAACCTTTCAAAATATTGTGCATACATATTATGTATGTTCAGAAAGAGGATATTTTTCTGGAGACTGAAGGCTGTTGTTGCTTTTTGGGGAAAAAAATCGCAAAAATTTCATTATTTTTTAAATATTTATTTCAAACGAGTATATTTTTGAATTTAACAAGATATTGCATTAATTTTGGTTAAATAACCAATATTTAACAAAAAAATAAAAATTGCCTTGAGTTGGTTCCGCTATTCTAAAAAAACTGGACCTGAGCCGGATCAAATTTAGAATTTTATAAAAATCGGAAAGGTAACAAAAAGAAGGCGAGTACTTAAAATTTTGCAAGCAAAAATTGCAAGTACCAAATTTCATTGCAATCGGAACACGAAGTAACAAACGGTCGAATTATTTCCAACAATTTTATGATATATCCCATACTGAGAGAATTATCTTGACTTCAGCAATGATCATAGCTTTACTAAAAATTGTCACTGGAACTCGTCCATTGAAACTTTTCATACAATCTATGAAACAGGTTTCTTTAGTCAGTGTTAATGAAATGTTTGTGGAATTAATGAAAATCTTCATAAATCTAATGAATCATTCTGACAATGAAACGTATGTAGAACTTATGAAACTGTTTCATACTTTTTTTTAATATAAAGAAGTTCCTTGAATTAATAAAATTCTTTATGAATGCATTGGAACTGCTCTATATGATTTTTTTTTAACAATTTCATAGAAGTCCAAAATGAATGCAAGTCTACATTAAAATAATAAAGCACTTTATGAAATTTGTTGAACACTTGAGAATGAAATCTAAAGCATCATATGTATGAAAATTAATGAAATTTTATGAAAAATTATAAAAATAAGTCTTGCAAATAATTTCATAGCTCTAAAGAAAATTTTCATTAAATCTATAAAAAAATAATTTATGAAATCGAATGAATTTTTTTATAAAACTATAAAATTGTATGAAATTGTATAAAAAATTTCTTGGATATAATGAAATTCTTAATTAAATCTACGAAAATATGAAATTATTTCATTAATATCTTGAAGGATAATTATTTCTCTTGGATAATTCTGTCCAAGATGTCGGTACATTACTAAAAAACAGACTAAATATCTTTACCAGTTGTGGGACAATTAGGTACACCCCCCTCTGAAGAAAGACACGCATAGATATTATCCGGAACCGAATATTTAAAGAATGGAAATCCATTAATTGCCCATTTTACCTGACTCTCCCACAAGATGGCATTTCTCGCTGACAGGTTTGTGATTCTCTGAAACACAATGGATCCAACTGTGGATCTGGAAATTATTGTATGATGAAATTTTGTCAATCTAATTGAAGTCGCTTAATTTTCATTCTTTTAGCATTTTTAGTTGCCTTGGGAGTTGAGCTCTCTAAAAATTGTCTAACTTATGCTACACACTGTATAAAAAGTTTTATTTGTTTTAAATATCCAAGGATCATGTGTAAAGTTTAATCATAGTGTAGTTTTTAGAGGTTTTTTATGACTTATCCTTGTTAGTTTGACGAGCAAACCAATGTTGCTCAAAATGGTTGTTTTATACATTTCTTTTTAAACTTTTTTTTCTTGCATTTCATATTTTTCTACTCATGATTCTTAAAACTTTTGGTCTCTTGGTGGTATGCTTAGCTAACTGTCTAAGATGTCCTTTGTGCAAATAAGTGCAAAATATAAAAGAAAGGAAATAAGAAAATACAAAAAAAAAAACTTTTTCATTGGGCAACGACTTGGAATTGAATGCACCACATGAGCCCTAACATTGGTTTGATGTATGTGGTGTTGAAAGAATAAACTATAGAATTCATTCCATTTCTTTTTGCTGTCAATGCATTTGGGGAAAGTGCAAAGTAAAGATTTTCATCATATTTATCTTTCTTCTACTATATATAAAAGAATAACGTTACTGACTCCCTCAAATCTCCCCGCTTATACCACTAGAGCTACAAAAAATGGGCATCAAGTTTCCCCTTCCGGCGAGTACGTCTGCTAAGACAAGATTTTCGAAACATAATTTTTTTGTGAATTCCTGTACAAAACCAACTTGGCCTAAAATTTTGTATTTGTATAAAATACATTGTATTTCAATACATATATAGGCTGATTCACTAATAATGTACATTTTCCCTTGTGTATAAATAGGGTCGAGGAAAAACGTTGATATATAAATATATATATATATTAAAATCATAAAATTCAGAACAAAATGGCATCGATTTGTAGTTGCGTACTTTTGCATATTTAGACAAAAATTCATGTTTTCGCATATTCTGATGGTTAATGCATATTTTGTGCATGATGGTTAATGCATATTGTACACTATTTAATGCATATAAGTGCATTTTTTGGTTTATTTGTAGTATTTTTAAAATTTTTAACAACAAAATAAAATATGGTACAATTTTAAATTTTGATTCAAACGAAACCATTTTTACATTTGAAAAATCTTACTCAACCGAAAAAAGCTATAGATTTAAGCCCTATTGGAAAAAGAACAACGGAAAACAATCAAAAAAAAAGAATCCATTCGACTTCCATTCTGAAATTTACAGAGAGTATTAAAGTTATATTGAGCTATAAGAAAATATTATTTTCAGATTTTTCGACTTGTTTGAAGATGGTGGAAAACAGAAATTACTTAAAAAAAAACAAATTTTAAAAATAAAAAAAATAAAGTAAAAAGAAAAAAGAAAAAAATTTTAAAAAGAAGGTTCAAATACTTTTAAAATGAGGTATTAAACTCATGTTTTTCCAAACCATTCACTAGGTTTGGAAAAACATTAGTTTAAAGGTTGTCATGTCGGAAGATTTTCAAGAATTTTCAAATGCACATAACTTTTGAAAAAAAATCTTTAATTTTTTTCTGGAATCACATGTAAATTATTTTTTAATAAAGAATACGTACTAAAATTTTAAAAGACATCGTAAACATCAAAGTCAATTTTTTGCAAAAATCGTACGGTCTGACATGGAATGACTCATAAATCTTTTTAACGGTAGAAGCTACGCTATTCGTTAATATCTTATTTTAAAGCCACTGCTATGCTTTCAATAAAATTAGAAAATACTAATTTTTGAAGAAAAAAATTTATTTTTTTTAAGTCTCGGTTAAGACCAATGTATTTCAAAAAAAATGGCTTCTTAAAATACTTGAAAAAAATATGTCAATTATAAATTATTGCACCATGTCGTAGCCAAATCCCTTTTTGGAACTCTTACGGAACCCAGAGTTGTGCATAAAAATGTAAAAAATATAATTAAAAATCTGATAACTTTAAAGCTTGCAGGAGTACCATACAGGGATTTTGCAATGGTATAGAAGAATATTAGAATATTAGATTTTTTTTTTCAGTCTCACAACTCTCAGAGCTACCAACATAAAATTTGGACTATGCTTTATCTATATGGCACTAACCATCATTACCAAGTTTCAGTATTCACGCCCCCACCCGTTGGAGCCACCCATGCACTTAAAAGTAGAACACAAAAAAAAAATTTAAAATTAATTTTAATAAAATGTTGACAACAATTATTTAGATTTTTTTTTCTATTTATTTAAAATAAATACAAACTAAATATGTATATTTTATTTAATTTCCCAGGAAAACTTATACTAGTTCTACAACTACTTCTTTTGAGCCAGTACTGGTGCTAGTTGACATTGTAGCCCATGATTTTCGTTTGAAATTGTCGCCCTTAGAACTAGTTCTTAATAGCATTTAAATAACATGTACTAACTCTATAGAATCTATTCTTGTATCCGTGATTGTTGTTTGAAATTGTCACACGTGGAACTGGTTCTATGGAACGGCTGTAGAACCTATTCTTACATCAAATCTAAAAATTAAAAAAATTTTGTATATTCAAAAATTTGACTGAAATCAAAGGAAATTACTAAAATGGAATGAAAGAAAGTGCTTAAGGTTGTTAATTTTAACATTATGGCATAAAATATACAAAATAGCTCCAGTTTTAGTTGAAATCTGACAGATTTCTTCAAACATATTTTTTTTGTTTAGCTGTTCTGATGTATATTTGGTGGCCCGTTTCATGAAAAAATATTTTGTGACCTTCGAAAATAAGAATATTCCCGAAATATTCGAGTTTTGCAATAACCGTTATTGATCTGTAGCATTTTTAAAAAAGTTCAGCTTTTTAGTTTTTTCAATATATTTTTATTCGTTCCAAGAAACTGTCTCCAAAAGAGTTATTAAATGAAAGATCATTTGAATACGCATCTTAGAAAAAAATAAAAAGTATATCATAACTTTTTCAAAATGGTCCAGCTTACTAACGATTGTTGCAAAAAAATTAAATATTTTGGGAATCCTCATAAAAAAATGTCAATGTTCATTTTTGGGGGCCACTAAAAAATTTTTGTGTTTCAATCCACTATAATATATATTTTTAATAGATATTTGTCAAAAATTTATGTTTTGTAAAATATTTAATACGTCACCATTGTTGACCATTTCAGCTCCATTTTTGTTTAGAAAAACGTTGATAGTTTTTCAACCGTCTATAATGATGTGGTATTTATTAATAATTTTATTCTCATCATAGAGATATACATTTTTTCTAAGGTTCAAGATTCTTTTAACTTTTTGCAGTTGTTCTGGAACTACTTATTTGAAGCATACCAGAAGTAATGTTCAAAACACCCCAAAAGTTTTATGTCTCTTGCATGAGTTCTAGAACTATTTGCACTATCATTAGTTTAAAGAATGCTATTAAAGAACCTGAGAATAGTTCTGGAACTAGCAAATTTAGAACGGATTCCAATAATTTACCTGGGTTATGATTGAAATATATTACATTTTTTTTCGTTAACAAATATTTTGTGCTTTTAGTTTTGATTGTTAATGATAAGAAATTTCATTTTGCAAATATACATTTCATCAACTCTATTCAACTCTATTCAATTCTATTTTTTCTATTTAAAAATTTAACTTTTTCTCGATTGAATAAACAACACAAAAATTGTTGTCGTTGAGATAACAATAACAACTGGCTTGAACAATAGCGAATATCATTTAAAAATGGTTAATGAAAAAATAAAAATCGTTAATTTTGTTGTTTACTTTTTTTAAACAATTCAATTATCGTTAAAACAAGTCACTGAAAAGCAATATTGGTATTCACACCAAATCAAATATTTTTTGGTAAAGTTTTTCTAATTAATTTATAAAATTAATTTATAATTAATTTATATTTTCCCTTAAAAACAAAACTAATTTTTTTAAAAACAATCAATTTAATCAGTAAAATAGTGGAAAAATCTGAAAATGAAAAGCAAATCGTTAGTTATGTTGCTTAATTTGTAAACAATTCGATTATCGATAAAACAAGTAACTGAATATCAAAATCGATAACGATTCGATTATAATTTAAATAAGTTACTGAATCGTACTACAGGTTGTGTATTATTTATTTTCAAGTTTTTTAAAAGCAATTTTATAATTGGACAATTTTAAAAACCGCGGCACACAGAGGTCAAAGGTCAAATTTCGGAAAATTTCACTTTTTATTCAAAAAATTGCTTCTAAAAGCCATATTTGACCGAATAATTTTATGAAAATTTGTTATTAAGTTCTTTTATGTTTGTTTTTTCCTATAATGATAATTTTTGTTTCAAAAAAATTAACCCTCTTATATCCCAAGGGTCAAAAATGACACCATATATAAAATTTTGTTAATTAATCATACAAAGAGACCTAAATTATTGACATTTTTTTTTTTAGAATTAGACAATGAATTAAATTAATTATAAACAACACATCTGCGGTCATAAATTGATACCACAAAAGACTGATTTCAACTTTTTAGATAAGTAAGTAATGTGCAATTAATAAGTTTCTTCTATTAAATAAATTGTAAAATTTCAAAGAAGCAAAATTAAAATAAAACAATTTTATAGTTCTTGATTTTTAAACAAAAGATGTTTAAAATCAAAAAAGAGGCTGAGAATTTCAGAAAATTAAGAAATATTAAAGCTCCAACCACGTCAACAGGTAAAGTATTATATTTTTAATTGTTTCAAACTTCGATTGGTTTCAATCTCTTGAGTAAAGCACAATATTGAAATAAAAATCGAATTCCTCAAAGGTGTTAATAGTTTTGATGCTATCTCAGATTCCGAATCTGAATTGGAGGATAATCATGAAAGAGAGGAAATAGGATCTCCAAAAGAAAAAAGAGCACGTAAAGATATTTTAACACCGAGACTGGCTGCAGTTTTGGATAAGCTTAAATTAAATTGTAGAGACGTAGTACACATATTTGTAGCAGTTTTGGAAGCACTAGGATTAAATCCATCTGAATATGTTATTAATCGCACGTTCGTGCGCCAACAAAGAGATGTTTTAAGAAAAGAACTCAGCAATAGCGTAGTGCAAAAGTTTAAATCAATAGACCAGCCACTGACAATACATTGGGACACTAAACTGCTAACTAATGTTACTGGAAAACCTGAAGATCGCTTATCGATTATAGCTACATCTACAAACATTGAGCAAATCCTAAACATGCCTGATATTCTTTCAGGAACGGGCCTTGAAATATCTTCTGGTTGTTTACGATGCTTTGGAGGAGAATAATATTTTATCAAAAACAGAGGCATTCGTTTTCGACACAACATCGTCAAATACAGGAAGATTTAAAGGAACATGTACTTTACTAGAGAAAAAAATTGGTCGTGACATTTTATATATGGGTTATCGTCACCATATATTTGATATTGTGTTGGCAGCTGTGTTTAAAGAATCGGACATTGGAGCAAGTACAGGCCCTGATATTGTACTATTTAAAAAATTTAAGAGCAACTGACATCAAATAAGGCAGAAAGAGTGTGAACCTGGAATAAATGATCCAAGAGTTAAAGAAATATTAAGTGATGAGTGCGATGATATAATTATTTTTGCTAAAAAAAAACTAAGGGAAGAGTTATCGAGAAACGATTATAAAGAGTTTCTGGAACTTATTATAATTTTTTTAGGTGGAACCCCACCTCGAGGAATATCATTTTACAAGTCTGGAGCATATCATTTAGCAAGATGGATGACTAAAGCTATATATTGCTTAAACATTTTATTATTTCGGAACCAGTTTCCTGAACTTGGCCAATCAGAAACTTATGTTTTAATTGAACTTGCAGGGTTCATTATAAAATGCTATGCAATTTATTGGTTCGACGAAACAAAATCTCAATTAGCCCCTTTAAACGATTTGAAATTTTTACGTAAGTTGGAAGATTATAAGTGCTTAAACAAAAATATGGCAGATAAGGCAATTTCAAAAATTGTTAATCATTTGTACTATTTAAGCGAATAGTGTGTTGGATTTGCTTTATTTGATTCCAGAATCTCTGCAGAAACTAAGGCCAAATTAGTGGAAGAAATGGGCATAAACATTCCCGAACAATCACAAGGTGATGAAAATGATGACGTATTGAAAAAACTTCCTTTGAAAATAATCAATGTTAAGGATTTCATAAATAGAGACGTTAATAAGATTTTAGAAGAACTATTTTCTACAAATACAAAAAAACTGTTTAAACGTTTTAATATATCTATGAAATTTTTAAATGAGGATTCTAGAACATGGGACGACTTAGAGGATTAAGGGACGGAAAACACATTGTTGAAAACATAAAGATTGTTAACGACTGTGCGGAAAGAGGTATACAGCTAATCTAAGAATACCATCAAAAAATAACAAAAGACGAGGAGCAACGACAATATTTATTTAGAGTAATATTTATAAAAATGTATAGAAAACATGTTATTTCCATGAACAATCCAATATATCGTATGTGGTCTGACCGGCAAAACTATGTATTTTTGAGCTAGTGTCCAGGATAGCAAAAACCGTTTTATTTTGAAAATTCGCTACATTTTTTTTTTTGTTGAGATTTTTGTATTTTTCTTTAGCTCTTTTATTAACATTATGTGTTAAAAAAAGTTCGTAATCTTTTAGAGTCTTGGAGTGGTAAAAAATTTAACAAAAAACTAAAAACATTTTTTAAATAAATAAAACAAATATAATACACATATATGTTTTTGTTCTGGAAATATTTTTTAAGAAATATAAATAATAAAAATGAAATTATAAAATACTTTGACACATAAATTAACCACTAACGAGTCCCAGGAGGGGGACGAAACTTCGGCACTTTGGTGTATCCCTTGTGTCCGTAAAATTTTTCAATAAAAATGTTTTCTTCTTCTTCTTCTGTAAAGAGAATAACTAAAAAAAATTATTGAAGTTCGAGGCCATACTCTATATTTCTTTATTAGGATATCGTCCTAACAAATAATCTATAGAAATTTTGTTTTCAAATTTATTAGTGGACCATTTTCAGGAATGCGTTGATAGATTGATATCTGGAATTTTCCAGGTTCCCATAATCAGAATACGTTTTGAAAGAAGTAAAAAGCAAATGCAAAACTTTAAACATTCATATAAACTAGTTTTCTCACTAAATGAGAACTAATATTTGAGCTCGAAGTTAAAGATTATCACCATTGATCAAAAATAAATTCAAAACTTCTTTGTTATGTGCAATATCTACCTTTGTTAAATATTCAATACTCGTTTTGCCTTTTATTTGTACATTTATTTGTACAGGGGGAATAGCAACAAGAACATGTACTTTGACTTATATACAAGTTTGGTATAATTTTTTATTAAAAATAAAAATTATGTTTTTTCGACCTTTAATTGTGCAATAAAAAAAAATTCTATAGATTATTTGTTAGGACAATATCCTAATAAAGAAATATAGAGTATGGCCTCGAACTTCAATAATTTTCATTTTCATTGCACAATTAATGTTCGAAAAACATAATTTTTATTTTTAATATAAATTATATCAAACTTGAAATATTAATAAGTTATATTTTAGAGGTAATGCTAAGATGTATATTTTAGACTGATCAAATGGATTATAATGCATGCCCTTCCATGTTTGTGCGAGGAGTTGTAAAGAACAATTTAAAAAACCGGATAACGCAAAACCGTTACAGAATGCTATTATTTATCTAACACATAAAGAAGAAGCCTCGTCAATATGATGACAATATGATAACAATAATGAAACATACATTTAGTAAATACTACAGCATTTTCAATTGAAATTCAAGAAAGACCAGTTGTAATTGGGAATTTCCGACTTAAATTCAGAAAATATTAAATAAGTGAACCCATAAAGAAAAGGATTTTACGTTTGTGATTCAATTCGGATACTTATTTTGCAATTGAATCTCGAAATATTTCAAAAACTGTTTAATATTATTTTGATATAAAACCAAATGAATAATAACCGAATTTGAGTAGTAGTAACCGAATTTCAGTTGGCAAATATCTAAAGTTTTATATGCGTGTGGCCAACCGTTGGTACAAAGTCGGGAATTCAAAGCCCAATATCTTAAATTCAATAAATGCGCTTAATTTGTATTAAACACAAACTTTAAAATGCGGCAATTCAGTTCGACCTTAGTCTGTTAAATGTTTGTTTTCTTTGAAATGATAATTCTACAGAATTGTTGTTATATTGGTAAAACCAATACTAGAAAAAGAGTTTTTCGGGCGTGCTGCCATTTCCAAATAAAAACCAGTATTTTGCTTGTAAAATATTAGGTGTACCCTTAGTAATTTCTTACGAGAAACAGTGGTTTGGCAATAATATTGTGTGATAATATTGTGTGCGATTTTTTTGTTTTTAAAATTATAACGTATTTCAAAAAAAATTTCAAAAAAACTTTAAATAAAAAACACATTTTTTTACAATAATTTTACAATTTACATATTAGAATTACTACGAGTAAACCCAATCCACAAAAAATGTGGCTGTTGTTTAAAATCAAAAACAGGAAACAATATTAGAAAATTCTAAAAAAAAAACGTAATCAATCTGAAATTTTAGCAAGAAAACAAAAAAACTCGAAAGTTTAAAAAACAATACAAGAATTTAATCAAATTTTAATACCTGCAGTCAAATTTAATGTGATATATCAAAGAACTCATAATATTAGGTGAAATCACAAGAGCACGTATGTGTAATATATTAATTATATTAATCGACCATACGCTCTAGCAAAGTGAATTCTATTCGATTCACTGATTTAAATATGATGTTATGAGGACTGATGATTTAAAAGTATTTTATAAAATTTCCACATTTCTTGATGTTTTTGATTTACAAGCGGATTTAAATAATCATCTTGTATGGTGCAATTTAAATAGGCTTTATTTAAATCTTAGTAAATGCCTCCATATGTCGTTTATTAGGTCATTAAATCCAATTCATGCTACTTTTTATATTGGTGATTATAATTTGGAATCTGTGGATTCAACTCTTGATCTGGGTGTTGTTTTTGACTCAAAGTTGTCGTTTGGGCTTCATGTGGACTATATTGTTCCAAAAGCTTACTCTATGTTAGCTTTCCTGAAAAGAAATTGTGCTGACTTTTCCGATCCAACTACATTAAAGCTAATTTATTCTGCCTTTGTCAGATCAAAACTGGAGTATGCTGCCATAATATGGGCTCCTCATTGTGGTACTCACATCGCTCGTATTGAAAGGGTGCAAAGGAAATTTGTCAAATTTGCAACCTCGTTTAGGTTTACTTATCCTATACCCTCTTATAGATCTAGAGGTCTACTAATAGGTTTAGAAACCCTTGAATTTCGTAGGTTACTGCAATCTGCTTTATTCGTTTTTGATATTATAAGTGGTGCTATTGATTGTTCTGAGTTGCTTTCCCGTATTAATTTTCATGTTCCACCAAGAAGATTAAGGTTTAATTCTATTTTTGATGTACCACTACATCGTACCAATTATGGGCTTAATAGCATTTTAACCCGTACTTTTATTCAAATGAATGAGATTAATAATAAACAGCTAATTACTTTAAAGCAACAAATTGAGTTTTGGACATCAAAAACTAGCTTTAAACAACAATTATATTCCATTATGATGGATTTAGGTATTTAAATAAATAATGTAAATATTAAGATTATTATAAAATTGTTATATCATAGTCTGTAAGGATTTATGTATCCATAGACTGAATAAATTGAAATTGAAATGTGTGTTTCAAATAAGTCTTACACTCAGGAAAAAAAGCTTCATCATATTTTTGAAAAAAAAAAATATTTTTTTATTTTTAATACAAAAATTAAAGAATTTTTTCAAAAAAGTTTATGAATACTGCATTAAATTAATACATCAAAAACTCTATGATAGCAATGAAAATGCAATCTCAAATTTAAAGTCACTCCATAATAAATGACTTAAATCAGTCTTAAGGGTCCCACACACAGAGAAAAATTTAGCTATTTGCCAACTGAAATTCGGTTACTACTACTCAAATTCGGTTATTACGAATTTTAGTCTGTTGAAAAAACTTAACATTAGTTTTCAAAGTTCGGTTAATTCAGCAGAATTTTAGTTGCAACTGCCAAAACATTCAGAAATCTAATGTAAATATTGTTGTACTAACTAAATTTATAGTTTGTTACCATTAAAATACACTTTCCGATTCGGTTGGCACTTTATTTCGCTGTGCGTATTGGTACCAATCGTAAGGTGTTGATTCGATAACATTCTATAGAAATTGTTCGAATGTATTTATTGAAATCGCTATTAGTAAGCATGGCTTTTAGGTATAAAGTACTAATCATACCATACTTGTTAATCATTTTTAGGCTGCTATCTAATTTAACATTTTTCTCAGCTACTGAGAGACTTGCAATTTCCCTTTTCTAACCAATCAATATGGAGGAGTATACACTGAGAGAGTTATCTTCACTTCAGTAATGAATTTCTACGTAGCTTTGATGAAGATTGTCACTGAAACTCACCCATTGGAATTTTTCACATAATCTATGAAACAATTTTCATTAAAGTCAGTCTTTAAAAAATGTTTGTATGAATTAATGAAAATCTTCATAAAACTATTGAATCATTCCGAAAATGAAGCGATTATAGCATTTATGAAACAGTTTCATAACATTTTTCAATATTAAGAAGTTCTTTGATTTAATAAAACTCTTCATGAATGTTTTTGAAAATACATTGGAACTAAGCCAGTGAATTTGGTAGGAGTCCAAATAATAAAAGGTTACATTGAAATAATAAAGCGCTTTATAAAATATGTTGAACAATTGTGAACTAAAGTTTGAAATGTATGAAAATTTATGAAATTTTATGAAAAAATAAGTGTTTTAAATAATTTCATGGCTCTAAAGAAAATTTTCGTTAAATTTATGAAGAGATAATTTAGGAAATCGAATGAATTTTTTTTATGAAATTATGAAATTTAATTAAAAAACAGTTTGTGAAAAATTTCTTAATATTAATAAAATTTCTTGGATATAATAAAATTCTTCATTGAATCTACAAAAAAAAAAAAAAAAATATGTGAAATTGTTTCATTAATGTCACGAAGGATAATACTATCAGTGTTATCATGAAAAACTCTAATAGTATTAACCAAAATAATAAAGGAAATGTGTACTATTGTAATATGTAATTTTCGTTCAAGATAATAAAAAAATTGTATATTCTGATTAAAAGCGTCGTAAAAATTTACCAATAAACCGAAGATAACGCGATTTTTATGTAATTTTGTTAGGTCCTATAAATTAATCTTTTTAAAGGAAACTTTGTCAATAAAAAATAAACTTAAATCAATTTTTAACTGAGCGGGAAGTCTCGTAATTCAAAAACGAATTCCGTTTACTCCGAGAAATCCCGGGAAACGAAAAACCATAATTATGAGTGAGCCCGTAAAAAATATGGGTGTTGTTTAAAAAAAATTACGTAGAAAGAAAATACGTAACCAATCTTAAATTTTAGCAAGAAACAACTTCCGAAAAACCGAAATTTGAAAAAGGAAATCCCTGTATTCGAGTTTTACTAAGTCCCGAATATCCCGGGATTCGGGATTTCCTGTTTGGCGTCCCTAGTATGTGTGTACAAAAAGTTAATCAAATTTGAAGAGCGTCGGTCAAATTTAATATGATGCATCAAAGAACTCATAATATTAAGTGTAAGCACAACAGTACGTATGAGTGATATATTAATTATATTTATATTGATCATACGCTTAAGCAAAGGGAATTTTATTCGATTCACTGATTTAAATATGATGTTATGAGGACAAAAGAAATGTGTGTTTTAAATAGGTCTTACACCTCAGGGAAAAAGTTTCATCGTATTTATGAAAAACTTTATAAATATGATGAAAAACTTCATTGCTTTTCGTCCAATGTAACATTTTATAAATATGATGATTTTATATTTATGAAATGTTTGATAGATATGATGAAGAAGTTTCATAAGTTTTTATGAAATGCTTCATAATGTTATTATCTATTTTATAAATAGGATGAAGCTGTTTCATAAATTTTTATGCACATATTATAAATTTTTATGTAATGTTTCATAAACGTTTCATATTACATATAAAATTAAGAACACACCAAATAATAATATTTAATTGATGTTTTAGGTTTTCAAGTAACTTCTGGTAGTTTCTGAGTTTTAAAAAGTCTTTATGATATTATATTAATTTCAAATAAAACGTAAAATTTTTAATAAAAAACAAAAGTTTGTTTTAACAATTTTTTTATGAAATGATGGAGGTTTATGAAACATTTGTCATAAACTTTTACGAAACTCGTCATCATATTTATAAAAACTTCATAAGCCTGATGAATAATTGATGGCAAAGCAGTTGTAAAAATGTCTCATCGTATTTATGATGTACTTTCATCAATATGATAAGACATTTTTCCCTGATTGTAGAAATATCAGATTTATTTTAACTTTTGGCATCTTAAAATAGTGTAGTATTAATAATTTTTAATTATATTTTAGTCAATATCAGCTCAACATTGTGGGACAAGTTAAAATGTTAAAGTTAAAATCTTGAGAAAAAATAATTTAATTTTTTTCTAAATATATGCCGATATATAAATCTTCCGTTAACGAAGTGTCGTACTTTTAAGCTAGTATACATATAAAAAGTCATAAAAAGAAATGTCCTAGGATATTCGTTAGAATAAATATTTATTAAAGATTTTTTGATGTTTATAACATTTTTAAAGTTTAATTAAAAAAAGCTTATTTGAGGTTAAGGAAATTAAACAAAGTTTTGAAATTATGACATAAAATCTGATAATAAGGATCATAAACAAAGTTTGAGAAATTAACACAATGAAAAAATCAAAATTAATAATAATGAAATTTATTATTTAAAACTGAATTTAATGTATTCTGACAGAAATATATTGTTTCAATCGAAATTCTGTTGTGTAATCCAATTTTTTTGTTAAAGGTGGCTCCGACCAAACTATTAGGTTGGCAAAAAATTCAGTAGCCACAATGAAACTGTTTTCTCTGTGTTGTGATTAAATTAAAATTATGCTTGAAATTTAAAACTTCTATATGACAAGACATCATTAAATAGCTCCAACACAAAAATTAAGTACATAAACTTTAACTTACAAAATTTTCCAAAAGTCAATTGCATACAACTTCACTCTTTCAGAATCATTTCAAAACATTCACTTCTACTTTACCACGTCTATGAATTTTAACATATGAATATTTCAACCGTATAAAGTAATTAAATGCTATATATATTCGTATGTAAATATATGGGGAAGTTCATCTCAAGTGACCGATCTTTTCATACCGATATCTTCCCATAGGAATGAAACTTGCACCAAGTTTTAGTACTATTGGGTAACAGGATGTGTCAACGTGATCTGTCCAGTACTCTTCAATTGGGAAGGAGTTAAATTTTAACATTTCCTCAAGCTGCTCTTTTTATTACCTATTGTATTTAGAAAATTTTTATTTTTCTTTAATATTTTGAAAAAAAATTTTGCAGAAAAAGCTATCAAAAATATATTGACAAAATTTTTCAACAAAAAAAAAAAAAAAAAAAAAATAAGTAAGTCAAAATTCAATACACTCCAACTTGGGGAGTCCTTGATCAATTCCTTTTGTGTCATAATTACTACACAACAAGACTTAGTGCACGTTTTTTCTCGATTGGAAGACATAGGTTTTTAAAGTTCGGTCACTTGAGATGAAATCCGCCATATATATATATATATATATATTGTTTTCTAAAGTGCCACTATTTGTTTTAACACTACCATGTTCATCGTTGAGAATTCATATGTATTAGTATAACATTACTACTTCATAGTACATTCATTGTAGTAGTAGTTTTTGTTAACCACAACAATGTACAAGCCTGTTGGCTTTTTAAAAGCGTCAAATATTTAAAAGTTCATCCTTACATCAATATTAAAAAATATATACAATACATACGACGGTAACTGAATAATTTTAAATCAAGTATTCTAAAAATATTCGATTTAAATAAGTAGAATAAATATTTTCTCTTTTCTGGACCTATTATAATCACGACATTAGTTCTATCAAGTAAACTCTGTTGATGGGTTTCTCCAGATTTAGAGGGAATCTACACAGAAAAAATTATCAACCTAAAATATCTAATTAAAGATTTTATTTGTTTCTAAACAAATATTTAATTGAATCAATTAATAATTTAATTGACTTCTAAATATATAAATACATTTTATATTTTAGACGTAATTTTCAAATTATTTTTCGTACACAGTTTGCTTAAATAAAAAATTTTCAGTAAAAAATACTAAGTGCAAAAATAGTTTACAAACTAAGCAAATACACACACAAGCATGCAAACAGACGCAGCATTAACAAAAACACACATACCAACGTATCGTTCACACACTGTTTTTGTTGTGAGTATTATATTGTTTTTTTGTAGAAGTTAATTATAATTTTTTTCCTTTTTATTATTTAATAAAAGTTTTATTTGATATTATCATTGCCGTGATATGTGCAAAATCAATTAAAATATTAACTGATTCAATAAATTTTTTAACTGAAACCCGTTTTCAGTTTTTCTGTGTAGTATAAAAAAAGTTGATAGGGAGTAAAAATTGATTTTAAATTTGTTCCAACCTTTTTTGTTTTAAAGTTTTTTACAATTATATATCCACATTAAACGAAACGTAATCCAAATACCATTCATACGATACCAAATTTATGTGTAGTTTTTATGAAAGAAGTTATTCAATCTCAAATTATTGAAACATGTTTTTTTTTACCCAAAATTTCCACCTTTGAACGTGAAATTGAGTAGCTAAAAAGTACTTGTTATTATTTATTTTATTCCCTCTTTCACATATCCTAATTTTTTTTTGGCAATCGCAGTGAACCCTTCAGCGGTCCTTCATTTATGATAATTTTTGTAAAATTTGTTAGTAAATTTAAGTTTTTAGATCTTTTTTTAGCTTTTGAAACCATCATCGTATTTTGTTTATGCCCATAGCATAGACTATGTAAAACAAAATGAACATCATTAATGTTTTAAAAATGTTCTTCTAAGCATCTAACTAACTTTTAATTGTAAAAAAAGTTTCTCTGATGATGGTTTAGGTCTAATATGTTTGTATATAAGGGCCTTGCATATATATACTCACAACAATTTTAAATTTAATTTCCATGATCTATACCTATTATGTGGCGTATAAGTGTTGGTTTGTTTAAAATTAGATATCAATCATACGACAAGTAAGAAGTTTTGTATAGAAGTAAGAAATTTTGTATAGAAAGGAAAAGTAAAATTTGTCAAAGGAAATGCTTTATTGAAATTATTAAACATTTTCTATATTCTTGGGAAGAAGGCATAAGAGCAATTCCATTTAATATCACCGTTAAATTAATCGATGTTTACCGATTTTGATAAAATTTTGTGAGTGTGTGCGGTAGTGAACGCAAGTTTTAAAACATTTTTTTTTCTTTTTTTGGAAAACTCTGGCAACCCTATAGCTTCACTTAAAAGGTCATAACTTTTGATGTAAAAAAAAATAAATAAAAAAAAAATTTACACATTTTAAAAAAAAAAAAAATTTGAAAAAAACTTTGAAATCAATTTTTGGAAAAAATTCTTTTTTTAAATTTTTATACAAATAGCTACACATGTAGTTCTAAACACCCTAAAAATTTCAAAATGTGGAATGCTTAATGCTCCTTACTTAGTGAGATATCAGAAAAAATGTAGAAGTATGTACACCAGAATGTCTTTTTTTCAATAGTAATAGTAATAGTAGTTTTTCAATAGCAATAATTAAAAAAAAAAAAAAACATTTTGTGGTGTACATACTTCTACATTTTGAATTTTCAAAAATTAAAAAAAAAAGACTTAAGACCAAAATTGGTCCAGAGGAATAATACAATTGATATGGCGTAGCTTAAGATTTGAATTTAAATATTATAGCTGCCATTATTAATAGCGATAATAGTGTATTTCTGGCATAAAGAAAGTTATGCGAAACAATTCGAAAATTATGCTGCCTTAAAATGACATCGTTGAGTTGAAAAGTGCACTATTTTTCTTCAAAGTTTTTTTTTTCAAACTTTGAAGACCAAAATATTAAGAACGTTTTCTTCCATAATCCAAAATCAAAAATGTTCTGAAATCAGCACTAAATTTTTTTAACACACTCTCAAATTGATTTTTATTTCTCAACAGTTTGTAATTTTCGACTATATCCAAAAGATAGTAAAATTACATTTACATTTTTTTGTAAACAGAACAAAGTTTCAAGAAAATTGTTAGGAAAAAAATATTTTGTAAGCCAAAATTTACCATTTCTTATATATTAAATTTTAAGCTTTAAGGATTTTTCACAACTTAACTATTAAAGCTTAAGTAGAAATCTCTTGTTTCTAAAGTATAAAAAATTCACTGCAAAAAACTCATATTTATATTTTTAAGTATGCTTACTCTTTGTTTTCAACGTACAGTGGTGGTCACTAATTTGGCACACCCGTTTTTGCTAGAAAGAAAATCATTTACTTCATTAGCTATTGTAAGAAACTTAACATTTTTTTTTCGCAATTATTTAACTCAGTGCCAGACTAATTTTATTGCTGCAAGACTTTGGTGCAATCTGATATCCATCGTTTTAAAAAATAAAAAACTTATATATGGGCTTGCAACTAGTTTAACACATTTTAATTAATGCTTACATGTGACCAGAATTTAGAAATATTTTTCATTCTTGTGAAGTTCATAGTTACAAAACTAAAACGCACCATAATATTTTTATTAATGAGGTAGTCAGCTTCAACGATTTTTAAGTATACCTAGTACTAAAGCAGAATCACCCATTCACAATCTTTTGAAAGATTAACTCCTCTTTAAAAAATTTCAATTCGATTCATTCCGATCGTATCCGAAGATAAGAAGTTGCTAATTTATTTCTATGATTTTTTTAACTACCCCACTGTGTGACGACATGAACTATTTACTTATTTTAAAATTGGTTAATGAGATATAAAGGGTTTTCCATTTCAATATCTTTGAAGCTGTAAACGGTAACTTTTGTACAATGTTTGTATACAGATCTCATCAGGAGATTTATTTGTATTTATTTATTTGTATTTAAAGAAAATTACATAATTGTTACGAAAACCTAAGTTTTTTTAGTACCACTCTCAAACATTTTAGACCACTTTCAAAATAAATACTTTTTAGTTTTAATGTTAATTCTTAAGGAAATTGATGAATTATCGCGTTTTTGTGCATAGCACATTAATTATAAATTATCAAACTTGCTTAAAAATGCGTTTAAAAAAAAGTAACAAAATGGGGATTTTTGCGTATATGGTATTTGCAGGAAAAATTCAAAGAGCCAGATTTGGAATCAGGATATCAAAGTTTATCAGACCCACGCAGTTTCTGTTTGCTTAAGATATCCGTGTTATTTCAAATAACACGACAATACAAAAATTTCGCTGAAATTTCAGCGATCATTCAAATTTTTTGTCAGTATATAAGCCATCACTACCCGAATTTCATGCCATTTTCAAAATAAGTGGTCACATGTTCCTTTTTTTTATTTGTATTGGTCTTTAATTTACACCATATATTTAGTAGCTGAAATCAAATTTGATTATTTATTTTTAGTATTTCAAATTTAAACAAAAAATAGTTCTAGTTTTTTGCTAAAAATTGCACTTTATAATATTTAAGAAGTTCACTGATTTTCATACAATGTAACACTTCTTAAATATGATGAAGCTGTTTCATAAGAGGGAAAATTGATGGCAGGCTTCTTCATATTTATGGAATGTTTC
The DNA here is from genome assembly GCA_021234595.1 of Delia radicum. NCBI lineage: Eukaryota > Metazoa > Arthropoda > Insecta > Diptera > Anthomyiidae > Delia > Delia radicum. The sequence continues at coordinate 94,946,011 of CM037854.1, read as the reverse complement.
ATAAATATGATGAAGAAATTTTATAACTTTTTATGAAATGAGGGGGGATTAATAAGTCCGTGACTTTTCGAAATTCACTCGTAGTTATATGAAATGCAACACTGCTCCCATCAAGTACCACCTGTTAGTAGACTACTGTCAAATTTTGAGCAAGTTACGTCATTTACTTTGCGTTTAAAAACTGTTCAAAAAATTCAACCTCGTGAATTTATTTAAAAAAGGAAAAAAGGGAATTTCGAGTGCTCATTAAACATTATTTTTTGCGAAAAAAAAACGTGAACAAACCAAGAAAAATATGAAAAATACTATGGAGACTCTGCACCATCGATTTCAATGCTAAAAAGTGGTTTACTGACTTTCGTTGTGGTCGCACAAGTATAAATGACGCTGAACGTTCTGGACGGCCAATTGAGGTCAATACACCCGAAAATGTCGAAAAAATCCACGATATGGTGTTGGCTGATCGAAGAGTAAAAGTGCGTGAGATTGTTGATGCCATAGGCATTTCATATGGCAGTGTGGTTTTGATTTTAAATTATCTGTTGGGTTTAAGAAAGCTGTCTGCAAGATGGGATATTATGCCAACTTGTTGGACCGATTTAACTACGATTTAAAAAAAATAACGACCATATGGCCAAGATAAAAGTTCTTTTTCATCATGTGTGTAGTCTCAATGGCAAAATTCCATGAATTGCGCTACGAATAGGTACCTCATCCTCTATATTCTCCGGATTTAGCCCCCAGTGACTGTTTTCTATTTCTAAACATAAAGCTCGGTGGAAAGATATTTGGCGACAACGATGAAATTATTGCTGAAACAAATGCCTATTTTATGGAGCTCGAAAAATCATATTTTTTGGGAGGGATACACAAATTGGAGAAACGTTGTACTAAGTGCATTGAGCTAAAAGGAGATTACGTTGAAAAATAAATATTTTTTTTTGCAAAAAAAAACTGTGTTTCATTCAAAAAGTCACGGACTTATTGATCCGCCCTCGTAGTATTAAATATTTCATAAATGGAAGAAGCAGTCTCATAGTTTTTTATAAAAGTTTTATAAATTTTTATGAAATGTTTCATAAATAAACGTTTCATATTATATTCAAGAAACTCTGTTTAAAATTAAGAACACATAAAATAAAAATGTTTTAATTTTTGTATTAAAAATACAAAAATAGTTTTTTCGGACTTCCTACATTTTCATACACGTAGTTAGAATATTGTTCTACCTCAAGTCCGACAATATAATATGATAGTATTTGTTGTTTTTCAAAAAGTTTGATAATTTATATTATAGGGCGCTACGAAATAACCCCCAATGAAATATCACCCAAACGACAAAATGAAATAACCCCCAATGATATAAATCACAAAAAAAATGAAATAAGTCCCAACAAAAAAAAAAAAAATGAAATAATACCCAAAAGAAATGAAATAACACCCAAAATTTTGGGGTTGTTTCGTAATGAAATAACTCCCAAAGGAAGAAATGAAATAACCCCCAATGAAATAAGCTCTAAAGAAATGAAATATGTCCCAAATTTTTTTTATTTTTGTTTTCATATTTTTGATTCTTTGTTACACTGTTCAGTTTTTCTGCGTGGCGGCCTGCGGCCGATCTTAGGGGTTTTCTCCTCCATAGGACGCGGCAGGTGGCTTCGCTGAATACAGTTTTCCTGCGCGCGTCTCATTATCTTCCCTAGTGTGACGCGCGCAGGGAAACTTTATTCAGCGAAGCCACCTGCCGCGTCCCATGGAGGACAAAACCAATAAGAGCGGCCGCAGGCCGCCACGCAGAAAAACTAACAAATATTAAAAAAATTTCACTTTTAGCAAAATGAAATATCCCCCAAAAAATATGAAATAACCCCCAAATAATTGCATATGAAATAATCTCCAAAGAATTTAAATTTTGGGCTTTATTTCATTGGGGGTTGCTTCATAATAAAATAATCTCCAAACCGTAAGATGAAATAATCCCCAAAAAAAAAAATGAAAAAACCCCCAAACAATTTTACACAATTTTTTGGGAGTTATTTCATTTTTGGCCGTTGGGGGTTATTTCATTGGTGGTTATTTCGTAGCGCCATATTATAGACAATACAATTGTTTCATTGGCATCTCCCAAAGCCTCAGTTGTCTGCAATAGCAAAAAATATAGCTGGCTTAACTAAAACCTAGACATTACATACAACAGTCAAAATAAACTCTATTAGAATATTTTTGTTTACCTTAGTTTATAAACTGCCTGATTTGGTAACCCTAGTTATAAAATCAAACTATTTGAAAAAATAATAATATTTTATTGGTGTTTCAGAATTTCGAATAATTTCTGGTAGTTGTTGAGTTTTAAAAACTCTAAGGGACTTAAACCAGAAATAAAAATTTTTTTTTTTTACATAATAACAAATAATTGTATTTCCAAATTTCGTTTCATACTAACACCTGACTTAAGTCACTTAATCCAACTATGTTACAGCCTTTAATTGCAAATGATATTTTGTAAATTTCAAATATAAATTTCAACAAAAAGCTAAAATGCTTTCACAAAGTTTATAAAACTTTTTTTGTTTTTAGTTATTAAGGTCTATGAAACATGTGTCATAAAACTTTAGGAAACTTTTAATCATATTTATGAAAACTTCATAATTTTGATGAATAATTGATGAAAAACGATTTATGAAACAATATCTTCGATATGATGAACATTTTTTCTCTGACTGTACTTTTTATAAAGTGCTTATGTGTGAGTTTTTCTAAATATGAATGACTGAGTTTTTTTTCGGCACAAAAGATTTTGTTTAGAAACATACACTTAGACATGCTGATAAATTTGTCCATGCTATACAGATTTAAACACATCACAATCCTACAAATTTTCGGTAGACTGTTAAGTCTGTTTTGAATGTTCTGGTTGCATAGTCGTAATTTGATGTGCACGTTAATTAAAAAGACATGTCGTTGTACTAAACGCATAGGAAGAGTAAAATAGCTGGTTAAAGACTAAAAGGCTGGTATATATAATAGACAAGCTCATGTAAGTTTTAAAATTGACTATTTTTAAAATTTGGTGTAATTAATTCAAATAACGAGTTTTAAAGTGTTTTATATTCAGTTTTTTTTTTTAAACCAGGATTTTTCTGTTTTGGGAATCATCTTTAAATATACAAAAATTTAATTTTTTCTTCTGCACAATAAGGCGGTCTATTGTGCAAAGTTTGTATAATTAAAAAAAATGTAAAGTTTAGTGGCTTGAAAAAAAAAGATTTTAAACAGCCGTGTCAGCTGCATAAGTAAGCAAAATATGTGTATAATAAAAAGTGAAATTTTGAAACAAAAGTTCCAAAAATACTACATACACTTAAAAAAATTCGGAATTATTTCTAATATCAACTAACTTATAAAAAATATTAAATGCAGGAAATGATTTTGTCTATTATATATGGTTAAAACAAAAAGTTTTTAATTGAAAATTTAGTTATATACTTCTAGTTTTATAATCAATTTTTTTTTTAAGTGTAGCTATAATAAAACCAGCAACACATTGACGTTAATGAGTTTGAATTAGTTACTACAAAAATATACTTAATTTTTTTTTCTACATAAAAGTTGATGTCATATTAAAAAAAAGTGTTATTTCCCAGGCAGCAAATTTCGGAGCCCCAAAAATACATGATACTAACATCACACAAAAATAGCTGATGAATTTTAGAGCCCTCTTATTTTTTTATTTTATTAATTAATAATCATATAATTACAAATTATATACTATTACCCTAACCGAGCACTAGCAATTATGGCTTTCGGCGCGTTGTAGAGAAAACAGACCAGTGCCTCTGGTAGGAATCGAACCCACGACCCCCGCACTGATAAGCCATCACGCTACCACTAGCCCTCTTATTTGGGAATAAAAAATAATTCAAATGTTGAACTTTTTTTGAGCTTTTAAATTTTTTTGGTCAAAAAACACTCTATTTACGACGAAAATAAGAGCCTTCAGAAAATAATCAAAAGTGGCTCAAAAATATGAGGGAAATAATATTATCATAAAAAGGAGCCAAATATGAGTCAGAAAAGCAAGCCAATAAAAGTTGTTTGAGCCAATCAAAATAGCTTATAAAAAAATCTTTTTGAAATAAAATAAATTTTTGAATTATTTTTATTTGTCAATGTTCTTGTAAACAAAAAAGAAATCATATAAAATTTCTTTGTGAGCCTATTTTCTTTTCTATAATATCTTTTGAAATTCTAATGAACTTAGCAAAAATATTTACCATTGTGTGCCCAGAATTGGACCCACAAAATAAATCGGAAGAAGTAGGTGTTTTGCTGTGTTGTTTTTTAAGTTTTTATAAGATTTGTTGATATTTTTTGTGAATTATTGTGCTGCATTAAAACCAATTGTGGTTGGTAATAATAACATGAAATGGACATCCAAATGTGCATCCTTAACTCTTGATTTATTGCTTTTGTAATATATTCAAAAGACATAAAAATATACAGTGGTGTTCTAAACATTTGCAACTGAAATCATGGTAATTATAATTTTTTTGATCAAAAAGATTTGTGGTATAAGTTTTTGTTTTTTTTTATTCAATTCAGTTATAGCATACTATTTTACAAATACAAAAAATTAATCATAACTTCTCAAAAATAAAAAAGAGTAATTTTAACAAAATAAGTCGACAGTGCAGTGTTCAAAACATTTGCAACTCTTAAAGTAATTAACAGGAAATACAAACAATGGTTTTAACGCTCAGTATTTTGTGGCGTAGCCATTATTTTTTATAACTTCTGAACACCTCTTAGGCATTGAGGCAATGAGCTTTTTAATATAATCGTCAGAAACTGCTTCTCCAACTCGACGAAAAGTTCATCACCATTTCGGAATACTTTATTGCCGATATTCCGTTTTACAATCATCCACATGTTCTCAATCGGGTTGAGATCGGTAGATTGCGCCGGCCACGACATGATATTAATTTCATTTTCCTGCAGTCAAACTTTTACAACCCCCGCCGTGTGTTTTGGGTCGTTGTCGTGCTGGAAGGTCCATGAGAGTGGCATTTCCATTCAGCATACGTAAGCATAACTGAACTCAAAAGATCTCTATAAATTGTGGCCGTCATTGTGCTAGTAATGCGGTGAATAGGGCCAATCCCATTTCCTGAAAAACAGCCCCACACCATAATGTTTCCACCTCCGTGCCTCCCTGTGGCGGTTGTGTATCTGGGATTAAACTTTTCGCCTCGTGGTCTTCGAACATTGGCTCTTCCATCTGATCCCCGGAGGTTGAATTTAGACTCATCTGACCACAATACATTTGTCCATTGCTGTTGAGTGCAGTTCAAACAGGTGCGTGCAAAGTCAAGCCTAGCTTTTCGGTTTTTTTTTTCCGATACAAACGGTTTTTTTTGTACATCTATAACTTCTAAGACCATATTCTCGGGCTCTTCTTTTAATGGTGGGAAGACTGTCATCTATTAAAAGTTCTGTTTTAGCTTCTCTGGGAACTGTTTTGGGATATTTCGTAAAAAAATTCTTGGATTTTCCGATCTTCTCTTACAGTTGTAATACGGTGTCTTCCACCTTTATGAGTTGTACGGATGTTACCACTATTAGCAATGCCGGCAAATCGTTGATATTAGAACGGAGTACTTTATAGAAATTTCTTTTTGGAAAAGTCCATTTCGAAAATCATTTAAAACTTTTGATTTAATATTAGAATTGTATTTGTTTCCTGTCATTTTTTACAAAAATTATTTTTACGATTGTTTATGCTTTCAACATCTTATTATAACTATTAAAGAACAATAATTATAATAAATTTGTTTAAAAAATGTAACGGCCTGAATCTCATATTAAAAAGGAATGCGATTGCCGTTATATCCTAGCATTTGTTAGTACAAATTCTTTCGTTAAGAGTAAGAATAATGAGAGTTGCAAATGTTTGGAATACCTGCGTTTTGAATACATCTATTATTATTAATTTTTTTATTGTTTTAATTTAACGGAATTAATTTTTTTGTTTCTTTAACATAAAACAATGCATGAAGAATATGTTAAAAATAAATTTTAGTAACTAAGGTGATTTCAAGAAATAAATCAATAAAAACAGCAAATGCGATCTCAGTTCCAAATGTTTTGACCACTACTGTATGATTCTGATTCGAAAAGCCCTTAAAGAAGTCTTCAAAATTATTTTTTCCGGAGTTACAAATGACGCAAAAGAGGCTTCAATCACGAAGGAAATTCATAATCAAATTTTTTGACTCAGAAAAGAAAAGACAATTTCCTAAGTCATGTTTGAGTACAAAAAGAAGGCTCTTTTGGATCAACCACTTTCATACAAAAATATTTGATTTTTTAATAATATTTGTTGAGCCTATTTTGACTGATTTCTGAGTCAGTTTGCTGGCTGGATGTAACAAAAATATAAAGTTTAAAAAGTTGTAAAACTTTCTTTAATTTTAAACCATTTCAAAAATAACATCCCTTAACAGTTTTTTTTTTGTTGCATATAAAAAAAAAACGAAATGTTCACATAATAATGTTTATAACCAAAGTAATTATCAAGTTGTTGTTATTTCCATCATGTTCTACATAACTTTAACAAAAAATCTGACCACAACATTAGTCATTAAAAATAACAACTTTAGTTCTATTTTGTAAAACTTTAATACTAATACTTAAAATATATTTTCAAAGTTAAAAAATATGTGCTATTAAGTAAACAACCACAATGACTGACAAAAATTAGGTATATATTTATCGAGTACTAAACCCGGCTGGTTTAAGCAAATATTTGGTACTGAGATTTATTTTTATCATATAAATATTCTAAGATTTGATTAGCCTCCAGTTATTGAACTTATGAAAAAACACAAACTGGAGGGCAGCTTTTTGAAATACCCAAGAGTAGGACAAATTAAAGCCCGTCGAAGGGGAACAACAAATATTTCTAACATAATCGCCAAAGCGGTAATGAGTGTAATGGCCCTATATGCATGTCCGGGCACTGATTTGAGCGGATGCTGATTACAACTTTTTCTCAAAATGTAATTTTAATATTCTTATATATTGTAACTAAGCTACTTAATATGAAAAATCGTAAAAAATAACCGTAACTGCTAAAGTGCGGCTTTTTACTGATAACCGTTACGGATTATGTTACCGTAATGCATTTAAATTCCTGCAGACAAGCCGAATGGCTTAGCCGGACTAGCATTAATAAAATTATAAAATATTAAATTTTTAAATATAAAAAAAAAATATCATAATTTTTCAAGAGCCGAAATAAGAAACACAATTACAACTGTGCGAATACCGTAACCTACATTCGTTTTAGTTGCAGACACCGTTAGGGCTAAACCTCGTTACCACTTAAATCTCGATTCAAATTAAAAATCGTGTTTGATTCAAACAACACAACCGTTTTTGTTTTAATACCAACCATAACCAGAATTAAGATCAAAATTATTCAGGTACTCACTCACTCAAAAAAGAAACTCAACCATTGCTATTGTATTTGTTGCCAATCAATAACATTTTCCGCTGTGATAGCAATCATTCTATTGAAACAACATAAATCTTTAATTTAAACAAGCGAAAAGCGAACCAACTGATGAGCTACAAATCTGTTTTCTGAGTGTTCATTTAGGGTTCTATACTTTTCTCCATGTTCTCTGAAATGAAGTAGAAAAAAATCGACACGAATTTTTTAGTTTTTTGTTTTTATATACATCGACATTATTTTTAAGTTGTTTTCAATTTATATAATGAGCTTTCAACCTCCGTATATTTGAAAAAATTAAGCAAATCAAACATATTAGCTAGTATTTCGATCTGGCTAAAGATCTCATCATAACCCGAAGTTTTTAGAAAAGCTAGAGCCTCCATAATAGGCAGAACTTTAACAAAAAACCTATTAATCATCAATTTGTCCCATTCTTGTTTTCTTAGTAATCAAGCACATGGTTAGGGTCTTTTCCTAACAAGCATCATATTGTTACTATACTTTGAAGACCAAAAATGTTTATATAAAAAATTATGTTATATATTTTGGATAAATTTTGAAAACTTTTATTTTGCTGGAAAGTTATCACTCATTTTGAGACGGCCTTTTTAAATAAAAGTGTTGGTGTTGTCAAAAAAAAAACATTTTCATGATTAAATTAAAAAATCTAATTTATGAGCTCTTCAGAATGGCTGTAACGATTTTTTTTATTATATTATTATAATATTTTCTGTTAAAATTCTTCTAAGAACTATTAAATACTACAAAAAATTTTTATCTTCTTAAAACAACATTATAGTTTTTTGTGTTTTTATACATCGAGATTATTTTTATGTGATTTTCAATTTATATCGAGCTTTCAACCTACGAATATTTACAAAAGTACATCAAATCAAACATATTAGCTAGGTTGATACTATTATTCGATCTGGCTAAAGATCTAATCAGAATCCAAAGGATAACGTTTATAACGGTTTGATAATAAATTTTGAACTAAGGCTTGCGCACGAAATAACTAGTGCACGATTAAATCGCAATAACTTTTAAACTTAATGTCATATTTAATTTAAAAAAAAATTTATTGAAAAGACTATTATGTGATTTACATTTTATTAACAATTAAGATAAACTATGTGTTTTGTATGAAAGTTTTAACTTTATCTAGATTATGGTATAAATGGTACCTTGATTACTTGGCACTTGCTTACCTTATTCCAATTTTAAGAAAAATTTGTTTACCTCGTCGTCGAATAATTTTGTACTCTTTATCATTTATTTATACCAATGCCCTTCATCTCTCCATAGACGTGAGTTATGGTCAATTTGGCAGATTTGACGCTCTTTTTAATTCAAATTTTTATTAAATATAAATTAATATTAATTTTTCAGGCATTTTTCTTAAATATCCTGTTTAACGCAAACTAAATATGGAATATTGAAAATATTTGGGCACAATGATTCATTAATTTTCAAAGCTTAAGTGATTAGAAAAATATTCTTTTTGCTTAGGTAATAATTTACAGGAAAAAAGTGTGAGCACTATTTATTTCAGTTTGAAGAAGAAAAACTCGGACTACATCCTGTTTCTCTATGCGATTTGAAGAATAATACTGGGGACGTATACTTTATTTCTAAAGGCAGAATCAGGACAAACTTAAACGTAAATGTAAACAACATATTTTATTCTTATTTATCTTATTTAATTTTCTATACCGATATACGTTCACGTCTGCGTTTGGCTGAATCAGTCCTAATTTTTTTTTCGTATGGTATACGTAACTCTTTCTTAAGCATTTTTCTTTTAAAAATTTAGGCATTAAAAATATACACAATTTCGTACCTGGCAAATAAATTACAACTTGATTTAAGCGCGTTAAAAGCCTAAAGGTAATGAAATCATTTGGGCATCATTATCTTAAGTTGGCCCTATTTGGACCGATATTTGGATATACACTCAGGGAACTTCTGCTTTAAAAATATGTAGTTGTTTGGGTTGTAATACAGTTCATTATTTTTAATGTAAATGTAAGTCATTTGTAGAACATATAAAATTTTTAACTAACCTTGTAGTTCATTTAAAAAAACAACTCACATCAAATGACTGTTTTTATGATTTTACATATCATTTTTTACAGTTTGTGTTTTTGTTATTTAAAAAAATAAAATAAAAAATTTTGGTTTATTTTTTACTACCATGTGGTTCATTTTTACTGCAATTGTTAGTCATTTTTTGAACATTAAACAACAAATGACAATCTTAGTTTGAATTTAATGAAATGTAAGTCGTCCTTTTTTAAATAAAATTTCTTTGTTTTTGACTACAATTGCAGTCGTCTTTACTAACATAATTTTCCTAGTGTACATATTACGATGTCCTTAGAATAACGATTTGTCGATTTTCGTTCTTATACCCCCCAGTTGTATTGTAAATGGTTCCAAATGGAAGTAATCCTTTTTTATTTGGAAAACGATAAAGCAAGGTGGTCGAAAATGGCACTTTGTACTATTATTAAAAATTTAAAAAATTCGAAACTTGAAAAATGTTACTTTTTATTTCATTTATTTATTAAATATGACTCAAGATAATTCAGATATGAAATTCTGACCTCATCGGATATCATTAAAGCACTTTAGCCTGGAATCTAAAATGACACACGAATTTGATAAAAATACAAAACGTATTTTTAAAAATAATTTTAAAGTTTTTTAAAAAACCCTAATTTGAAGATGTCGCTTGTTATTTTTATAAAAATAATAATTGGTTTATTAGAGGAAAACAAATATAAATTGTAAAATGTTAATTCGAGTTTGTATTTGGAGCGACTCCTTTCCAGAACATTTTATGAAAATAGCTTATTTGTGTCAAAATTTAAAAAAATTTTAATGTTTCATAATTTCCGAAAATATATCACTTAAAATTATTAGAATGTTATTTAAAAAAATATTTAACCCTTAAGTTGAATGGGGGACAACAAAGATCCATTAAACTTCTTAATTTTAATTATGAATACGAGATTGTAAAGCTTTTAAGTTCATAAAAATAATCTCATCTTGAAAAATAATCTCAACTCGAATCATAATTTTTCCAACTT
>CM037854.1:94880513-94935303 GCA_021234595.1 Delia radicum | reverse complement strand
AACAATTTTCATTAAAGTCAGTCTTTAAAAAATGTTTGTATGAATTAATGAAAATCTTCATAAAACTATTGAATCATTCGGAAAATGAAGCGATTATAGCATTTATGAAAACAGTTTCATAACATTTTTCAATATAAGAAGTTTCTTTGATTTAATAAAACTCTTCATGAATGTTTTTGAAAATACATTGGAACTAAGCCAGTGAATTTGGTAGGAGTCCAAATAATAAAAGGTTACATTGAAATAATAAAGCGCTTTATAAAAATATGTTGAACAATTGTGAACTAAAGTTTGAAATGTATGAAAATTTATGAAATTTTATGAAAAAATAAGTGTTTTAAATAATTTCATGGCTCTAAAGAAAATTTTCGTTAAATTTATGAAGAGATAATTTAGGAAATCGAATGAATTTTTTTTATGAAATTATAAATTTAATTAAAAAACAGTTTGTGAAAAATTTCTTAATATTAATAAAATCTTGGATATAATAAAATTCTTCATTGAATCTCAAAAAAAAAAAAAAAAAAATATGTGAAATTGTTTCATTAATGTCACGAAGGATAATACTATCAGTGTTATCATGGAAAACTCTAATAGTATTAACCAAAATAATAAAGGAAATGTGTACTATTGTAACATGTAATTTCGTTCAAGATAATAAAAAAATTGTATATTCTGATTAAGCGTCGTAAAAAATTACCAATAAACCGAAGATAACGCGATTTTTATGTAATTTGTAAGGTCCTATAAATTAATCTTTTTAAAGAAACTTTGTCAATAAAAAATAAACTTAAATCAATTTTTAACTGAGCGGGAAGTCTCATAATTCAAAACGAATTCCGTTTACTCGAGAAATCCCGGGAAACGAAAAACCATAATTATGAGTGAGCCCGTAAAATATATGGGTGTTGTTTAAAAAAATTACGTAGAAAGAAAATACGTAACCAATCTTAAATTTAGCAAGAAACAACTTCCGAAAAACGAAATTTGAAAAAGGAAATCCCTGTATTCGAGTTTTACTAAGTCCCGAATATCCCGGGATTCGGGATTTCCTGTTTGGCGTCCCTAGTATGTGGTACAAAAAGTTAATCAAATTTGAAGAGCGTCGGTCAAATTTAATATGATGCATCAAAGAACTCATAATATTAAATGTAAGCACAACAGTACGTATGAGTGATATATTATTATATTTATATTGATCATACGCTTAAGCAAAGGGAATTTTATTCGATTCACTGATTTAAATATGATGTTATGAGGACAAAAGAAATGTGTTTTAAATAGGTCTTACACTCAGGGAAAAAGTTTTCATCGTATTTATGAAAAACTTTATAAATATGATGAAAACTTCATTGCTTTTCGTCCAATGTAACATTTTATAAATATAATGATTTTATATTTATGAAATGTTTGATAGATATGATGAAGAAGTTTCATAAGTTTTTATGAAATGCTTCATAATGTTATTATCTATTTTATAAATAGGATGAAGCTGTTTCATAAATTTTTATGCACATATTATAAATTTTTATGTAATGTTTCATAAACGTTTCATATTACATATAAAATTAAGAACACACCAAATAATAATATTTAACTAATGTTTAGGTTTTCAAGTAACTTCTGGTAGTTCTGGTTTTAAAAAGTCTTTATGATATTATATTAATTTCAAATAAAACGTAAATTTTTAATAAAAAACAAAAGTTTGTTTAACAATTTTTTTTATGAAATGATGGAGGTTTATGAAACATTTGTCATAAACTTTTACGAAACTCGTCATCATATTTATAAAAACTTCATAAGCCTGATGAATAATTGATGGCAAAGCAGTTGTAAAAATATCTCATCGTATTTATGATGTACTTTCATAAATATGATAAGACATTTTTCCCTGATTGTAGAATATCAGATTTATTTTAACTTTTGGCATCTTAAAATAGTGTAGTATTAGTATTAGTAATTTTAATTATATTTTAGTCATATCAGCTCAACATTGGGACAAGTTAAAATGTTAAAGTTAAAATCTTGAGAAAAAATAATTTAATTTTTTTCTAAATATATGCCGATATATAAATCTTCTGTTACGAAGTGTCGTACTTTTAAGCTAGTATACATATAAAAAGTCATAAAAAGAAATGTCCTAGGATATTCGTTAGAATAAATATTTATTAAAGATTTTTGATGGTTTATAACATTTTTAAAGTTAATTAAAAAAAGCTTATTTGAGGTTAAGGAAATTAAACAAAGTAAGTTTTGAAATTATGACATAAAATCTGATAATAAGGATCATAAACAAAGTTTGAGAAAAATTAACACAATGAAAAAATCAAAATTAATAATAATGAAATTTATTATTTAAAACTGAATTTAATGTATTCTGACAGAAATATATTGTTTCAATCGAAATTCTGTTGTGTAATCCAATTTTTTTTGTTAAAGGTGGCTCCGACAAAACTATTAGGTTGGCAAAAAATTCAGTAGTCACAATGAAACTGTTTTCTCTGTGTTGTGATTAAATTAAAATATGCTTGAAATTTAAAACTTCTATATGACAAGACATCATTAAATAGCTCCAACACAAAATTAAGTACATAAACTTTAACTTACAAAATTTTCCAAAAGTCAATTGCATACAACTTCACTCTTTCAGAATCATTTCAAAACATTCACTTCTACTTTACCACGTCTATGAATTTAAACATATGAATATTTCAACCGTATAAAGCAATTAAATTCTATATATATTTTTGTATGTAAATATATGGGGAAGTTCATCTCAAGTGACCGATCTTTTCATACCGATATCTTCCCATAGGAATGAAACTTGCACCAAGTTTTGTACTATTGGGTAACAGGTGTGTCAACGTGATCTGTCCAGTACTCTTCAATTGGGAAGGAGTTAAATTTTAACATTTCCTCAAGCTGCTCTTTTTTATTACCTATTGTATTTAGAAAATTTTTATTTTTCTTTAATATTTTGAAAAAAATTTTGCAGAAGAAAAGCTATCAAAATATATTGACAAAATTTTTCAACAAAAAAAAAAAAAAAAAATAAGTAAGTCAAAATTCAATACACTCCAACTTGGGGAGTCCTTGATCAATTCCTTTTTGTGTCATAATTACTACACAACAAGACTTAGTGCACGTTTTTCTCGATGGAAGACATAGGTTTTTAAAGTTCGGTCACTTGAGATGAAAATCCGCCTCATATATATATATATATAGATATATATATATATATATATATATATATAGATATATATATATATATATATATATATATATATATATATATATATATATATATATTGTTTCTAAAGTGCCACTATTTGTTTAACACTACCATGTTCATCAGAATTCATATGTATTAGTATAACATTACTACTTCATAGTACATTCATTGTAGTAGTAGTTTTTGTTAACCACAACAATGTACAAGCCTGTTGGCTTTTTAAAGCGTCAAATATTAAAAGTTCATCCTTACATCAATATTAAAAATATATACAATACATACGACGGTAACTGAAAATTTTAAATCAAGTATCTAAAAATATTCGATTTAAATAGTAGAATAAATATTTTCTCTTTTCTGGACCTATTATAATCACGACATTAGTTCTATCAAGTAAACTCTGTTGATGGGTTTCTCCAGATTTAGAGGGAATCTACACAGAAAAAAATTATCAACCTAAATATCTAATTAAAGATTTTATTTGTTTCTAAACAAATATTTAATGAATCAATTAATAATTTAATTGACTTCTAATATATAAATACATTTTAATTTTAGACGTAATTTTCAAATTATTTTTCGTACACAGTTTGCTAAATAAAAAATTTCAGTAAAAAATACTAAGTGCAAAAATAGTTTACAAACTAAGCAAATATACACACAACATGCAAAAAGACGCAGCATTAACAAAAACACACTACCAACGTATCGTTCACACACTTTTTTGTTGTGAGTATTATATTGTTTTTTTTGTAGAAGTTAATTATAATTTTTTTCCTTTTTATTATTAATAAAAGTTTTATTTGATATTATCATTGCCGTGATATGTGCAAAATCAATTAAAATATTAACTGATTCAATAAATTTTTTAACTGAAACCCGTTTTCAGTTTTTCTGTGTAGTATAAAAAAAGTTGATAGGGAGTAAAAATTGATTTTAAATTTGTTCCAACCTTTTTTTGTTTTTAAAGTTTTTTACAATTATATATCCACATTAAACGAAAAGTAATCCAAATACCATTCATACGATACCAAATTTATGTGTAGTTTTTATGAAAGTAGTTATTCAATCTCAAATTATTGAAACATGTTTTTTTTTACCCAAAATTTCCACTTTGAACGTGAAATTGAGTAGCTAAAAAGTACTTGTTATTATTTATTTTATTCCCTCTTCACATATCCTAATTTTTTTTTGGCAATCGCAGTGAACCCTTCAGCGGTCCTTCATTTATGATAATTTTTGTAAAATTTGTTAGTAAATTTAAGTTTTTAGATCTTTTTTTAGCTTTTGAAAACCATCATCGTATTTTGTTTATGCCCATAGCATAGACTATGTAAAACAAAATGAACATCATTAATGTTTTAAAAATGTTCTTCTAAGCATCTAACTAACTTTTAATTGTAAAAAAAGTTTCTCTGATGATGGTTTAGGTCTAATATGTTTGTATATAAGGGCCTTGCATATATATACTCACAACAATTTAAATTTAATTTCCATGATCTATACCTATTATGTGGCTTATAAGTGTTGGTTGTTTAAATTAGATATCAATCATACGACAAGTAGAGTTTTGTATAGAAGTAAGTAAGAAATTTTGTATAGAAAGGAAAAGTAAATTTGTCAAAGGAAATGCTTTTTTTGAAATTATTAAACATTTTCTATATTCTTGGGAAGAAGGCATAAGAGCAATTCCATTTAATATCACCGTTAAATTAATCGATGTTTACCGATTTTGATAAAATTTTGTGAGTGTGTGCGGTAGTGAACGCAAGTTTTAAAACATTTTTTTTCTTTTTTTGGAAAACTCTGGCAACCCTATAGCTTCACTTAAAAGGTCATAACTTTTGATGTAAAAAAAAAAAAAATAAATAAAAAAAAATTTACACATTTTAAAAAAAAAAAAAATTGAAAAAAACTTTGAAATCAATTTTTGGAAAAAATTCTTTTTTTAAATTTTTATACAAATAGCTACACATGTATTCTAAACACCCTAAAATTTCAAAATGTGGAATGGTTAATGCTCCTTACTTAGTGAGATATCAGAAAAAATGTAGAAGTATGTACACCAGAATGTCTTTTTTTCAATAGTAATAGTAATAGTAGTTTTTCAATAGCAATAATTAAAAAAAAAAAAAACATTTTGTGGTGTACATACTTCTACATTTGAATTTTCAAAAATTAAAAAAAAAAGACTTAAGACCAAAATTGGTCCAGAGGAATAATACAATTGATATGGCGTAGCTTAAGATTTGAATTTAAATATTATAGCTGCCATTATTAATAGCGATAATAGTGTATTTCTGGCATAAAGAAAGTTATGCGAAACAATTCAAAAATATGCTGCCTTAAAATACACATCGTTGAGTTGAAAAGTGCACTATTTTTCTTCAAAGTTTTTTTTTTAAACTTTGAAGACCAAAATATTAAGAACATTTCTTCCAAAATCAAAAATGTTCTGAAATCAGCACTAAATTTTTTTAACACACTCTCAAATTGATTTTTATTTCTCAACAGTTTGTAATTTTCGACTATATCCAAAAGATAGTAAAATTACATTTACATTTTTTTGTAAACAGAACAAAGTTTCAAGAAAATTGTGAGGAAAAAATATTTTGAAAGCCAAAATTTACCATTTCTTATATATTAAATTTAAGCTTTAAGGATTTTTCACAACTTAACTATTAAAGCTTAAGTAAGAAATCTCTTGTTTCTAAAGTATAAAAAAATTACTGCAAAAAAACTCATATTTATATTTTAAGTATGCTTACTCTTTGTTTTCAACGTACAGTGGTGTCACTAATTTGGCACACCCGTTTTGCTAGAAAGAAAATCATTTACTTCATTAGCTATTGTAAGAAACTTAACATTTTTTTTTCGCAATTATTTAACTCAGTGCCAGACTAATTTTATTGCTGCAAGACTTTGGTGCAATCTGATATCCATCGTTTTAAAAAATAAAAAACTTATATATGGGCTTGCAACTAGTTTAACACATTTTAATTAATGCTTACATGTGACCAGAATTTAGAAATATTTTTCATTCTTGTGAAGTTCATAGTTACAAAACTAAAACGCACCATAATATTTTTATTAATGAGGTAGTCAGCTTCAACGATTTTTAAGTATACCTAGTACTAAAGCAGAATCACCCATTCACAATCTTTTGAAAGATTAACTCCTCTTTAAAAAATTTCAATTCGATTCATCCGATCGTATCCGAAGATAAGAAGTTGCTAATTTATTTCTATGATTTTTTAACTACCCCACTGTGTGACGACATGAACTATTTACTTATTTTAAAATTGGTTAATGAGATATAAAGGGTTTCCATTTCAATATCTTGAAGCTGTAAACGGTAACTTTTGTACAATGTTTGTATACAGATCTCATCAGGAGATTTATTTGTATTTATTTATTTGTATTTAAGAAATTACATAATTGTTAAGAAAACCTAAGTTTTTTTAGTACCACTCTCAAACATTTTAGACCACTTTCAAAATAAATACTTTTTAGTTTTAATGTTAATTCTTAAGAAATTGATGAATTATCGCGTTTTTGTGCATAGCACATTAATATAAATTATCAACTTGCTTAAAAATGCGTTTAAAAAAAAGTAACAAAATGGGGATTTTGCGTATATGGTATTTGCAGGAAAAATTCAAAGAGCCAGATTTGGAATCAGGATATCAAAGTTTATCAGACCCACGCAGTTTCTGTTTGCTTAAGATATCCGTGTTATTTCAAATAACACACAATACAAAAATTTCGCTGAAATTTCAGCGATCATTAAATTTTTTGTCAGTATATAAGCCATCACTACCCGAATTTCATGCCATTTTCAAAATAAAGTGGTCACATGTTCCTTTTTTTATTTGTATTGGTCTTTAATTTACACCATATATTTAGTAGCTAAATCAAATTTGATTATTTATTTTTAGTATTTCAAATTTAAACAAAAAATAGTTCTAGTTTTTTTGCTAAAAATTGCACTTTATAATATTTAAGAAGTTCACTGATTTTCATACAATGTAACACTTCTTAAATATGATGAAGCTGTTTCATAAGAGGGAAATTGATGGCAGGCTTCTTCATATTTATGGAATGTTTCATAAATATGATGAAGAAATTTTATAACTTTTTATGAAATGAGGGGGGATTAATAAGTCCGTGACTTTTCGAAATTCACTCGTAGTTATATGAAATGCAAACTGCTCCCATCAAGTACCACCTTAGTAGACTACTGTCAAGTTTGAGCAAGTTACGTCATTTACTTTGCGTTTAAAAACTGTTCAAAAAAATTCAACCTCGTGAATTTATTTAAAACAGGAAAAAAGGGGGAATTTCGAGTGCTCATTAAACATTATTTTTTGCGAAAAAAAAACGTGAACACACCAAGAAAAAATATGAAAATACTATGGAGACTCTGCACCATCGATTTTCAATGCTAAAAAGTGGTTTACTGACTTTCGTTGTGGTCGCACAAGTACAAATGACGCTGAACGTTCTGGACGGCCAATTGAGGTCAATACACCCGAAAATGTCGAAAAAATCCACGATATGGTGTTGGCTGATCGAAGAGTAAAAGTGCGTGAGATTGTTGATGCCATAGGCATTCATATGGCAGTGTGGTTTTGATTTTAAATATCTGTTGGGTAACTTAAGAACAGCTGTCTGCAAGATGGGATATTATGCCAACTTGTTGGACCGAGTTAACTCCGATTAAAAAAAAAAACGACCATATGGGCCAATATCTAAAGTTCTTTTTCATCATGTGTGTAGTCTCAATGGCAAAATTCCATGAATTGCCGCTACGAATAGGTACCTCATCCTCTATATTCTCCGGATTCTAGCCCCCCAGTGACTGTTTTTCTATTTCTAAACATAGAGCTCTGTGGAAAGATATTTGGCGAGACAACGATGAAATTATTGCTGAATGCAACAAATGCCTATTATATGGAGCTCGAAAAATCATAGTTTTTTTATTAAAAGTTTATAAATTTTTATGAAATGTTTCATTAAATAAACGTTTCATATTATA
Source organism: Delia radicum (assembly GCA_021234595.1). Lineage (NCBI taxonomy): Eukaryota > Metazoa > Arthropoda > Insecta > Diptera > Anthomyiidae > Delia > Delia radicum. The sequence continues at coordinate 94,927,033 of CM037854.1, read as the reverse complement.
TTCAAGAAACTCTGTTTAAAATTAAGAACACATAAAATAAAAATGTTTTAATTTTTGTATTAAAAATACAAAATAGTTTTTTCGGACTTCTACATTTCATATAACGTAGTTAGAATATGTTCTCTACCTCAAGTCCGACAATATAATATGATAGTATTGTTGTTTTTCAAAAAGTTTGATAATTCTATATTATAGGGCGCTACTGAATAACCCCCAATGAAATAACACCCAAACGACAAATGAAATAACCCCCCAATGAAATAAATCACAAAAAAAATGAAATAAGTCCCAACAAAAAAAAAAAAAAATGAAATAATACCCAAAAGAAATGCAATATTCCCCAAAGGTGAAAATGAAAAACACCCAAAATTTGGGGGTGTTTCGTAATGAAATAACTCCCAAGGAAGAAAGAAATGAAATAAACCCCCCAATGAAATAAGTCTAAGAAATGAAATATGTCCCAAATTTTTTTTATTTTTTGTTTTCATATTTTTGATTCTTTTGTTACACTGTTCAGTTTTTCTGCGTGGCGGCTGCGGCCGATCTTAGGGGTTTTCTCCTCCATAGGACGCGGCAGGTGGCTTCGCTGAATACAGTTTTCCTGCGCGCGTCTCATTATCTCCCTAGTGTGACGCGCGCAGGGAAACTTTATTCAGCGCGAAGCCACCTGCCGCGTCACATGGAGGAGAAAACCATAAGAGCGGCCGCAGGCCGCCACGCAGAAAAAACTAACAAATATTTAAAAAATTTCACTTTTAGCAAAATTTGAAATATCCCCCAAAAAAATATGAAATAACCCCCCAAAATAATTGCATATGAAATAATCTCCAAAGAATTTAAATTTTGGGCTTTATTCATTGGGGGTTGCTTCATAATGAAATAATCTCCAAACCGTAAGATGAATAATCCCAAAAAAAAAATGAAAAAACCCCCAAACAATTTTACCAATTTTTTTGGGGTTATTTCCTTTTTGGCCGTTGGGGGTTATTTCATTGGGGGTTATTTCGTAGCGCCATATTATAGACAATACAATTGTTTCATTGGCATCTCCCAAAGCCTCAGTTGTCTGCAATAGCAAAAAATATAGCTGGCTTAACTAAAACCGAGACATTACATACAACAGTCAAAATAAACTCTATTAGAATATTTTTGTTTACCTTAGTTTATAAACTGCCTGATTTGGTTAACCCTAATATAAAATCAAACTATTTGAAAAAATAATAATATTTTATTGGTGTTTCAGAATTTCGAATATTTCTGGTAGTTGTTGAGTTTTAAAAACTCTAAGGGACTTAAACCAGAAATAAAAATTTTTTTTTTTTTACATAATAACAATAATTGTATTTCCAAATTTCGTTTCATACTAACACCTGACTTAAGTCACTTAATCCAACTATGTTACAGCCTTTAATTGCAAATGATATTTTGTAAATTTCAAATATAAATTTCAACAAAAGCTAAAATGCTTTCACAAAGTTTATAAACTTTTTTTTTTTTTTTAGTTATTAAGGTCTATGAAACATGTGTCATAAAACTTTAGGAAAACTTTTAATCATATTTATGACAACTTCATAATTTTGATGAATAATTGATGAAAAACGATTTATGAAACAATATCTTCGATATGATGAACATTTTTCTCTGACTGTACTTTTTATAAAGTGCTTATGTGTGAGTTTTTCTAAATATGAATGACTGAGGTTTTTTTTTCGGCACAAAAGATTTTGTTTAGAAACATACACTTAGACATGCTGATAAATTTTGCCATGGTATACAGATTTAAACACATCACAATCCTACAAATTTTCGGTTAGACTGTAAGTCTGTTTTGAATGTTCTGGTTGCATAGTCGTAATTTGATGAGCACGTTAATTAAAAAGACATGTCGTTGTACTAAACGCATAGGAAGAGTCAAATAGCTGGTTAAAGATTAAAGGCTGGTATATATAATAAGACAAGCTCATGTAAGTTTTTAAAATTGACTATTTTTAAAATTTGGTATAATTAATTCAAATAACGAGTTTTTTAAAGTGTTTTTATATTCAGTTTTTTTTTTTAAACAGGATTTTTTGTTTTGGGAATCATCTTTAAATATACAAAACTTTAATTTTTTCTTCTGCACAATAAGGCGGTCTATTGGGCAAAGTTTGTATAATTAAAAAAAAATGTAAAGTTTAGTGGCTTGAAAAAAAAAGATTTTAAACAGCCGCGTCAGCTGCATAAGTAAGCAAAATATGTGTATAATAAAAAGTGAAATTTTGAAACAAAAGTTCCCAAAAATACTACATACACTTAAAAAAATTCGGAATTATTTCTAATATCAACTAACTTATAAAAATATTAAATGCAGGAAATGATTTTGTTTATTATATATGGTTAAAACAAAAAGTTTTTAATTGAAAATTAGTTATATACTTCTAGTTTTATAATCAATTTTTTTTTTCAAGTGTAGCTATAATAAAACCAGCAACACATTGACGTTAATGAGTTTGAATTAGTTACTACAAAAATATACTTAATTTTTTTTCTACATAAAAGTTGATGTCATATTAAAAAAAAGTGTTATTTCCCAGGCAGCAAATTTCGGAGCCCCAAAAATACATGACACTAACATCACACAAAAATAACTGATGAATTTTAGAGCCCTCGTTATTTTTTTTATTTTATTAATTAATAATCATATAATTACAAATTATATACTAGTACCCTAACCGAGCACTAGCAATTATGTCCTTTCGGCGCGTTGTAGAGAAAACAGACCAGTGCCTCTGGTGGGAATCGAACCCACGACCCCCCGCACTGATAAGCCATCACGCTACCAACTATCCCTCTCTATTTGGGAATCAAAAATGATTCAAATGTTGAACTTTTTTTTGAGCTTTTTAAATTTTTTTTGGTCAAAAAACACTCTATTACAGACGAAATAAGAGCCTTCAGAAAATAATCAAAAGTGGCTCAAAAATATGAGGGAAATAATATTATCATAAAAGGAGCCAAATATGAGTCAGAAAAGCGAGCCAATAAAGTTGTTTGAGCCAATCAAAATAGCTTATAAAAAATCTTTTTGAAATAAAATAAATTTTTGAATATTTTTATTTGTCAATGTTCTTGTAAACAAAAAAGAAATCATATAAAATTTCTTTGTGAGCCTATTTTCTTTTCTATAATATCTTTTGAAATTCTAATGAACTTAGCAAAAATATTTTACCGTTGTGTACCCAGAATTCGACCCACAAAATAAATCGGAAGAAGTAGGTGTTTTGCTGTGTTGTTTTTAAGTTTTATAATATTTGTTGATATTTTTTGTGAATTTTTTGTGCTGCATTAAAACCAATTGTGGTTGGTAATAATAACATGAAATGGACATCCAAATGTGCATCCTTAACTCTTGATTTTATTGCTTTTGTAATATATTCTAAAGACATAAAAATATACAGTGGTGTTCCAAACATTTGCAACTGAAATCATGGTTTAGGTAATTATAATTTTTTGGTCAAAAAGATTTGTGGTATAAGTTTTTGTTTTTTTTTTTATTCAATTCAGTTATAGCATATTATTTTACAAATACAAAAAATTATTCATAACTTCTCAAAATAAAAAAGAGTAATTTAACAAAATAAGTCGACAGTGCAGTGTTCAAAACATTTGCAACTCTTAAAGTAATTAACAGGAAATACAAACAATGGTTTTAACGCTCAGTATTTTGTGGCGTAGCCATTATTTTTTATAACTTCTGAACACCTCTTAGGCATTGAGGCAATGAGCTTTTTAATATAATCGTCCGAAACTGCTTCTCCAACTCGACGAAAAGTTCATCACCATTTCGGAATACTTTATTGCCGATATTCCGTTTTACAATCATCCACATGTTCTCAATCGGGTTGAGAGCGGTAGATTGCGCCGGCCACGACATGATATTAATTTAATTTTCCTGCAGTCAAACTTTTACAACCCCCGCCGTGTGTTTTGGGTCGTTGTCGTGCTGGAAGGGTCCATGAGAGTGGCATTTCCCATTCAGCATTCGTAAGCATAACTGAACTCAAAAGATCTCTAAGACCATATTCTCGGGCTCTTCTTTTAATGGTGGGAAGACTGTCATCTATTAAAAGTTCTGTTTTAGCTTCTCTGGGAACTGTTTTGGGATATTTCGTAAAAAAATTCTTGATTTTCCGATCTTCTCTTACAGTTGTAATACGGTGTCTTCCACTTTATGAGTTGTGCGGATGTTACCACTATTAGCAATGCGGCAATCGTGATATTAGAACGGAAGTACTTTATAGAAATTTCTTTTTGGAAAAGTCCATTTCGAAAATCATTTAAAACTTTTGATTTAATATTAGAATTGTATTTGTTTCCTGTCATTTTTTACAAAAATTATTTTTTACGATGTTTATGCTTTCAACATCTTATTATAACTATTAAAGAATAATAATTATAATAAATTTGTTTAAAATGTAACGGCCTGAATCTCATATTAAAAGGAATGCGATTACCGTTATATTCTAGCATTTGTTAGTACAAATTCTTTCGTTAAGAGTAAGAATAATGAGAGTTGCAAATGTTTGGAACACCTGCGTTTGAATACATCTATTATTATTAATTTTTTTATTGTTTTAATTTAACGGAATTAATTTTTTTATTTCTTTAACATAAAACAATGTATGAAGAAATGTAAAAAATAAGTTTAAGTAACTAAAGGCCTCATTAGTTGATACTTTCTGTTGCCGTTCTGTGTCGTTCTGTTCTGTAGGTAATATTTTGTAATTACTTTTTCTGTGAGAGGAATCAGCTGTTTTAAAAAGTAAAAGAAACTCAAACCAAAAATATTCAAATCAGGGATGATAAATGCGATTTTAAAATAGTACCAACCTGCATATAAAATAGTACTTTTTCGGCATCACAAGTATAAAAAAAAATTTAAATATATATTAACAAACAAATCTTTGTACCCTCCAAAATGAACAATTACAAATGAAACAACAAAAATATATTAAAACAAAAATATGTTAAGAGGTGAAAACAAAATTTTGAGTGTGAAAAACTTTTTTGGATGTAAAAAACTAAAATGTGTCGTGAAAACATTTTTGAGGTAACAAAACTATTTTTGAGGTGAAAAAAAAGTTTTGTAGAGAAAAAAGAATTTGCGGTGAATTTTAAAAATTATTCACCTCTTAGCGTCTTGTGGAAAAATATGACGTTATATTTTAGACACTACAATGAATTCTAATAATATACAGTACATTATACACCAATTTGTATGAAAAATTTAGAGGTACTTTAACATTGTCACTCATTACTTTTGGACAGCTGGACCGATTTTGCTCATTTTCAATACCAAACTTTTCGGAAAATGTACATAAAGCTATGTAAAAACGAGCAGTGCGTACAAAGAAAATTAGCCGATATTGATTTAAAAATTTAAAAAATTTTTTTTTTCTTAAATTCAGCAAATTTTTAATATTTTTTTAATGTGCTATTAATATCTTGCTTGTATTGAATTACATTTCTCACAGTTTTTTTGCGATTTCAATCCATGTGATTGGTAGCAAACAAATTCAATTTCACATTTTTATAACATTTTATTATTTACTTTTTTAAAAATCAAAATTAGTTAATAATAATTATAACCCTTAGAGATTGAATTCAATAATTGGTTTAATCGATTAATAAAACTCTAATATAATCATCTGTAATCAGTCGCACTCAGTGAAATCATTTGATTGAATTCATAGCGTTTGGTTCCGTATTAATTCATTGTTCATATGGACTGCAAATCGAATTAATAATATTGAATTTTCAAGGGACCAAGAAATTCATACATAGAAAAATTTGTAAATCGTACTAAATGAGTCATATTAGTATCATGGTACATCTGAGGTTCAAATAGTACCATAAAAAGTACTATAGTACCAACTTTATCATCCCTGATTCAAATATGAGAAAAATATTTCACAACAAACCAATACATACGCACTTTAGGCTGTCACTTACGTTGAATTCTATTTTCAATAGATTTGTCCGTAACAGACCAGAACGAAAAGTGAAAACTAACCACACATACAGACTTTCAATTGAACAGAACAAAACAGCTGATTCGTAACAGAACAGAACGTACAAACTAATTCTGCCTTAAGTGTGATTTCAAGAAAATAAATCAATAAAAACAGCAAATGCGATCTCAGTTCCAAATGTTTTTGACCACTACTGTATGATTCTGATTCGAAAAGCCCTTAAAGAAGTCTTCAAAATTATTTTTTCCGGAGTTACAAATGACGCAAAAGAGGCTTCAATCACGAAGGAAATTCATAATCAAATTTTTTGACTCAGAAAAGAAAAGACAATTTCCTAAGTCATGTTTGAGTACAAAAAGAAGGCTCTTTTGGATCAACCACTTTCATACAAAAATATTGATTTTTAATAATATTTGTTGAGCCTATTTTTGACTGATTTCTGAGTCAGTTTGCTGGCTGGGATGTAACAAAAATATAAAGTTTAAAAAGTTGTAAAACTTTCTTTAATTTTAAACCATTTCAAAAATAACATCCCCTTAACAGTTTTTTTTTGTTGCATATAAAAAAAAAAACGAAATGTTCACATAATAATGTTTATAACCAAAGTAATTATCAAGTTGTTGTTATTTCCATCATGTTCTACATAACTTTAACAAAAAATCTGACCACAACATTAGTCATTAAAAATAACAACTTTAGTTCTATTTGTAAAACTTTAATACTAATACTTAAAATATATTTTCAAAGTTAAAAAATATGTGCTATTAAGTAAACAACCACAATGACTGACAAAAATTAGGTATATATTTATCGAGTACTAAACCCGGCTGGTTTAAGCAAATATTTGGTACTGAGATTTATTTTTATCATATAAATATTCTAAGAATTTGATTAGCCTCCAGTTATTGAACTTATGAAAAAACACAAACTGGAGGGCAGCTTTTTGAAATACCCAAGAGTAGGACAAATTAAAGCCCGTCGAAGGGGAACAACAAATATTTCTAACATAATCGCCAAAGCGGTGTAATGAGTGTAATGGCCCTATATGCAATGTCCGGGCACTGATTTGAGCGGATGCTGATTACAACTTTTTCTCAAATGTAATTTTAATATTCTTATATATTGTAAACTAAGCTACTTAATATGAAAAATCGTAAAAAAACCGTAACTGCTAAAGTGCGGCTTTTTACTGATAACCGTTACGGATTATGTTACCGTAATGCATTTAAATTCCTGCAGACAAGCCGAATGGCTTAGCCGGACTAGCATTAATAAAATTATAAATATTAAATTTTTAATATAAAAAAAAAAATATAATAATTTTTCAAGAGCCGAAATAAGAAACACAATTACAACTGTGCGAATACGGTAACCTACATTCGTTTTAGTTGCAGACACCGTTAGGGCTAAACCTCGTTACCACTTAAATCTCGATTCAAATTAAAAATCGTGTTTGATTCAAACAACACAACCGTTTTTGTTTTAATACCAACCATAACCAGAATTAAGATCAAAATATTCAGGTACTCACTCACGCAAAAAGAAACTCAACCATTGCTATTGTATTTGTTGCCAATCAACAACATTTTCCGCTTGTGATAGCAATCATTCTATTGAAACAACATAAATCTTTAAATTTAAACAAGCGAAAAGCGAACCAACTGATGAGCTACAAATCTGTTTTCTGAGTGTTCATTAAAGGTTCTATACTTTTCTCCATGTTCTCTGAAATGAAGCAGAAAAAAATCGAAATGAAATTATTAGTTTTTTGTTTTTATATTCATCGACATGATTTTTTAAGTTGTTTTCAATTTATATAATGAGCTTTTCAACCTCCGTATATTTGAAAAAATTAAGCAAATCAAACATATTAGCTAGGTTGATACTAGTATTTCGATCTGGCTAAAGATCTCATCAGAACCCGAAGTTTTAGAAAAGCTGGAGCCTCCATAATAGGTAGAACTTTAACAAAAAACCTATTAATCATCAATTTTGTCCATTCTTGTTTTCTTAGTAATCAAGCACATGGTTAGAGTCTTTTCCTAACAAGCATCATGTTGTTACTAAACTTTGAAGACCAAAAATGTTTATATAAAAATTATGTTATATATTTTGGATAAATTTTGAAACTTTTATTTTGCTGGAAAGTTATCACTCATTTTGAGACGGCCTTTTTAAATAAAAGTGTTGGTGTTGTCAAAAAAAAAAACATTTTCATGATTAAATTAAAAAATCTAATTTATGAGCTCTTCAGAATGGCTGTAACGATTTTTTTTATTATATTATTATAATATTTTCTGTTAAATTCTTCTAAGAACTATTAAATACTACAAAAAAATTTTATCTTCTTAAAACACATTATTAATTTTTTGTGTTTTTATACATCGAGATTATTTTTATGTGATTTTCAATTATATCGAGCTTTCAACCTACGAATATTTACAAAAGTACATCAAATCAAACATATTAGCTAGGTTGATACTAGTATTCGATCTGGCTAAAGATCTAATCAGAATCCAAAGGATAACGTTATAACGGTTTGATAATAAATTTTGAACTAAGGCTTGCGCACGAAATAACTAGTGCACGATTTAAATCGCAATAACTTTTAAACTAATGTCATATTTAATTTAGAAAAATTTATTGAAAAGACTATTATGTGAATTTATATTTTATTAACAATTAAGATAAACTATGTGTTTTGTATGAAAGTTTTAACTTTATCTAGATTATGGTATAAATGGTACTTTGATTACTTGGTACTTGCTTAACTTATTCCAATTTTAAGAAAATTTGTTTACCTCGTCGTCGAATAATTTTGTACTCTTTATCTTTATTTATACCAATGCCCTTCCTCTCTCCATAGACGTGAGTTATGGTCAATTTGGCAGATTTGACGCTCTTTTTTTAATTTAAATTTTATTAAATATAAATTAATATTAATTTTTCAGGCAATTTTTCTTAAATATCCTGTTTAACGCAAACTAAATATGGAATATTGAAAATATTTGGGCACAATGATTCATTAAATTTTTCAAAGCTTAAGTGATTAGAAAAATATTCTTTTTTGCTAGGTAATAATTTACAGGAAAAAGTATGAGCACTAGTTATTTCAGTTTGAAGAAGAAAAACTCGGACTACATCCTGTTTCTCTATGCGATTTTGAAGTATAATACTGGGGACGTATACTTTATTTCTAAAGGCAGAATCTGACTTAACTTAAACGTAAATGTAAACAACATATTTTATTCTTATTTATCTTATTTAATTTTCTATACCGATATACGTTCACGTCTGCGTTTGGCTGAATCAGTCTTAATTTTTTGCGTATGGTATACGTAACTCTTTCTTTAGCATTTTTTCTTTTAAAAATTTAGGCATTAAAATAGACACAATTTCGTACCTGGCAAATAAATTACAACTTGATTTAAGCGCGTTTAAAGCCTAAAGGTAATGAAATCATTTGGCATCATTATCTTAAGTTGGCCCTATTTGGACCGATTATTTGGATATATATATTACAATGTTCCTTAGAATAACGATATGTCGATTTTCGTTCTTTACACCCCCAGTTGTACTGTAAATGGTTTCAAATGGAAGTAATCCTTTTTTTGGAAACGATAAAGCAAGGTGGTCGAAAATGGCACTTTGTACTATTATGAAAAATTTCAAAATTCGAAACTTAAAAATGTTACTTTTTATTTCATTTATTTATTAATATACTCAATATTATTCAGATATGAAATTCTGACCTCATCGGATATCATTAAAGCACTTCAGCCTGAAGTCTAAAATGACACACGAGTTTGATAAAAATACAAAAACGTTTTTTTTTTAAAAATAATTTTAAAGTTTTTTAAAAACCCTAATTTGAAGATGTCGCTTGTTAATTTTATAAAATAATAATTGTATTAGAGGAAAACAGAAATATAAATAGTAAAATGTTAATACGAGTTCGTATTTGGAGCGACTCTTTTCCAGAACATTTTATGAAAATAGCTTATTTTGTCAAAAATTTAAAAAAATTTAATGTTTTCATAATTTCCGAAAATATATCACTTAAAATTATTAAGACTATAATTATCTTTACTGTTATTTAAAAAAAAATTAACCCTTAGTTGAATGGGGACAACAAAGATCCTTTAAACTTCTTAATTTTAATTATGAATACGAGATTGTAAAGCTTTTAATCTTATCTTGTAAAATAATCTCAACTCGAATCATAATTTTTCCAACTATTTTTTTTCTTTAATATCAACTATTATATTATAAAAATAGTAATCGACATCTGAAAATTAGGCATTTAAAACAATTTTTAAAATCAATTACAAAAAGACGGTTTTGCATTTTATTAAATTCGTGTGTAATTTTGCATTCCTGACTAAAGTGGGTTAGTGACATCCGATGAATTCAGAATTCCATATCTGAATTACTTTTAGTATATTAAATGAATAAATTTTTCGAAATTTAAAATGTTGCAAATTTTTAATAATAATACACATTTTCCAAAAAAAAAAAAAAAAAATATTTCTTCCATTTGAACCTATTTGTAATAAAACTACATACGGTTTCTAAACCCGGGTTATAGCTGTTGTTTTGTATACATTAGTGAACATGTTTTTATTTTCGACATTCAATGACATAACATACTCGTACATAAAATGTTACAGTTGTGTAGTAAAAAATCCAATAATAAACTAGATTTTGACATTTTCGAGAATTGTTTGTATGTTTTTTCTTTTTTTTTTGTATTTAACCGTACGATGCATACCCAACTTTTTCTACGAGAACACACACCCGGGATACGTTTGTACCTACTAGTTTATTTTGGCTTTTTCTTATGTTTTAAATGGTCCAATTTCATTATTATTTTTTTTTTTAAAGAGTAAATTAATATTTTAAAAATGTTTAAGTTGTGTTTCATGCAAATTTTCTACATGGTTCAACATATATAAGCAAAACAATGCATGCAGTCAACTATTACACAAGTGATAAACCAGTGCTGGTAGCATTTTCATATTCTAACGGTAGTTTTTTTTTGTTGTTTTTGCACTCGCCGTTTTTTGAGCTGCTGCTTATTCCTATTTTCAATATTATTTTGATTTTCAAAAGTGTAAGACGCATAAAAACTTAAAAAGAGTGCATGCAGGCAACTAGTATTCAAGTGATTAACAAGTGTTTGTAGTATTTGGATATTCTAACGGTTGTTTTTTGTTGTTGTTTTTGCATTCGCCGTTTTTTTTTCAGCAGCTTGTTGTTCATATTCTTATTATTATTTTGGTTTTCAAAAGTGTAAGACGTATAAAATAAAACTTAAAAATGGCTTCAAGGAGAAATAATTTTCTATCATCAGCACAATACAAAAGGTAAAGTTATAAAATAATCAAAAATTTAAGCATATACTAAATAGCTTTCTTTTGCAGACTAACTAATGAACAGCGAGAATCATATATACAGTCTTTATTGATGATATCTGTGATGATGCTACCAATGTATCTGAGTCGGAAGATGAACAAGACATACAGTTGAATGAAGTTCAAGAATCTGATGTTGAAGATGATGCTGAAATTTGGCAATGTGAAGAAGCAGATTTAGCTGACGATGTCGCTTCTGAGGATGAACTGGATGAAGTAGATGAAGAAGAGGGTACCAGTTTCTGTAAGTATTGACAAATTTGAGGCACGTGATGGTACTGAGTGGAAGAAACAACCAAACATCAATCGCCAAGTTCTTCGCCATAGTATTTTACGAGAAGTGTGCGGACCATCTAGGAGCACCGAAATGTTCTCAATAGAGAAAACATTCAAATGCTTTATGAGCTTAGAAATGGCGGATATAATTATGCGCCACACAAACAAAAAAGCAATAGCAACGTATAATGCTTACAACATAAGGCACCCAGATGCAACTCCCAAGTCATGGAAGTCACTGACGGTAGCAGAGTTGTATGCATTTTTTGGCATACTTCTTATGACTGGCGCAAACCATAGCAATCAGAAAGTGTTAGAGATTTGTGGAATGTAAAAAGCTATCCTCTGTATCGCGCAACGATGGGAGTCAACCGTTTTTGCTCAATATTGCGATTCATTAGGTTTGACGACGCAAACACTCGGACTGCACGCGCACAAGCTGATAAAGCTGCAACCGATCAGTGAGTTGTGGCTCATTATGAATGCCAATCTTCAAGCTTACTACAAACCAAGTGAAAATTTAACCATTGACGAACAATTATTTCCTTTCCGTGGACGCACACGGTTTACACAGTATATACCATCAAAACCTGCAAAATATGGTATAAAAGTTTGGTGGATTTGCGATGCCAAAAATGCATATCCACTGCACGGTCAAATTTATACTGGCCAAGCAGCGACCGGAAGGGAAACTAATCAAGGGGAACGAGTTGTAAAAGATTTGGCTATCAGATACAAAGGAAGTGGAAGAAATATTACAATGGACAATTTTTTCACGACGTTGCCAGTTGCAGAACTTCTCCTTACCTGGAATTTAACAATCGGAATTTAACAATCAAAACTTATATTCCTGCGGAAATGAAGGCGCACAAGGACAGGCCAATTTATTCATCATTATTCGGCTTTAGAAAAAATGTGACGATGTGCTCTTATGTGCCACGAAAAATAAATCAGTGACGCTGCTTTCATCAATGCACTATGATGGCGAGATAGCTGAGGGTGGAAAGCCTGAAATCATAGAATTTTATAATATGACCAAGGGTGGCGTTGATAAAATGGACCAATTGTTCGGTGAATATCCTACACAACGACAGACGAAGCGTTGGCCATTGTCATTATTTTTCAACATGTTGGACATAACGGCTCTTGCAGCGTATATTGTATATGACATGAACAACCCCATGCTGCCTGCTAAATCAAACAAGCGTAAGCAGTTCCTTCGTAGCTTGGCGGAAGCATTGTGTATGCCAATTATTGAAGAACGTGCTCTAAAACGGCAAGTCACGCGAAACTTCTCCACTAAAATAGCGATTGAGTCATATTTCAACCGTCCGCTGGAATCAATGTTGAACACGACACCATCGACATCTGCAGCAGCCCGCGCGCCAAAACCTATCATCGGTTCCTGCTACTTATGTTATGCTCAAGAAACAAGACGCCGTAGAAAAACCAGAAAGGTGTGTTGCAAATGTAAGAAGCCAATGTGTCTTGATCATTCGATCACCAATACCGAATGCACAATATGTAACAATAATTTATAATTTCCATTTTTCAAATAAAATAATATTATTTAAACACACTTTAAAATGGTTTGTTGCCTTTTATTTTGATATAAACTGGTGTGGTACAAACGTATCCCGGGTGTGTGTTTACGTAGGTGTCGACTTTGTAAGCTCGTAGCTCCTGAGCCACTGATCCGAATTGCATCAAATAACCTTTAAACAGTTAGAAATTATTTATTTTTCCTAGATCCGAAATCTCTATTCCTTAAGTTAAGCCGTTTCTGAGTTACAGCACTGCAAAGTTGCAAGTGGATACATTTGTACCCGGGTGTGTGTTCTAGGGTTAAAAGAGGCAATAAAACTTTTCCAATTATAAAGAGATTTAAAAAATTGAAAAATTGAAAATAACATATTTTAAAAACTTTAAAATAAAATAAAATAAATCGTGAGAATAAAAACATAAACAACATGTCTAAATACATGCTTTGGCAACAAAATTAAACGTTTCATAAAAATTAACCCTCTAATGTCCTGTCAGTAGATGAAGTCTGTTTTAAATTAGCGGATACAAAACTTTATTAATTAATAAGTAAACATTCCACGGTTTTTTGTTTAAGAAAAAACAAATGATCTTGAACTTGAATAATCTTGCTTTCATCATAAGTAAGATATTTAATTAAATTTTAACGATTTTTTTTTTTCCATTTTAAATTTTTTTTTTCAATTTCACAAATTTTTTTATTTTTGGCGATTTTTTTCAATTTTGATAAATTTTTTAAATTTAGCGATTTTTTTTAAAATATAATTACTAAAAATCTATTTAGTGATTGAATAAATCGAATGATGAGAAATGGTTGAAGTTTCTCGAAATAAAATTAAATGAGTCCAATTGAGAATTCATTTGATTTATAAAATTGTGATTTGAGAATTCAATCATTACATAGTCCCGATTTGACTATCTAGAACACCACTCAATCAATGCGATATTGATATTGGAAAAATAAGTAAAACAATTTTAATCTGGATTTTCATTTCCCTACCAGCGATTGAAGTTACCTGTTGTAATGCATTTTTGACCAAAAAAGTTTCGAATGTTATTTCGAAATAGGGCTCAACATTTTTGTAATTGTAATTTTTGGTTTATTTATTATTGTAAAGATATCTTTAAGTATTTTTAAATATTTTCGTCCTCCAGAGAATTTCTTCGTTTTTGAGTAAGTACAATTTGTTTCTGTACAAATTTAAAAAAATAGAAATTTACTAAATTGTAATTGGTATACATTAAAATATTCTGTGGTGTACCAAAATTACTCTACACAAAATTTAAAAATGTTTTTTCTAGTAATTTCGAAAAAAAATTCGAAACTTTTTTTTTGGTCAAATGAAGATCCACTTCAAACATTTTTTAATTATTTTTCACATATTCCGCACTTAAATATGCATCGATTGAATGATATTCCTTCAACCAATCAAAAAAAATGTCATATTCAGTATATTCTAATAGTCAATCAGAATTTAAAAATCGAATGAAGGATTAAATCATTTAAAGCTCTGGAAATATATTATATTTTGAAAATATTTTTCCACATTTACACTGGAAATACTTGGAAACTTCAGTTATATTTATGGATGTATAAATATTTTTGCTACATTACTAATTTTTTTTAATTTACTATCAAAATATTACATTTATATATTTCAATTGTTTAGTAATTTACAAAAAAAATTTAAACTTTTAGTTTTTTTTTTCCCTTTATTTTAGTTGTTATATTGTTTTCAATTTAAAAATATATTTATTTTTATTATAAGTTAGTATATTTACAATCTTTGTACGTAAACAATTTATTTAACAAAATAATACTAATTTTAGATATAATGTGTTTAATCGAACCCACAAAATAGGTAAAAACACTGTATGTAATACTGTGTGTATAATTTAATATAAAAGTGTGCACAAAATAGTAATATTATTTATAATAGTAAATTTACAATAGTGCGCCCCGGTAGGCTAGTTGGTAGCGTGCTGGCTTATCAGTGCGGGGGTCGTGGGTTCGAAATTTACAATAATTTTTTAGAGTGAAGTTAAAGCTCAGTACATATTAAAAATTTATAATCAAGCTTAAGACACAAGATTTGTTTTGTACTCGACTTTTCTGAAACCAACAAGCCGTAACTCCAATACAAAAATGTATTCAAGAAATAAAACAAAAGTTTAAAATATTGCCTTTCGGCATTAATTAATTTTTTTTTAGTTAACTTATGCATTTATAAATATTTATTGTAAGTATTTTTGATTTATTTTGAGAAAAAAAAAAATTGAATTGATTATAGAAAAAACATTATATAAAGGGTCCGCCAAATAACTTTTTTTTTTTGAAAATGCTATAAAAAAAAACTACTGAATATTTTTCTCAAATTTCTTATTTTTATTTGAAAGTAAAATCCTTCCGGTTAAATCCTTCTCTTCTTCCAAAATCCGTACGCAATTTTCGCACACATTCTGCAAAATTACCCTGATTTTCAAATTAATGTCGCAATATTTCCCAGCGTTGTTCAAGCGTATACACAACCATATTCTTCAGCGGAAGGATAAAACTAATTATCTGTCAAATAAGATATGAGCTAAGTGTTAGCATTCACGAAATAAGCACTAGTGGAAAAAAAAACCTTAGATGGCGGACCCTTTATAAAAAATGAAAATTAACTGCACTACTTTATGAATATATTTTAAAAAAATCGGTATTTTTGGACGAAGTCAATATTGATTTTTTTGTAAGTTACGGCTTTTAGATTCTAGGTGACAATTTGTAGGCTAAGTATGACTTATATTGTTTTTGTATTAAATATAACGTTTAGAAATTTAAAAAAGTTTAATGAAAACTACTAAATTCTTCTTAAAATTTTAATATTTCTTCTGGTCAGAAAGAAATATTTCCACGAAATATATCCGAGATATGTGAAAAAATTTTAAAATTTAAAAAAATCCCTTATTTTTATCAAACGTTTCCAAACGTTTCTAAATATTTACGATTTTTAAAAATTTTCATATCCCAATCAAATGTGAATCAATAAACTTACAAACAAGGTAAATTTCGGATTTTTAACATAAAATATAGACTAAAAATCTATTCTTTATTTGCGTTAACTTGATCGTATTACTCCGATTTATATCTCCATTGTTCCCTCTTTCTTTCCCTTTTTCTTTTTTGATTTTTCTGAGTGGGGGATGTCCCTATTCCCAAATGTAACATTGTTTATCCGTGTTTAACCTTAATTGTGGATGTGGTGGTAAATTTTACACTCTCTTTAAATTTTTTGCATTATTATATTTTTTATATGTTTTCAGAAATGTGTACACTGTATCGTATAAGGGTTAAAATTTCATAGTGTACCACGACACACAGAAGCGAATCTCTTAATGGTGAATTTTGGCCACCACAAATATTTCACGCGTATAAGAACTGTGTGAATCCATCACATTTTTAAAATTGACATTTAACAAATATTTACATAAATTATATAAATAACAAAAAAAACAAATGCGGTATTCACGAGTCCCAGCAAACATCTAATTTACTTTTCTGGTATTGTAGTGTAAGAGTGCTTCTATTCAAAACAGGAACAAATAACGTGTATTTTGGCTATAACCAGGCTTATTGTGAACAGAGCTGTGAGTGAATCATGCATTTTCGATTTAAATTCATTACGAATTTGAAGTGAATTTTGAATAATTCTTTTCACATAAAAAAGAATTGAATGAAATTTGAATTTAATTAATTAATTCAAATGAATTTGGTAAAAATAAATTGGAATCCATTTCCAATTCAAATGAATTCGGCAAAATGAATTGCAATTCATTTTCAATTCAAATGAGTTTGGCGAAATGAATTGTAATTCATTTCCAATTCATTTGACTTGAATTGATTTTGAATTAATTCAAATGAATTAGAAAAATTAATTGCAATTCATTTTCAATTCATTTGTATTAAATTGATTTTGAATTAATTCAAATGAATCAGAAAAAATATTGCACCGTGTTATTAATCATATTTATAAAATTTTCTTATATGTGATGAAGAGTTTCATAAATTTCATTTGAATTAATTCAAAATCAATTTAATACAAATGAATTGAAAATGAATTGCAATTCATTTTTCTAATTCATTTGAATTAATTTAAAATCAATTCAAGTCAAATGAATTGGAAATGAATTGCAATTCATTTCGCCAAACTCATTTGAATTGAAAACGAATTGCAATTCATTTTGCCGAATTCATTTGATTTAAAATGAATTGCAATTCATTCCAGCCAAATGCATATGAATCGATTCAAATTTCATTCAATTCGTTTTTTGGCGAAAAGAATTAATTCAAAATTTTACTAATTCAGTGCATGAATGATTCGCGAATTAATTCAAAAATGAATGATTCAGTCACAGCTCTGATTGTGAATACAGCTCATATGTTTTGTTAAAAAATAACAAAAAAAAAGTTTATTAATTTACGATCAATGTAATGTAATCGTCAATGTAATCATCTATTGATTCATATATGAGCCAATATAAGATTTTGTATATGAACATTTTAGCCGGGTATTTAATTATCATATATTTTAAACAAAATTACCTATTCCGAGAATTTAAAATTTCATATAGTTTCTATAAAGATTAATATTTTGAACCCTAAAGCCTGTTAAGGTAAATTTCTTTTTACAAAATTGGTATTTTTTTTTTTCAATATTTCAAAGATAGTATTAAAATTTCAAGAACCTTTAACCTTTTTAATTCAAACTCATATCCAAAGACCCAGAAAATGTTTTAGCATTTGATTGTTCAATAGTTCATGTGTTGCGTATGATGTTATTGAATGTCTTTTGTTGTATTAAATCTTTTGTGTGGTGTATATATACATAGTTGGTTTTGGTTTTGGTTTTACTTTTATTGATTGATTACAAATTTAAAAAAAAGTAAAAAAGAAAAACTACAGAACACACACAAGATTTAATAAATTAAAGCAAACACTTAAATTTACACACATAATCAAAATCTACAAAAATATTTTAGAAAAAACAGTTAAGGTCTTTCTGAAAGGGTATTTTTTGAAATTTTTTTGCAGAGATTTAAAAAAAAAATTTTAAAGAAATGTTATTTTAAGGTTTCGTTTTATTAGGGATAATGATACTTTGTAGTTGGCATACAAACAAACATAAAAATTCCTTAAAATTGATACTACTTTTACTTATAAATAGAAAAAAGGCAAAAAGGGATTTGTTAAATCAATTTCAAAATACAAACCACATAACAGCACACACATAACTTATAAAAGCTAAATTGTAGGTTTTCAATATACGGATAAGTTAATACACTTAGAATACTACGTCGGTAAAGACCACTACAAATGCCGTTAAAAACATATGAAGATACACTCGAAAAATACGACTTTCATTTCAGTAATTTCAACAAAGATTGTCATTTGATTTTTACTGTTCAAAAAACGAAACACAAATGTAGTAAAAATGAACAAACATTATTTTTTGTAATGTAGTAAAAAATAAACAAACATTATTTTTTAAATAAAAAAACTACTGTATAAAATGAATGTAAAATCATTATACAAATATTTTGATGTGGTTTGCCTTTTTTTGAATGAACTACTTATGTAGTCAAAAATAAACTTTCTTTTACAAATGACTATTTTTAAACTTAAAAATAAAGATACTGTATTACAACTCAAACAATTACAAATATTTGCAGCAGAAGTTCCCTGAGTGTATGCGTACCAAAGAATAATTCATTTAACTTTAACAAAGGAGTAAGGTACGAAGGACATCAAATAGAAAACAAATTATATAAATTTAACAAAAATTTGTATTGCAAAATCTTACAAATACTGTAACTAGAAATATTTTGTTCTGTGCGCCCCGGTAAGCTAGTTGGCAGCGTTCTGGCTTATCAGTGCGGGGGTAGTGGGTTCGATTCCCACCAGAGGCACTGGTCTGTTTTCGCTACAACGCGCCGAAGGCCATAGTAGCTAGTGCTCGGTTAGGGTAATAGTATATAATTTGTAATTATATGATTATTAATTAATAAAAAAAAAAAAAAAATATTTTGTTCTTAATAAAAACCTACTTCCAAAGTCAATTTAAAAAGAATATTTCTTAGTTCGTAGTATAAGAACCGGTTGATTTTTTAACAACATTAAATATAATTTATCGGGGAGGGCAAAAAAGTTGATACTAAATCCTTTCTTTGGAACAAAAGATACAAATTTTCAAAAAAGGCTATTCGTGCTTATCTCTAAATTTTACACTAAAAACTCTATCCAGTTACCCATATAAACATGATCGTTTTCAGGATTCTGTCATAATGCTTTTTAATATCGAATACCTACCAATTACCATGTTCTTGCCCGTAAAATGTGTTTAAAATAATAAAATGTGTATTTCAAATACTGCTTGTAAATCTTTGCCTTTTGAATATGTCTGTATGGCTTTTAGTTCTTTCATAGTCTATCTATTCATTTATCTAGTTCTTTGTACATTCATCTTACCATATACAGTATATTGTATTTCTTTGCAACCAGTAGTAGAATTTAGTTTATTTTGAATGATAAAGGTGCCAACAATGTATTCAATACTGACTATGTATTTTCTACATAGAATCATTTGTGTTCGTTTAAACAAAATTCCATTCTTTTATTTCCTTTTATGTAATGTGGTTACGATAAAATTTGTTTATTTGCTAAATTGATTGAAAATAATTTGTTTAGAATTACTAAAAAAAAAAAAACCCAGTGTTTCCCGGAAGCCTCATATGAAAATGGATCATATAGCGTTACATATGGAGCATTTGTTAGATCAAATATGATCACTTACATACATAAATGGGCCACATACATACAAAACACTAGGGTAAAGGCTTGCAGATTGCCAGCGCTTGGTGGTTGCTACGAGCATTGAGCAAGGAGCACTGACATTTTCTGCATGTTTTTAATGAAGAACAAGGGAAGTAGCTGGTCGAATACGTGTTGAATTAAACACGCAGAGAAAAAATATGGTTGCAATATAATTGCGGCCACAAAACTATGTCTTCTACATCCATAAATGG
Organism: Delia radicum; assembly: GCA_021234595.1. Taxonomy (NCBI): domain Eukaryota; kingdom Metazoa; phylum Arthropoda; class Insecta; order Diptera; family Anthomyiidae; genus Delia; species Delia radicum. The sequence goes on along the minus strand of CM037854.1, from coordinate 94,906,725 downwards.
TTGTTTCAATTAAACTATTGTTGTATCAAGCATACTCCACCATTAATAATGCGCCATAATACTCCACCATTAAAAATAATATTCTAGTAAAAATTTCTCTTTTTTTCATTTATCCTATTATTGTATTGTCTACAATCATATTGTTATATAGCATTTATTATCATATTCCTCTATCTAACAACAACCATATTATAGTTGCGCCAACTATAGGATGATCAGTCGGTTTTTTTATGAGCGTCTTTGCTGTTTTAGTTTCATTCTTGTTTGAGATTTTGTGAAAAGAATTATTGAGAAACAGTCAGCCTCAACAAATTAAATAATATTAAACAAAAAGACAAACAACGTAGTGGTGTTAATTGCAATTTTGATTCGTTTTGCGGGAGAAGGAATAAGTTTGTAGTCTCAACCCGGTCTACCCTGGAAGTCTAGGCAAACATTTAATTGTCGCGCACCCCTTAAGTAAAGGTATTTTTATTATATGGACACACAAGTGTTACATATTAAGTATAATGTAATAAAACAGATCTTTATTTTTTAATTGTTTGTAATTACAAGTTTGATATAATTATGTTTTTTTTCTACATTTAATTGTACAATGAAAATGAAAATTATTCAAGTTCGAGGCCATACTCTATATATTTTTTATTAGGATATTGTCCTAAGAAATAAACTATAAAGTTTGTTTGTTTTCAAATTTATTATTTGAACCTTTCAGGTATGTGTTGATAGATCTATTTCGGGAATTTCCTAGGTTCCCATCATCAGAACACGTTCTGAAAGAGGTAACAATCCCATGCCAAACATCAAACATTCATATAAACTAGTTTACTCACTGCATAAGAACTAATATATAAGCTCGAAGTTAAAGATTATCACCATTGATCAAAAAATAAATTGAAAACTTGTTTGCTATGTGCACGGTCCACCTCTGGTGGATATTCAATACACATTATTTGTTTTTTTCCTCCTTTTTAGTTTTTTTTTGTTTTGTTTATAAACAAAAACAGGGAAGTAAACTAGACTGTAATTTATCTTTTATACAAGTTTGATATAATTTTTATTGAAAATAAAAATTATGTTTTTTGCTATCTTTAATTGTGCAATGAAATTGCACATAACAAACAATTTATTTTTTGATCAATAGTGATAATCTTTAGCTTCGAGCACATATCGCACAATTAATTCAAAAGTGACTTAACTCAAAATTTTTAATGGTTATATTAGTTTTTTGTTTTCATATACATCAAGATTATTTATATGTTATTTTTAATTTATAACGAGCTTTCAACCTCCGTATATTTACAAAAATAAAGCAAATCAAACATATTAGCTAGGTTGATACTAGTATTTCGATCTGGCTAAAGATCTCATCAGAACCCGACGTTTTAGAAAAGTTAGAGCCTCCATAATAGGCAGAACTTTAACAAAAAACCTATTAATAACCATTCTTGTCTTCTTAGTAATCAAGCACGTGGTTAGGTCTTTTCCTAACAAGCATCATGACGTTACTAAACTTTGAAGACGAAAAATGTTCTATTTATATAAAAAAATTTTAGTTTTTACTCTGGCTCAAATAATATTTTTTTACAGTTATATTAGTTTTTTGTTTTCATATACATCGAGATTATTTTTATGTTATTTTCAATTTATAACGAGCTTTCAACCTCCGTATATTTACAAAAATAAAGCAAATCAAACATATTAGCTAGGTTGATACTAGTATTTCGATCTGGCTAAAGATCTCATCAGAACCCGAAGTTTTAGAAAAGTTATAGATAAACAAGTTTATTGTGCATAGTTTAAGCATATAAACCCGAAAAATTAAAATTTAGAGTTAAGTCACTTTTGAACTAGGTATGCTATATATTATTTCTTAATATATGAGCTCGAATAACATTCGGATATTTGAAAGAGGATTACAAATTAAAAGACAAGCTCTTTTTTAGCTACCCAATCCCACGTTTAAGGATTAAAAGGTAAGGTCAAAATTAATATATTTTTGTAAGGCTGAAATAAATGAAATTTAGATTTTTTTTTGTACTCAGCGTTGAAGTACTCGAGTAAACAAAAATTTTAATTTCAATATTGCCTATGTAGTATATTAGTGTTTTGAAATATTTAAAATCAAAGGTGAAAACGATCTTAGGAAAATTCGCATAAAAGCAGAACAATTACGAAAGTCGGCAAACGCTCGAACAACCCCTCGATTAATTTTAATGGCTATTAGTATACATATTTTTTAGCTTAATCTAAATATAATTCTTTAACAAAACGCAATTTTTATTGTCACTTAAAGTACATTTTTTTTTAATAAAAAAGTATTTGAAAGTAATTGGAAGTGTTCGTCTTCAAGAATTCTCTCTTTTGATATCCTATTTGTCGTATATTTCTCTAAAACAATACGAAATATATATAAAAAAAAAACAGAAATGTTGTAATTTTTGATCGCGCCTTTTTAACCCCTGAATATGAGATTGGACCGCTACAAAAATATATTTCCATATTTTTTTCTACTTTTTCACATATCCGAATTTCATTAAGATAAGCAAGAACCCATCGGGAGACGACTCCCCTTGTCACAACGATTCTGTTTATTTTTGTAATAATTTTAAATTTTTTGTATAAAAGTTTTCAATCCTTTTGAATAAAATATTTTAAACCAAACCACTGTATGGTTGATGATTGTGTTGAGGAGATGTTGTCGTTATAAACAAGTCTCTATTTGTTTTAGTTTTCTTTCCATTTTTGTTTTTCTTATTTTATCAGCAAGATAAGATCACACATGTGGAATAAGTGGAAAATTCTTAACATTTTGTTTCATTGTTGTGCAGTGGTATGGTAGATAAATATATATACTTCGTAGTGGTATCAGTAGTTTCTTCCTTATTGTTTTTTCTTCTCCTGGTATTTTATCACTCTCTACTTCCGCTAAGGATTTGTTTTATGCCGTGTTATACATTTTTCATTTCTTTTATTTGTTTGTGTGTTGTTTTGAGTCTTTTGTTTTTACGTTATTCTGAATAATGTTGATGGTTTTTTATATATTTGGTACATCCTTTAACTCTAAGGATTTCATACAGAGATTTGCTTTTTTTTTGGGAATTTTTTGTTAGGTGCTCTTTTCATACATAAAACTAACTATACATAAAGTGCTTAGTTGAGTTGATGGTTTTACATGCCACAACTGTGTGACATAGACAAATTATATACTTTAATATATTATGTGTGCTATTTGGTATTTTTTTAACCATAAATATTTTTTTTTTGCTTTTCCGTAATTTTCAGTATTAAATCTCTTATTCGCGGGTGTATATTGAAATTACTTATTTCTTATTTTTTTTGGCGGAATATATAAAATTTACATAAATAACGTTTGCGGAATAAAATTGCAACAAAAAGGAAAACGCTGTAGTTTTTTCTAACTTAAAGTAAATTTTACTTTTTTAAAAAACTGTGCACTACACTAATTCAATATAAAAAAATTGACAAAATTCATCTAATTTTGAGGCAGTTTGGAGGTACTTTGTCCATAGCTATTGAAAATTTCGATGTTGTGATTTTTTGAGCTTCTTTTTTATATTGTTCATTGAATTTTTGGATATTTGAATACTTGTTTGGTCCAAATTTTTATTGTTACCCTTAGTAGAAAAAGTTTTCCTATATATTGACATCCAATATTAAATATGACTGTTCGTCCATGTTGCAAGTAATGGCGTTTTTTGACTAGTTTTGACCAGATTTGTAAATTGAAGATTTAAGGTTACTACTTCCGCTTAAGAAAAAGCTTGATTAATCTTTCGACATATTTTTTGTGTTCACGTTTAATTAAGGAACATTTTAAATGTTTTTTCATACGATTTAGCGTTTTATCCAGCATTTACTTTCTTAAGCCAGTATCTCATTGATAAGTCGGTCAAATTGCACTTTTTATTAGAAATAATCTTAGTATTTTTTCTTGTTATTTAGCTATCCCCGCTCAGAATGTTTTGTCGTTAAAACCAAAGGAATATGTACTTTTAAACTACTAAACATATAGTTTACTCACTTTTATTTTAAATCAAATGTATTTTTCCTTATTTTTTAACTATTAAAACATTTACTCAAAATCCGTAAAAATAAAAAAACTTAAATGTTTTACTTTTAAATTTTAGAAAATTAAAAACAAACATTATTTTTCGATCTTTTATCATAAATTATGATGTGAGCAAGATTATTCAAATTCGAGATCATATGTTTTTTGTGAAACAAAAAACCGTGCAATGTTTATTTATTAATTACAAATGTTTTCATTCGCTAATTTAATCCATCAAAGGATCGGTGTGGAAGGGGTAGAAGGAAAAATATCAACGTTTTACCCGTTTTATTTATTTGTTTTATTTACCCGACAAGAAGTAAAAACCAAATTTGGAAAAATTGCTGCTATTTCATTCAGCATACGTTATGAAGTAGAGAAGATATTTAATCATGTTTTTTGTAAATTTTGTTTTAATAAATATCAGAACGACTTCAAAATAGAATAATCTTATTCATATTTTTTTTTTAGCATAATCTATTAGACATATGTATGGATTCACCAACCCATCAAAAAATAGTGCTTACCCAGAAGTGCTTCCGAAAGGCATTATTTAACTACGCAGCGCTTCCAAAGCAAATCCAGAAGGTATGATTTTTGTTTGCGATGAAAAGCGCCTGTTTCATGTACTCTAAGAAGCACAAAATTCATGCACACAGAGAAATAAAGTGCCAACCGAATTTATAAGTGTATTTTAATGGTAGCAACTTATAAATTCAGTTAGTACAACGATATTTACATTAGATTTTTGAATATTTTAGGTGTTCCAACTAAAATTCAGTTGAATTAACCGAACTTTGTTTTGAAAACTAATGTTCAGTTATACCAAACGACTGAAATTCGTAATAATAGATAAAAAATTTTTCTCTGTGTGTGCCTTCTTAGGCAATAGGAAGAGCTTTTTTTGTATGATGACAACATTAATGCTTCATGGTATGCATTCTTTATTGCTCCACTGTAAGCATTATTCAAAGAAGGCATTTTTTGGGAAGCACTGCATAATGCCTTCCATAATTTCTTAATAGTATGCAAAGCGGATAAGCCTTACCAAATCCAGGTTATTTTTTGCTGGGAAATCAACTAGAGCTATAATATACTTAAAGAAAATAAACTCGATCTTGGCTACCCTATTTGTTGCCAATTGAATGCTTCTTTTGCTGTTACCGAATTTTTTATCACTCAATTTTTTGGTGATAACAATTATTCTATTTAAGCAACAGAAATTGTGCCTCAACAGAAATTCGATTACAACTATCACAAATTCGGTATCCTGAGATGAACCATTCGATGGGCCACAAATACGGTTGCAACTGCCGAATCTGTTTGCTGGGTGCCAAACATCTTTCACATATTTTGATTGGTAGATTTTGCCACTTAATTGTTTGTTTAAGAATATTGTGTTCCCGAATTGTAACTCTCAGAAAACAGACTTATTACTATCGACTTTTTTGGCAGTTATCGCCGAATTTCTGTTAAGGCAATCGAAAACCTACACGCTAAAAAATGTTTGTAATTTTACTACTATAAACTAAGTAAATTTTTGTTTAATATAACGCATCGTGCGTAATTATACTACTTAAAATGCTTAAAGTCATTTTGTATACACTTTTGTATACAGTAATACGCACATAATGTAATTATAGACATTATGTGTTTATAGTTAAACAAGTTGTGCGTAATTCTTTTTAATATTGTTGGAAAATTTAAATTTTAAGCACAAACATTTAAATTTACTAACATAAACTAGTAATAAAAAAAACCTTTGGCAGTTGAAAAAATATATAAAATTAAAAAATACAAAAAAAACGTTGATAAAGATATTTTTTTAAATAAATTTGTATAAAAGCTTTTAACTAGGTACTAAACAATTGGAAAACGTACAATTATTTGTTATGTGCAGTGTAATCTAATGTGGATGCCAACAAAGATTTGTTGATAGGTAACGACAATTTTTTGTTACAAAAATCTTAACTTACATTATTATTTATTTATAGGCTTACGGAATTTTGCTGAATTAAAATCTATTGACAATATATTGGATATGATAAAACTACGTTTTCCTTTCATAAGTGCACCCTCTTAATCTAAAGAATTTTCGTATATAAAAATCCTCAGATGTTAAGTATTTTTTTCCGAGTAAAACCCCTAAGGATTTTGAGCATTTTAACCTTTGTATAATCACTCACTACTACTGCTCTCACATTAAAACAACTCCTTCCTTAGATTTTGGAAACTTGTTTCAAAAGAAACATTAGATTGTATATATCTATATACAATAACTCTTAGATTAGGAAGACTTCATAATCTTGAACTTTTTCTACTGAAAAAGTCTGCAAAATCTATATTTTTTTATTAGAAAAAGTGTTTAGAATCTGGTGATTTTTCAATAACAAAGTGCTCAAAATCTAAGGCTTTTTCATTAGAAAGAAGTGCTTAGAAGATAAGGGTTTTCCATAGCAAAAAATACTCCAAAAACCTAAGGATCTAAGGGTTGTATTAGGCTTAGTTGTTACAACATTTTGTATTAATAAATAAAATACACAGCTCGACAAGCTTACTTGGTTGAAATGCCGATATGAGATTTATATACTCTTTAATGCACAGATTCCAAATCCGGCATCCAAATTTGTTCATGAAGACACAATTTTGAGAAAACCGCGGTTAAAGTTTAAAAAATTGGCGGTTTTTGAAGCCTTACGATTGACGACAATGATTCAGAATAAAGATAACACAAGGGAACAATGGTTCTGTTGATTACGAACTGAATATTGTTTTTAAGGTTATTTGGGACGCTGAATCGAAATCGGCACTTGGTTTTTTTCTATCAGCTCGACTTTTCGAGATATACCGTTATGTTCAAAATTAAGGCACTTCCGCTACATATATTGGAATAACTTGAAAACGGTTCACCATATTAAATTAAAAAAAAAAACCGAAACTTGCAAACAATATTCTCTTTAAGCCGTGCTTACATTGTTTTTAAATTTTCCAAGTAGTTTTAGAGATATCGTTCAAGTTTTGAAAAAAAAATTAAAATTTTTTTAAAAAAAAATTTTTTTTTTTCTTTAAAAATTCCTAAAAAATAAAAATGGGACAAAAATCACAGTTTTGGTCTAGAAACAGTTAGTTAAATATATTACGAATGAAATGAGCTTTATTTCATTGCAATCGGTGCACAACTTTTGATTTTGTTCACGATTTACTGAATTGATATAAATCGCGATTTCCATACAAAAATAACAACTTTTGATTTTGTTCATTTATATCAAATATTACAATGTAATTACAACTCATCGAAAAATTTTCTTTTATAAGATTTTCTTAAATAATGTTGTTTAGAGGTATTATTTTTAATGCTCCAGCAATAGTCCGCCATCATATGCTCTGTTACGGTAGTATGAAATTGTTGTTCCTTGGGTTAACAGATTTTTTTGCTTTAATCGAGAAGCATGAATTTCAGATGCTTTTTTAGAGAGTCCAAGGTCTCTCACTAAATCACTAAGCTCCTCCTGATTAAATTGATCGCGTTCAGAAGAAATATCTTAATGGAAGTCATCTGATCCACATTCAGAAATTGGTGAAGGAACATTTTGTCGTAAGTAGTGAAAATTATGTGTAGATGTAGATGGTTGTGGTTCTGAATCCTCACTAGAGTACAGGACTGGTTGGGTAATAGACAACACGTTAGGATAAATCCATTTAGACCGGTTTGTTTTATTAATGCCTGTTATGTTGACAGCGCAAAAATAAAAATCATCATAATGATTCGAAGGTTCCCGCCCGATCATTGGTGTTTTATACTTGAACTGGGTCCGTTGCTTGTTTGCCCATAACCTTAAATACTCTACACAGTTTTTACATACAGTATTAGGAATCCAGTACTTGTCACGGGTTTCCATGGTAAATCCGAAGTAGTCAAAATAAATTTTTTTAATAAAATCTGACACACTTTTTCTATTTTTTATAAACGTGTATTCGCCACATATGTTACAAAAATAGTTGGGATTGATTTTACAGGTGTTTCTTGACGTAGTCATAGCCCAATTTTGACATATATTTCAAAGTAACACAGTTTTCAATAAATAAAACAAGGGATAAAAATCAAAAGTTTTTTGTGTTCACTGATGAAATGTTCTAGGTTAAAATTTTTTAATATTTTTGTCGTTATACTTTTCGCTTTCGTAAACACTTGTTGAATGAGAAAAATTGGTTGAATGAACCCATATAAATACTTCGTAGTTTTTTACTGAAGTACCTAGAAAAAATTATATCCACAATTTTATTGACAGTCACTTATGAATGAACACATGTGTTAAGGGGAATTTCTTTAAAAATTCATCCGTTACCAACGGTAAACCACACATCAATAAAAACAAGTGCACTTTTCTTTATTCTCTTTAATTGACTGTGAACGGACTAGGTGTCATAAAGGAACAATAAAATTTATAGGCGTTATGAGTTTGCTACCGCAACCATAAAAATGAAATAATCTTTTTTATTACTTAATTTTTTTAATTCTTAGAATCATAAAAAACTAACTTATTACATACAAACACTTACACATTAGAAAATGTTATTTTTGTATGGAAATCGCGATTTATATCAATTCAGTAAATCGTGAACAAAATCAAAAGTTGTGCACCGATTGCAATGAAATAAAGCTCATTTCATTCGAAATATATTTGACTAACTGTTTCTAGACCAAAACTGTGATTTTTGTCCCATTTTTATTTTTTAGGAATTTTTAAAGAACAAAAAATTTTTTTTTTTTAAAAAAATTTTATTTTTTTTTTCAAAACTTGAACGATATCTCTAAAACTACTTGGAAAATTTAAAAACAATGTAAGCACGGCTTAAAGAGAATATTGATTGCGAGTTTCGGTTTTTTTTTTTAATTTAATATGGTGAACCGTTTTCAAGTTATTCCAATATATGTAGCGGAAGTGCCTTAATTTTGAACATAACGGTATATCTCGAAAAGTCGAGCTGATAGAGAAAAACCAAGTGCAGATTTGAAATCAGCGACCTCAAATTAGTAAAAATTTGCTATAAATTTCAAATCAACACAAAAAAAGTTCAATTTTGTTCCCTTGTGTAATTAGAAAACACTTTACTCTTGAAGATACCGCAATGAAGTTTTCTAAAACTGATTGTTAAAATACCGTAAAGATACATACATGTATCAAATGCCTTCAACAAAAAAATATAAATACATTTTTTATATGAAATTGAGAAAAAAAAATTTTAAATCGTACAATTTTAAAGAAAACTTATATTTGAAACGCAATTTAAACGAAGTTGCTGTAACAATTTTAACGTTTTTCGCCGACATTAAAAAAAGGAAAGTTCAAAGTTTATATTATGACCTTTAAATAAATTAAATCTGGTCGGATGCATTTCCTAGGCTTAAAAACTCAATATAGAGAATTAATTTCAATATATTTACCATCGTAATAAAAATGCTTAAGCTGGTCGGATGTGTTGTGTACACAACTTCAAAAATGTTTAAAATTGCAATTTTTCACGTTTTTAATCGCGGTTTTTTCAAAATTGTGACGTGGTGGAAAAATTTGGAAAACAGATCTGGAATCAGGGGACAAAATCTATTAAAAATATGTATCGCGGTTGAAACCAAATAGACTTTTTCAGTTTTGTGACTGTGCGTAATTATTTTTAAAATAATTGTCATTTTATTTTTAGTAAATTTTCGATAAAAAAATATTTCACCCATTTTCAATTTAGTAAATTGAGTAAATTTACTCAATTTATAGTAGGAGTATAGTTTCCTTGTATAAGTTGTGTAAATTTGAACAAAAATTAATTTGCGCATATAAAAATTTTATTTTTATGCATTTTTTGGGGGTTTTTACGTATATAAAAATGTATTTTTACGCATTTTTAAGTGGTTTTTACGCATATAAAAATGTATGTTTACGCATTTTAACAGTATACTTACACGTAAAGCATGTTTTTTTACTCAAAAATTCAGTAAAATTATTCTTTTATTTCTAAATTTAATTACATTTTTACGCGATGGCATAGTAAATTTACACACTTTTTGTTGACCAACTTACACGTAATGTGTGTATTTTTTTTTTTAATTACACACATAGAGTAAATTAACCCCACTTATAGTAGGAGTACAGTTACCAACTATAAGTTGGGTAAATTTCAACAGAAATTTATTAGAGTGTATTATAGTGTCAGAATGTATGTTGTTCCAATCGAATGACTATTAACACAACTGAAAAATTCGGGTACAACAGTGGATGCATTCGATTGACAAAGAATTCGGTTGCTACTACTGAGTCTGTTAAGTGGGTGAATGAATGTGACTTTTTAGATCAATATTTGTGGATTTTGTAGAATTATTTTGATATGACGTAATCACCGAATAAGTAATGATTGGAAAATTATAAATTTTTATTATTTGTGAGGTGCTAAAGCTAGCAAACATTTTTCTAATTACATTTGTTCGTAGTTGAGAGCTACGTTTTGTTTCAATATGAATTTTTTTATATTCTTAAATATAAAGGAAATACGAAAGTATAGAAAAAGATTATTTTAATTAAAAACAGATCACAAATTTTTAGTAGAAATTGGTTGAGTTTATCAAATCGATATTCATTAAGGGTTTACTAAAACGTTTGCCAAATTCTAGTAACGTTTACTAATTGTTCTTTCTACTTTAACTTTACCAAGAATTACAATGTTAAAATTAGCTAAACGGTCTGATGACCATAAACCATTATTTTTCCGTAAAATTACTGCTTTTTCTGTAACTTTTACAAACACTTCAAAGTGTTTATTTTTATTCCCTCCTTCCCATAGTGCGGAGGGTATATTCACTTTGTCAACTGTTTGTAATTCTTTTAAAAAAATTCTGGGACCCCATAAACTATATATATTCTTGATCAGCATGAATAGGGAAGTCGATATAGCCATGTCCGTCTGTCCGTCCGTATTTCTGTGGAAATACAAAATACTCCGCCAATACAGAAGAGCTGTTGCTAATTTTCAGTCAAATTGTTTGTTGATATCACGCGCAGTTTTCTAGTGAAAATAATCAAAATCGGTCAACGCGTTCAAAAGTTATGAGTGAAAATGTGGGAAGACATCTAAAAATTTTGAAGCAAATTTTAAATTATTTTATTTATTTCATCATACATACGTACATTCAATGCTTATACACAAGAATATACGCAATCAGGGATGGCTGTCAATATCGCTAAAATACCGTTTCCGATTCTAACACCTTGCAACTGACTATCGTTATCCCTAAAATACCGTTACCAATATAATTGAAATACCGTTATCCTTTAAATACAGTTACCGATATAATTAAAATATCAATACCTTAAAATACCGTTACCGAAACAATCTAACAATATCTAAACAAAAAAACTTCTATAAATAGATATATTTTCTCAATGTATGATCATAAAAAGCCCAGTCATTAAAACTCGGGCATAATGGGGTGTATTAACCTTACCTGAATAAGTAAAATAACGTTACTCTTAAAATGCCGTTACCAAAATAAGTGAAAAATCTTTTTCTCTAAAATATCGTTACCGAAATATCTAAAATAACGTTACCGCTAAAATACCGCTAGCGAAATAAATAAAATAACGTTAAAGCTACAAGCCAGTTACCGAAATAACTGAAGTATCGTTACCCCTAAAATACCATTACCGAAATAGAAGAAAGTAGTTACCGTTACCAATAACCACATAGAATCGGTTACCACCCATGGTCATAATCAACACGTACAAAAACAAAAAATTCCACAAAATATTGTTGTTGTTTTTTTGTTTTGTTTTGTAATACAGGGTGGCTGGTAAATGCCACTACAAAACAAAAACGTAACTTTTTTTCTAAGTTATTAATCGGTTCAATTTTTTTTTTTGGTTTTATTAATTCGTCTTTCAATTTAAGGGCAACCAACGAATGGTGTAATGAACTAACATTTTGATTGTGCGCCACTACAATGCTTTGGAGGCTGGCGTTGCCGCCTAAACAAACTTAAGGGGCTCATTAGGCGGCACTCCTCTAGAGTTTCGATAAGGAATATTTTTGCTCAAATATTTATCACAATACAGTCAATACGGATAGTTTTGCCCATTAGCTTTAAATGTTCTCTGTCATTCTTAAATAAGAAAATTTCTTAGGGTTCTTATTCCAGGAGTCGTAAACGAGAATTGCACAAGCAACTAAGCTGAAAAAAAAAATAATTTGAAATACCAGTTTCTTTAATTTTTTGTGTCTTGAAAACACCCTAAACACTCGAAAGATTTTCTGTTATAATTTTTAACAAACTTAATTTTTTAAACACATGTGTTGTAATGTAAACGGATATTTAATAATTATTTCATTATGTATGTCTCCGCAAGCGTATTTTTGTTCACTTAAATTTATCTAAAATTCTGATTATTCGAAACTGTTTTGATGCGTTTATATTCATTGCATCTCTTGTAACGATTCAAAAATATATTTTAATAATCCTTATTACTTTCATTATTATATTGGAAAAGGGACGATTCTTTTATACAAAACAACAGGCGAATTTTACAACAGTTTTTTTTAACGTCATAAGGGTACTTTAAAAATATATCTATTTTTCACGACACGTTCTTCTTTAGGTAATCAGAATAACCATTGCATTCACCTTTGAATACCCACTGTTATAAGCATGCAGAATTTCAGATTCATTTAAGTAAACTTTAATTAAACATTTTTTTTCTCTAGAAACATCCCAAGTAAATTAATCAATCAGTCATATTTTGTTTTACTTATAAAAACAACATTGTTTTTGTTATTTTTAGAAAGAATATATATTTATATTGTTTGCACTTTCCCTGGTTAATGCAAACACCGAGCTGGAGGGTATCCTAAAATTCGGCACATCCGAATTTAATCTTTTTTATACCAAATTCGGCACATCGGACTTTAATGCTTCCACTTGTTTTATATACTTTTATGATGTTTTAAATGTCGAAACTTAAAACATGCTATCGTTGACTTTCTAGGTTCTATAACGCAACAAACATTATCTTGTTTCATTCTTGTTCAAGTAGCTTCCAAAATTAAATTTGGTACCCACCTGCATCCATACTTTGGACTTTTCATTGAATATACACTCAAAAAAAAAGTTTGTAAAGTCAGCAAAATTTTAGTCAGGAGGGTGCTAGCAAAAAAATTGCTAATGTCAGCAAAATCTTTTGCTGAAAATCAGCGAGCTGATTTTTAGCAATAAAATTAGTAGATTTAGCAAAAGTTTTGCTAACACTTAGTAGATTAAAAATAAAAAAGCGTTGGTAAAAATTAATAAATTTTTTGCTGAATTTTAGTAGACTGAAAAAAACGCAAAAAAATTGTAAAAAAATTGTAATTTAGTTAATATATTTGCTGAAAATCATAAAACATATTTTTGTGATTCTTTTAAAAATAATTTACAATAATTACGAAATATAAAAATTTTCATTTTCCCACATTGATGTCATGAATTAATTTAATATCTGAAAATATATAGAAATAAATATATATAATATAACAAAAATTTTCTTTCAACTACTTACATCAATGGAAGTCTAAATGATGCTTTATTTTAAAGGACGCAACTGCCGAAGATAATTATAGAAACGAAACGAAAAAATAAACAAAACAAACGAAACGAAAAAAACAACCCTTTTTTTGCAATAAGAAAAAGGAACCATACAAATCTACCTAAGATGTGTGTCTTTGTCTTTCGCTTTACTCTGTCTACATGTCTGTATATGTTTGTTTGCAATTTGACCACACTAGATTATTAATCTAGTAACATTTATCATAGAAATACATATTAAATTTAAATATTTTCTTTTGTCTTTTATTTTATTAATAGACAATTATTTTCACAAGCCGGTGACAACGCAAAATTTAAGTTGTTTTAATCCTCAATTTTGTTTTATGTATGAAAAACAGATACAAAAGTCTTCCATGGTTGATTTTTTCATATGTCTTATTAGAGTTTTACTTTTTAGTATCATTTTCCTCTTCTCTACTACATCTTGACATGCCGCGACATCTGCTTCATTCTGCGTATATCTTTCAATCTGGTTGTCGTCCACACTATTAATGTGCTTAACAGCACAATTTTTTTTAGCAAAATTAATTAGTAAAGCATTAGTATATTAGTAAAGCATTAGTATAAAACAGTTAAGTGCGGAATAAGTATAACAAAAATTTTAGATGAAAACACGATTTTAGCAAAAAATTTGCAAAAAATAGTATACCTGATTTACAAGACGTTTTACTAACTTTTGTACTAACTTATTTTTTTTGAGTGTACCAATTAATTGACAACTTTATTGGCATTGTTTGATATTAAGGGAAATTAAATTGCATGGCATTATAATTGCTTAAAATCAATGCCAACTTAATTTTGTTCCAATTGGCATTGATCAATGCTAATGTTTTTAACAGACAATTATAATTGATTGTTATAATTGTTTGTTGCAATTGCCTACAAAATATTTATTTGCAAATTTAAAAAAAAAATCCTATATTTGCGTATTTGTTTTATAAATATTCAGTATATTATCAGGTACATATTATAGAAAATTGATCCATCATGACTCCTTAATTACCAAACACAACTAAATAGTGTATACGTGATAAAACTTGAAAAAAATAGCGAAATCATTTAAAGTTATGGTTTAAATTTTTAATTTTAATATTTTTTTCCCAAAACAAAAGATTTTTAACAACAATAAATAATTTTTTTTTCGTCAATTACAATTGGTTTTTTAGGCATTGTGCCATTTCATTTGCATTAGTCTAATGAATGAAATATAATTTTGTGGCATTGGCTTTAACATTGACATTAAGTAATGCCAATTCAATTTCGATGACAATGAAAAATTTCCAAGTATGCCTGCAACACTACAAAAGGCTAAACATTAAATTACATAAAACATACACTCAGGAAACTTCGGATGAAAATATTTGTAGTTGTTTGTGTTGTAATACAGTATCTCTATTTTTAAGTAAAAAACAGTCATTTGTAGAAGAAATTTCAGTTTTGACTACACTTGTAGTTCATTTAAAAAAAAGCGAACCACACCCAATTACTGTATTATGATTTTACATTTAGTTTATACAGATGTTTCTTTTTTAAAAAAAAAAATAAAACAAATAAATGTTCGTATATTTTTTATTTTCACTACAATTGTGATTAATTTTTTGAACAGTAAAAAACAAATGACAATGTTAGTTAAAAGCTGAAAAGAAGTCTTCTTTTTTTTCAAGTAAAATTTCATTTGTTTTTAACTACATTTGCAGTGGTCTTTACCTACTTAGTATTGTAAGTGTATAAATAATACGTATAAAATTACAGTATTAATTTATTAAGACTGAAACTATGACACATCAACCACTCGATATCCTCCACCCTGTCGTAAAAGTTTAGGGCCGCTAATCCCAGCGGATCTTAAAATATCGCTGTTATACAATAAAATATTCGAAAATTTAAAAAAGTAGTCCTACATAATCCTCCATATCTTTTTAACGGCTTAACCCTTTGACGACGAATGGTTGATATACAGTTTGTCAATTAATTCTTTTCAAAATTAAAATATTTCCAAATATTTCAAAAAATGAATAACAAATAAAAACAAATGAAGTTTTTTAGTAATTTGTTTAATTATTTAAGTTTTCTGCATTCGTGTATATCTAGAAAACTCAAAGAAAAATGTGTTTTTAGCAATAAATGCGAAAAGATGAAATTGTGATAATTTTTTCATTGTCAAATGATTCTTTGAAAACGTTACGATACGACTTTTTAAAGAGTAAAAAAAGCTGTTTCATATTACATTTCTGTAGAACTCGAGTAATCAAGTGTTACTTACATAAAAAATCATTTGCAAGACGCGGGAACGCTTATTTCTAAAAATGTTTTCAAATTATCTGAAAATGTTTTTAAAATTAAATATTAAGCAATAAAACGTCAGTCCTACCTTAAATTATGTATACAAAAATATTATGATATTGTTATTGGTAACATGGAAAGACGTTGGAAAAACTGAAATTTAGCATGTAGCATAAATGAATGCTAAATGCAAAATAGATAGCTCTCCTTGACATAAATAGAAATTGTCCATACTTAAAGAATGGCCAACTTAAAATCTGGACAAAAGTAAACAGACACGACAACGCCAGAATGTAAGTACGAAATTAGTTTTTATACATGTCGTTAGAAATTTCTGAGACATTTCTGGTTCTAATTCTGAAGATATTCGGTTCAGAACTGCAGAAAATGTAAGGAATAAACAAAATATGAGAACGAAACAATTTGCACAAAATTTGTATTTATACAGGCAAGTTTTTAATGGCACTTTTCAAAAAACAGGTTACGCAAAATTTAAGTGGAAAAATTAAATGTTTTTTAGGATTTCGATTTGAGGTATCGTACTTTTATTGGTAAACTATACGAAAAAAAAAAACACAAATCAATTCGAAGTGGATTAGCTAGCTTCTAGCTTTCGTAAGCTGAAATAAAATTTTTATGAAAAAAACATATATGCTTATCAAAAAATCATCTTTTTTAATACAACTATGTACGCTGAACAAAATCTGGTAAAAAAAACATTATTTGCAGTTTTTGAAATAACGCTGTTTTTTATATTTACATCAGTGCGCCCCGGTAGGCTAGTTGGTAGCGTGCTGGCTTATCTGTGCGGGGGTCATGGGTTCGATTCCCACCAGAGGCACTGGTCTGTTTTCGCTACAACGCGCCGAAGGCCATAGTAGCTAGTGCTAGGTTAGGGTAATAGTATATAATTTGTAATTATATGATTATTAATCATCCCATTTTCCTTACATTTTGCTTAAATTTTCGAAATCTTATAACAAAATCAAGAAGAAATATAACCTACACAAACTAAGTATAAATAAACACAAAATAATCTTTAATTTGAGTATACTCATGTCGGTGTTTGTATCAGCATATCTTACTGCTATTGCAAGGAAGTTGAAAATGGTGCTTTATTAGTTTTGTCCTTATAAATTTTATGTATGATAAAAAATTTAAAAATTTAAAGCAAAATAATAAAATGTACCACATTTTATTCACAATAATTTTGATCATAAAGATTCATGGAAGAATATAAAAAAATGTGGGTTAAACTAAAAACCCTATAATCTGACCGTAACCATAATTTTCCAACTTAAAGAAGATTTCCTGTTAAGAAGTTATAAACATACATATTATATTATATAAGTATTTGGCATCGTTGGAAAGAAAATTAACAATAGATTGGGAAATTTAGCACAAAAACTAAAATTTACATATATTTTCACTATTTAGTACAATATTTATTAATAAATCATTTTTTGGACTTAAATAGACATTTAAATCAAGAACGTGAAATTGACGTCCACATTTATATAATCAATTCCACCATACCCAAAAAATAAATAAAAATCCAAAAATGGGATTTTTTCAAAGTTTTGCTGTCATGTCTACAATTAAAGCGGGGATTGTGAGAGACTTACACTAAATATAAGGAAAATGATGTTGTATCTATAACCGCTCCCGCTCCTTAATTGGAGGCGTAAACAGTTTTTAACAGTGTCTTAGATTGGATATCTGCCTTAAAAATGTGGAAAATTAAGAAGTGGCTGCGGGGAAAAGTATAGACAAATCAGAAATTTTTTTTAACAAAACTTGCTTTTGTATAAAAAGACGTTGCAGAATATTATGCACATTTGATGTGTTCAGAAAGAAATATTTATCTGGAGGTTAAATATTTTGGTGCTTTTTTGAGGGAAAAATCCCAAATTTTTTTTTTAAATTTCTGCTTTAAACGAATGTTGTTTTTGAGTGGCACAATATATTTCATTAATTGGTTTTATTTAATCAAGAAATAATTATAAAATAATAGTAATTGGTCCCGATTTCATCCCGCTATTCGCAAAAGACTGGACGAGAGTCGGCAAAAAATTTGTAATTTCAGATTTTGAAATGTTAATATATCGGGAACTGTTTGAGATCACCCACACATGTAAGCCTATTTTTCGTTAGTCTCAACTAGTAGATTAAGAATATGTAAATTTTTGGAAAATCAGATAAGAAATAAAAAAATTGCGAGCACTCAAAATTTTATATTCAAACAGTTCCCTATTTTAGGTGGTCATATTGCCGCACCCGGGGGGTTTACAAGTTTCGAAATCAAATTTAAGCTTGATATTACGTCACTTATACCTGTTCCAAATTGCATTGCAATCGGACCCCTGAACTAAGAATAAAATTTAAATTACCATACTTTCATATCCGCAGAACCGGTTTATTTTTATTAAAGTGATTTGTCATTCTTACACGCAATTGAATAAGACGGGGGTAATTTACCCATTTACCTGGGACTAAAGGCAATAAAATGCGAATGATTGGACATTTCCAAATGAATACTTTTTTTCAAGGACAATGATTTTTGCAAACAAACTGTTTTTGTGCTAATATTAATCTAATTCTTATATTTTTAATAAAGAAACTAAAAAAATTACACAATTTTATTGCTAAAAATATTTTTGAGTCATTGTATAAACACAATAAATATTCGTTTGGGATAACAAGTTATGACAACCGAATTGCTATAAAAATTCGGTTGTTGCTACTTAATTGCCTTAAGAATTCGGTTGTGGCAACATCACCAAATTGGTTGTGGCAACCTCATAATTTCAGTTGGGAAAAAATGCGGTTGTCCAAACGAAATTATTTTGTCAGTGTACCTTAATTGCTATATTTTCGATACATTTTGTCAACTTCTAACAACATTTCAGAAAATCCGTTTTTATGAACTAGATCGTTGTTTATTCAAATTGATTTAATATTTGCAAATCAGATAACACGCACAAAATAGTTTTTGCTTAATTTAAGAAAAAAAAATGCGTACAAGCACAGAAAGATTAGGTAAGAACGAGGTTCCATCAACCAAAAATTCGGGTGCGGCAACCGAATTCAGTCATCACAACCGAATTATACGGCTGTGGCAACCGATTTAAGTTTCAATTCGGCTGTGGTAACGTAATTATATTATATCCATCGAATTTTGTTGACATTATCGAATTTACGGTTGTACTAACCGAATCAAGTTACAATTCGGTTTGTAGCAACAGAATTTTCTATTAATTCCGATTCAGTAAGAGACTTTTTCTTCGATTCGGTTGTACCAGCCGAATTTATATTTAGTTCGGTTGTAACTTTAGAATTAAGTTTTCTAAAAATTCAAAAATAAATAAAGGAAAGCAAACTAAAAATATTTCTTTAAAAACTTTTGGAACTTAGCGGCAAAGGTTGTGTTTTTATATAAATTAAAGCTCGTGCGAAACGACAGAAACAGAAACGGTGGCGGTATGATAAAACTATGGTAGCTGAGCAAAAACGTGTCAGAGTGACCTTCTCGGAGATACTAACGAATACAAATGTGTCAAAGGGACCTGCGGTAGGCACCCTCTCTGAGTGATAAGATGTTAAAACCACGGCAGAGATACCTTCGATAAGCACCCCCTTCGGATTCTCAGCTTTCTGTTTGGATTCTCAGTTTTACACTTATTAACCCAAAATATGTACGCGGTCACTGCCGCCAGCCAACTGTAACCGAATGGCTTGATTCACAAAATTTCAGCTGTCAAACGGCATTTTCTATGACATTAACCACGTAGTGAAATAAATTAGAAAAATAATAAAATAACTACTTTGTGTAGGACCGATCGCTAAACCACATGGAAGTAAAACCGAATGTACTCTGCTGTGAGTTTTTATAGATTTTATTACAGACCTAATATATTTTTTTTTCAATTAAATTATTTTCATCCCGGATCATAGCAGACAAAACAAACAAATAATCTACCCAATATATCGTTCTTATCGTTAGTTTAAATCGTAAGTGCATACTAAAATTACGTTTATTATTGCAAATTTTATAGATTATAGTGCAAGTTTTCCGATTTTGCAACGTAATTGTCTCAAATGTCCTCTTCTGAAAACTTTTAAATACCATAACGAACAAATCCAAAGAATAATTACATGTATCCATTGTGAGTTATGGTCTTCAGTTGCACAAAAAATTATAGGAAACGCACTTTCAGTTTTTTTTTTTTACTTATTTTTAAATTTTCCGGGAATCTTTTCCATATTTTCTTATCCAAATTTGTTCAGCCGTTGTGATCTGATGCGCTTACCAGCGATCATCATTTGATTTTTGTTTATGTAGAAGATGAACAAATTTAAAGTATCCCATTAAAAAAAATTATGTAAACTAAATAGTATGTTTTTTGCTACTTTAAGTATAAAAATCGTCATGCACCCCTTAAGTATTTACAATATAATTTCACGCTTTTGTGTTTTTGTATCCACTTTTGTTATTACACAAAACTGTAAAAATTGTGTACCGGTACGTATGAGTTTTATTGTCTATTTAAAATATAACTCATACGTAGAGGTGTCTTTTCAAGCAGCGCTTATAAGCAAACTACCTATTGCAAGTTTACTTCTCAGATTTTAGCGGTTAAAAAGAAATTAGTTCAGATGACATTTTAAAAGTATATGAAGGATCAGAAAAAGGTCTATCTTTTGCTTGAGAGAGATTATTTACAATTTGGGTATCCAAGCTTATTTTGAAAATTGTGATATCTATAAAATGTTTGCAATTTTTTTTTCGTTTAATTCATATAACATCATATTCTGCTAAAATTAACAGAAATATATATATAAGAAAATTGAAGACTGTTAATTTCTGATGGGCAGATTTTTATTCGCATAAAAAAAATAATTTTGACAAGTCCATTCAAACCTATGGTTGGCCACTGTTATCTATCGGATATCAGGACAACACTGTCAATACTATGAATCCCACATTTTGGCAACGCATCACCAACCGTCACCGACGCTTTGCCAATACTGTGACGATTGTATTTCTCTCTATGGGAAATTACGAAAATGAAGTTCCAGGGCTGTACTTGTTTTATTAATTTATTTGAATTAACAAAATTAAAAAAAATAAACATAATTTTGATAATCCCGACACATCAAATATTTAATATTTTTGGGTGTACATTACAAATATGAAATCCAAATTAAAAATGGATTAGCGACCTTTACAAAAAAGTGATCACGTTAATTTAAAAAATTTCCATATATTTATAGCTACCCCATTTTTTTTTGAATGCATATATTTGTGTTACCTGCCAATATTTGTGTTACCCTTTGCTAAACGTACAAAAATATTGAATATAATGAACATTTATTATACACACAAAAAAAACACTAGAGGTATATTGCCTTGGTTGGCATTGGTAGCATATTTTTGAATTAAAATTTAAGGAAAAATAGTTATTGTCTAATGACATAATTTTGATATTCGAAATGCCAATAAATTATTTTTTTCTCATAAAGAACAGAAAATATAAAACATAAATTCTCTACAGGATTTAATTAATGGATTTAAACGCAATCTCTATATGTTTTAAGCAAGTAATTATCAATTTATATTTCGGATTCGATAATAACAATCTTTAGATCAATTAATATGAAAAATCAAGTGATTCGTAGACAAGGTACAGTTAAAAATTGTGAGAAATACTCCTTAATTTTAACATGGTCTCATACCGTGGTATGAAGTGTTAATTTAAAATTACAAAACAAGTTGTTATTAAGTTCTTGCTTGGTCGATTAACCCATATGAAAAATCATAAAATCATAAGTTAAAGTACGACGACATTTACATTAGATTTCTTAATATTTTGGGTTTTTTAACTAAAATTCAGTTGAATTAAACGAACTTTGTTATGAAAACTAATGCTTAATTGTACCATCGGACGGAAATTCGTAAAAACCGAATTTGAGTCATAGTAAGCGAATTTGGCAAATTGCAGAATTTTTCTCTGCGGGCAAGCTCATTTTTTCATTAATAGAAAACATCTGGCATGCAATTGATATGATTTTCTGTTAAACATTTGCTTAAACAGACGAATAAGTCTGCAGTTAACCCTGGATGGAGCCACAGACACACCTGCATTAGTGTCAACCATTGCTTGTAAGTCTCGTCTCATGTCATCTTTCATTTGATACAAATATTTAAGTCAAATACTTTAATATTTTGTTTAAAAATTTTAAATTTTAAAGCCCTTTAAGAAATAATATTAACGTGATGGCGAAAAACTAAAAACGCAATTTTAATATATATGATCACCAGTTTCACGTATATTTTGATTTGTCCATGTGTGAAAACTACTGTTGCACGGTTTTGTATAGAAAACTTATGAAGCGTACATAGCCAGAAAAATACGAACGGCAAAGCATTGGCCCAGTGCTTTCAACTGTGGTATGAGCGTTGGATTTCTGAAGATTTAAGTGCTTTGCCAACCCCAAAATGATAACACCGGGCAGGGCTTGGCCGTTCCTTTTTTAAAACGTTGGCAAAGCACTGACAATAAGTGCTTCGCCAATACTAAAATCATAATTTTAAAACGTTGCGAAAGCATGGGTAGAACAACCAATAAAGTGCTTTTTTAATAATAAAATAAGTGCTTTGCCAACCCCAAAATGATAACACCGGGAAGGGCTTGGCCGTTTCTTTTTTAAAACCTTGGCAAAGCACTGGCAATGAGTACTTCGCTAGTACCAAAATCATAATTTTAAAACGTTGGCAAAGCGTTGGTAAAACAACTTATAAAGTAAATAATAAATTAATAAAAAAACAGTGTACATATTTTAATTATTTTTATAAAATTTTGGTTTTATTATTTAAAATAATAAAATTATGTAAAAAAATAAACTTACAAATTAAATTTCTGCAATATAAATTAAAATAAAATTCAATTAAAAGAATCATTTGTATTCTGACTGTGAACTTGTAATTTTTTCATAGAGAAAACTGAAATTTATAAAAAAGATTTTCTTTAAAAATTGGGTAAATTCAAATTTTTACATTAAAAATTGTAAAATTTTCGAAAAAAATTGATTTTATATATTTGAACTTAGAAAGTTTATATCTCAAATTGATTATCCGTTTGAAATTAAAATTTTTAGAATATTATATATGAAAACGAGATTTATTTTTGAACTGTATAGTCCTACTTTGTAATTCACTTAAGTAAAGACTTGTATTATTTCTTATTGAATGATTTTGGTAATTTAAACAGAAGTAATAATAGGTTTCAGCTAAGTTAATTACTAAATAACTGAATAATTTTTTTATCGAATTATTCTTGTGACTTTTTTACTACAATTTTACTAAAAAAAGAAATTTGAAATTAAATGTCTTAAGTAAAATTTTAGTACAAAACTATACCTTGTGCAGACTGAATAAATTGCAATTTAGATTTGAATTTTTCCAATCTTGTAATTTTAAACTTTATAAAGGTATAGATTAGAAAAGTTTTTAAATACGCTAAAGGATCCTTTGAGCAACAATGGTGCTGACTTTACTGAATTTTTTAGTCTATGAATTTGATATGAATACCATATGCTTATGGTTAGTTGATTTTAAATTCATTTAAGATTTGAAAAAAAGAAAATGAATTAAGTTTTAAAGTATGTAAAATAAATTAAAAAATACTATTCATTTGTTATTTTTATTAAACCCTGCTAACTTATTTAAAAACATACTTGTCAGCACCATTGTTGCTCAAAGGATCCTTGTAGAAAACTTGCTAATTTAGCGTATTTAAAAACTTTTCTAATCTATATCTTTATAAAGTTTAAAATTACAAGATTGGAAAAATTCAAATCTAAATTGCAAATTTATTTGAAGTTAAGAAAATTAAGGTCTCCTATTATAGTCAGCACAAAGTATAGTTTTTGTACTAAAAGTTTACTTAAGACATTTAATTTCAAATTTCTTTCTTTAGTAAAATTGTAGTAAAAAAGTCACAAGAATAATTTGATAAAAAAATTATTCAGTTATTTAGTAATTAACTTAGCTGAAACCTATTATTACTTCTGTTTAAATTACCAAAATCATTCAATAAGAAATAATACAAGTCTTTACTTAAGTGAATTACAAAGTAGGACTATACAGTTCAAAAATAAATCTCGTTTTCATATATAATATTCTAAAAATTTTAATTTCAAACGGATAATCAATTTGAGATATAAACTTTCTAAGTTCAAATATATAAAATCAATTTTTTTTCGAAAATTTTACAATTTTTAATGTAAAAATTTGAATTTACCCAATTTTTAAAGAAAATCTTTTTTTATAAATTTCAGTTTTCTCTATGAAAAAATTACAAGTTCACAGTCAGAATACAAATGATTCTTTTAATTGAATTTTATTTTAATTTATATTGCAGAAATTTAATTTGTAAGTTTATTTTTTTACATAATTTTATTATTTTAAATAATAAAACCAAAATTTTATAAAAATAATTAAAATATGTACACTGTTTTTTTATTAATTTATTATTTACTTTATAAGTTGTTTTACCAACGCTTTGCCAACGTTTTAAAATTATGATTTTGGTACTAGCGAAGTACTCATTGCCAGTGCTTTGCCAAGGTTTTAAAAAAGAAACGGCCAAGCCCTTCCCGGTGTTATCATTTTGGGGTTGGCAAAGCACTTATTTTATTATTAAAAAAGCACTTTATTGGTTGTTCTACCCATGCTTTCGCAACGTTTTAAAATTATGATTTTAGTATTGGCGAAGCACTTATTGTCAGTGCTTTGCCAACGTTTTAAAAAGGAACGGCCAAGCCCTGCCCGGTGTTATCATTTTGGGG
Organism: Delia radicum; assembly: GCA_021234595.1. NCBI lineage: Eukaryota > Metazoa > Arthropoda > Insecta > Diptera > Anthomyiidae > Delia > Delia radicum. The sequence continues at coordinate 94,881,898 of CM037854.1, read as the reverse complement.
TTGGCAAAGCACTTAAATCTTCAGAAATCCAACGCTCATACCACAGTTGAAAGCACTGGGCCAATGCTTTGCCGTTCGTATTTTCTGGCTATGTACGCTTCATAAGTTTTCTATACAAAACCGTGCAACAGTAGTTTTCACACATGGACAAATCAAAATATACGTGAAACTGGTGATCATATATAGTAAAACTGCGTTTTTAGTTTTTCGCCATCACGTTAATATTATTTCTTAAAGGGCTTTAAAATTTAAAATTTTTAAACAAAATATTAAAGTATTTGACTTAAATATTTGTATCAAATGAAAGATGACATGAGACGAGACTTACAAGCAATGGTTGACACTAATGCAGGTGTGTCTGTGGCTCCATCCAGGGTTAACTGCAGACTAATTCGTCTGTTTAAGCAAATGTTTAACAGAAAATCATATCAATTGCATGCCAGATGTTTTCTATTAATGAAAAAATGAGCTTGCCCGCAGAGAAAATTCTGCAATTTGCCAAATTCGCTTACTATGACTCAAATTCGGTTTTTACGAATTTCCGTCCGATGGTACAATTAAGCATTAGTTTTCATAACAAAGTTCGTTTAATTCAACTGAATTTTAGTTAAAAAACCCAAAATATTAAGAAATCTAATGTAAATGTCGTCGTACTTTAACTTATGATTTTATGATTTTTCATATGGGTTAATCGACCAAGCAAGAACTTAATAACAACTTGTTTTGTAATTTTAAATTAACACTTCATACCACGGTATGAGACCATGTTAAAATTAAGGAGTATTTCTCAACAATTTTTAACTGTACCTTGTCTACGAATCACTTGATTTTTCATATTAATTGATCTAAAGATTGTTATTATCGAATCCGAAATATAAATTGATAATTACTTGCTTAAAACATATAGAGATTGCGTTTAAATCCATTAATTAAATCCTGTAGAGAATTTATGTTTTATATTTTCTGTTCTTTATGAGAAAAAAATAATTTATTGGCATTTCGAATATCAAAATTATGTCATTAGACAATAACTATTTTTCCTTAAATTTTAATTCAAAAATATGCTACCAATGCCAACCAAGGCAATATACCTCTAGTGTTTTTTTTGTGTGTATAATAACTGTTCATTATATTCAATCTTTTTGTACGTTTAGCAAAGGGTAACACAAATATTGGCAGGTAACACAAATATATGCATTCAAAAAAAAATGGGGTAGCTATAAATATATGGAAATTTTTTAAATTAACGTGATCACTTTTTTGTAAAGGTCGCTAATCCATTTTTAATTTGGATTTCATATTTGTAATGTACACCCAAAAATATTAAATATTTGATGTGTCGGGATTATCAAAATTATGTTTATTTTTTTTAATTTTGTTAATTC
>CM037854.1:94815555-94880413 GCA_021234595.1 Delia radicum | reverse complement strand
TATTTTATTTTCATTAAATGTAAATGTTTTATTTTGTCTGTAATTCAATTATTAATCAGTTTCTTTTACAAGCTGTAATCAACACAATATTTGAGTTTATTAGACCAACAGTTCATATGAATGCTCATATCTGGCGTCATTTTGTAGAAACAAATATAAACAAATCTTCCATGGTTGATTTTTGTATTTGGCTTACAAGAGTTGCACATTTTAATAACATTTTCCTCATTTCTACTAAAGGGTGTGTTTTATAGAGGTATATAACTTTGAAATGGAATAAAACAAAGATGCTATTTTTATTAAATTGACATAAAATTTACTTTATTCGAAAGATAATCTTCTGGCATTATAATTTAAATATGACATCTGGCTTATGACCGCAACGTCTGGCTCGGACGTAGTCTAATCTGGAGGTACTATTTTCGATGACTTTTTCCAACATATGTGGCAGTATACTGGCAATAACGCGGCGAATATTGTCCCCAAAGTGGTCAATCGTTTCGGGCTTATCGGAGTAGACTAGCGACTTCACATATCCCCACAGAAAATAGTCCAGCGGACTTTAATCGCACGATCTTGAGGCCAATTCATGGGTGCGGTTACCAAACGTTTTCTTTAATAAATCAATTGTGTCACGGGCTGTGTGACATGTTGCGCCGTCTTCTTGAAAAAAATATATAGCTCTGCACATCATGGTTGTTCAATTGATGAACGCAAAATTCAGTAATCATGGCTATATAGCGGTCACCTTTAACTGTAACGTTCTGACCAGCATCATTTTGAAAGAAGTACGTACCAATGATTATACCAGCCCATAAAGCACAAAAAAGAGTAAGTTTTTCTAGATGTAACGGTGTATCAACATACACTTGAGGATTATCATCACTCCAAATACGGTAGTTTTGTTTATTGACGTATTCATTTAACCAAAAGTGAGCTGCATCGCTAAACAAAACTCGCAAAATTCGTGCGCGATACGTATTTCGAACAGAACCATGATTTTCAAAATAAATTTGCACAATTTGGAAGTGTTGTTCAATTGTCGGTCTATTAATGTTGCCAAAATAAACTAAACATAAATCACTTGACAGCTGACAAAATGGCGGCCAGGTAAAAAAGTGTTGCCAACTTAAAGTTATATATCTGTATAAAAAACACCCTTTACTAACGTTTTGTGTATTTGATTGTCAAATTTTTTTTAAAAACCAAATTTTTTTTGGTGAATGTGAATTATTCAGCAAATTTGTAGGTATCAACCCTACCATTGCTTGTCTTTACTCGAAAACCTTTAGAAATAAGAGGCACCTTAAGTCAGTTTCAATAGATGTCAAACATTTTTGAAATATCTCCTATACCTTTTTATTTACCACACTGTTAATGTGTATGTGACATTGTCTTTTTTCCACCTTGTTTTTTCAATGTTTATTTTTCATTCTTCTCATAATGTGATGTATTTATTTAAGCTTTATATGTGTATAAAATGATAGATTTCGCATAAATTTATCTTACACGAATTACAATTTTTTTTATTATGATTTTTTTTTCATAGTGTTAGTGGGTTCAGCGTGAAAAGTATAAAAAAACGTGGTACGCTTGTAGCATAACAACAATGTAAAAAATGGGAAAAAATCATCGAACAAAAAAGTTTTGATAAATTATGTGACTCGTTGTGACATAATATTTGACATTTTTGTTGTTAGAAATTTTGTTGTTTCTGTACCTCGTGTTGTATTTTTTTATTTTGTTCTATCAAGGGAATTGTTTTAATGGCATCTAAATTTGCTTTAACGGTTGAGAGTTTTAAACTCAAGGTTAAAGTAACAAACGTTTTACGTGTTCGATATCTTAATTTTTTTTTTGTTAAGAGATGTTTATTTTTTATTAATAAAAATGAGATTGAGAGGAAAAAAAAGGGAAGAATTAAGTAAACTTATATAAAATATGCATGAGCTGGAAAGAATTTAAAAAATGTTAAACATTTTGTATCATCACTTTCAAAATATCAGCCCCAAAAATTATATCATGCATGACAAAATCACAAGTTTTAGTTTGAAAAATATGATCGAAAATTTTGTGATAAGTATACAGTGACTCAAGCGGAAAATAGGACAAATAATAATAAAGTTCATTTCATATTTATAACGCATGTATGAAATTAAACTTTACAGCTCTATAAAATTTGTACTAATCAAGTAACCATGATTCTTTTAAATATGTATGAATTGGCGAATGTCTTTTATATTTATTTGGATGGAATCAATTGTGTATTGTTGTCAGCGATGTTGAGTATTTTCTGAAGGCCTTTTTCCACTCGAGTTTCATAAATAACACAGGTAAGATTTTTTTTTTTTAATTTTTCAAAAGAATCCACAATTTTTAGCTACTTTTTATAATTATTTATTAGTAAAATGCCAAAAGGAACCGCCCTTTCTGATTATAAAAAACGACAAATTTTGTAGGAAACCCTATGCCCGGCCGAAAGCCGGTCACTCATTAAAACTTTATTCAGCGGACTGAACTGACTGGAGGAGGAAACCGTTAGCCAATACTTTTGTACTATCACCTCCACGCGGTTATCCCTTTGTAATGCCAACAATAGGATAAAATTAAAATTTAACTGTACGATAATTTGAAATTGTACTCTTAATAATTATACCATAATATCTAGCCCCCTGTATTCAATTTTGCAAATCTATTTTCATTCGACTGAATCGTATCAAATTATATCAAACTCAATGTAATATAATACATTTATGTACAATACGATCCACTGTTTTTCGGATCAAATTGTATTTCAATTAGATATAGCAGTATATCAAATTTAATAAATTCCTTTGTTTCATCATATTATTATTTTTTTTTTTTTTGTAATCGGCTGCTTAACAGTCAATAATTTTTATGTCGACCCGAGTAAAATAATATTATAAAGGGTCCGCCATCTAACGTTTTCTTTCAACTAGTGCTTATTTCGTGAATGGTAGCACTTAGCTCATGTCTGATTTGACAGATAATTAGTTTTATCCTTCCGCTGAACGAATATGTTTGTGTATACGCTTACGCATACATTGAAAAGCCTATACACCCAAAACGAGTCACTGTTTTGTGCGGATTTTGTCCAGAGGCATAATTGGGCCATTTTTCTTCGAAAATGAGCAAGGAGTGGTCGTTACAGTCAATGGCGATCGTTATCGGGCCATGTTGAACGAATTTTTGTTCACAAAAATTGAAGAGGAGGATATTGGCAACATCTGGTTTCAACAGGACTGCGCTACGTGCCACCAGCTGCACACAATCGATATGTGCTTAAAAATTGGACCGATCGTGTAGGCTACTGCATGGCCAGCCGAGGCAGCCATTTGAATGAAGTTATTTTCCATTATTAACCGGAAGGATTGTACTTTCAAATAAAAAAAATTTGAGAAAATATTCAGTAGTTTTTTTTATAGCATTTTAAAAAAAAAAGTTATTTGGCGGACCCTTTATAATCTTGTATAATGTGATATAGTTATGTACAATTGAATATAGTTAAGTATGACATCACTTATAGTGAGATACAATTTACTTGGCATTGCAATTTTTCGTAAAACGGAATATTTATTGTTTCTTGCAATAAATTATAACATACGTTATTGGACGGGCAATATATAATTGGGTTGTCAGAATTAAATTAATATATGTCGATAAACAAACAACATATTGCCCCATAAAAAAAAAAAAAATAAAAATGTGTAAGTTGTAAAGTGATTTTTTTTTTTTTTAATTCATAACATCCTACTCAGTTACTTCGTTCAGTTATCTCAGAAAAAAAGTTTGTTATGTTTCATTATACTGAGCCATTCTGAGCCATACTGAATACTTTGTAGTAATTAATAGTATTTAATATTTTTTTAACAAAACCACTTTGAATGCAAAGTACTTTTTATAAAACCACAAAGAAGAATTTTCATAATTTTTTTGAGGATCTCTTTAGTTGTGTTAACAAATGCATTTTACATCCACATTTTTAAGTTGCATGAGTATGGGTAAACTACTTTGGCTTCCCAGTGTAGAAAAGCATTACCATATAAGTTGATATGTAAGTACACATTTGGTAATGGTAAGCACCTGCAATTGTCATTACAAATCTCATTACTTTTTTATGGGGTTGCGCGCAAAATATTGACATATCATTACTTGACATTAAAAATAGAAAATATGCGGTTACCTATATGCATACCTGTGTGGTCAAAAATAATTAGCATATAAATAGATTTAAATAAAAACTAAATTTAACAAAAAAATATTTTTTTATTGACTTTTTTTGTAATAAAATGTGCAACTACGGGACTCAAACCTGGGCCACCAGTTTGTCAGTAAACCGCTCTACCATCTGATCTATATGTTAGATATATGTTACTTGATAGATAAAAACATAAATGACTTGCTTTCACAAAATGTCATTATTTATAAGCCTACAAAAAATAGAAAATAAGTAGTTATATATGTACTCAATAGAAGTGAACAAATAATGATATAAATAAGTACTTATTGGTAATGCAATATTTTTTGTATTAAAAACATTGGCAACTTAACTAGTTATTAGTAAGTACGTATTCATTTTGTTAAAGTAATGCAGATAGTAAGCTGGTGTCATTACTGGTGAGAAAAGTAATGAGATCGTTTGCCGTTGCCATTCTACACTGGGTTGTTAATGCGTTTTTCGTTTTTTTTCTTTTTATTCTATAATTACAACATGAGATACACTGTAGAATTTACAATTTAATACATTAGCGGTATTCATGTGCAGTCGTATATAACAATACTGTCATAAACATTTTGCCAACCCTGGAAAGTGTTGTTTGTATTTATATTTGAATATTTTAAAACATTTAAAAGAATTAAAAAAAAAAAAATATTTTGATTGCTTATAGTAAAATATTCTTTTTTATAAATATATAAATATAATTTGGAAGAAATAGACGTGGAATTTGAAAGAAACGACGATTTATAACAGAATTCGGTAACAATTTTTGTTTTCGTACCTGAAAATACATATGCCATAGATTACATAGATCTCCAACTCTTTGACAATAGCTTGTCAGTGCACATAAACTTATGAGATTGGACATAGGTGTATACATAGACAAAAAATATGTGAATGGCTATGAAAAAATGTGTTCGGTTGTTAACAGAAGAAAAGTTTGAGATCTATGTAATCTTTGACATATACTCCAAATAGGAAGTGTATTATGAATACCCCCATTACTAGTTTTCTGCGCGAAATTATATTCATTATTTTTCCGCAAATAAAAATTATATGTTTTTATTGCCATACCACACTGTGGCACGTAAGTTAGGGTTGTACGATTTCAGACTTTTGGAGGAACATCGCATAGGACAGGCGTAGACAAGTAATGGATAGATTCAACAAAACATGTTGGAGAAAATTTTTCTGCAAGTCTTAATTGATTTTCATCTGGAAATCTAAAACTGTTATTTAATTTTTTTTAAAACAATATTTTTACGAAAAAATGTTCGTTAATTTTTCTTATAAACGAAAAAAAAGGACATTTCTATTAGGCGAAGCTTGTGAGATGGTTCTGTGTTCAAAGTTCAAGAAATGGATATTTATAAGCCTTAAAAGTCACCGCTAGAAACCAATTTCAAAAATATTAATAACTGTGCTTGATTACAAGATAACAGTAAAGATTAATTATACAAGCGATACAAAATGTAACCCTAAAATCTAAAACGGCCAAAGTGTTTTAATGGCTTACCCAGTTTTTTCACTTATGGGCCGATTTTAACAAAATTTGATTAACATTTTTCTTGATTTAACGAAGTTTTTATGGTAAATACTGATAGAGGGTCCTTATCAGCAGTATTTGGGTATAAATTTTGTTTTAATAATTATTCCGCATTAACAACCAAAGGATTCAAATCAGTTTTTGTGCATAAGCAAAAAGACATATCTAAACGGTTATTTCAAGTGAATAGAAAAAAAGGAAAGTGCAGTTTATTGGAAAACGCAAAATGTGCCAAAAATATATATGCCAGCATAGCGAAAAACGATGATCCTATGCTAGCTTACTATATAGACAAAAAAAAATTATGTGTAACAAAGTTCAGCCAATAAGTTAACACTTGCGAAAGTTAGTTAAACAAAACTTTCCATACAGTGCCAAATATTTCTAAATTTGTATTTTAAAAATCTTAGAAATATGTGATCATTTTTTTAATTAAAATTTGAAAATGAATGGAGGACATTCACTGCAGTTCAACAGAATATTTTCGTTGAAGCTTAGCATGTATCTGATGTTGAATTTTAAAATTAAAAATGGTGCTTTCAACATGGTGGGTAATTTTTTTAAAAAGTCATCGAAATTGTATTTTTTTTTTTTTGAAAAGTTTTGGTGTTTGCTGAATACGACATCTGAATTCAGATCTCGATGCGTAATTGAAATGGTTAAAATTTGAATTTTTAATAAACTTGTGTATTTTTAACTAAAAAAAAAATAAATAAAACTATCGCTCATTTACTAAAAGACTGACATAACTCAAAAAACACAATTTTGACAACAATCCTCGTTCGACCCTTTTCCTATTTATTTGGTCACGTTTAAAAAAGAAATCCGAATGCATTTTTATCTTTTTTCGAGCTGGGTGCGAGTTTGCTAATTATCGGGAGACATGTGAGTACCATAATATATCTTTGGAGTATATGCTCTTTGCACACACTTTGCAGAAAATACACTCAGGGAACTTCTGCTTTAAAAATATGCAGTTGTTTGGGTTGTAATACAGTTTCTTTATTTTAATGTAATGTCAGTCATTTGTAGAACAAATTCAAATATTTACTAACCTTGTAGTTCATTTAAAAAAAACAACCCACATCAAATGACTGTTTTATGAATTTTACATTCATTTTTACAGTTGTTTTTTGTTATTAAAAAAAATAAAAAAAAAATGTTTAGTTTATTTTTGACTACCATGTGGTCAAGTTTTACTACAATTGTTAGTCATTTTTTGAACATTAAAAGAAAATGACAATGATAGCTGAATTTACTGTAATATAAGTCGTCCTTTCTTTAAGTGAAATTTCATTTGTTTTCAACTACAATTGCAGTGGTCTTTACCTACATAGTATAGTCTAACGAGAAGAGTATACATGATATATATTTTGAATTTAGTTTATTCAAAACATAATTGAATGCTCTACATCATCGTTTTCTTTTATAATATCGCTTAATTGTTTTTGCATCCAGATTTGGTCCAATGCTTGGACCAATATTTGGAATGTTAAAATGGGCCAAACCCATTTCTGCATCAACTGCTGTATTGTTTGAACATCTTCTACAATTTTCCGGAGCTAATTTAGTTGATTCTTTTTCACCATTTAAATAATAAATATCCATTACGAAAAGCATCAAATCAGTGTCATAATAAATTTCGTCTGTAGAAAAATATACATCACCTTCGCTTCGTAATCACTAATCAAATTTACAAACTCGTTGCTCTTCGAACTCATGGCGAATGATGGTTCTGCAAAGAACCAACCAAAAACTTGAAACAAAATCTACTAAAAATCTTTCATTACCACATAAGTGCTTGTATAATGAAAATAATAACCTCAATACATTACAATTCGGCGTCAGCACTGGGGGGTTACCGCGTAACTCGATTCGAAAAAAAATGTACGAATACGAACAAGTTGTACCGCGTTAATCGATTTTTCGTACTTTTTTTCTCGAAAGTACGGACATTTTTTCTCCCCTTTTCGAACGAAAAAATCCCTTTCGAAATGCAACTCTGTATTACGAAGATGAACGTTTTTGCGATAAAAACGTTCGGAAATTGTTCGAAAGCTATTTTGCTAGTGACAAGTGAAAAAATATAAGTATTTACACATTTAAAAATAAAAAATGAATAATAAATAAAGAAAACTTAATAATATTGTTTTTTATACAAAAAATATTTATTAAATTACCCAATAAACATGTTATATTAAATGTAAGAATATTGTGTTTTGCAATTTATAAAAAGGCAAGCTCCAAAAAGAAATTGTTATACACAAATAAAAAACAATATGAGGTAATGGTCGACTTCATGGTCAGTCATTCAGACTTGGGGAAAAGGGCATCTAAAAGTCCCAGATGCTAAATAAGGTCAAACAATTTGTAGCAAAAGTTGTGTTTGGATTTGAATGCTTTCGGACCCACCCGAACGTGATGTCAATGGCTGGAAAAAGTAATTTGTGTAATGAGCGTTTTTAATAATATGTTTTAAAACATATTTTTCCAATAAGGTTTGGGCAGATTACAAGACCCATGTAAAGCTATATGCCGTAGTAACCGAAGCAGACATTTCTGGAACCGGAGTTGGTCCAAGCAGATACTGTTTCTCTTACTCCATTGGAACAGCAAACGTCCCAATTTGCTATTAATTGAAGAGGCCGTTAGTGGTATGAGTGGTCTTCTATGCTATGCAAATGCTATCTATGCTATGCATAATATCGGATTTGTCCCTTACTAATTTTCTCTGGATTCTCTCAGGAATGGAATTATCGTCATCTTCATCAAACCACAAATAAACGCAATCCATTTTTATGTTTTAAAACGAAAAAACAATTTCTTTTTTGATTTAAATTTTATTTATTTTGGGATTTTTTGTAATTTTGACATTTGATTATAGTGTTGCCACGTTTTCTTCAGTTTGTTCCCTCTTTATTATGAATACAACTCTGTAGTCGTTCCGAATGAATTACACAGTACGCATTTACTTTCGATTCAGAAGTTCTTTTCGAAAAATTTTGATTTTCGATTCGAGTTACGCGGTAACCCCCCAGCTTATTTTTGTTTAACGAAGTCATTTTTTAAGTAGTAAAGCTTACTCGCGACAACTTTTTTAATTACAAATACAATGTATTTTTGCCAACGTCTTATTTTTAATAGGTATAAGATACCTATAATCTGATAAGTATAAGCATAAACCTTATCATTTACAAAATTGTTAAAACATATTATTGTCGTTGCTTGTACACTACTAAAAATGAACCTGTAAAAATAGCAAAAAAAGCTACTAAACTGCTAAAATTAGCAAATTTTTTTGTTTTACAAAATATTAGTAATATAAGATTAGCGAAAAGGAATCTGTTGAATTTACAAATATTTAGTTATATTCGATGCGAATTTAATTTTGTTAACTTTTGTATAGTATAAAATTTATTACAAATAATAGGTAATTTAGGAAAAATAAGTGTTGTCTTGTTCTTATTAAAAATATCAAACTTGAATTTTCATAAATTTTTTTAATAATGGGCATTTATGGATGCGAATATTGGTTTTTAATTAATTAATAGTTCAATGATTTTGGTAAGATTAGAATCAAGAAACTAAAATTGTGACCTCGGATTTGAAATAAAGTATCAACAGAGCAAGTTTGAAATACATTTCGTGTGTATCCCACAACATTTTAATTTGTTTTTGTAGCAAAACTATCAAAAAAATTTATATTTCGCTGATTTTTTTTGGTTTATTAAGGATATAAAATAATTGACTTTTAAAAAACGGCCATGAGGAATCAATTTGAAACTTAGTCAGCTATTTTTAAAATTAAACTTTTTGAATTAGCTTAAAAAAACTGGAAGTTGTATGCAATTTTGCTCAAAACGAAGTTAAATTTCCAACACTATGTCTTGTACTAATTAAATGGTTGCGGAGAAACTTTTTTTATTATCCATTTTGCCTTGTTTGGTGAAATATTTCCTATTTTATAATTATAAAAAATATGAGAAAACAACGTAATAAGTAAGTGAGGCTATAGCGGATACACAAAAACAACTAAGAACGTTTATTCTTCTTCTTAACCTCAACATTTCTAAATTAAATTTGTCTATATGACGTTCATATAACACTGTACTAAATACATTGTGGGCGCTGTGGTGTAATGGTTAGCGCGTTGGACTATTACACAGATGTCCCGGAATCGATTCCCAGGTGACGACAACATCAATTCAGAAAAATAATATGTATGAGGTTTCTATCACTTATATGTATCGCTGCTCCAATCTTCGGTGTTCCCATAGCACTTAACCCCACCGAAGTAAAATAATGAATCAGGGCTATGAAACAAAAAGCTTCAATAAATTCGCCAACTCTACATCAGGTGGCGAGCAATAACTGTTCTAAGACTTATCTACTCGCGCAATTACAGTGTTGCCATGTTTGAAGCCCTTCATCTTCCACCACCTTTATCTCTCTAGCTATCCCCTTTCCAAAGAAAGCAACACATTAATTAATAGGAAGAATTTCCTAGAGTGTTACTTCACTTTAAAAAAAAAAAAAAAAAAAATTATAAAATTTGCCTTTGGCGATGTCTCAACTTAAAACGCAAAAGCTGTCAACCCTGAACGTAAAAACCATACGTCAATCTGGTATCATTGTGAAATAGAGACGGAGGAGATTAGAAAAATAAACAAAAAAAATCTGTGTTGTTAGTGTTGTCACTTCTGAGTATAATATATAATAACAGAAAAAGCTAATAGAAAAACTGCAATTTAGCTGCATTATATTCGAGGCCATTCTTGGGTGTGATTGCTAAACAGCCATGACTTGTTATTGTTACCTTTGTAATGTAAGATGAGCGCAGGTTTGATTCTTACAGCCGCAGGTTGTTGAAAAATTATCATATAGAGAAAATCTGACAATTATAAGACACAAATAATAAATAATACAATTTAAATGGAAAATCACTGATGAGCCTGTCCACAAAAAGGCAGAAACTAGTCTAGTCTGATTTAAAAATTAATAGTGTTTATAATTTTTAGAGAAAAACGTTTATTCTTCTTCTTAACCTCAACATTTCTAAAGGCAAATTTTTAAATTTGATAATCACGAACTACTAAATATTAACTGTAAAAATTTGTTTAAATGCGAATGAAATTTGTCCTTTTGTGGTAAAATGAGATGGCTAATAATTTAGCGAGATAACTCATTGAAACGATAACAACAGAGACAATTAGTTGAGCTGGATTGGAATCCGTGCAAGAGATTTTTTGTACCAACTTTAGATATTGGCCTACCTATCGTGGAATGGCCGATATATCGTATAATATAATGATTTTTTTTATTAACATTGATTTAATATAACATGTCAATAAAATCTTTCTATGGTGACTTTTAATGATAAAATTTATTGTTTTATTTATAAATTCATTAACTCTGGGAACAAAATTTCTCAGTGTAGTTAGTCGTTTGTGAAGATTTTTTCAATATACTACCGAGCATAGGTCTATATACTTTAGTTAAAAAACAGTCCAGAATAAATTTTGATTCTTTTCTTCTTCTCGAAATATTAATCTGGTCTATATGTCAGAGAGTTCAAAAAGTCTAAAATAATTTTTCTTGTGCACAAATTTTATCTCAATTTAAGACTTATCTCACAGCTCTCGTATTTACAGAATAAATTCGATTGTGTATATTTTTGCTTTAAATTGCTTCAGGAATTGTAAAATGAGAATGTGGACGAAACCGAGTGCATTTTTGAAAGTTTTATTTTGCTTATTTTTATTACCATCATACCAAAAGTTTTAAAAATATTTTTGTACGTGAGTATTCGAAATTTTTGCATATTTATTTAATGTAACGATTTCCTGTTACTATTTGGTTTGGTTATTTTCATTTTTATAGATTTTACTCATAGGAGTGTGCAACATTTTTAAGCGGTGATCTACTATTAGGGCGGTGAATGCATAGATTTGAACAGAATCTTGGAAAAATAATTAATATATTGTAAAAATTCGTAAAACGTTAAAAATTTGTAAATATTTACGTTTTTTTATAAAACTTCTAATTTTTGTTTAGATTTTGTACATCAAAATCATATACACGGCTTTTTAAATGAACTCGGTTTTATGTCCTAAAGTACATTCTACACTTTTTACCAAAATCTTGTTTATAATGTTAAAAATAAATGCCATTTAAATATGAGTATATATAATTGCAGTGTACAAACATTGTAATTCTTACATACGTACATTTACATAATACAGTCATGAAACTGTAATTAGTTTAAAATAAAACTGCAACAACGAGCCAATTTTAATATCTGTTTGTCGGTTCCCTTGTCTGTTTGTCGTATTTTATTTAATAAATGCATTTGGGTTTAAATGTCAGCGGTATCGTGGCTGTAGTTTGTAGTGGCACAATTATATTGGCATTTAAAAAAATCATTCTTTTGCATTTTCTCTTTTAACTTGAAACGTTTTTCGCAAACAAGCATTAAGGATACTTAATATGTAAATATGTCTTACAGAAAACGAAGAGATTTTGTTAAAGGCTTTGGTTTAACTTTGTAGCTTATAAAAGAAAATCTTTTGAAGTGAATATTTCTCTTGCTAAAAACATGTTTTATGTTCTTTTTACAATAAACGAAAATTAATTGCATAGATAAAATGACTACCCGATTAAAAAATTAATATGATGCAAAGAAATGTATCACATTTGATATAACCTTATATCTAAATTAGAAATGCTTTTCTACACAGAAAAAATTTTATTTGTACAAAATATTTTAAATACATTTCAATTTCGGCCTAGCGCCGTAAGGCATTATTGAGGCAAGTTGGCAAATTAATTCATTTTCAAAAGTACAAATAAATATTTAACTTAATGTTAAAAGATTATTAAATTACAATAAATATGTATAAAAAACTGTTTTACAAAAAAAAAATATATTTACAAAAGCGTTTCAAAGTTGTTAAATAAATGTTGTTTACAAGACGATTTAAATAATGAAATTCGAGTAATTGATTTCAAATCTATATGTAAATTATTGAATTTTACAGCACCTAGGTAATAATGCGTTGCTTGGTAGTTTCTAGTCTACATCGAGGAATTCTTAAATTTGTTCTGTTCCGTGTGTTAATATTAAATTGCTGTTGAGAAAATGTTATGCTTTGGTGACCAATATGGTTAATGCATTTAAAAACAAACATTAACACCCTGATACTCATGCAATCCATAAATTGGTAAAATTGTTTTGCTTATATCTTTATACAATGTGACAGTTGAATACAGTATTGGTAGTGTTGTAAATAATTTTTAATGCTTTGTTTTGCATGCATTGAAGCGATTTCAGTGAAATGTTATTTTTATTGTAAGCATATATAATTGCTAGGGTAATTCAAATGCGATTGAATCAAAGATTGAAATATCATCATCTTGATTTAACATCCAGTTTATTTTTCAATTTATATAAAACTCCAATAGCTGGAGCTATTTTCCTTTTTAAATCGTTCATATGTAAATCCCATGACAAGTTACTTGCAATATGATTCCCAAATACTTAACAGAATGGGTTTCATAAACAGCTTTCCCATTAATAAACACGTTGAAATCACTATTTCTACTTAAAGCATGTGGTCTAAAGCGTATTAATTTGGTTTTATCAGGGTTAAGAACTAATAAATTTAATCGCGTAAATTCAAATATCAAAGCAGCATCTCTTTGAATTCTTGTTTTAAGTGATAAATCATACTTGTAGGGGTAAAACAAGCACATATCATCTGCAAACATAAAAAAAAAATGGTGGATCGCATTGTATATAAATGAATTATATTACATTGAGTTTGATACTATTTACTACCACTCAATCCAGGCAAAATAAATTTGATTAGGTCCCATAAGATATTATAAGCTTATGTTTGCAATTTTGCGGATCAGATGAGATGTGATGTTTAGTTATATGTGATACTATATATAATCATATATGATTATTTAGTAACGTTTTTTCCTGGGGAAGTAAAAAATAAATGTTCAGAGGAGATCAGAAAAAATAAAAGTTATAATCAGTAATTTGAAATTATTTCCGTTTTTTAGTTTTTGTTGGTTTTTTTTTCTACAAAATGTACATTTGTGTAAACTTTTTTAATGTCTTGTAATTTAAATTAAAATAATTTTGCATAAACTAACCATTTTAATAACAAACAGACACGAATTTTTAGAATATTTTTTTTTGAAAAAAAAGAAATAAAAATTATTTATAATAACTGTAACGGAAACATATTTCACACAATATTCGTTTTTTGTGTTTAAATTTGAATGAAATTTTAAATAATTGAAACAAATAAATAAAACTAAAAAAAAAATCGTTAAATGGTAGTAAACTATTTTGAACAAATGAACAGTTCATGCGAATAAAGACGAATAGACCATTTGTAGAATTTTACAGGGGACAATAAAAACGCAGGAAACGGTTAAAAAATAATATTTTTGTCAACTTTTTGGTATTAGCTTAAATATTTAAGTCACATCTACCTATATACAAAATTTTAGTAAGGTATTCGAAAGAGAACTTGCCAAAAATTGGACTTCAATTTTTGCTTAAATGGAAAAAAGGGCGAATATCCAAAAAAATGTATTGAATTTGAATAAAAATGTGTTATTTTGCAGCAGATTTTGACTACATTTTCATGAGACTTGCAAAACTTGACGAACTATAGTTGGTATTTGCTTGTAACACTTTAAGGACTTCAAGGATACACTTTTTAAGGATTGCAAGGACATGCAAAAAAAAATGAATTTTTATTTACATACTTTATATCAAGACAACATTACCAAATATTTGTAGGTAGGGTATCGAAGGAAAGTAACTATAAATAATGTTTAAAGATTTGATTTCCGAAATAAAATAATTCAAAAGACGGTTAAAATATGCTTAGACCACGTATTCGTGGTTATATGATCTTAATTACGCGGTAACACTGAAGATTTTTTTTTCGCACATCTGGTTAATTTGTTTGTATGTGCTAAGATTGTTTTTTTTTGTGTACAATTTAAAATTTTAGCTAATATCAATTTAAACTCGCAGCTAAATAATTTTTTTATAATATTTTGTTAAGGATGGATATTCACTCAAGAACGGTAAAAATTTTTGCCAATATAATAAGTGTGGTTTGTTCCTCGTAATGTTCTTTTAACACATTTTTACCGAAAGTAAAATTGTTGTATGTTTTTGTGTTGTATTAAATCAAAATTGTGCGTTAGTTCACTCCCAGTTTAAACAAAAATATACGAATTATTGCAGCTTCAAAGCCATTTTTTAGCCTTAAAAGTCAAAATTTCCCCAAAATTTCTGCATAGGATTGTAGGGCTCTGCTAATAAAATGCATTTATGCAAAAAAGCGTGTTTGCGAGAAAGTGGTCTATTCGTCCTTATTCGCATGAACTGTTCAAATGTATAAAATATTGAAATAAATATTTATTTGAAACAAAAAACAAAATAAATGCATATTCCTTTAATTGTATCTCAACTGAAAACTTTTTTATTAAACTTCAAAAAGTAATAAATTAGTCGCAGGGTCAGAAATTAGTCGCAGGTTCAGAAAAAGTTTATTTTCTTCGAATTTGCTGAAAAAAATTTACGCCTGACCATTGCAATATATATGACCATACTAATTACTAATTTTTGCTCACGAAACTACCCCATGAGGGGTTCAGGTGTATGTGCCCCATGATTTTTCAAAAAAATTATGAAAATTTTGTGTTTATATTATAAATTAATGTAAACTCTTTAACATCTTGAATGGTATTATCCGAAATATGCTACCTCTATATATTTTTTTTAACCCCAGAAACACAAAAACCTGTCTATCCTCGACCACAAGTAATGGAAAACTGCAATATTTGGTGACATGAAAGATGATCAATAACTGCACAAATTATAGAAAGGAACATTTCAACTACTCTTTTAACTAAATGCAGCTAAAATCGAAGGTTGTATATGTGACCCAGTGGCGAAACCTCCCCTCTCTACCCACATATTAAAAAATATTTACTTTTTATAATGTTTTTCATTAAATTAGTACTTTTTTTTAATGTTTTGCATTAAATTAGTACTTTTTTTAAATGATTTCTCCATACACTGATAATAATCCATGCGTAAAAATAAAATTTTGTAAAATAAACGAAAATTTGTTCATTTTACAAATTTTTTATTGTTTTGAAATTTTTTTCGTATTTTAGCATGGATTATTATGAGTGTAAGTACTCTCTGCAAAGAAGTAGTACTTTTAGTTGTACTTAGAACTCTTTCGAAAAAAGAATGCTTAGAAAGAAGTATTAAAACAACTTCATTTCCTCGAAAGATATAAGGGTTATTTGGGATATATAACTGAATTAGAAATGCTTTTTAAGAACAGTTTTTTCTTAGAATAAGATTATAAAGAGGATATATGTCAAAGATCACATGTAAAAGAGTACGGCATAAGAACTGTTATTAAATATACACTCACAATATTTTTTCCGTAAAGACTAATGAATATACACATTAAATTAACTGAAAAGCAGTTAAAAACAGGACTACTTACTTTTCGTTTACAATAATTGTATTTTTAGTTTATTTAAACTGTTGAATATTAATTGACAAAGTCCATAAAAACAATAGATTGTTTTCGTTTATTTGAATACTCAATATAATATTACAACTTTTTTTTTAAATAGCAAACTTTAACTGAATATTTTAACTACTTATTACGGAAAGTCCGTTTTTTTGTTTATTTTTTTGTTGAATAACAGACAAAACGTTAAAAAATATATTTCTTTATTAATTTAACTGTATATTCCATTAAAACAACTTTACCGATTAAACTTTCAAATAACTGTTGATTTTTTATGGAAAATTTCTTGTGAGTGTATGACTAAATAAGTACTTTTCTTAGAAAAGGTCTTGAAGCAAGTATTGTTTTAGTTTGTGTGAAAATTTGTATCTTCTCAGAAAGGTTCATTTCAAAACTCTTACCTTATATTGAAAGCTTTGCAGAACAAATATTTTGTACACACAAAAAAAAAACTTAAGGTAATATTGCCTAAAATTATAGTCTGATTTTACCTATTTTTATAGGCAACAAATTTCTGTTTTTTTTGTTCAATGATTAGCCTATAAATATAGGTAAAATAGCTAATATACATCGAATGCAAAAAATATACCAAAAATTAAACTACTATTTTTTTGTTTTTATTTTTAATGGTGGAAATTATAGTTTTATGAAAAAAAATATATTTAGTACACAAATGTTACTAATACGCAGTAAAAACACAACACCGCATCACTTCTTGATTGTCAAAAAGAACTAAAAATTCCAAAGTAGTAAACATACCTCGATGCTATTCATGCATATAAGAAATGCAAATATTTATTGATATACTTATTTTTTTTTTTTTTTTGTTTTGAGTTTTTATATTAGTTGATCTAAAGATTGTTAAACGAATTTTTATTTTGTTCGGTTTTGAGATCATATTATCGAATCCCAAATAGAAATTAATAATTACTTGTTTAAAACATATAGCGATTGCATTTAAATCCATTAGTTAAATTCCTGCAAAGAATTTATGTTTCATATTTTTTGTTCTTAATCAGAAAATATTTTATGGGCATTTAGAATATCAAAATTGTGTCATTATTTTTCGAAGAAGCTTCCTAACTACAATAGTTGAAATAACATAGACAATAACTATTTTCTTTTAAATTTTCATTTAAAATATGCTACTATGCCAACCAAAGCAATATACCCTTTAGTATATTTTTGTGTTCGTAATAAATATTCGTTATATCCAGTATTATTTTAAGTTTAGGAAAGGAGAAGAGAAATCCTTGCAGTTAAACTTTTATTTTGATTTTTTATCTTCGTTTTTCGTTAATATTTAGCTTTTTAAAATGTATTTGTTAACAAAAATCTTATCTTACATGGGCGGACATTTCACAGGAAATATTCATGCATACAAAATTGGGTAGCGATAAATATATGAAAACTTTGTTATTAAACTTGATCACTTTTTTGTATGAAGCCTGCCAATTTTGCAAAAGCCACTACTCCCATTTTAATTTGCTGCTGTTTTTGCAAAAGCCACTCTGTTAAAAATTACCAAACGTAAAACTAATATTGTACTAGGAAAACTCTATTTTGTTTGCAAAGTATGCGTTTAGCCAGTACCACCCGCAAAATTCTTTGGCAATATTTTACATCTATTTTTTTTGTTTATTTTTTTATTAATTAATAATCATACACACAGATAAAAGTTTTGCTATTTGCCAACTGAAATTCGGTTACTTCTACTCAAATTCGGTTATTACGAATTTCAGTCGGTTGGTAAAACTGAACACTAATATTCACAACAAAGTTTGGTTAATTCAACTGAATTTTAGTTGTTAGACCCATAATATTTAGAAATTTAATATAAATATCGTTTTACTAACTGAATTCATAGGTTGTTACCATTAATATACACTTTTCAATTCGGTTGGCACTTTATTTCTCTGTGTGTATAATTACAAATTATATACTATTACCTTAACCGAGCACTATCCACTATGTACGTCGGCGCGTTGGAACGAAAACCAGACCAGTGCCTCTGGTGGGAATGGAACCTACGACCCCCGCACAGATAAGCCAGCGCACTA
This sequence comes from Delia radicum, assembly GCA_021234595.1. Lineage (NCBI taxonomy): Eukaryota > Metazoa > Arthropoda > Insecta > Diptera > Anthomyiidae > Delia > Delia radicum. The sequence continues at coordinate 94,861,978 of CM037854.1, read as the reverse complement.
CCAACTAGCCTACCGGGGCGCACAACACATCTAGTTTGTAGCATTTTTTAATGTGTTATTATACTCTAACAAAGAACTTTATTGCTGTTTTTTAAATTTGTTTTATTAAACATATTTCTTAAAATTAATTGAATATAAGCTATTTTAAAAGTACCAAACTTTTTTATTTATCAACGTTATGCCAATGCACAGTGGGATAAATAATAAAATTTGTGGAAATAATTCGGCCATTTGTTAAATTGTGGTCCGATTGGAACATGCATAAAAGACATAAAATGGAGTTTAAGTTCTGATTTTGAACCTTCCAGACCCTTTGGGGGCGGCAAAATGGCTGCCCAAAGTTGGGAACTTTTTCATAAAAAATTTTGAGTGTTTGCCATTTTTTTGTTTCTCATCCGATCTTCAAAAAATTAACATATTAGTAATCTTCTTGTAAAGATGAACAAGAATAGTTTCCGAGATATTCCGGTTTGAAAATGTGAAATTCCAAATTTTGTCCGACTCAGATCCAAATTTTTTCGAATATCGGGAGAAAATTGGGACCACTTTTCGTTTTAAAATAACGGTATTTAGCCAATAAAATTCTTGATTGAATAAGAAAAAAATTAGTTCAATATCTTGTTTCAGTCAAAAATTACATTAGTTAAAGTAGAAATTAAAAAAAAAGTACATTTTGGCGATATTTTCCCCAAAAAGCACCAAACTTCTTATCGCTTCAGACAAATATTTTTCTTCTGACCATATAAAGTATGTATACTTTTCTGGAAGGTCTTTTTATATAAATGCGAGTTGTGGTAAAAAAAATTTTGATTTGTAAATACTTTTCCCACCATCCGCTTCCAAAGTTGCCATAGTTTTGAGGTAAATATCAACTTTAACTCACAGTTAAGTGCACGCCTCCAATTGGGTAGTGGAAACCGGTTTTAGATACTCCAACAGATACCTAATGTAGTGTGTAAGTCATTTCCAATCTCCGCTTTAAATGACGACATGGCAGCATGGTAGGAATTGTGGGATTGTTTTCAGAAAATCATAATTTCTGATATTTGTTTCGATTTGTTGACCTTAAAGTCTAGTTAAATCCAAAAAATCATTGGATTATGTCTATTAATAAATATTTTATTGAATAGTGAAAATTTTCATTTAAGCAAAAACTGAAATTTTTACCTTCATATTTGGATTACCCAAGTTTTTGTTTTACCAAGATGGCTACAACCTTTTTTAAAAAAATCGCAATCTACAGGTAATTTTACTTTCAACGATACCAAACACTGGTATGTTGTGTTCATAACTCCTAAACAGAAAATCTTCAAAAGTTAGCCCTTATTCATATATTTCTTCTAATGTCCTCGTATTCACATCTTACATAATTGGGTCAGGTAAAAAGGGTTTTATGATGTTCTTCATTAATGAAAAAAAAAGACAAACAAATTAGGTTGTTTCGTTATTTAATACAAAATAATCGGACACATCATTATTATATCTAACAGTTAAAGCAAATCTTTTAATTCTTCATTATTTACAGATGCCAATGTGTTATAACAAATCCATCGTTTTCTCATTGACGACAGGACGGGATCGGAAGACAGTAATAGGTTATTTACTATTAATTGCCATTAACATGATGTTGATCTTTCGAAGCAACTCCTTGTAAATTCCTGTTATTATTGAAGTAATTTCAAAATCTCTAAAAAACCTTGTTGCTGTATTGCCATCGTTTGTACTTCCGCAACTAGCAAGTGGTTTATCTATGTTTAAGCCTGTCTGCCTTTTAAAGTCTTCTTGTATCCTCCTTTTTTCATCTGCCCTCATTTTTGACATTTCTTCGTTGTTTCTTACTGATTTTGTTTCATTTTCTGCTATGCTTTTATACTTTAAGTCATATGCTATGTGTAAGAAGTGTTCCATGAACAACATGCGGGCATCTAAGGGGGATATGCCAAAACCCAATACTTTTTTATTAATAGTCCTTTCTTTGGAAACATTTGAAAACTGTGATTTCTTTTCATTGCATATATTGCATTCCCAAGTTGAGAGCGTGTCTGTTATGGCATTGCAAACCTTTCCATCGATCATTGTAAGGCTCAAATCAAAAGATATATTAAACTTGTAATCACCAATCTCAATACAAATTGGCTCCAAAGTACATTTTTCTCCTTCTATATAATCCACCAAATTATTAGTAGTAGAGTTTGACTCTTTTATATACTCGAAACCAATGGGTCTGCAAAAGCTTTGGATCCAGGTGCTGAATTGATCCATACATCATCGAAAGCATTACTTGTTGAAGGCTCAGTAGTAGAATATGAACGAATTCTTAATGGAACTAACGATGACATGAATACGCTCTTATATTCTGATTTGTTCTGGCCTTCGGAAGCATGTTTGTATTCAGGAAGGGCTGATAAGCCATCACATCCCCACTTGCACATTAGTACAACATCGCAATTATTGACTCTTTCCAGCTGATCTCTAGAAAAGTCAGAAACAATCCTAGATGATGTGTTTTCGAGCAGAGTAGACAATTCAATGCAAGCTTCATGTTCATTAACAGCAATAGGTTTTGGTAAGATACTATCCTTCTTATCCTTTATTGCATTATATGAGGGCAGAATTTTGTGTCCTTTATCAATCAAAGCCTTTCTCAAAATAAGATATTTATTTTTGCTTAGCCCTAATTCCAACATAAGAGCAATGGCTTGTTCTTCTGTAAAATCTGTTTCCGATGAAGGGGTGGGGATGCTTTTAACAATCCTTTTCAGCCGTTTTGGTGATGCAGTGGGAAGAACATCTGCGATTTGCAACGCCTCTTTAGGGCGATTTTCTTTTTTTACATTTACTCAGAAACTTCTGTATTTGAATGCGTAGAAAGAGTAATGGATGTTCTTTTTTTTAGATTTTGCTCACAAATCATTATAAGGCTTACAGGGTGCACCAACAGCAGAAAAATTTATCTCCAGGCTATCATTCATCCACTTATAATATTTTGTTTTAAATTTCAGAATAGAGCCGGAAACGGACTGCATTTTTTTATCAAATAATTTAATAAAATTGTCAATTTTAGATATTTCTGCAGTGTCCAATTTAGTGTGATGCGAAGATTCAATTGATGCAACTACAACGTTAACCTTTTCAAATCTCTGTAGTTTTGAGTTGTCCCACAAAGTTAAGTACAATGCTTCATGATTTGCTGTTATTACCATGATTGACGAGTTTTTTATGAACTTAAAACTAAACCTATTCATATTTATATACAAATATTAGGTACAAATATTAGCTATCATAACCCAGGTAACTGGGTTTTCAAATACTAAGGTCAATAAAATATACAAAGAGAGGGTATATTTAAAATAGCAATCATAAAACACGTATCTTTGGGTGGGCCCACAAAACCTTTAATATCATTAGATTTTAGATTTAGATTTAGATTTATTTTGTTTCATTATTAGAAAATTAAGAATAAAATTCTTTTATAGTTCAAGTGGTATAACATAATAGAAAGTCATAATTATAATAATAGTAACGACATTTAAAAACATTTAGACACTTGAAAAGTCAATATGTAGTGTATATTAATATAATAGATAAGAATAGGATACAAATTTAAGATAAAAACTTTAATAAATATTAAAGACAATTCTTAATAAAGTTGGCTAGCTAGTTAAAGCAACATGTAAATTTGAAAAGAACAAAAAAAAAAAAAAAAAAATGGAGAAAAAGAATTGTGATTTTATTATAAATTTTTTTTTTTTTTTTATTTTTTTATTTTTTTATTATTTATTTATTTTTTTTTTTTTTCTCTTTATTATTTTTTTTTATTTTTTTTTTTTTTATTTATCTAACAAAATGTTAATAAGAAAAATAAATATTGAGAGTTGAAGCTAATTGTTTAGAGTAAAATATTCAAAAAAGGCTTTTTTAAACAGTTTTTTTCTCTGTATAAGTTTTAACCTTACTGGTAAGGTTCTCCACAAACTAATGGCGTTAACGAAAAGAATCTGCTTGTGTTTAAATGCGTATAGTTCGGCAAATTCAATGTTACACATCTGGCTGATCTACCGAAGTTAAGTTTTTCATAAAGATAAAGAGGGGTTTTGTCTCATAATAATCTGTGTAAGAATATCAGGTTTCGCATGCGTAAATAATCAACCAGGTCACAGCCAAGAACCATTTTTCTCCATGTCGATATACTACAGTATCAACCTAAACCGTATACATATCTCGTCGGATTATTAAAGCATACCTGTAACTTATGGAGTGAATGTGAGTCCTGTATACTTCAGCCGAATATGTGATCAAAGGGACTATTAACTGAACAACAAGCTTTCGTTTTAACTCTGTGGGTGTGAAATTAGAGGACATTCGCACATTACGAAGCGTAAGGAATACATTGCGTACAACATTATTCACATGATCCGTACCAGACAAGGAGGAGTAATGTGAAATCCCAAATACTTGACCCTATTTACATATTTAATGGCGGTGCCATTAGGGTATAGTGTTGGAAGGTCACTATGGCTGAGTTGGTTTCTACTAATCGGTAGAACCACAGATTTGGCAGGATTTAGCACTAAGTTATTAGTTCTAGCCCACATTAAAATATAATTTAGGTCATCATTTAGTCTATAACATGTATCCTCCATCATTCCAATACGATTTGACATATATAGTTGTATGTCATCAGCAAAGGCATGCACGCGAGCATGATTAACTACACTAAAGACATCATTAACAAAAATACTGAGTAACAGGGGACCAAGAACAGATCCCTGAGGGACACCTGAAGAAATTCCTCTAAGGCCCGACTCTTTATCATCAACGATAACTTTCTGAACACGTCCAGACAGGTAATTCAACATAAGAATCAGAGCACTATCCGCAAAACCAAATTAATATTTTAATTTTTGACAAAGAATGCTATGATCAACTAGATCAAAAGCCTTAGAAAAATCTAGAAAGCACATGAATGATATATTTCCACAGTCATACTCCGGTCTTAAATCATCAAGTACTTTCAATGCAGCAGTTGTACAACTATGGGCAGCACGAAATCCGGACTGCAGAGGAGATAAAAGTGTATTCGAATTCAAGTACTCCGTAATTTGTGCTGACATCAGTGACTCGAAAACTTTAGCGAGAATAGGAAGTATGCTTATTGGCCTGTAATCATTTGGACAAGAAGCAGATGGAATTTTTGCAACAGTGGTAACCCGACCAATTTTCCACAGCCTAGGAAAGCTAGATGTTGTAATAATATGATGAAATATATGTGTAAGAGAACTTAAAACATAAGGCAGCACAATTTTTAAAAATCGTAAAGATACACCATGTTCGCCAATGGCGTTAGACCGAACTTTCATAACCATTTTACTAACATCAGTTTCAGAGACAGTGGAAAACACAAAACTGCTGGAACAGTGAAGCGAGGGCTGAAGATCATTACCATGAACATTAACAAACTCATTAGCACAAAAGAAATCGTTTAGTACATGAGGGTCCAAATTGCAATCAGATGTACTACGAGAATAGACGCCTAATTTTTTTACATTGTCCCAAAGCTGGCTCGATGGTAAGGAGATATTTAGCTTTCAAGCAAAATAGGATTTTTTGGCCTGCCTAACAGCTAGATTTGCCCTATATCTGGCTATATTATATAAAATTCTGTTCAACGACTTGGGCTTACGTTTCCAAACATTATACGACCGATTACGTTCGCATATAGACTGCTCTACAGCCGAATTGTACCAGGGGCAAGAATTATTTTTAATATAAAAGCTTCTTATAGGAACATGTCTGTTATGAACATCATGCAAAGATGAAAGTAATACATCCAACTTTGCATCAACTGAGGACTGATACCCTCAATCAGTTCAATTTACCAAAGCCAGTTCAGATATTAACGACGGGAAATCCACAGCATTGTAATCTCGATATGTTATGAGTCGAGAACTCTCTTCCCTACTGAGGTCAACATTAACCGAACAAAATAAAAGGTCATGATCAGAAACAAATGAAATTTGATCAAACAGGAGCAATAAGTCATGATCTGATAGCATAAATAGGTCAAGCAAACTTGGGGTATCATTTGGAGAAAAGCGCGTGGGCATTTGGGGGTTAACAACCGATAATCCAGCAGTGCTAATAAAATCACACAGTTCATTACTTAGTTTATTATTAAGGAGCAAATTTACATTTAAGTCACCACAAGTAATATAAAAGTCATAATCAATAACACGGAGTTCAAAATCTTTAAAAAATGGCTCAAGGCTAAATAACCTACTAGGATTGTACACACATGATACAAGAACCTTAATTTTATTGTCATAAATTTCCACATTGATAAATTCGATATTGGGATCATTGGATACGTTGACAATCTTAGCTTTGAGATTATTTTTGCAGTATATAGCAACCCCACCACCTTTCTTCTCCCCCTTTCGACAATGCAGAAAGTGATTATTAGGTTGTCCCAAAAAAAATAAAAATTTGGATTTTCTCGGAAGATCTTTCCTAATTTGGATACTCATAAGGTCAAGTATTTTTGAGAATTTTATCAGATTTTTCGGAAGTGGTTTAGAGGTCGCGCAAACCGATTTTGTACCAAAAATCGAGCTTTTTGGGCTTTTATTGAATTATTCTTGAAAATTGCTAAAAAATCGGTAATTTTTCGGCTTCTGAGTAAATATTCTTAAAGAAAATTTTCCGATCTTTAATTTTATGTGCATAAGTAATAAGTTTCGTCAGGGATTTTGCACATTTTAATACATTATATAACAGTTTTTGTAAATTTTCAACAAATATGAAAAAGAATGCTTTATAACTTTTAAAATTTGTATGAAGACTAAAAAACTAATGATGCAGTTTAAAAGATTATGAAGTTTTAAATAAATTAGCGGAAAAAAATATTATAATTTTCTTTTACCGTTCTCGAGTTATACCCTTTTAAAGCTTTGCACCCGTTGTATGAAATTTTTAGTACTATAGGATTTGGGCATCCGATTTGTTGTAAACTTTAGATTATGAGATTTGAAAATTTATTTATTGTATGTCAAAGCTTAGTTTTAAGTGTTGTCAAGTTGTGGACAGCAAAAAAAGTAGCCAAAAAGCCGTTATCACTAGGTGGCACTGATATGGCTCGAACTAAATTTCATGATTTATTGGATTTGGGGGAACTACAACCCTATTTTTGGCAGAAAGTCTATAGGTTTAGAGATAACAAGTCACAATACAATTAAAATTTTTGTAAACTAATAAGTGGAAGACGCTTGATTGAGATTGAGATAAATTTTATGGCTTGAGATAAAAGCTTTTATGCTAGAGCCCTCTTCCGGTAATTAGCAGCTGGAGAATATGCAACCAAGGGAAGATTATAATGAAATGCTGCAACTGAGCCATTAGCCGAGCTCGCTGGATGATGAAAATTATATACTCTCTAAAAATATGTATTTTTCGAAACCAGCTACAACCTTTCATTCAAAATTCAAAAATTGATGCCTTGCTGAAGTTTACCTCATTTATTTTAAGAGTATATATTAAAAATTGGTACCTATGCCAGTGTCGCCGATACGCTCCTCTCAATGGCCTTAGACTTTTGAAACAATTGTATGATTACAAACGCTTTAATGAAATAGTTGCATGCGAGACTCTGAAAGCCTTTATGGGTCATCAGTGGTACCTTTCCGAGAAGTTGGCTGCCTTATCGTTTTTTGATGAACGTATAGATACCAAAACTTTGCGTTTAATGCTTAGAAACCTACATGAACCAAGTAATAACAACGAATTAGTGAAAGGAAATTTAACAGAAGACATGATTGAAAATAAACACATCAGTGTTTTATTACAAAAGCCAGCCTAACTTTTTTTGAAGCCTGCAACATTTACTGATTTTCTACAAACGGATCCAGAAAAATGGGAAAACAACAAATCATTTCAGGAAGCAAAACACAAAGTTCAACAATTGCAAGTTGTAAATGATGTCGCAGAACGTGGTGTGGCCTTGGCTAATAGTTATATCAATATCACAACTTCTGAAACAGACTTTCAGAGTTTACTGCAGGGGGTAGAGCAGCATCGCAAGAACACTAATAAATGATTTATAACAAATCTATTTTTCTTTGTTTTTAATATAATTGTAATGTATGAGTGGTAAGTAACTATTATTTTATTTGTAAAAACATTTTCTAAATCCAATTATTTAAAGCTTAAACCAATGCAAACCTAGTTCACACCTTATAGTATTATACATTTCATACAATGTGTACAAAGCTTTAAAAGGGTATAACTCGAGAACGGTGAGAGAAAATTCATTTTTTTTTTCAGCTAATTAATTTAAAACTTAATAATCTATTAAACTGCATCATTCGTTTTTTTAGTCTTTATACGAATTTTAAAAGTTATAAAGCATTATTTTCCATATTTGTTGAAAATTTACGAAAATCCGTTATTAAATTGTCAAAATGTGCAAAATCATTGCCGAAACTTATTATTTATGCACATAAAATTAAAGATCGGAAAATTTTCTTTAAGAATATTGACTCAGAAGCTGAAGAAATACCGATTTTTTTACCAATTTTCAAGCAAAATTCAAAAAAAGCCCAAAAAGCTCGATTTTTGGTAAAAAATCGATTTGCGCGACCTCTAAACCACCTCCGAAAAATCTGAAAAAATTCTCAAAAATTCTTAGCCTTATGAGTATTCAAATTAAGAATGATCCTCAAAATTTTTTTTTGAATGGGACACCCTAGTGATTATACCCTTTAATTTTATAATAGCTCGCAGAAACATAATGTTTAAACCATGCTTCCGTTACACATATGACATCAACACGAGAATTCTCAAAAATACATCTTACATGATCAAGTTTTAGTCCATTTAAGCTTCTCGCATTAAAATGTACGATATTTAACACAGCAGATTGATTATCGCTAACACCATAACTTAAGTTATGTTGATTCATACATAAAACGAGAAAAAACTGTTTTAATATTTTGAAAACGCTTCAATAGAAAGAGAAGGTAGAAATATGGGAAAGAAAAGAAAAAACTAGTTAACCTTACAAACATTTTTTGCAAAAAATAAATATTAAAAATTAAAAAAATTAAAAATATAGTTAAAAAAAAATTAAGTTAAATTTTAAAATAATAAAAAGAGAAAATAATGTTTCGTGATAAATCAGCATACAAAATCGTCCAAAAATTTTTTATTGGGCACGTTAACAGCTTCAGATCCTTTTTTAGGTCGAACATACACCTTTCCTCTAGCAGAAATACACTCCAAAATTAACCTTCTAGTTTTTGCTTCACGGCTAATTGAAGTATTTTCCTATTCTCAATGCTTAGGCTTTCGTATATGCGGAAAGTTTTATCGCTGTTGAAGCCAGCTGCACGCATACACACAGTACCCTTGGTCCTTTTACGATATTCAGAAAACGCCTTAAGAGTACGGTTTCTATCAAAGGGTGTATAGAATTTAACGATTACGGCAGTATTAATATCATGTGACGATTTAGGACGCACTCTAAAAATATCACGTATTTGAGGGGCCAAAAACTCAATATGTCGACAAACTTTATTAAATACACTTTTCAGGTTTTCTGAATGTTCAAAAGAAATACCAAAAATAATTGCGTCTGCAGATATGTCCTTCACTGTAGTTTCTTTAGTTTTAGTTTTTATATCATGTATTTCTTTTTTTAGAGACTCGATTTCAATTGTTATTTGCTCAATAGTAGCTAACTCACTTTCAATCAATACAATACGATCCTCTAATTCTTTAGCTCTTGCCTGTATTAGTTTTATTTCACTCTCAATTTTGTTGATGAGTTTTTCTTCCACTGCAGTAAGCTCAATACTAAGCCGCGTAAACACTTGCTCAGAATCCAATTGTATGCGTGCTTCCATGCATTTCATCTCCTCCAATACTGTTGTTATTGTTGCTGTACCGTTATCCAGCTTCTGTGTTTTGAGAGCAGGAGAAAAAGTTTTTAAAGAACTAGGTGCAGAGCGTTTAGCAGCGGGGGAAGGCATTTAGTAGTTCTTCTATCACGTTTTGTGTTAAATTCGTAATGTTTAATAATAAAATCAGTAGTGATTTAATGTTTTGTTTTTAGTTAGAATCAGATTCACTTTTTTGCATAGATTTTATATACAATACAAAGCATAAATTATAAAGTTTAATGTTTTAAAGATTAATCACATTTAATTGATTTTATAATTTTTCTAGTTTTGTTATTAATGAAGAACATCATAAAACCCTTTTTACCTGACCCAATTATGTAAGATGTGAATACGAGGACACATTAGAAGAAATAAATGAATAAGGGCTAACTTTTGAAGATTTTCTGTTTAGGAGTTATGAACATAACATAAAAGTGTTTGGTATCGTTAAAAAAAGGGAATTTCCTGTAGATTGCGATTTTTTTTAGAAAAGGTTGAATTTAGACATCTTGGTAAAACAAAAACTTGGGTAATCCAAATATAAAGGTAAAAATTTCAGTTTTTGCTTAAATGAAAATTTTCACTATTCAATAAAATATTTATTAATAGACATAATGCAATGATTTTTTGGATTTAACTAGAATTTAAGGTCAACAATACGGATACAGTCTGGTGTATCCCTTGTGTCCGTAAAATTTTTCAATAAAAATGTTTTCTTCTTCTTCTTCCTGTAAAGAGACTAACTAAAGAAATATTCTACAGTAATTAATATATAAAAAATTAATTACGATTGTCATTGTCTGACGGTTGCAAAACACTTTCTAACATAAAATTTGAATAAACTTGCTTAACGGCGACTCAATCTCTAACCTACACTTGGTATCCAACTATTGTATGTGAATAAAGCGCATCATAAAACGTGATAATTACTTGTGAAAAAGAGATAGGATTAAGAAGAAAAAGCATTCTAGTTGAGAAATGAATTGTGCATTGGTATTAGCTAATTCTGTCTCTTCTGATCAAAACAATACTTGTGTGTACGTAGTGTGACCAAACTCCAATTTAGTCGCAGTCAACGCTGTGTCGACCGTGGCTCAACTGGTTAAGAGGTGAGATTACGATGCATAGCTTTGATGCTAAGACTGTGAGTTCAAATCACAGTACGACATCAAAAATAAAAAGTTTTTCATATAGAGCAAAATTAACAATATAAAATACTTTGTTCAATTGACACATAAATTAACCACTGACGAGTCCCAGGAGGGGGACGAAACTGCGGCAGTCTGGTGTATCCCTTGTGTCCGTAAAATTTTTCAATAAAAATGTTTTCTTCTTCTTCTTCCTGTAAAGAGACTAACTAAAGAAATATTCTACAGTAATTAATATATAAAAAATTAATTACGATTGTCATTGTCTGACGGTTGCAAAACACTTTCTAACATAAAATTTGAATAAACTTGCTTAACGGCGACTCAATCTCTAACCTACACTTGGTATCCAACTATTGTATGTGAATAAAGCGCATCATAAAACGTGATAATTACTTGTGAAAAAGAGATAGGATTAAGAAGAAAAAGCATTCTAGTTGAGAAATGAATTGTGCATTGGTATTAGCTAATTCTGTCTCTTCTGATCAAAACAATACTTGTGTGTACGTAGTGTGACCAAACTCCAATTTAGTCGCAGTCAACGCTGTGTCGACCGTGGCTCAACTGGTTAAGAGGTGAGATTACGATGCATAGCTTTGATGCTAAGACTGTGAGTTAAAATCACAGTAAGACACCAAAAAATAAAAAGTTTTTCATATAGAGCAAAATTAACAATATAAAATACTTTGTTCAATTGACACATAAATTAACCACTGACGAGTCCCAGGAGGGGGACGAAACTGCGGCAGTCTGGTGTATCCCTTGTGTCCGTAAAATTTTTCAATAAAAATGTTTTCTTCTTCTTCTTCCTGTAAAGAGACTAACTAAAGTCAGAATTTATTATTTTCTGAAAACAATCCCACAATTCCTAAAAATAAAAAAAAAATTCCAAAAATCGGATTTTTTCGTTTTTTGCTGCCATGTCGTCATTTAAAGCGGTGATTGGAAATGACTTACACACTACATTAGGTATCTGTTGGAGTATCTAAAGCCGGTTTCCACTACCCAATTGGAGGCGTGCGAAAATTTTAACTGTGAGTTAAAATTGATATTTACCTCGAAAATATGGCAACTTTGGAAGCGGATGGGGGGGGGGGGGGGGGGGGGGGGAAAGTATTTACAAATCAAAATTTTTTTTACCACAACTCGCATTTATATAAAAAGACCTTCCAGAAAAGTATACATAGTTTATATGTTCAGAAGAAAAATATTTGTCTGGAGCGATAAGAAGTTTGGTGCTTTTTGGGGAAAATATCGCCAAAATTTCCTTTTTTTTTAATTTCTACTTTAACTAATGTAATTTTTGACTGAAACAAGATATTGAACTAATTTTTTATTCAATCAAGAATTTTATTGGCTAAATACCGTTATTTTAAAACGAAAATTGGTTCCAATTTTCTCCCGATATTCGAAAAACTTTGGACCTGAGTCGGACAAAATTTGGAATTTCACATTTTCAAATCGTAATATCTCGGAAACTATTGGAGGTAACCCACACATGTTTTTTGTTCATCTTTACAAGACGATTACTAATATGTTAATTTTTTGAAAATCGGATGAGAAACAAAAAAATGGCAAACACTCAAAATTTTTTATGAAAAAAGTACCCAACTTTGGGCAGCCATTTTGCCGCCTCCAAAGGGTCTGGAAGGTTCAAAATCAAAATTTAAACTTCATTTTATGTCTGTTATGCATGTTCCAAATTTCATTGCAATCGGACCACAAGTTAACAAATGGCCGAATTATTTCCACAAATTTTGTGATTTATCCCACTGTGCAAGGGTGGAGAGTTTAATCAAAATAGCGGTTGTCTACTGTTATCAATCGTGTAACAGGATAATACTGTCACCTACTAGTAACGCATAACTGACCGTCGTCGAGGCTTTGCCAATACTTTGCAGATTGTATTTTTCTGCCTGGGTAGTTTTTGGAAACTGCCTGGGTAGAATTTTGGAAACAAATAAACAACCAAAAAATTTAACAGAACCTACACATAAAAAACAGCCAATCGAATAATCAATGTATTAGATACACTATTAAACAACTCCATACAAAACGACAGTTGTTATATGCTGCAGAAAATATTATTTTCATGATAGGTCAGCGGTAACAAATTTCGGTTATGGATGCATCACAATGAAGTAGTAGTTAAGGTACTTTAAAGTAGTTGAATAGGAAGTATACTTTTGTTAAATCTACTAAATTTTAGTTATATTTGAGATAATTGTTTGGTAATTGAAAGTGACAAATTAATATACAGACATAAACATTACTAACTATATGTAGACAAAATAACTCCCAAAAAAGTTAAATTTTTAAAGTTTTTTCTTAATTTCTTTTTATGCGAATCAAAATCTGCCCATCAGAAATGAACACTTTTCAATTTTCTTAGATATATATTTCTGTTAATTTTAGCAAAATATACTGTTATTTCAATTCAACTAAATTGGAGGCAAACATTGCAAACATTTTGTAGATATCACAATTGTTGCTAGTTATTGCCAACTAAAATTCATTTTGCCAACTAAAATTCATTTACTACGACTCAAATTCTGTTATTACGAATTTCAGACTGTTGGCATAACTTTATATTAGTTTTCATAACAAAGTGCGGTTAATCAACTGAATTTTAGTTACAGCACCCAAAATATTCAGAAATCGAATGTAAATATCGTTGTATTAACTGAATTTATAAGTTTTTAACATGAATATACACTTTTCTATTCGGTTGTTACTTTATTTCTCTGTGTGTAAGTGTTTGAATATGTTATATAAATCGTTGTATTCGCATTACATATTTATTTGATTTGATACCCAATATGTAAATATCTGCTTCGAAAAAACGATAAAAAGATTGGCCGTTTTCTGATTCATCGTAACATTTTAAATTTCATCTAAAATACATTTTTGTAATCGTTAAAATCTGAAAAGTAAACGTACAATAGGTAGTTTTCTTATTAGCACTGCTAAAGAAAGCCACCGCTACGTATGAGTTATATTTTAAGCAGACGATATAACTCATACGTACCGGTACACAATTGCTACAGTTTTGTGTAATAACAAAAACACAAAAGCGTAAAACTATATTGTAAATACTAAAGGGGTGCATGAATGTTTTCAAATCAGTATTTATCATGCTATGATGGTAGTTTGACAATTTTTATACTTAAAATAGCAGAAAACAGTCTATTTAGCTTACATAATTTTTTTCATGGCATATTTTTTTCATCTATGTATATAAATAAGAATTAAATGATGTTCGTTGGTAAGTGCATAAATTCGGAACGGCTAGACCAATTTGCATAATTTTTCATTTGGAAGTTTAGTAATAGTCAGAAACAGACTTGGGATTTTTTCATTAGCATTGGAATTTAGTTAACGAATGCTAATGACAAAAAAATTTCATTATCATTTAATTGTAATGATTTTTTTTTTGGCATTAGCATTTGTCCCACTAATGCTAATGAAATCACACCAATGCCTGAAAAACACTTAATACAATTGAGCAAAAAAAAACCATTTGTTTACAAAAAAAAAAAAAATGGAGTGTAAATTGTAACACCAAATACGGGAAACGAAATGGAACGAGGAAATATCTTTTTACTATCCGATAACATATGTTTATGTTTCTATTATCATGTAAATAAGTAAAATAATGAAATCGCCCTGTGGCTGGTTTTTAAAAAATTGATCACTAATACTAATACTCATATCTATCTCGTTTAGTTTTCGAGATACTGGACAATTTAAAATATCACTATTTTGTAAAATGGCTTGTAGCACGAAAACTAAGCAAGATATCGCAAAACGGACAATATTTTTGCAAACCTTAAAAAACATATCCGCTGCATACAACACAAATGTGTGCAGTGTTCCGATTCCAATCGTTCCCCGTTTCATTCCATATTGTTCCATTTTGGACCAATGTTCCATTTTATTTTCGCAGTGAGTAAATTTTTGTTTTCACGTACGTTTTTGGGTAAACAAATAATTGAAACACATTGTGGATTTTTCAAAAAAAAAAAAAAATAATCTATCGGAATCTTTCCCAGACCTAGCATATTTCCTTTAACTAATTAATTACTAATGGTAGTGAAATTTAAAATCATTATCTTCAATCAGTGAAATTAAATCAATGAAATTCATTACCATTAAAATAAAAAAAATGCTAATGAAAATAATTTAATTACAATTGATATCAATGAAATTGTAATGAAATCATCAATTAATTAGTCCATTCAACTAATTAGTCTCATGTATGATCTGAATATGAGTCTACTTTGAAAAGTTGGACAAGTTGACCAGAAAGTGCAGAAAGTTTTTATTAAATTTTCTCTCAGATCATTTAATTATGTTGATCAATCGCGCTACATGTCCATGTGTTTATTTTTAGGGTTACAGACTTTGGAATATCGTAGAGAGTTCCAGTCTACATTATTTGTTTTTGATATAATTACCGGTACAATAAGTTGCCCTGATTTTCTTGCGTTAATTTCGTTTTATGTTCCCTCTAGAAATCTAAGATATATTGGTCTTTTTAATATTCAACCTCAACGTACTAACTTTGCTCTTAATAAGATGCATCAACCGAATTAATTCGGATCCACCAACCGAATTTTACATGGTGGCATCAGCAGAATTTTTCATTAATTCGGTCAGAGCGGCAGAATTTTATATTATTTCGGGTATACCAACCGAATTTGTAATAAATTTTAATGAAGTCATCAGTTGAAACCGAATTTCTAATTTTGTGTAATTTCGGTTGTGGCAGCCGAACTTCTAATCAATTCGGTTGTGATCTACGAATCCAATTCAATTTTTTTAAACATTAAAAAATATACACAAAATATAATCAAATACACAAATACAACATAAAAAGTATTCAAAAAGCCTTAAAAATAACTTAAACAGCGAACATAAAAATTTGGCTAAAATTTGAAACAAAATATACGAATTAGCACCACAAAGAATTAGCTCTTGCTTAAATACTTAAAAATATATGTTTCTTCTTTATGGAATGTCATAATCCGGGGACAGTCTTTTGTCTTCATAGCAGGATGAAGAAAAAAGTTCTTATGTATCTTTTTGAGATATGTTAGCTTAACTAATGAAAGCTAATTATTGTTAGTGTGCATGTGTTTTGGCAAACATTCAGTTGAAGTTGATAAATCGTAATTTTTTGAAGGTGAAGTACACAGAAGACTAGAACGTGTTATTTTTCTACAAATCGAAACAAAGCTTTACATCTTGGACTCCTAAATTAATCAAAGAGACTTTTAATGATTATATTTCATATACTAAATTAAGGGCCGCTGTAATTTCTTAAAATTAGCATCACATTAAGAGCAGGGACCGTAATCATTATGAGTTTTATAATATGAGTTTTAAGGATGTTATGAGTTTTAAGGATTTTCTTCAATGGTAATGATTATTCTTGAGTAATAATAAAAAAATCCGCAATAATCATTATTTTTGAGCAAAAAAATAAAACTCAAAAATAATCATTATTTATGATTTTTATTTTTTTCGCTCAAAATAAAACTCACTTTCATGTTAGGGTGGGGCTATTAGTGTGGAAGGAAAAAAATCTTCATGGGCGCTTCGCGTTTCTGATTCTTGGGATTGTACTGAGCAAAAAAGTCCACTAGACCATACGTCTACGGTACAGATCGAGCTTCCAGATTTTGACTTAACGGCAAAAAAGAACTATTTTGAAATTAATAATTAACCCCTTAAACCCCACCCACAAATATGATTGATGCATTAATCTGCTAGAGAATCTTCCAAAAAAGAGATTGATACCATAATATTGGATAAGCTCCTCCTCCTTCCTGAGATATGTCCATCCCACACATTGTTACTTTCACAAAATACGGCAAAAAAAGCCCTATTTTTTTAAAAATTAACCCCTTAAACCTCACCCACAAATATGATTGATGCATTAATCCGCTAGAGAATCTTCCAAAGAAGAGATTGATATCAAAACCTTCGATAAGCTCCTCCTACTTCCTGAGATATGTCCATCCCACACATTGAAAGTGAGTTTTATTTTGAGCGAAAAAAATAAAAATCATAAATAATGGTTATTTTTGAGTTTTATTTTTTTTGCTCAAAAATAATGATTATGGCTGATTTTTTTTATTATTACTCAAAAATAATCATTACCATTGAAGAAAACTTTAAAAATCAAAAATTTAAAAATCATGACGGATATGCAAAGATTGTCAAAAAATAATAATAATGGTGCAATAAATTTTTTTTTATATCTCTTCTAAGTGATTGATTTTTTGATTCAAAAAAACGAGCAATAATCATTATTTACGGTCCCTGAATAAGAGGAATATCGGAGCGCTACAAACCCAAATCCTATCCTCGAATACATAATAAACGTCATTCTCCGAAAAAGTGTGCTGAAAGATGAATGAGCAGAAAAAGGTGGTTACAAATGCTCCATTTTGCAGCTTCTTAAAATTGTTACTGCCTATTCTAAGAAATGGGTTCTTAGTAAAAGAAGAAGCAATTCTTTCATATAAATGTGATTTTTTTAATATAATCTTTCGAAGAAAAGAAAGCGTACTTAAAAATTGCGTTACTTTCTGTTACTTATATTACGTGAAGATGTACGCTTTAAATGAAATACATTTAACAAGTACCTTTGCCTTTTCTTTAATATTCTACTCAGAGCTGCTAAAATTCTTTGTTCTTTTCTTCGTACTCTTTCAAACCAGATCTTCTTTTATAAATCTATATTTTATGACCTCTTTTATATAAAGAAAGTATATAAAACGCACAAAATTTGGCTATCTTTCAAAGAAGAAGCACAACCTTTCCCTGTTACGAAAAACACGTAAATCTTCTTGGTATCTTTTGACAAAGTGGTAAATACAAAATATAAATCTCTCTTAAAATGAATACTTGTTTAAAGATATATCTTTCTCTAAAAGAGAATAAAAAAATACTTTCTTTTTAAATGAACATTTATAAGGGAAGTCTCCCAAGTGTGAATTCCTTTTTGGTGGAAATTATAATAAGTGATTGAGGAGAATGAATGAATGGACAAGTGTTTTTATCTTTTTGGGCAAATCTCACATTAAAGGGGGAAAAAAGGAGACAAACTCGTGCGAATCTTTAATACTTTTAGCTTTTCTGTTGAATTGTAGAGAAATAAATTGCCAACCGAATTGAAAAGTGTGTTTTAATGGCAACAACTTATAAACTCAGTTAGTACAACGATATTTACATTAGTTTTAGAATATTTTGGTGTTGAAAATAAAATTCAGTGGAATTAACCGAACTTTGTTGTGAAAACTAAGGTTCAGTTGTACCAAACGACTGAAATTCGTAATAATCGAATTGGAGTCCTAGTAACCAAATTTCAGTGTGCAAATAGCTAAATTGTACTCTATGTGTATGCACAATTTTAAGAACGAAGGAAAAGAATCTGTTATTTTGCGCCAATAATAAAAAAGACAATCCCGTTCATTTTGTTTTCTCTATCACATATATATCCAAATTTTAGTGGAATCGGCTTTCTAACTTTAATACATTATTAAAGAGTGTTCGCAATCTATTAAATCGCAATGAAC
Organism: Delia radicum; assembly: GCA_021234595.1. Taxonomy (NCBI): domain Eukaryota; kingdom Metazoa; phylum Arthropoda; class Insecta; order Diptera; family Anthomyiidae; genus Delia; species Delia radicum. The sequence continues at coordinate 94,843,309 of CM037854.1, read as the reverse complement.
ACGTTTCTTCATTCTTTTAAGGAAATTATAAAATATATTTTATAGTATTTGCAATTATGCAAATGGTAATATTTCAATTAAAATATATGGTTAAAAAAATATGTTTTATTTCAAAAAAATATTTACAAAACTCATAAACTATAATAAAAATATCCAGTGGGGACAACCTAGTTTTATTAAAGATTCTTTTGCGGCAACATAATTGTTGTAAAAATCGGTTGCGTCAACCGAATTTACGAGGCTGCTGCAAACAGAATTAGTTCGGTTGTGTAAGCCAAATATACGAGACAGCAGCAAACGACTTAGTTCGTTTGGAAAATAATTCGGTTGCCTCAACAGGATTTTTATGTAAGTGTACGTCCTATAACCATACAAATGTATTTAAATGTCGACGGAAAAATGTGTTTGGTGCTAAACGAAGAATAGTAAAGAAGAACAAATAATGAAAAATACTATGCATTTTTAAAATATTTAGTCTGATTTCATGACTGCTTGCCAAATACAGAGAAATATTATCTTATTTTATATAGAAATTCATCAATTAGATTAAAATTTTGTTGCGAACACGATTTATTTGTCAAATGTGTTAAGAAATAAATATATTAAAATATATTTTTTGACAATTTGGATAATTCGTTTTTAAGACTAAAAAGTATCATATTTTAGTTGAAGGCTGCAAACGAAAATATTGAGCGGTATAGAAATTGGATATGTAAAAATAATGTTAACTTATAGACTGAGAACTGTAAAGTATTTGGGGATTTAAAGAATTATCGATAAATAATAATTTAATTAATCTTAAAATTTTTTCTCTTAACAACTAATTTCTATACATAGACGAAGTAAGAACTGATTTTATTTTTAGTTGTAAGAACACGGGAAAAAAGAATTTAATCTTAAATTAAAATATAGTTAACATTTTTAAAATTTTAAGAGAAATTGTAAATCTGTCCGGCGTTTTTACAAAATAAAATATATTAGTTTAAATTCTTATGATTTGAATGCTTAAAAAAGTGTTCTCGTTGGGAAAAATACTTTGCATATTATTAATTTTTTTTAAATACACTTTAAAAACTATAACAAAACTTTAGTCCGCCAAGCGATACTTTTGAACTTGCTGATTTATGCTTTCAGTGAACTTCTGCTTTAAAAATATGTAGTTGTTGTAACATAGTTTCTTTATTTTTTTTTTTTTTTTATTTATTTATTTAAATCATTATAAGAACAGTAAGAATGAAATTCTTTTATAGTTCAGTAATAGTATCATACAAAACGGTCATTATTTAAAACATTAATAAAAAAAAATAAATAATAATTTAAATATTTAACTTAAAAATAAAAATATTATCTTAACAAAGTTGAAAATAAATATTTGGCTAACTAGTTTAATGTAAAAAAATGAAAGAAAAGAGAAAAAAAAAAGAGAATTTATTTATTTTAATTGTGTTATATACTTTTTTAATGCTGTCTTGAAGCTGTTTTTTCTCGTGATAGTTTTTAGATACGAAGGAAGAGAATTCCAAAGCATTATAGCGTTAACGAAAAACAACCTATTAGAGTTTAATAGATTACACCTTGGTCGTATTAAATTTAAACACCTAATTGATCTACCCCTAACAAGTTTCTCAGCGAGATATTCAGGTTCCCCTTGATGTAATAATTTATGCAAGAATATAAGATTCCTCATACGAAGATAGTCCACTAAGTCAATCCCCAATATCATCTTACGCCAAGATGAGATATGATCAAAGCGACGTAAACCGTATACATATTTTGTACAATTGCTGAAAGACACCTGTAGCTTGTGTAATGAGCAGGAATCTAATTTGCTATACACCTCAGCAGAGTACGATATTAGTGGAATAATCAATTGAACAACTAACATCCGTTTCGTCTCTGTTGGAGTAGAAGTCGAAGATACTCGCAGGTTACGCAATGTAAGATAAACATTCCTTACAACATTGTTAATATGGTCTTTACATGTTAAATTTGAGTTTATATGGAATCCTAAATACTTAACTTTATGAACATATTTAAGTTTCGCATTACCAATATTTACGGAAGGAAATTGGGAAAAATCTAATGTATCCTTAGTTATTGGTAACACTAATGATTTGCCAGGATTAAGTGTCAAGTTATTATCTGCCACCCAAATTGCAACCGAATTTAGGTCCTCATTAAGGCGAAAGCACATATCCTCTATGAGGCCTAATCGGTTTGATATATACATCTGTATATCATCCGCATACGCGTGTACGCGTACAGATTTACAAACTTTAAAAACATCATTAATAAACATAATAAATAAAAGTGGCCCAAGAACCGACCCCTGTGGAACACCAACAGAAATCCCCCTAAGGCGAGATTCCCTTTCCCCTATGACCACCTTTTGAGCACGCCCAGACAGGTAGTCCATCATTAAAGATAATGCCGATCCAGAAAAACCAAAATAATGTTTCAGCTTAAGACAGAGTATATGGTGATCAACTCTGTCAAAAGCCTTGGAAAAGTCTAATAAACACATAAAAGTTAGATGTCCCATATCATACTCATGTCGTATATCATCAAGGACCTTTAATGCAGCAGTCGTACAACTGTGTGCGGGTCGAAAACCAGATTGTAGTGGCGATAGCAGAGCATTGTTAGTAAGATAATCAGTTATCTGGCTTGACAATATAGACTCAAATACCTTAGAAAACAGGAAGAATACTTATGGGTCTATACTCACTCGGATCTATTGGAGAGGGTACTTTAGCCACTGGAACTACTCGACCAATTTTCCACAAACTAGGAAAGATAGAAGTGGTTATGGAGTGATTAAAGATATGTGTGAGTGGTCCTATAACGAAAGGAAAAATTATTTTTAGAAACCTTATCGACATCCCATCCTCTCCAACAGCATTGGATTTAATATTCATAATTGACCTAAACACATCTCCCTCAGTTACAGAATGAAATTGAAAACTACTTTCGCAACAAAGGGAAGGCTGGATAACACCTGAATTTTGTTGCGTACCTTCCTCCATAATAAAAAAGTCATTAAGTTCATTCGGGTCCATTGTACATTCAGAGATGTCACGTGAGTGAACACCTAAATTCCTTATATTCTTCCACAGCTGTCTAGTTGGCAATGAATTGTCAAATTTACTTGAAAAATATGCACTTTTGGCCTGTCTAGTAACAAGAGTTGCCCTATTTCTAGCAATGGTATATACTAATCTGCTATCAGACGTCGGTCTAGATTTCCAACGACTGTAAGCCCTATTACGTTCCTTAATACTCTGCCTAACCTGAGAAGAGTACCACGGACAAGACCCGTTTCTAACAAAAAAGCTACGAACAGGCACATGTCGTTCAAAAATATCTTGCAAGGTCAAAAGAAATGCACCCAATTTTTCATCAACGGAAGAGTGATACCAGCAATTGTGAATATTTACTGTCGAAAGTTCCGAAACTAAATATTGGCGATCAATAGAATTGAAGTCACGATATGTCACAAGTCTAGAACCTTCATCCCCAGCTAGCACAATATCAAGTGTACAAAACAAAAGGTCATGATCCGATATAAATGAAATCTGATCATATAATTGCAACAATTCCGGATCAGATATCAAAATCAAATCTAAAAGACTTGGTCTACTATTAGAAGAAAAGCGTGTTGGCATGTGATTATTAGTCACCGAAAGACCAACAGAGCTAACAAGATCAAGCAAATCCTCACTTAAGTTATCCCTAAGTAGTAAGTTGACATTAAAATCCCCGCACACTACGTAGCAATCATAATCTATGGCATATTGGCCGATCTCGGAAAAAAGGCTGCAAGCTAAATGTTCTTCTAGGATTATAAACGCAGGATACCAAAACTTTCTTCATATTGTCATAAATCATAATATTCAGAAATTCAACATCAGAGCCCTCTGATTTACAAACAAGTTTTTAATGTAAATGTCAGTTATTTGTAGAACAAATTAAATTTTTCGCTTACTTTGTAGTTCATTTAAAAAAACAAACCACATCAAGTGACTGTTTTATGATTTTACATTAATTTTTTACAGTAGTTTTTTGTTATTTAAAAAAATATATATTTTTTTTTTATTTTTTACTAACATATGGTGTTCATTTTTACTACAATTTTGAGTCATTTTTTAAACATTAAAAAACAAATGACGATGTTAGTTGTATTAACTGAATTGCAAGCCGTCCTTTCTCTAAATGAAATTTCATTTGTTTTTTACTACATTTGCGTGGTTGCGTTTATCTACATAGTTTTCTAAGTGTATTTTTCTTCATCTAATAAACCAAACAAATACTATTTATCATAAATTTCGTATGACTTATGCCCGTTTTGTCAGAACTTGAAAGTGACATAAATATACTTTAGCCGAAATTTGGTACGTTTGGTGTATTTAAAAAGAAAATAGTTTTATTTAAAGGCGGTAAACTAATTTGTTCATTTTTAGTTAACAGAAAATCAATTCTTAGAATAATTTATTCATTTTTTTATTTTTAGTCGAATTGCTAGTCTGTTGTAAGTGCATCAATTGTTTTATCTTGAATTAAATTACAGATCTGCCTTCAAAATGCGGAGAGTTTTGATGTTTACAGTGACACCTTGAGATTCATTGTGATTCCAAATTAGTAAAAAAAAAAAAAATACATCAAAACTTTTAAAAGTTGCAAATAGTTTGAAAAAAACCACAATAATTATTATTTTTAATAAAAATTATAACAAACTAATAATTATTATGTCTACTCATTTTAGATTTTTTGAAATAATCTTATATTACATAAGAGGACATTTAACAGAACTATCGTGCAAAAAAGAAAAATTGCACAGCAAATAAATTCATGAAAAGTTTTTCATCAAAGTTGAAAAATTTTTTTGTCTGAAATTTGTGATTTTGTGCGAAATCCGCCACTCCTATTTTATTTTTAATGTACGCTCACAATATAATATATAATAGCTTTCATGTGTCGGGATCATAATAATTATATTTAATTTTTTCTCATGTTTTTAATTCAAATAAAATAATAGAAGAAGTGTAACATTTAAACTTTAGTTGCGATTAACGACCTCAGAACAAAACTTGTTTGAGCTTTGTGTTGGTTGATCGTATTTATATAATCAAAGAGTACATAACGTTTTTTATGCTTACCAAATGAACTCGGGCGAGGTAATAAAAACATTTTTTTTTAAATTAAGAAAAACAGCAACATGTTGATACAAAATTTTTGCTTAAAACACTCACTTTTATTTTGCTTATATTTTGTTATTTTCTATTAAAATTGAATATACTTTAATTTTATCTTGCTTATTTTATCGTTAAAATTTGAATTAAATTCAAATTTTATTAAATTATATTCAAAAACATTATAAAAATTAATTTCAACTTTTAAATTTCTGAAACATATTTTCATTTGTTCGGCGCGAGTTGACGAACAAATATAAAGAGGGCAGATTAAGAGATACTGAGATGGATAGAGACCCACTGATATAACGGCATATTTCAAGGATTGACGAGCGCGTGAATTCCAATGTTTTGTTTTTGTTTATTTTTTTTTTAAACTAAATGAACGTCACATAAACATAACTGGGAATTTAAAAGGTTTTTAAGATAACAATCAATATTTAAGTATGGAATTGTTATGTAAAGAGCAATTCCATATGAAACGATCAAAATTGGCAAATTTTTGGACGACCCCTCTCCGATTTTAAAATAAATAGTCTCAATCGATTGCCCAGCAAAAAATAATTTACCTACATATTTTTTTTTTTTTTATAGTGACTGGTTTAGTGGTGGTGTGCACCACTGTCATGTGACAAAATTGAAGAATTCTTCATAAGGGACCTCATTGAAAGTAGTTTAAAAAAGCTACTAAAGCGATCGCAACGAGGGATAGCTCGTTGGAAAGGTATTGAATCAGGCTTTAATTGAAAAATAAAATTTTCCTAATTTTTCTCAGAAATTTACCTTTTTTCCCATGAAAATTAAATTTTCCCATGAAAATTAAATTTTCCGATTTTCCACAGAAGCTCCTAAATTTTCCGGCTAATTTTATTTTTTTTGGATTCCTCATAATTTTTGCTTTAAGAATTAGCAATAAAAAAATGGGCCCGACTCCTTGTTTGGACAGGAGAAGAGCATTTAAGAGACCACCTTGTTCTCATTGTTTTTATATTTTTTATAATTGAATTATTTTTAATTATTTAACAAGAAAAATTAGGAAAATTTTATTTTTCAATTAAAGCCTGATTTAATACCTTTCCAACGAGCTATCACCTGTTGCGATCGCTTTAGTAGTTTTTTTTTAAAACAACTTTCAATGAGGTCCCTTATGAAGAATTCTTCAATTTTGTCACATGTCATATGGAATTGCTCTATAGTGACTGGATTAGTGGTGGTGTGCACCACTGTCATGTGACAAAATTGAAGAATTCTTCATAAGGGACCTCATTGAAAGTTGTTTTACAAAAAAACTACTAAAGCGATCGCAACGAGTGATAGCTCGTTGGAAAGGTATTGAAAAATAAAATTTTCCTAATTTTTCTTGTTAAATAATTAAAAATAATTCAATTATAAAAAATATAAAAACAATGAGAACAAGGTGGGCTCTTAAATGCTCTTCTCCTGTCCAAACAAGGAGTCGGGGTATATTTTTTTATTGCTGATTCTTAAAGAAAAAATTATGGGGAATCCAAAAAAAATAAAATTAGCCGGAAAATTTAGTAGCTTCTGTGGAAAATCGGAAAATTTAATTTTCATGGGAAAAAGGTAAATTTCTGAGAAAAATTAGAAAAATTTTATTTTTCAATTAAAGCCTGATTCGAGACCTTTCCAACGAGCTATCACTCGTTGCGATCGCTTTAGTAGTTTTTTTAAAACAACTTTCAATGAGGTCCCTTATGAAGAATTCTTCAATTTTGTCACATGACAGTGGTGCACACCACCACTAAACCAGTCACTATAAAAAAAAAAAAAAAATATGTAGGTACATTATTTTTTGCTGGGCAATCGATTGAGACTATTTATTTTAAAATCGGAGAGGGGTCGTCCAAAAGGTGATCGCTTTCATATGGAATTGCTCTATATACTAATTATGAAAGCCAGTTATTGAACTTTGCTATAAATACAAAGATTTTGTAGAATTCTCGCAACAAATGCAACAAAAAAAAAAAAAAAAAAAAAAACTAGAACAACATCTAAACATAAGGAACAACCAATCGAATAATTAATGTATTAGATGTACTCTTAGAACCTCCATACATACAAAACTACAGCTTTTCGTGTTTTGGTGGAAAAACTAATTTCGTAAAATTTATGTATTATGAAATTTGGTTATTGGATGTATCACAAATATTAGTTAAGATTCCAGAAATTAACTGTTAAATTATAATATGAAAAGAAAAGTAAACCGAATTCAGTTGTCTAAACCGAATTCGGTAGTCACAAGCCCCAATTCGGTCACAACAACTGAATTTACAACCGAATCGATTCGGTTGGATTAAATTTCAGAAATTTTATGAGAGTGTAGACAAAAAACAGCAAAAATAACTGTAATATCTTTAAAATGTTTGCAATACTTAACTTCAGTTCAACGCAAAGTATGTTCTGCTAAAATCAACAGATACATACAGTTGCAGTGGTAACCCGAGTAAAAAAATATATATAGAAAATGATGTAATTTTACATAGACAAATATGTAAATATAAAGCCATATGTGGTACTATATTTGTGTGGATATAATTATGTATAAAATTTCAGTTATTTAACAATATAAAGAAATATGAAAAAATATGTTCCCATATATAAAGGGTGATTTTTTAAGAGCTTTCGGATTTGATTTAAAAAATAAAACACATGAAATTTGGAGAAATGTATGAAATCTTTATCTGAGTCGATAGAACGATCTACATAATTCAATGTTTAAATATTATTTCATGTAAATGTTGACCGCGGCTACGGCTCAAATGGTGATTCATACGCTGGGTTCAATTGTGACATACTCTCTCCAACATATCGCCGGTATCTCACTAACAAATTCTTCAATATTGGCTTCCAATGCGTCAACCGTTGCTGGCTTGACCCTATAGACATGAGCCTTAACATAGCCAGACAAAAAATAGTATAAAGGCGGTAAATCGCACGATCTAGTCGGCCATTTGACCGGCCCCGAACGTGAAATAAACTATTCACCGAACTTGTCTCTCAGTTGGGCCATTGTTTCGAGTGTTGTGTGGCATGTGGCTCCGTCTTGTTGAAACCACATGTCATCTATGTCCAGGTCTTCCATTTTGGGCCCCGAATCGATAGTTCACAATCATCAACAACACTGCATCGTGCACTTTGCACTTTCTTAACCGAGCACGAGTTTTGATAATAAAATATAATAATCTGCAAGCGTTGTTCGTTCGTAAGTCGATTCTTGGTTAATATACAGACCAAACTGAACGTGTTTAACAATAACATGCTACACGAAAACAGCTGTGCTGACAAAAACGTGTTGCCAAAAAGAAAGTTGCTAAAAAATCACCCTTAATTTATATGTACCATATGTAGTTACCCAGGTAGAAAAATACAAACTTTAAAACGTTTTAAAAGCATTTTTCATGATGGTACAAGCGTTTTCAGAACATACCAAATTACAAATTTAAAGCGTTTTGAGAATGTGCAAAATGATAACCCAAATTTACGGTCTGAGGATGGTATTTTATAACGTTCTCAAAACATTGCAAAACAAAATTTTTGAAATGCTTTTTCAAGCGTTAAATAAGTATTTGCAGAACATTTTGGCTTACAGTTATTAAGCGTTATGAAAACGACCCAAATGATAACCGCTTTGAGGGTTGTAATTTTGAACATTGTCAAAACGCTCGAAAGACAAATTTTAAAGATCTTTATAAATTGTTCATAAATACCAATTTACAGTTTTAACGTTCTCTAAGCGTTAAAAAAGCTACAATTAAAGTACTTTGTCATTGTTTTCAACACAAATATCAGAATAATAATTTTTAACAATTTTATATATTTACATTTTGAAAAATAATATTTTTATTGAATTTAATTAAAATATATTTTAAAGTAACAAAATATAAATTAATAAGCTTGAAACATAAAAGTATTACTTCAGGGTTTTAAATTAAGGGAAATGTGATTTAGTATAAAAATATACAATGAAACAATTGCTATAACGCTATTACATAAATAATTATGAAACATGTAAAATATGATTAAAATAATATAAATAAAGTAACAAAACATTGTAATTTTAAATAGTTTAACTAGCGTTTTATTAAGTTTTGAAAAAGTCCTCTAAAATATTGCTTTATCTGTCCTCAAAATATAGTGCTTTATAAAAGATATACAAGGACTATACACTTTATAGAGTCGCTACATTATGGGCTGACCATATTGAGTGATTTATTGAACTCGGTTCATGAAGAGAAAAGCATATAAAAAAATTGCATAAGAAACCGAGTTCGCATATAGATAGACCCCCTTATGACAGTGTTGTTTTTTAATCAGTAAAATATTTTGTAAAAAAAAAAGTATTTCTAAAGTACTATTGGCAAATGTTAGAAAAACGCTTTAACGCAATGGTTTTACATTGGTTTTATTTTATAAACCGTTGTAAATTTTGTACGATAAGAACCTCTAAAGTACTTTTTACAAACGTTGGAAAAACGCTTTGAACCAATGTTTTTACAGTGTTTTTATTTCACAAATATTTGTAAGTTTTGTATAAAAAGTATTCCTAAAATACTTTGTCCGAACGTTCGAATAGCAATCCAAAATAATGTTTTTTAAATGCTTTTTTTTCGTATTATTTGCAATTATCGCTTTGGAAACGCTTTTATTTTAGTACCATCAAAAACAAACGTTTTGAAAACTCTTCGTTTTTTGTACCATCCCAAATTTCTACCTGGGTAGTTATGCGAGAATGTTTTTTATAACAGTATCATATATAATTAAAAATGGTTTTATAGATTTTCATATACAATGAAAACATCTAGAATCAAAAAAAAAAAGAAACAAAAAAAAGTTCTAAGTTCATTTATATATATTTAAAAAGAAACAATTTAAGTTCATTAATAAGTATACATATAATATATTATGGTCCCATGTATAAAAAAAATCAAAGTTTTTTTTACGAATAAATTCTTTAGACCCCAAATAACAACATTTTTAATTTTTGATGTATTTAAAAATCTCTTGCCTGAAATGTGCAAACCTTCACCTCCAATGACAATGCCATTTTAAAGTGATATGTCCCTTTCATATAAAAAGTCCTACCCTTGGGATATATCCCGTGTGTGTTCCTGGACATAGCCCCTTACCCGTAGGGAACTTATAAAAAAATCAAACTCTTATTGCTTCTTGTGCATTTGCAATCAGCCAATTTTCATCTTCAATTGAATTGAAACAATATTTTCTTTTTCCGTTTCCGCTTGGTAGTATTTTTTTCCACAATACTATGCTGACTTCAAGTTGCATATTGGTGTTGTTGTTGATTTTTATTGTAGATGCCTGTTGTGGTTTGCCTGTCAACGTAGATATTTCTGAGTTTTTTATATATGGACTTATGTCAAAAAATTTTAAATTCTTTGAAACTAATTTAATTAATTTGCAATTTTTTCATTTTAGAAAAACGTGTAATATTTTTTGATTTGCAACATCTTAACTCGTTAGGGTGCAAAATTTTAATTTTTGTTATCGTCATGCAAAATAAAAAAAGTCGTCTGAAGAACTCATTTTTTTGTTCTTTGCATTTTTTTGTTTGTGGCTTTTAATTTTTGGATTCCATTTGTTATTCTAAAATCTCATAACACTTGAGAAGTCAATTCAATGCGTGCTTAATTGTCGTGATATCGCCTGAAAAATAAACACATAGTAGTCGAAAAATTAAATGAATTTGTGTTTTTTTCTAAATTTTGGGTATTATTTGTACCGGGACCTGACGTCCCTTCATTTAATAACACATTGACAACAATGGCTAGTTGATGATGCAATCACGCACAATTAGAGATACAGTATTTGGAAAAAAGTAAGTTGTGAGGTAGAAAATTTATATTTCTCTTTAAATATTTAAAATTTTTTGTACTACACTGTACATTGTAAACAAATAGTTTAAAAGAAAAGTTATTAAAGAGATATTTTGTGTGTTTTTGTTGCAATTAATTGCAAATTTCTCTAATTTATCACATTTTGTGAAAATAGTCATTTATAAAGTGTTGCAAAACTATGTTGTCAAATGAAGATAGTTGATTGTGAAGCCATAAAATCAGACGCTAAAATTTAAATTAACGAATATTTCACATAAGAGAAATTTTTTATACTGATTTAAGTTTCCAGTAAGTAAGTTCTTATGACATTGCCTCTATATAAAAGGTCTAAAGTGACTTATTTCAAATTTTTTTTTTTAAAATTATTAGAGCTACAAATATGGGGAAATTTAAGCAGTTGACTGACGAAGAGCGTAAAATAATAATAAATTTATTCAAGGACGGCCATTCTCAAAGATACATCGCAGAAACATTAAACAAATCACAAACTTCTATATGGAAAGTCATTAAAGTGCATAAAAATGAGAACAGAGTTTCTAGAAAATCACACCCTGGAAAGCCGAAAATAACTGCAGAAAGAGTCGACAAACGAATATTGGAAATTTCAAACACCGATGCATTCAAATCAGTCCCAAAAATTAGAGCCCAACTGCTTAATGAAGGCAAAGAAGCCCCTTCAGTGTACACCATTCGAAATAGGTTACGCCGAAACAATAAACATGGACGTGTTGCCCGTAAAATCCCTTAACTAAGTAAAATTAATAGGGCGAAAAGACGTAACTTTTATGAAGAACATGTTTTAAAACCTAAAGAATTTTGGCATAATGTGTTATGGACTGATGAATCTATGATTCGATTAAAATATTCGCACGGCATGGTATACGTATGGCGCAACCCGAAAGAACAACTGTCATACAAATGCACTTTACCCACTGTTAAGTCTGTAGAAAAAGGTTTAATGGTTTGGGAATGTTTATCATTAAATGGCACTTGTAATACTGTAGTGTTACAAGGAAATATTACTGCCGCGGTGTACTTACAAATGTTGGAAGACCTATGCTATTCCTGAGGGTAGACTTCTTATAGGACCAAATTTTATCCTTCAGCAGGATAATGCGCCAATTCACACTGCAAAATAAGTTTCCGAATACCTTCAAAACCAAAATTTATATGTTTTAAAATGGCCCCCACAAAGTCCGGATTTGTCACCAATTGAGAATGCGTGGGCTATCCTAAAAATTCGCATATCCGAAGAAAAATCTTAAAATCTCGATGAGTTGAAGGATTGCATTTATAAAAATTGGAGCAATATATCTGTAGCAGAGTGCTTAAAATTAGTGGACTCTATGCAAGATAGACTAGTTAAATTACCTGCTTGTGATTATGGACACACTGGCTACTAAAGTTTTGACAACTTACTTTTTCAACATAATTTTTTTTAGCTAATTAAGTTTTTTTTTATTTTAACTAAGAGAAAATGTGTTAATTTAAATAAGTTTTTGTCTAGTTTAAGAATATATTATCCGTACAAAATTTTCTAAAATAATTGTATCTGTAGCTAATAAGAAATTAATGCTATTAAACTTTATAATAAATGCTGCTCTTGACAACTTATTTTTTTCACCTACAGTATGTATATTGAGAAAAATACCAATTTTTTAAGTTTTTATCCGATGTTTACAAATTTTATTTAACTTTGAGATATTTGAAAGAAAGTTAGTTAGTCTTTTTCCAGAAAGTTTGCAAAAATTCAAAAACTCAGTTTTTTGCGAATTTTTCAAAAATTCGTCATATCTACAAATTCAGAGTGGGTTATTTATGGTGTTAAAAGATATTTATTATTTTTAAAAAAATTTACTTTTTAATTTTCTTTCATACTGTTATATCAACTCACTCTAAGAACGAGCAAAAACTCCCTTTTGAATAATTATATTAAGTATTCTGACAAACTGTCCTAGGTATGTATTTTTAAGTCTTATCGCATAAGGAAAAAACCCACGATTAATAATAATAACCAGATATATTTTTAAGTGTTATCACATAAGAGAAAAACCCATGATTAGTATTGTAATCTTTTAGTACCTTTCTTATGAAACATAATAAAGATCTAATTATGTGTTAGGGAAAAACAACAGCACCGATAAACAATTATCTACCTGTGTTTGTTTATCAGGATAACACATTTATTATGTAGAGCATAAATAGTATAAATAGAGAAACAATTCATTTGAATAAACAGTTCTGATAATACTACGGAGAAAGAAACAAATTGGCGCAGTCGGTAGGATAACAAACTAGTTTTGTTATCCCTGCAAATAAGAACCTACGGCATACTAACATCCTTAAACGAATATTAAGGATATCAAGTGCTAACGGTATAAAATTCGTAAAAAAGATTTATTGAAAATAAAATCTATAACGAATTATGGCAGTCAACGCAGGAAATCCTAACTTAGCAGCAGCAGCTGGAGGACAATTACGAGCGCTTGACATCAATCCACTAAACTATTTGGAAAAACTACAAGGATTTGATGGTAGAAAAGAAGATTTGTCAACCTTTTGTACCAACGTCGATGATATTTTACCCACACTATTGGCCTATAACGCACAAGCTCAAAGAATGTGCATAAACATCATCAAGTCAAAACTAACTGGAAAAGCTAGAAGAGCAATGGAAATAAATACACATTTAAACAGCTGGACAGAAATAAAAGCAATGCTAGAAACTAATTTCGGAGGATTTCAAACTTCCGATCAATTGTACGAAGAACTGAGAGCAGCACAATATCGAGGTAATGCCCTCGAATATTACAACTTCATATTACATAAGTTAGCAATACTGAATCAAAAGTCCAGACAAGAAGGAAACCTTCAAGATGTTCCAAGAAATATCCAAACAGCTTTAAAAATCTTTATGACAAGATTGCCAGTACACATGAGGACGGTATTATGTGCTTTAAAACCGAAAACAATGGAAGAAGCCATCCATGAATTATCCCAATCAGGATTTCTAACAGAGGAAAAAAGAAAACCTATAACAATGAACAATCATCAAAATAATCAACAACAAAAAGGACAACCCAACAGCAACTCAAACCAACAGCTCAACAGAAATTGGGCACCAAAGATATATAACCCTCAGCATAACCAACAACATAGAGGTAATAACCCTAATTGGCAACAAAGGTTTCACCAACAACAACAACAACATTATGTTCAACAACCACTACCAGAACCAATGGACACAACCACAGCCCAAACTAGAAGACAAAATCATCATCAAACCCCAAGAATGGAATGTAATTGTAAGTGTACAAATTATAAAAATAATGTTGACCAATACAAAAACGAAATTGTAGAAACCTATGAATCAGGAAATTTTCATGTACCAGCCTCTCTGGGGGACAACCCAAACGACGTGGACTTCCCTATATCTTACTTAGAGGACAGACAAGAACTCTTAGAGTACTAATTGACACAGGATCTACTGAAAATTTTCTCAATTTAGACCAATGTCCGCCTAAGTTCATTAAAAAATTAAATAACCCCAGTCACATTAAAACCGCTTCAGGAAATTTTCATATTACCCATGAAGGCACAATTCCCAAAAATACTATTCAAATCCCTTTAAATTCGGACACTACTTTTGGACTCTATAAATTCCATGAATTTTTTAACGGTCTTTTAGGACATCTAACGTTAGAACAAAATGACTCCATAATTAATTACGAGACAAAACAGATTAAAATCAACGGAAAAAACTTTCCCATTGTATTATGAAGGAGATTCAGAGGAAATACTCCCAAAAATTTTAAATCAACTACCAGAACTATTCAATATCGAATATTTAGGTACTAATGACCTATTACGCTTGGACCATCTTAATTCAGAGGAATCAAAGGCGATAAGAATTTTGGTTCAGAATCACGGAGACGTTTTTTATCACAAAGGTGACGATTTGACCTTTACTAATGAGATTAAACACAAAATTGATACTGGACTTTCCGGACCAATCTATAGCAAAACCTATAGATATCCTGTTATCCACACTGAAGAAGTGGAAAAAACAATGAATGAAATGCTAGAACAAGGCATCATTAAACATAGTAATTCCCCATATAATGCTCCTATATGGATTGTTCCTAAAAAAGAGGACAAAGAAGGTAACAAAGAGTGGCGCATTGTCATTGATTACCGCAAATTAAACCAAGTCACTAGAGAAGATAAATATCCTATCCCTAGAATTGATGACGTCTTAGATAAACTAGGACGGGCAAATTATTTCTCAACTTTAGATCTAACTAAAGGATTTTATCAAATAGAAGTAGAACCGAAGGATAGAGAGAAAACTGCTTTTACAACTCACAACGGGCATTTTGAATTTGTAAGAATGCCTTTTGGACTGAAAAATGCTCCGGCGACATTCTAGAGAATGATGAACAACGTTTTAAGGGAACATATAAATAGGATCTGCGTCGTGTACATGGATGACATTCTGGTCTTCTCAACTTCACTACAGGAACACATTAATAATTTGGAAAAAATATTTGAAACCTTGAGGAAAGCAAACCTCAAAGTATCTTTAAAGAAATCAGATTTCTTAAAAAAAGAAACCGAATTTTTAGGACACATTGTCACAAAGGATGGCATAAGCCCTAATCCACATAAAATAGACGGCATAAAACGTCAAACTATTCCGAAAACCATTAAGGAGATACAAAGTTTCCTCGGACTCAGTGGTTATTACCGTAAGTTTATACCTGATTATGCGAAGATAGCTAAGCCTTTAACAATCCGCCTCAAAAAGGATTCAATTATCAATGTAAATGATAAGGACTATAAAGAAGCTTTCGAAAAATTGAAAAAACATATTAATGTCAAACATGGTTCTGAAATACCCCGACTTTAATGAAAATTTTATTTTAACTACAGATGCAAGTAATTATGCATTAGGCGCGGTTTTATCTCAAAAAAACGGACCCTTAGCATTTGCATCTAGGACATTAAATAAACATGAATGCAACTATTCAACTATAGAAAAAGAATTACTAGCCATAGTATGGGCCGTAAAACAATTTAGACATTACCTATATGGAAGAAAGTTCGATCTCCAAACAGATCACAAACCACTCATATGGTTAGCCAGTCTTAAAGAACCTAATTCTAAACTTATCCGATGGAAAATCAAACTCAATGAATATGAATTTAATATATCCCATGTACAAGGAAAGGAGAATAAGGTGGCTGACGCACTTTCAAGGATTAGAGAAACTAACGTCAATAGGAGGGTGAAAGAAAAGACAATCAGATTAGGTGAGAATATAAGCTCTCTTTGTAATAGAAAATATGCCACAATTAGCTCACTGAATAAACATTTAAGAGATATACACAATAGAGAAGATTTAACAGAGGAATCTAGGCCAAGAAGAAAATTGGAAGAACCCCACAGAATAACGATGTTAGACAATATTCCTATTATCCCTGATGATGATAACCAAACCATACATTCTGCCGAAGAGGATAGTATGGACTTATTCAAAACGACCGAGAAATCTTTCCAAAGTTTTTCTAACCAAATTGTCCTTAAAAAGGGGACAGAAAATAATATTGAAAAGGAAATAGTATTCTCAAACAAAAGAACTACATACAATTATGAAAACTTAAATCCTGAACTAATAGAGCAAATATTAGACCAGATTACAGTCTACAAATTAGTAGTTCTTCGTTGTAACAATACCGAAGACTTAATAACACTTCAAGATAAATATAAAGAAAGAAAATCTAATCCAAATAACATTATGGAGACTGATGTGTTTGTATCTTACGAAAATGTAACGGAAAAAAGTTACGAGGAGATAATAGAAATAATAGCAAAACATCATAGACTTGATAATAATCACCCAGGTATAACTAAAACTCATGAGGAATTAAAGAAAATTTATTACTATCCGAATCTGAAAAAGGAAATTACTAAATTCATTAATAACTGTCATATTTGTAATTTTAAGCACGAACGAAACCCTATTAAACTACCCTTTGAAAACACGGAAACCCCAACAGAACCTTTTCAAATTTATCATTCGGATATATATTTCATAAACAACCAACAAATGTATGTCACTATGATAGATAAATTCACAAAATACGCAATGATCGAAGAGATACCCGACAGATCAACTCTTACACTTATCAAAGCCTACCTGAAATTATTTATTTTAATGAAGAAACCCAAAAAACTTATCCTAGATAACGAAAAGGGATTTAGATCACCACTATTTACTGATTTTTTGGAAAAACAAAATATTCAATATCACTTCACAACACCTAATCGACACACAGGTAATTCTGATATAGAAAGGTTTCATGGATCAATGAATGAACAAATACGAATATTAAAAATTAGAGAAATAGAAAATGATATTAATCTAAATATAGATTTACCAGTACAAGCCCTAAGCAATTATAATAATTTACTTCACCTCACTACAGGTAAAAAACCTATAGATTTACATTTTTCTAATAAAATAAACCTTCAGGAGATATTTAAAAGAATGGAGGATAAGAAAAGGAAAATATGCGAATATAGAAACAGAGATAGAGTGGATAAAAAGATAAACTCTAACTATGTGAAGACATACAAGAACAAACTAGATCAGAAAGTAAAGAAAGTTAACGTAAAGAAAACAGACAATAAAAAATACACCAATAATAATCAAGAATTTCATAAGGATCAATTCATTAAACAAAAGAAATATATTTCCAGATCTTTGGAAGTCCTTATCGATCCTATTGATGATCAACCTAGCTGTAGCACAAAAGCTGTTAACAACCGATCTTAATCAAGGAAATGGATTCACTATCATCCAAACAGGAGAGTTATCCTTAATTCAAAATTACTCGAAAATACTACACATATTCAAAACTGAGGATTATTTAACATACATTAAAACATTGGAATTCGAAATAATGACGCTAGATGACGCATATTTACAACATCAGATCGAACACACTAAATTACAATTATTGAGTTTAATACCCAGATCCCGTGCTAAACGAGGACTAATCAATATTTTTGGAACAGGATTAAAATACCTGTATGGTACAATGGACGACGATGACAGGACGGAAATTGAGGAAAAACTTAGAATCAATACTCTTAATAATCATAACATAATTGAACAATCAAATAGGCAAATCAAAATCAATACTCATTTTGACGAACAATTGAAAACATTAACAAATTTACAAAACCAACAGACTAAACTACTTAGACAGAATATGGAATTAATCAATCAAACTAAAGCAGCTTCACGTAAAGGTTACCTCAGATACGAAATTGAACATATCGGGAAATTAATTGAACAAGCCAGAGAATTGCTATTGGCTTCAAAATTGCGAACACTAAACAGGGACATACTAACAGATCAGGAAATTAATGAGTTTAGCATTACATTGGAAAAAATGGAAAACATCGAATTAGATGTTGCGACCCAAATAAAAACATTATTTTTATAATTAAGGTACCTAACATGAATCAAGACAACTATAAGGAGATTGTTATACAACCAATACCTAATTTTAACAAAAAACAATTAACCTTAGTCAATAGAAACTACTTAATGAAAGATAATATAATCTATGAGAAAACTAACAAAATATCTAACCTAAAAGAAGAAAAAGATAATTGTATTCAACACTTATTTAATAAGAACCATATGCATTGTAATTATGAAACCAATACTCTAACAGATGTTAAGGAAATTGGGTTTAATGCTATTATAGTAATTAATGGAAATTTTAAAGTAAATCACACATGTAATGAATTCCCATTCACCTTGAATGGAAACTATTTAATATATATTGAAGACTGTCGAATCTATCTAGATAAATGGTATAACAAGAAAGGCTATTCTAATACAATAATTATACCCAATCCAATTAGAAACATAACAACTAGTGACTCACCATTAACCTTAGAACAACTTCATTATAAAAATATAGAAAATATAAAAATGATCAGAGAGTTAAAACAACACGAAAAAATCCAAAATATATCTATCTCTACTATTGTAATAATCACAATTATCATAATTTGTATCTACATTTATATCAAAATCCGAAATAGGAATATTAGGCAAAATGGAGTTACTATTAACCTACCCTCAATCCCTTTGGGAACCGGGCAAGCATCTTCGTCTGGGGGTGTTATATCAACTCACTCTAA
The DNA here is from genome assembly GCA_021234595.1 of Delia radicum. Taxonomy (NCBI): domain Eukaryota; kingdom Metazoa; phylum Arthropoda; class Insecta; order Diptera; family Anthomyiidae; genus Delia; species Delia radicum. Next base: position 94,824,023 of record CM037854.1, on the reverse strand, counting down.
GAACGAGCAAAAACTCCCTTTTGAATAATTATATTAAGTATTCTGACAAACTGTCCTAGGTATGTATTTTAAGTCTTATCGCATAAGGAAAAAACCCACGATTAATAATAATAACCAGATATATTTTAAGTGTTATCACATAAGAGAAAAACCCATGGTTAGTATTGTAATCTTTTAGTACCTTTCTTATGAAACATAATAAAGATCTAATTATGTGTTAGGGAAAAACAACAGCACCGATAAACAATTATCTACCTGTGTTTGTTTATCAGGATAACACATTTATTATGTAGAGCATAAATAGTATAAATAGAGAAACAATTCATTTGAATAAACAGTTCTGATAATACTACGGAGAAAGAAACAAATTGGCGCAGTCGGTAGGATAACAAACTAGTTTTGTTATCCCTGCAAATAAGAACCTACGGCATACTAACATCCTTAAACGAATATTAAGGATATCAAGTGCTAACGGTATAAAATTCGTAAAAAAGATTTATTGAAAATAAAATCTATAACGAATTATGGCAGTCAACGCAGGAAATCCTAACTTAGCAGCAGCAGCAGCAGCTGGAGGACAATTACGAGCGCTTGACATCAATCCACTAAACTATTTGGAAAAACTACAAGGATTTGATGGTAGAAAAGAAGATTTGTCAACCTTTTGTACCAACGTCGATGATATTTTACCCACACTATTGGCCTATAACGCACAAGCTCAAAGAATGTGCATAAACATCATCAAGTCAAAACTAACTGGAAAAGCTAGAAGAGCAATGGAAATAAATACACATTTAAACAGCTGGACAGAAATAAAAGCAATGCTAGAAACTAATTTCGGAGGATTTCAAACTTCCGATCAATTGTACGAAGAACTGAGAGCAGCACAATATCGAGGTAATGCCCTCGAATATTACAACTTCATATTACATAAGTTAGCAATACTGAATCAAAAGTCCAGACAAGAAGGAAACCTTCAAGATGTTCCAAGAAATATCCAAACAGCTTTAAAAATCTTTATGACAAGATTGCCAGTACACATGAGGACGGTATTATGTGCTTTAAAACCGAAAACAATGGAAGAAGCCATCCATGAATTATCCCAATCAGGATTTCTAACAGAGGAAAAAAGAAAACCTATAACAATGAACAATCATCAAAATAATCAACAACAAAAAGGACAACCCAACAGCAACTCAAACCAACAGCTCAACAGAAATTGGGCACCAAAGATATATAACCCTCAGCATAACCAACAACATAGATGTAATAACCCTAATTGGCAACAAAGGTTTCACCAACAACAACAACAACATTATGTTCAACAACCACTACCAGAACCAATGGACACAACCACAGCCCAAACTAGAAGACAAAATCATCATCAAACCCCAAGAATGGAATGTAATTGTAAGTGTACAAATTATAAAAATAATGTTGACCAATACAAAAACGAAATTGTAGAAACCTATGAATCAGGAAATTTTCATGTACCAGCCTCTCTGGGGGACAACCCAAACGACGTGGACTTCCCTATATCTTACTTAGAGGACAGACAAGAACTCTTAGAGTACTAATTGACACAGGATCTACTGAAAATTTTCTCAATTTAGACCAATGTCCGCCTAAGTTCATTAAAAAATTAAATAACCCCAGTCACATTAAAACCGCTTCAGGAAATTTTCATATTACCCATGAAGGCACAATTCCCAAAAATACTATTCAAATCCCTTTAAATTCGGACACTACTTTTGGACTCTATAAATTCCATGAATTTTTTAACGGTCTTTTAGGACATCTAACGTTAGAACAAAATGACTCCATAATTAATTACGAGACAAAACAGATTAAAATCAACGGAAAAACTTTCCCATTGTATTATGAAGGAGATTCAGAGGAAATACTCCCAAAAATTTTAAATCAACTACCAGAACTATTCAATATCGAATATTTAGGTACTAATGACCTATTACGCTTGGACCATCTTAATTCAGAGGAATCAAAGGCGATAAGAATTTTGGTTCAGAATCACGGAGACGTTTTTTATCACAAAGGTGACGATTTGACCTTTACTAATGAGATTAAATACAAAATTGATACTGGACTTTCCGGACCAATCTATAGCAAAACCTATAGATATCCTGTTATCCACACTGAAGAAGTGGAAAAACAAATGAATGAAATGCTAGAACAAGGCATCATTAAACATAGTAATTCCCCATATAATGCTCCTATATGGATTGTTCCTAAAAAAGAGGACAAAGAAGGTAACAAAGAGTGGCGCATTGTCATTGATTACCGCAAATTAAACCAAGTCACTAGAGAAGATAAATATCCTATCCCTAGAATTGATGACGTCTTAGATAAACTAGGACGGGCAAATTATTTCTCAACTTTAGATCTAACTAAAGGATTTTATCAAATAGAAGTAGAACCGAAGGATAGAGAGAAAACTGCTTTTACAACTCACAACGGGCATTTTGAATTTGTAAGAATGCCTTTTGGACTGAAAAATGCTCCGGCGACATTCTAGAGAATGATGAACAACGTTTTAAGGGAACATATAAATAGGATCTGCGTCGTGTACATGGATGACATTCTGGTCTTCTCAACTTCACTACAGGAACACATTAATAATTTGGAAAAAATATTTGAAACCTTGAGGAAAGCAAACCTCAAAGTATCTTTAAAGAAATCAGATTTCTTAAAAAAAGAAACCGAATTTTTAGGACACATTGTCACAAAGGATGGCATAAGCCCTAATCCACATAAAATAGACGGCATAAAACGTCAAACTATTCCGAAAACCATTAAGGAGATACAAAGTTTCCTCGGACTCAGTGGTTATTACCGTAAGTTTATACCTGATTATGCGAAGATAGCTAAGCCTTTAACAATCCGCCTCAAAAAGGATTCAATTATCAATGTAAATGATAAGGACTATAAAGAAGCTTTCGAAAAATTGAAAAACATATTAATGTCAAACATGGTTCTGAAATACCCCGACTTTAATGAAAATTTTATTTTAACTACAGATGCAAGTAATTATGCATTAGGCGCGGTTTTATCTCAAAAAAAACGGACCCTTAGCATTTGCATCTAGGACATTAAATAAACATGAATGCAACTATTCAACTATAGAAAAAGAATTACTAGCCATAGTATGGGCCGTAAAACAATTTAGACATTACCTATATGGAAGAAAGTTCGATCTCCAAACAGATCACAAACCACTCATATGGTTAGCCAGTCTTAAAGAACCTAATTCTAAACTTATCCGATGGAAAATCAAACTCAATGAATATGAATTTAATATATCCCATGTACAAGGAAAGGAGAATAAGGTGGCTGACGCACTTTCAAGGATTAGAGAAACTAACGTCAATAGGAGGGTGAAAGAAAAGACAATCAGATTAGGTGAGAATATAAGCTCTCTTTGTAATAGAAAATATGCCACAATTAGCTCACTGAATAAACATTTAAGAGATATACACAATAGAGAAGATTTAACAGAGGAATCTAGGCCAAGAAGAAAATTGGAAGAACCCCACAGAATAACGATGTTAGACAATATTCCTATTATCCCTGATGATGATAACCAAACCATACATTCTGCCGAAGAGGATAGTATGGACTTATTCAAAACGACCGAGAAATCTTTCCAAAGTTTTTCTAACCAAATTGTCCTTAAAAAGGGGACAGAAAATAATATTGAAAAGGAAATAGTATTCTCAAACAAAAGAACTACATACAATTATGAAAACTTAAATCCTGAACTAATAGAGCAAATATTAGACCAGATTACAGTCTACAAATTAGTAGTTCTTCGTTGTAACAATACCGAAGACTTAATAACACTTCAAGATAAATATAAAGAAAGAAAATCTAATCCAAATAACATTATGGAGACTGATGTGTTTGTATCTTACGAAAATGTAACGGAAAAAAGTTACGAGGAGATAATAGAAATAATAGCAAAACATCATAGACTTGATAATAATCACCCAGGTATAACTAAAACTCATGAGGAATTAAAGAAAATTTATTACTATCCGAATCTGAAAAAGGAAATTACTAAATTCATTAATAACTGTCATATTTGTAACTTTAAGCACGAACGAAACCCTATTAAACTACCCTTTGAAAACACGGAAACCCCAACAGAACCTTTTCAAATTTATCATTCGGATATATATTTCATAAACAACCAACAAATGTATGTCACTATGATAGACAAATTCACAAAATACGCAATGATCGAAGAGATACCCGACAGATCAACTCTTACACTTATCAAAGCCTACCTGAAATTATTTATTTTAATGAAGAAACCCAAAAAACTTATCCTAGATAACGAAAAGGGATTTAGATCACCACTATTTACTGATTTTTTGGAAAAACAAAATATTCAATATCACTTCACAACACCTAATCGACACACAGGTAATTCTGATATAGAAAGGTTTCATGGATCAATGAATGAACAAATACGAATATTAAAAATTAGAGAAATAGAAAATGATATTAATCTAAATATAGATTTACCAGTACAAGCCCTAAGCAATTATAATAATTTACTTCACCTCACTACAGGTAAAAAACCTATAGATTTACATTTTTCTAATAAAATAAACCTTCAGGAGATATTTAAAAGAATGGAGGATAAGAAAAGGAAAATATGCGAATATAGAAACAGAGATAGAGTGGATAAAAAGATAAACTCTAACTATGTGAAGACATACAAGAACAAACTAGATCAGAAAGTAAAGAAAGTTAACGTAAAGAAAACAGACAATAAAAAATACACCAATAATAATCAAGAATTTCATAAGGATCAATTCATTAAACAAAAGAAATATATTTCCAGATCTTTGGAAGTCCTTATCGATCCTATTGATGATCAACCTAGCTGTAGCACAAAAGCTGTTAACAACCGATCTTAATCAAGGAAATGGATTCACTATCATCCAAACAGGAGAGTTATCCTTAATTCAAAATTACTCGAAAATACTACACATATTCAAAACTGAGGATTATTTAACATACATTAAAACATTGGAATTCGAAATAATGACGCTAGATGACGCATATTTACAACATCAGATCGAACACACTAAATTACAATTATTGAGTTTAATACCCAGATCCCGTGCTAAACGAGGACTAATCAATATTTTTGGAACAGGATTAAAATACCTGTATGGTACAATGGACGACGATGACAGGACGGAAATTGAGGAAAAACTTAGAATCAATACTCTTAATAATCATAACATAATTGAACAATCAAATAGGCAAATCAAAATCAATACTCATTTTGACGAACAATTGAAAACATTAACAAATTTACAAAACCAACAGACTAAACTACTTAGACAGAATATGGAATTAATCAATCAAACTAAAGCAGCTTCACGTAAAGGTTACCTCAGATACGAAATTGAACATATCGGGAAATTAATTGAACAAGCCAGAGAATTGCTATTGGCTTCAAAATTGCGAACACTAAACAGGGACATACTAACAGATCAGGAAATTAATGAGTTTAGCATTACATTGGAAAAAATGGAAAACATCGAATTAGATGTTGCGACCCAAAATAAAAACATTATTTTTATAATTAAGGTACCTAACATGAATCAAGACAACTATAAGGAGATTGTTATACAACCAATACCTAATTTTAACAAAAAACAATTAACCTTAGTCAATAGAAACTACTTAATGAAAGATAATATAATCTATGAGAAAACTAACAAAATATCTAACCTAAAAGAAGAAAAAGATAATTGTATTCAACACTTATTTAATAAGAACCATATGCATTGTAATTATGAAACCAATACTCTAACAGATGTTAAAGAAATTGGGTTTAATGCTATTATAGTAATTAATGGAAATTTTAAAGTAAATCACACATGTAATGAATTCCCATTCACCTTGAATGGAAACTATTTAATATATATTGAAGACTGTCGAATTTATCTAGATAAATGGTATAACAAGAAAGGCTATTCTAATACAATAATTATACCCAATCCAATTAGAAACATAACAACTAGTGACTCACCATTAACCTTAGAACAACTTCATTATAAAAATATAGAAAATATAAAAATGATCAGAGAGTTAAAACAACACGAAAAAATCCAAAATATATCTATCTCTACTATTGTAATAATCACAATTATCATAATTTGTATCTACATTTATATCAAAATCCGAAATAGGAATATTAGGCAAAATGGAGTTACTATTAACTTACCCTCAATCCCTTTGGGAACCGGGCAAGCATCTTCGTCTGGGGGTGTTATATCAACTCACTCTAAGAACGAGCAAAAACTCCCTTTTGAATAATTATATTAAGTATTCTGACAAACTGTCCTAGGTATGTATTTTTAAGTCTTATCGCATAAGGAAAAAACCCACGATTAATAATAATAACCAGATATATTTTTAAGTGTTATCACATAAGAGAAAAACCCATGATTAGTATTGTAATCTTTTAGTACCTTTCTTATGAAACATAATAAAGATCTAATTATGTGTTAGGGAAAAACAACAGCACCGATAAACAATTATCTACCTGTGTTTGTTTATCAGGATAACACATTTATTATGTAGAGCATAAATAGTATAAATAGAGAAACAATTCATTTGAATAAACAGTTCTGATAATACTACGGAGAAAGAAACAAACGTTTTTTTTTTATTAATTTTATATCAGGATCTAAAATTATACACACAAATTTTCAATTTCGCAAATCTGTAACCTAAAAGTGCAAAAAACACAATTTTCTGTCTTATTCGGGACATTACTACGTCGCAAATAAGTGGTAGTTTTAGAAGCCGTAGCGAGTTTCAAGTAAAAGTGGATATTCGTGGTGTGGTAAAGTTCCGAATATTGCGAAAAAAAAGTGTTTTTTGCAGTTGTTGGTAAGATTGTCACAAAATAGTGATGACTTGGATTAAATCTGATTATAAGTTCAGATTCAGAGCACCAAAGACAATTTAAAAAATATACCCGGACTATGGATTTAAAATTAGTGTGTATTGAATAAAATTGAAAATTTTACTTTTTAAGGAAAATAATATGAGCATTCCTTACTAAAATCTAAGTATTTTTCGAATCCATAGGGAACCCACTCTAAATTTTAGATACAAGACAATTTGATCAATAACTATAAACTGTTTAAGAAAAAGCAAAGATGTAGCTTTTGAAGTTTGTTTCGCGAAATATTTAAAAATTTAATACAGCACATATATTATAGGAACGTTGAATATCGATGTGTATATTTTTAACGATATCCGTAGTCACATATCTGAAGACCGTATCGAAAATTTTGGAACGACTCTAAATATATACATATAAGCTACTAAACTATAGGCCAATAGGGTATCAAATGAAACGAATTCAACGAAATCAAATGAAACCAATACCACATTTGCACAGCAATTTGGTGTTTATCGAGGGGTTGTCTGAGCTTTTTTAATTTTCGTAATCGTTTGACTTTAACACGACTTCTCCCGAAGAGCTTTTGTAACCTATATTTTAATTATTTGTAATAAGTGGAGAACCACAGTATATTCAATATGGGTATAGATTAGATTAGATTAGATTAGAATAACTTTATTGAGTATATAAAAAACAAATAAAGCAGTAAGAGGCATTGACATAGTTTCGTCAGCCTATATAATTACAAATGTGTTATAACAATATTTCATTGTTTCATAAGCTTTAAGCTTCAAATTCTGTAAGCAAAAATTTTCGGTAACTTAAGGCATTTATGATATAATTTGCTAGGTTTTTCCAGTTACAACCGTCGCATGTTCCGTTTAATAAACTTATTAGCGTATTTTGATCAAAATTATTTTTTCCGAAAAAACGAACCCTAAATTCTCTTAGTATCGGGCATGTTCCCATAAAGTGTAATAAATTTTCATCTTCGCCCATATTACATAAATTGCAGATAGAAGAGGTGTTATTATTAAACATACATTTTCTTAGCGGCAGCGTGTCACATCGCGCTTTAATAATTGCAGATATTTCGTTTATTGACAAATTTTCTTCAAGTATGTATGTCAAACCCATAGCAGGAGTGAGGTGCTTGTAAATACGAGTATTACTTGCTGTAGCAAGCTCTTCCATTTCAGAATGTTTGCTACTTCGAAGTTCGAACACAATTTCTAAACACTGGTTAATCCACTCATTCATAGATAGATCCACATCAAAACGTATATTAAAATGCTCACCAATTTCATTAATTTCCTTCGCCCAAAAAATGTTTTTCTGAAGAACTAGCTTTGATAATTTATGTGGTAACCTTTCCGTACTATAGTTATACAATGTTTTAGTCAAATAATTAAGATGAAGACATAATGTATATAAATGTCTTTCTGTAGCTCCAGTTTCTAAAGCCAGTGCATAATTAGGTGTGAAATCCGGTATTTTCAATATTCTTTTAAGA
>CM037854.1:94772565-94815455 GCA_021234595.1 Delia radicum | reverse complement strand
CAGTAAATGAATTCTTAGATCTTGGTATTTTAGTTGATCCGAAACTTAACTTTATAAAACATATTACTATGATGACAAATAAAGCTCGTGGCGTGCTTGGTTTTATTAAACGATGGGCGAAAGAGTTTGTTGATCCAAATATAACAAAACAATTATATACATCTCTAGTTAGACCAATTATGGAATACGGATCAATTATCTGGGATCCTGACGCTGAAATTTACAACAGCCGCATTGAATCTATTCAAAAACAATTTCTTCTGTTTTGCTTAAGGAGTTCTTTTCCTAATCGTGTTGAAGATCTTCCGTCATACTCCATTAGATTATCAATAATTAAACTGCCAAAACTTAAAAGCCGTAGAATAATGCTTAATGTTGTATTCTTAGCCAATCTGCTTAAGGGAAATACTACCTCTGACTTTCTGCTGGGCAATATCAACTTTAACGTTCCCCAACGACCGACTCGTAATTATACTCCAATATACCTTCAAGCTGTACAAACGAACTACGCTAATACCGATCCTTATAGAAGACTATGTCTGCAATTTATTGATATGTACGATTTTTTTGATTATTCTGCCAACATTAGTCTTATGAAGCGTAATATAATTTTGTTTTTAAATACTCAGAATTAAATTTATTATTATTATTATACTTTTTTATTATTTAATATTATAGTCTGTAAGGATGTAATTCCATAGACTCAAAATAAAAATAAAATAAAAAAAAAAAAAAAATGTCATAAGAACTTACTTACTGGAAACTTAAATCAGTATAAAAAATTTCTCTTATGTGAAATATTCGTTAATTTAAATTTTAGTGTCTGATTTGATGGCTTCACAATCAACTATCTTCATTTGACAACTTATTTTTGCAACACTTTATAAATGACTATTTTCACAAAATGTTGATAAATTAAAGAAATTTGCAATTAATTGCAACAACAACACACAAAATATCTCTTTAATAACGGTTCTTTTAAACTATTTGTTTACAATGTACAGTGTAGTACAAAAAATTTTAAATATTTAAAGAGAAATATAAATTTTCTACCTCACAACTTACTTTTTCCACCTACTGTATCTCTAATGGTGCGTGATTGCATCATCAACTAGCCATTGTTGTCAATGTGTTATTAAATGAAGGGACGGTCAGGTCCCGGTACAAATAATACCCAAAATTTAGAAAAAAACACAAATTCATTTAATTTTTCGACTACTATGTGTTTATTTTCAGGCTATATCACGACAATTAAGCACGCATTGAATTGACTTCTCAAGTGTTATGAGATTTTAGAGTAACAAATGGAATCCAAAAGTTAAAAGCCACAAACAAAAAAAATGCAAAGAACAAAAAAATTAGTTCTTCAGACTACTTTTTTTATTTTGCATGACGATAACAAAAATTAAAATTTTGCACCCTAACGAGTTAAGATGTTGCAAATCAAAAAATATTACACGTTTTTCGAAAATGAAAAAAATGCAAATTAATTAAATTAGTTTCAAAGAATTTAAAATTTTTTGACATAAGTCCATATATAAAAAACTCGGAAATATCTACGTTGACAGGCAAACCACAACAGGCATCTGCAATAAAAATCAACAACAACACCAATATGCAACTTGAAGTCAGCATAGTATTGTGGAAAAAAATACTACCAAGCGGAAACGGAAAAAGAAAATATTGTTTCAATTCAATTGAAGATGAAAATTGGCTGATTGCAAATGCACAAGAAGCAATAAGAATTTGATTTTTTTATAAGTTCCCTACGGGTAAAGGGCTATGTCCAGGAACACACACGGGATATATCCCAAGGTGGCGGTAACACATCCTGGGTAGGACTTTTTATATGAAAGGGACATATCACTTTAAAATGGCATTGTCATTGGAGGTGAAGGTTTGCACATTTCAGGCAAGAGATTTTTAAATACATCAAAAATTAAAAATGTTGTTATTTGGGGTCTAAAGAATTTATTCGTAAAAAAAACTTTGATTTTTTTATACATGGGACCATAATATATTATATACTTATTAATGAACTTAAATTGTTTCTTTTTAAATATATATAAATGAACTTAGAACTTTTTTTTTTTTTTTTTTTTGATTCTAGATGTTTTCATTGTATATGAAAATCTATAAAACCATTTTTAATTATATATGATAATGTTATAAAAAACTTTCTCGCTTAACTAACTACATATGGTACATATAAATTAAGGGTGATTTTTAGCAACTTTCTTTTTGGCAACACTGTTTTTGTCAGCACAGCTGTTTTCGTGTAGCATGTTACTGTTAAACACGTTCAGTTTGGTCTGTATATTAACCAAGAATCGACTTATAAACGAACAAAGCTTGCAGATTATTATATTTTATTATCAAAACTCGTGCTCGGTTAAGAAAGTGCAAAGTGCACGATGCACTTCAATTTATGGTCAGTTTGAAAGACCTTCTGAGATGGCTATTCGAAATCTTGTGACTAAATTTCGCACCAAATTCACATTACTAGACATTAAGCCACCAACATGCATACGTAGAGTGCGGACGAATTAAAATATCGCAGCTGTGTTCGCCAGTGTTGCTGATGATTGTGAACTATCGATTCGGTGTCCAAAATGGAAGACCTGGAAATAGATGACATGTGGTTTCAACAAGACGGAGCGACATGGCACACAACACTCGAAACAATGGCCCAACTGAGAGACAAGTTCGGTGAATAGTTTATTTCATGTTCGCGGCCGGTCAAATGGCCGACTAGATCGTGCGATTTACCGCCTTTATACTATTTTTTGTCTGGCTATGTTAAGGCTCATGTCTATAGGGTCAAGCCAGCAACGGTTGACGCATTGGAAGCTAATATTGAAGAATTTGTTAGTGAGATACCGGCGATATGTTGGAGAGAGTATGTCACAATTGAACCCAGCGTATGAACCACCATTTGAGCCGTAGCCGCGGTCAACATTTACATGAAATAATATTTAAACATTGAATTATGTAGATCGTTCTATCGACTCAGATAAAGATTTCATACATTTCTCCAAATTTCATGTGTTTTATTTTTTAAATCAAATCCGAAAGCTCTTAAAAAATCACCCTTTATATATGGGAACATATTTTTTCATATTTCTTTATAATGTTAAATAACTGAAATTTTATACATAATTATATCCACACAAATATAGTACCACATATGGCTTTATATTTACATATTTGTCTATGTAAAATTACATCATTTTCTATATATATTTTTTTACTCGGGTTACCACTGCAACTGTATTTATCTGTTGATTTTAGCAGAACATACTTTGCGTTGAACTGAAGTTAAGTATTGCAAACATTTTAAAGATATTACAGTTATTTTTGCTGTTTTTTGTCTACACTCTCATAAAATTTCTGAAATTTAATCCAACCGAATCGATTCGGTTGCTGAAACCTCGTAAATTCAGTTTTTGTGACCGAATTGGGGCTTGTGACAACCGAATTCGGTTGAGACAACTGAATTCGGTTTACTTTTCTTTTCATATTATAATTTAACAGTTAATTTTTGGAATCTTAACTAATATTTGTGATACATCCAATAACCAAATTTCATAATACATAAATTTTACGAAATTAGTTTTTCCACCAGAACACGAAAAGCTGTAGTTTTGTATGTATGGAGGTGTTTAAGAGTACATCTATTACATTAATTATTCGATTGGTTGCTCCTTAAGTTTAGATGTTGTTCTAGTTTTTTTTTTTTTTTTTTTTTTTTTGTTGCATTTGTTGCGAGAATTCTACAAAATCTTTGTATTTATAGCAACGTTCAATAACTGGCTTTCATAATTTTTTTTTTTTTTTTAAAGAGAGGCAACACTCAGGAAATACTTCCTATATTTAGTGTGTTGCTTTCTTTGGAAAGGGATAGTATAGAGATGAAAGGTGGGGAAAGATGAAGGGCTTCAGACATGGCAACACTGTAATTGCGCGAGATGATAAGTCTTAGAACAGTTGTTGCTCGCCACCTGATGGAGAGTTGGCGAAAAAAAAAAAAAAAAAAAGTGAGTGTTTTAAGCAACAATTTTGTATCAACATGTTGCTGTTTTTCTTAATTTAAAAAAAAATGTTTTTATTACCTCGCCCGAGTTCATTTGGTAAGCATAAAATGTATGTTATGTACTCTTTGATTATATAAATATGATCAACCAACACAAAGCTCAAACAAGTTTTGTTCTGAGGTTGTAAATCGAAACTAAAGTTTAAATGTTACACTTCTTCTATTATTTTATTTGAATTAAAAACATGAGAAAAAATTAAATATAATTATTATGATCCCGACACATGAAATCTATTATATATTATATTGTGAGCGTACATTAAAAATAAAATAGGAGTGGCGGATTTCGCACAAAATCACAAATTTCAGACAAAAAAATTGTTCAACTTTGATGAAAAACTTTTCATAAATTTATTTGCTGTGCAATTTTTCTTTTTTGCACGATAGTTCTGTTAAATGTCCTCTTATGTAATATAAGATTATTTCAAAAAATCTAAAATGAGCCATAATAATTATTGTGGTTTTTTTTCAAACTATTTGCAACTTTTAAAAGTTTTGATGTATTTTTTTTTTACTTATTTGGAATCACAATGAATCTCAAGGTGTCACTGTAAACATCAAAACTCTCCGCATTTTGAAGGCAGATCTGTAATATAATTCAAGATAAAACAATTGATGCACTTACAACAGAATAGCAATTCGACTAAAAATAAAAAAATTTATAAATTATTCTAAGAATTGGTTTTCTGTTAACTAAAAATGAACAAATTAGTTTACCGCCTTTAAATAAAACTATTTTCTTTTTAAATACACCAAACGTACCAAATTTCGGTTAAAGTATATTTATGTCACTTTCAAGTTCTGACAAAACGGGCATAAGTCATACGAAATTTATGATAAATAGTATTTGTTTGGTTTATTACATGAAGAAAAATACACTTAGAAAACTATGTAGGTAAACGCAACCACGCAAGTGTAGTAAAAAACAATTAAATTTCATTTAGAGAAAGGACGGCTTGCATTTCAGTAAATACAACTAACATCGTCATTTGTTTTTTAATGTTTGAAAAATTACTCAAAATTGTAGTAAAAATTAACCACATATGTTAGTAAAAAATAAAAAAAAAAAAAATATTTTTTTTTTATATAACAAAAAACTACTGTAAAAAATTAATGTAAAATCATAAAACAGTCACTTGATGTGGTTTGTTTTTTTAAATGAACTACAACGTAAGCGAAAAATTTAATTTGTTCTACAAATAACTGACATTTACATTAAAAATAAAGAAACTATGTTACAACAACTACATATTTTTAGAGCAGAAGTTCACTGAAAGCATAAACCAGGAAGTTCAAAAGTATCGCTTGGCGGACTAAAGTTTTGTTATAGTTTTTAAAGTGTATTTAAAAAAAATTAATAATATGCAAAGTATTTTTTCCCAACGAGAAAATTTTTTAAGCATTCAAATCATAAGAATTTAAACTAATATATTTTATTTTGTAAAAACGCCGGAAAAATTTATAATTTCTCTTAAAATTTTAAAAATTTTAACTATATTTTAATTTAAATTCTTTTTTTCCGTGTTCTTACAACTAAAAATAAAATCAGTTCTTACTTCGTCTATGTATAGAAATTAGTTGTTAAGAGAAAAAAGTTTAAGATTAATTAAATTATTATTTATCGATAATTCTTTAAATCCCCAAATATTTTACAGTTCTCAGTCTATAAGTTAACATTATTTTTACATATCCAATTTCTATACCGCTCAATATTTTCGTTTGCAGCCTTCAACTAAAATATGGTACTTTTTAGTCTTAAAAACGAATTATCCAAATTGTCAAAAAATATATTTTAATATATTTATTTCTTAACACATTTGACAAATAAATCGTGTTCGCAACAAAATTTTAATCTAACTGATGAATTTCTATATAAAATAATATAATATTTCTCTGTATTTGGCAAGCAGTCATGAAATCAGACTAAATATTTTAAAAATGCATAGTATTTTTCATTATTTGTTCTTCTTTACTATTCTTCCTTTAGCACCAAACACATTTTTCCGTCGACATTTAAATACATTTGTATAGTTATAGGACGTACACTTACATAAAAATCCTGTTGAGGCAACCGAATTATTTTCCAAACGAACTAAGTCGTTTGCTGCTGTCTCGTATATTCGGCTTACACAACCGAATTAATTCCGTTTGCAGCAACCTCGTTAATTCGGTTGACGCAACCGTTTTTTTCACATTTATGTTGCCACAAAATAATTTTAAGAAAACTAGGTTGTCCCCACATAGAGTACAATTTAGCTATTTGCCAACTGAAATTTGGTTACTAGGACGACAATTAGATTATTACGAATAGCAGTCGTTTGGTACAAAAGAACCTTAGTTTTTCACAACAAAGTTCGGTTAATTCCACTGAATTTTAGTTTCAACACCAAAATATTCTGAAATCTAATGTAAATATCGTTGTACTAACTGAGTTTATAAGTTGTTGTCATTAAAACACACTTTTCAGTTCGGTTGGTACTTTATTTCTCTGTGTGTACCATTTAACAGAAAAGCTGCACCTTTTTTCCCTTTAACGTGAGATTTTCCCAAAAAGATAAAAACACTTGTCCATTCATTCATTCTCCTCAATCACTTATTATAATTTCCACCAAAAATTAATTCACACTTGGGAGATGTTCATTTAAAAAGAAAGTCTTTTTGTTCTATTTTAGAGAAAGATATATCTTTAACCAAGTATTCATTTTAAGAGAGATTTATATTTTGTATTTACTACTTTGTCAAAAGATACCAAGTAGATTTACGTGTTTTTCCTTAAAGTGAAAGGGTGTGCTTCTTCTTTGAATGATAGCCAAATTTTGTGCACTTTATATACTTTCTCTATCTAAAAGAGGCCATAAAATTACAAATACTACAAATACTAAAAGAAGATCTGGTTTGAAAGAGTACGAAGAAGAGAACAAGAATTTTAGCAGCTCTGAGTAGAATATTAAAGAAAAGGCAAAGGTACTTGTTAAATGTATTTCATTTAAAGCGTACATCTTCACGTAATATAAGTAACAGAAAGTAACGCAATTTTAAGTACGCTTTCTTTTCTTCGAAAGATCATATTAAAAAAAATCACACTTATATGAAAGAATTGCATCTTCTTTTATTAAGAACCCATTTCTTAGAAACAGTAGTAGGCAGTAACAATTTTAAGAAGCTGAAAAATGGAGCATTTGTAACCACCTTTTTCTGCTCCTTCATCTTTCAGCACACTTTTTTGGAGAATGACGTTTATCATGTATTCGAGGATTGGATTTGGGGTCTGTAGCGCTCCGTTATTCCTCTTAAAGTGATGCTAATTTTAAGAAAGTACAGCGGCCCTTAATTTGATATATGAAATATAATCATTTGGAGCCTCTTTGATTAATTTAGGAGTCCAAGATGCAAAGCTTTGTTTCGATTTGTAGAAAAATAACACGTTCTAGTGATCTGTGTACTTCACCTTCAAAATATTAAGATTTATCAACGTTAACTGAATTTTGCCAAAACACATGCACACTAACAATAATTAGCTTTCATTAGTTAAGCTAACATATCTCAAAAGGATACCTAAGAACTTTTTCTTCATCCTGCTATGAAGACAAAAGACTGTCCCCGGATTATGACATTCCATAAAGAAGAAACATGTATTTTTAAGTATTTAAGCAAGAGCTAATTCTTTGTGGTGCTAATTCGTATATTTTGTTTTAAATTTTAGCCAAATTTTTATGTTCGCTGTTTAAGTTATTTTTAAGGCTTTTTGAATACTTTTATGTTGTCTTTGTGTATTGATTATATTTTGTGTATATTTTTAATGTTTAAAAAAATTGAATTGGATTCGGAGATCACAACCGAATTGATTAGAAGTTCGACTGCCACAACCGAAATTACACAAAATTAGAAATTCGGTTTCAACTGATGACTTCATTAAAATTTATTACAAATTCGGTTGGTATACCCGAAATAATATAAAATTCTGCCGCTCTGACCGAATTAATGAAAAATTCTGCTGATGACACCATGTAAAATTCGGTTGGTGGATCCGAATTAATTCGGTTGATGCATCTTATTACCCACCCAGCATTTTTTGAAAATTTTAATCATATTCGAGTCTTTTATGATACTTCTGCGCGACTAAAAAGCTGGAATATGCTCTCATTTTCTGATCATAAATGATACATTTGTCGGTAGAAAATGGTACCCTAGCCGCGACTCTTCTTGATGACTCATTTATGATACTGTTTTTTTGTTAGTTTTGGGTCATTTTATAGTCTTTTTCGAATCGTTTTATGGTCATTTATGAGTCTTCTTCGAATAAGCTACGAGTCTTTTTTGAGTCACTTATCATTATGTTAAGGAGTCTTTTTAGAGCCACTTATCAGTCTGTTTGGGAGTCTTTTTTGAGTCCCTTATCAGTCTGTTTCAGAGTCTTTTTCTAGTCATTTGAAAATATACAGTGACTCACAGCTTATTTCGTGTGTTAAAGTTTAGAGAACATATTTGTTTATATTTTTAACATTAACTTAAATATTTATTCAAATGGGCATTTTTTTAAAGATTTGATTTTTTTTAAGTTTTTTCTTGTAAATATAATAAAAATGTATGATTCTTCTTCGAGCTTAAGATCTTTTGTTAAAACGATTATAAATTATTAATTTCCAATATTTCGTCTCCATATTGGGATAAAAATTAAATTAAAATAAATTTCCCTGAAGAAGTCTCCCAATGTGGAGACGAAATATTGGAAATTAATAATTTATAATCGTTTTAACAAAAGATCTTAAGCTCGAAGAAGAATCATACATAATAAAAGAAGATCGAAGAAAATTAAACATATAATAAAAAATAATATATCTTTAAAAAAAAATACCCATTTGGACTTAATATTTAAGTTAATGTTAAAAATATTAACAAATATGTTCTTAACAGTTTAACACACGAAATAAGCTGTGAGTCACTTTTTATTTTCTTAAAAGAAATAAAAGAATAATATTCAATTTAAATTAAGATTTATTTTAATAAAAAACTAATACATAAATACATACACTTCAATGAAACTTTTATAACTAGACAAATATCCAACTTGTTGACATTTACTCAAGAATACGTAAAAATTATCCCGTTATTCTTAAGAAAAAAAAACAACAAATACGATAGCAAAACAACAAACTAATCACATTAAAACACCTGCATTATCTATTTGCGATCAAGCAGTTTTCAATCTTCTAGATGAGCAAATTGTGATCTTATATAACGAAAAAAACAATTACATTTTAAACACCTAGAAGATTGATTTGCGAGTGCTATATAATTTGTTGTTGCGTTTCAAAACAAGCACTTTTTACTCATAAGCGCGAAACATTTTCGAGTCCCTTTTAACCGTGTAAGTGATTAATCAGTTATTGATCACCAAAAGTTTATCAAAAAACAATCTTCCAATTGCTAGGCGGGTAAGAGCAAAGTTAGTACGTTGAGGTGGAATATTAAAAAGACCAATATATCTTAGATTTCTAGAGGGAACATAAAACGAAATTAAAGCAAGAAAATCAGGGCAACTTATTGTACCGGTAATTATATCAAAAACAAATAATGTAGACTGGAACTCTCTACGATATTCCAAAGTCTGTAACCCTAAAAATAAACACATGAACATGTAGCGCGATTGATCAACATAAGTAAATGATCTGAGAGAAAATTTAATAAAAACTTTCTGCACTTTCTGGTCCAACTTTTCAAAGTAGACTCATATTCAGATCATACATGAGACTAATTAATTGAATGGACTAATTAATTGATGATTTCATTACAATTTCATTGATATCAATTGTAATTAAATTATTTTCATTAGCATTTTTTTATTTTAATGGTAATGAATTTCATTGATTTTATTTCACTGATTGAAGATAATGATTTTAAATGTTACTACCATTAGTAATTAATTAGTTAAAGGAAATATGCTAGGTCTGGGAAAGATTCCGATAGATTATTTTTTTTTTTGAAAAATCCACAATGTGTCTCAATTATTTGTTTACCCAAAAACGTACGTGAAAATAAAAATTTACTCACTGCGAAAATAAAATGGAACATTGGTCCAAAATGGAACAATATGGAATGAAACAGGGAACGATTGGAATCGGAACACTGCACACATTTGTGTTGTATGCAGCGGATGTATTTCTTAAGGTTTGCAAAATATTGTCCGCTTTGCGATATCTTGCTTAGTTTTCGTGGTACAAGCCATTTTACAAATAGTGATATTTTAAAATGTCCAGTATCTCGAAATCTAAACGAGATAGATATGAGTATTAGTATTAGTGATCAATTTTTTAAAAACCAGCCACAGGGTGATTTCATTATTTTACTTATTTACATGATAATAGAAACATAAACATATGTTATCGGATAGTAAAAAGATATTTCCTCGTTCCATTTCGTTTCCCGTATTTGGTGTTACAATTTACACTCCATTTTTTTTTTTTTTGTAAACAAATGGTTTTTTTTGCTCAATTGTATTAAGTGCTTTTCAGGCATTGGTGTGATTTCATTAGCATTAGTGGGACAAATGCTAATGCCAAAAAAAAAATTTATTACAATTAAATGATAATGAAATTTGTTTTGTCATTAGCATTCGTTAACTAAATTCCAATGCTAATGAAAAAATCCCAAGTATGTTTCTGACTATTACTAAACTTCCAAATGAAAAATTATGCAAATTGGTCTAGCCGTTCCGAATTTATGCACTTACCAACGAACATCATTTAATTCTTATTTATATACATAGATGAAAAAAATATGCCATGAAAAAAATTATGTAAGCTAAATAGACTGTTTTCTGCTATTTTAAGTATAAAAATTGTCAAACTACCATCATAGCATGATAAATACTGATTTGAAAACATTCATGCACCCCTTTAGTATTTACAATCAGAGTACGTATATGAAACCACGAACTGTTCATTTTTGGTTTTTCTTGTATCAACGCAGAATAAAGATAAAACAAAAATGTTTTCATTCCATGTGTTTCCATTTGAAAATAAACCTTGCATCTCATTCTCATGCGTATGATATGATCGTTTTATTTACTTGTTTCTCTTTCATAGAATGAAAAGGGAATCGTAAATAATTTGGTGAGGTTTTAACATTGAAAAAAAAAAAAAATATTTTCTCTTCTTGAAAACGAAGGGTGAACAAAAAAAAATGTGAATGCGTTTCACAATGTTTTTTATGTTGTTGATGATACTGAATATGATACTTATTTGTTCTTTTTCACAATTCTGCAAAATTAATAAAATGGATAAAGACTTTAAAAATTGTATTATTGTTAATTGGAAATTTAAAAATATACAGTGACCAACAATACACGCTCAATATTATTGATAAATATTTTTTTGTCAATAAATTATTTCAAAATAAAATATTTGTACCCTATATTGGTAGTTTATCATATAAAGAGGAATACAGACGTTAAATAGTATTGATAAGTTTAGGGTTACTTACAAACAAAATGAATTGGTGTTCCCTATATTGGAAGTTAATCAATTAAATTAAAAACTTCAAAAAAAATTTATTAATTTGTTTTTTCAGTGACATATTGGAATGTGTATGGGCAATATTAATATATTTGTTTTTTTCAAAATTTGTTGTAATTTTGATGTATAAAAATTAATAAATTAAATTAAAAATGCATATATATTATTGCGATATAAAAAACATTCATGCAATACGGCATTCACACTAGATAGCAAAACATATGTTTTCCAAAACACGTATTAAAGCTCTTTATTCCGTTCCAATACTTCTTTATTCTTTTCCACTTGTTTTGGCAAAACAAGTGTTTTGCTATCTAGTGTAAATGAAATATAAAATGTGCTTAATTTTTTAAATCTTTTGACAAAATTAAAGTATTGATCAATTTTGATTCACCGAAATAAAAATTTTAAAAAAGCTATACCATTAATGACATGTTTCCTCTAATAAAACCGGTTTAATTTTTGAAGTTTACCTGTTTGATTGCTTTTCTCTGTTTGAGTACTTGTCTCTGAGTTTGTACAGTTATTTTATACAAATTTTTGGACTCATTAGTGAAACATAGTTTTGTTTCATAAGTAAATAGGAACATAGGTTTAGACAATAGGAACATAGTTTTAGAACATTTATTAGTTGACCTTTAACGCGAGTGGCACGGCACGTGTAATAAAATTTAATCAAAATGAATTACTATACTGTTTTCGAAAATGAAAATAAATTAGAGTGCACTGAATGCAAAAAAAAATTAAGTGGTACAAACAAAAACAACATTTTGCGACACTATAAACTTGTTCATAAAAAAGATATTGTGATTTCAAAAAAAAGAGCAAATAATGATGAATGTAGTGTTGGTTCGATTAAAAAAAAACCTAGTCTCGGTAAAAATAAATATTGACAAAAATTATTTTTTAAAATTATTTAAAAAAAATCGTGCAACAATTATTACAAGTACCTAGAAAAAACCAATCTAAAATTAAATGTCGCATATCAAGTTTTTACAATAAGCCCTTTAATTGTAAATTCTAAATTACATTTGATTTTAAAAAACACAAATATAATTTCAAATTTGGTAATCAAATTCAAACGAATCTCTTTTAAATTAAAAATAGCAAATGAAATTCAAAAACTTCATTTGTAAATAAAAAAAAAATACCATTTGTTTATCAAAAAATTTTCCAAAAAAAAGCAATTGTAAATCAAAAAATATAATTTGAAATTCAAACAGTAGCAATTACAATTATAAAATAATCTCTAACAAAAATGCAATTAAAATTCGAAAATGCCAATTAAATTTCAAACAATATCAAATGTTATTCAAAAATAAAAAATGCAATTCAAAACATTTAAAGATAATTAAAAAAATAGCAAGGATAATTTAAAATATTAGTCTAGTTTTATTTTTCTTGAATTCACTTGGTATTTTCGAATTGGCATTTTTGTTTTTCATTTTGTATATTTTGTATATTTTGAATTTTAATTGTGTTTTTTATAACGGATTTGTTTTTGATTTGTAATTGCTATTTTCTGTTAATGTTTTTTTTTTTTTTAATTTTAAATGGTATTTTTTTTTTTTTAATTTTAAATGATACTTAAATACTTTAAATAACAAAGGGAAATGGTGTAAAGATTCCATAAATTGAAATTCATGGCAATTGATGTGTCTGCGTAGTTTTTTTATATATTTTTTTTTGTGATAATAATTTTGAACTCATTGAGTTATAATAAATATATAGTTTTTATAAATTTTTTTTCGCAATATGCATTGTTCTTTTCTCAATGGCAATTGATGTTTTTCTAAATTGAAGTATCTGCATAGTATTATATACTTATTTTTTATTTGTTTGTGATAATAACTTTTTAATTCATTGAAGTACAATAAATATGTGATTATTTTTAATATTACCTAGTTTTTTATTTAAAATGTTGTTAGTGTTTAACACGGTCTACATCAAAGAGATATGATATTATATTTGAGATATAAATTTTTTGACCGGGAATTTACCACGCCCACATCAATGCCGATATGATAGTTTTAAAATTACGATTCCAATGGTGGCATATGCCTTCTGATATAACAGGGCTTTTTTAAAAAAACTTCCCATTACATTTTTTTTAATCAACAAAATAACGTTATACATCTTCGTTTCGGTATTTTAGCGTTATTTTGACTTTGGTTCAAGAAATTTTAAAATCAAACAGGTAAACTAGCAAAATTAAACCGGTTTTATTAGAGTAAATATTGGAAACGTGTCATTAATGAAATAGCAAATTAAAAATAATTTTTAATTTTTTAATTTAATTGATTAACTTCCAATATAGGGAACACCAATTCATTTTGCTTGTAAATAACCCTAAACTTATCAATAATATTTAACGTCTATATTCCTCTTTATATGATAACTACCAATATAGGATACAATATTTTATTTTGAAATAATTTATTGACAAAAAAATATTTATCAATAATATTGAGCGTGTATTGTTGGTCACTGTATATTTTTAAATTCCAATTAACAATAATACAATTTTTAAAGTCTATCCATTTTATTAATTTTGCAGAATTGTGAAAAAGAACAAATAAGTATCATATATCATTACACTCATTGTAAAACACATTTATATTTTTTTTTCACCCTTCGTTTCCAAGAAGAGAAAATATTTATTTTTTTTTCAATGTTAAAACCTCACCAAATTATTTACGATTCCCTTTTCATTCTATGAAAGAGAAACAAGTAAATAAAACGATCATATCATACGCATGAGAATGAGATGCAAGGTTTATTTTCAAATGGAAACACATGGAATGAAAACATTTTTTGTTTTATCTTTCGTGTGTATGAAAAAACTAAAACAGAAAACATATAACATATAACATTGTACGTGGAGATGAAATGAAAAGGAACAGCAAATACGTACCCTGTTTACAATATAGTTTTACGCTTTTGTGTTTTTGTTATTACACAAAACTGTAGCAATTGTGTACCGGTACGTATGAGTTATATCGTCTGCTTAAAATATAACTCATACGTAGCAGTGGCTTTCTTTAGCAGTGCTAATAAGAAAACTACATATTGTAAGTTTACTTTTCAGATTTTAACGATTACAAAAATGTATTTTAGATGAAATTTAAAATGTTATGATGAATCAGAAAACGGCCAATCTTTTTATCGTTTTTTCGAAGCAGATTATTTACATATTGGGTATCAAATCAAATAAATATGTAATGCGAATACAACGATTTATATAACATATTCAAACACTTACACACAGAGAAATAAAGTAACAACCGAATAGAAAAGTGTATATTCATGTTAAAAACTTATAAATTCAGATAATACAACGATATTTACATTCGATTTCTGAATATTTTGGGTGTTGTAACTAAAATTCAGTTGATTAACCGCACTTTGTTATGAAAACTAATATAAAGTTATGCCAACAGTCTGAAATTCGTAATAACAGAATTTGAGTTGTAGTAAATGAATTTTAGTTGGCAAAATGAAATTTTAGTTGGCAATAACTAGCAACAATTGTGATATCTACAAAATGTTTGCAATGTTTGCCTCCAATTTAGTTGAATTGAAAATAACAGTATATTTTGCTAAAATTAACAGAAATATATATCTAAGAAAATTGAAAAGTGTTCATTTCAGATGGGCAGATTTTGATTCGCATAAAAAGAATTTAAGAAAAAACTTTAAAAATTTAACTTTTTTGGGAGTTATTTTGTCTACATATAATTAGTAATGTTTATGTCTGTATATTAATTTGTCACTTTCAATTACCAAACAATTAGCTCAAATATAACTAAAATTTAGTAGATTTAACAAAAGTATACTTCCTATTCAACTACTTTAAAGTACCTTAACTACTACTTCATTGTGATGCAGCCCATAACCGAAATTTGTTACCACTGATATATCATGAAAATAATATTTTCTGCAGCATATAAAAACTGTCGTTTGTATTGAGTTGTTTAATAGTGTATCTAATACATTGATTATTCGATTGGCTGTTTTTTTATGTGTAGGTTCTGTTCAATTTTTTGGTTGTTTATTTGTTTCCAAAATTCTACCCAGGCAGTTTCCAAAAACTACCCAGGCAGAAAAATACAATCTGCAAAGTATTGGCAAAGCCTCGACGACGGTCAGTTATGCGTTACTAGTAGGTGGCAGTATTGACAGTATTGTCCTGTTACACGATTGATAACAGTAGCCAACCGCTGGTTTGATTAAACTCTCCACCCTTGCACAGTGGGAGAAATCACAAAATTTGTGGAAATAATTCGGCCATTTGTTAACTTGTGGCCCGATTGCAATGAAATTTGGAACATGCATAAAATGGAGTTTAAGTTTTGATTTTGAACCTTTCAGACAATTTGGGGCGGCAAAATGGCAGCCCAAAGTTGGGTACTTTTTCCATAAAAAATTTTGAGTGTTTGCCATTTTTTTGTTTCTCATACGATTTTTCGTTTTAAAATAACGGTATTTAGCCAATAAAATTCTTGATTGAATAAAAAATTAGATCAATATCTTGTTTCAGTCAAAAATTACATTAGTTTAAAGTAGAAATTAAAAAAAAAGTAAATTTTGGCGATATTTTCCCCAAAAAGCACCAAACTTCTTATCGCTCCAGACAAATATTTTTCTTCTGAACATATAAGTATGTATACTTTTCTGGAAGGTCTTTTTATATAAATGCGAGTTGTGGTAAAAAAAAATTTGATTTGTAAATAAATTTCCCCCTATCCGCTTCCAAAGTTGCCATATTTTTGAGGTAAATATCAACTTTAACTCACAGTTAAAATTTGTGCACGCCTCCAATTGGGTAGTGGAAACCGGTTTTAGATACTCCAACAGATACCTAATCTAGTGCGTGAGTCATTTCCAATCCAATAAATTCTGACATTTGTTTCGATTTGTTGACCTTAAAGTCTAGTTAAATCCAAAAAAATCATTGGATTATGTATATTAATAAATATTTTATTGAATAGTGAAAATTTTCATTTAAGCAAAAACTGAAATTTTTACCTTCATATTTGGATTACCCAAGTTTTTGTTTTACCAAGATGGCTAAATTCAACCTTTTTTAAAAAAATCGCAATCTATAGGTAATTTTCTTTTCAACGATACCAAACACTGGTATGTTATGTTCATAACTCCTAAACAGAAAATCTTCAAAAGTTAGCCCTTATTCATTTATTTCTTCTAATGTGTCCTCGTATTCACATCTTACATAATTGGGTCAGGTAAAAAGGGTTTTATGATGTTCTTCATTAATGAACAAAAAAAAGATAAACAAATTAGGTTGATTCTTTATTTAATACAAAATAATCGTACACATCATTATTTATATCTAACAGTTAAAGCAAATCTTTTAATTCTTCATTATTTACAGATGCCAATGTGTTATTACAAACCCATCGTTTTCTCATTGACGACAGGACGGGATCGGAAGACAGTAATAGGTTATTGAAAATATCTTCGTTCTGTGATTGCCTTAAACATTTTCTGGAACTGAACAATTGGGCATGTTTGAAATCTCGATTCCTTGATTCCTGAGCTTCTTCTGTTAGTTCACCTAGAGGAAGAATGTTTGATTCAATGATGATTTTTCCATGGCACAATACATTATGAGCTGTTGGTGTCATTTTTTTCCAGGGATATAATGATAATAGAAGTTTTGTTATTTCGTTGGAAATTTTGAGGAATTTAGTTTATGTCTACTATTAATTGCCATTAACATGATGAAGTAATTTAAAAATCTCTAAAAAACCTTGTTGCTGTATTGCCATCGTTTGTACTTCCGCAACTAGCAAGTGGTTTATCTATGATTACTAATATGTTAATTTTTTGAAAATCAGATGAGAAACAAAAAAATGGCAAACACTCAAAATTTTTTATGAAAAAAGGAGCCAACTTTGGGCAGCCATTTTGCCGCCCCAAAGGGTTTGGAAGGTTCAAAATCAAAACTTAAACTCCATTTTATGTCTTTTATGCATGTTCCAATCGGACCACAAGTTAACAAATGGCCGAATTATTTCCACAAATTTTGTTATTTATCCCACTGTGCCTTGGCATAACATTGATAAATAAAAAAGTTTGGTACTTTTAAAATAGCTTATATTCAATTAATTTTAAGAAATATGTTTAATAAAACAAATTTAAAAAACAGCAATAAAGTTCGGTGTTAGAGTATAATAACACATTAAAAAATGCTTCAAACTAGATGTGTTGTGCGCCCCGGTAGCTAGTTGGTAGTGCGCTGGCTTATCTGTGCTGGGGTCGTAGGTTCGATTCCCACCAGAGGCACTGGTCTGGTTTTCGCTCCAACGCGCCGGCGGACATAGTGGATAGTGCTCGGTTAAGGTAATAGTATATAATTTGTAATTATATGATTATTAATTAATAAAAAAAATAAATAAACAAAAAAAATAGATGTAAAATATTGCCAAAGAATTTTGCGGGTGGTACTGGCTAAACGCTACGTTTGGTAATTTTTAACACAGTGGCTTTTGCAAAAACAGCAGCAAATTAAAATGGGAGTAGTGGCTTTTGCAAAATTGGCAGGTTTCATACAAAAAAGTGATCAAGTTTAATAATAAAGTTTTCATATATTTATCGCTACCCAATTTTGTATGCATGAATATTTCCTGTGAAATGTCCGCCCATGTAAGATAAGATTTTGTTAACAAATACATTTTAAAAAGCTAAATATTAGCGAAAACCGAAGAAAAAAAATCAAAATAAAAGTTTAACTGCAAGGATTTCTCTTATCCTTTCCTAAACTTAAAATAATACTGGATATAACGAACATTTATTACGAACACAAAAATATACTAAAGGGTATATTGCTTTGGTTGGCATAGTAGCATATTTTAAATGAAAATTTAAAAGAAAATAGTTATTGTCTATGTTATTTCAACTATTGTAGTTAGGAAACTTCTTCGAAAAATAATGACACAATTTTGATATTCTAAATGCCCATAAAATATTTTCTGATTAAGAACAAAAAATATGAAACATAAATTCTTTGCAGGAATTTAACTAATGGATTTAAATGCAATCTCTATGTGTTTTAAACAAGTAATTATTAATTTCTATTTGGGATTCGATAATATGATCTCAAAAACCGAACAAAATAAAAATTCGTTTAACAATCTTTAGATCAACTAATATAAAAACTCAAAAAAAAAAAAATAAGTATATCAATAAATGTTTGCATTTCTTATATGCATGAATAGCATCGATGTATGTTTACTACTTTGGAATTTTTAGTTCTTTTTGACAATCAAGAAGTGATGCGGTGTTGTGTTTTTACTGCGTATTAGTAACATTTTGTGTACTAAATATATTTTTTTTCATAAAACTATAATTTCCACCATTAAAAATAAAAACAAAAAAATAGTAGTTTAATTTTTGGTATATTTTTTTCATTCGATGTATATTAGCTATTTTACCTATATTTATAGGCTAATCATTGAACAAAAAAAAACAGAAATTTGTTGCCTATAAAAATAGGTAAAATCAGACTATAATTTTAGGCAATATTACCTTAAGTTTTTTTTTTTGTGTGTACAAAATATTTGTTCTGCAAAGCTTTCAATATAAGGTAAGAGTTTGGAAATGAACTCTTTCTGAGAAGATACAAATTTTCACACAAACTAAAACAATACTTGCTTCAAGACCTTTTCTAAGAAAAGTACTTATTTAGTCATACACTCACAAGAAATTTTCCATAAAAAATCAACAGTTATTTGAAAGTTTAATCGGTAAAGCTGTTTCAATGGAATATACAGTTAAATTAATAAAGAAATATATTTTTTAACGTTTTGTCTGTTATTCAACAAAAAAATAAACAAAAAAACGGACTTTCCGTAATAAGTAGTTAAAATATTCAGTTAAGGTTGCTATTTAAAAAAAAAAAGTTGTAATATTATATTGAGTATTCAAATAAACGAAAACAATCTATTGTTTTTATGGATTTTGTCAATTAATATTCAACAGTTTAAAATAAACTAAAAAATACAATTATTTTAAACGAAAAGTAAGTAGTCCTGTTTTTAACTGCTTTTCAGTTAATTTAATGTGTATATTCAGTAGTCTTTACGGAAAAAAATATTGTGAGTGTATATTTAATAACAGTTCTTATGCCGTACTCTTTTTCATGTGATCTTTGACATATATCCTCTTTATAATCTTATTCTAAAAAAAACTGTTCTTAAAAAGCATTTCTAATTCAGTTATCTATCCCAAATAACCCTTTTATCTTCGAGGAAATGAAGTTGTTTTAGTACTTCTTTCTAAGCATTCTTTTTTCGAAAGAGTTCTAAGTACAACTAAAAGTACTAACTTCTTTGCAGAGAGTACTTACACTCATAATAATCCATGCTAAAAATACGAAAAAAATGTCAAAACAACAAAAAATTTTGTAAAATGAACAAATTTTCGTTTATTTTACAAAATTTTTGGTTATTATGACATTTATTTGTATTTTTACGCATGGATTATTATCAGTGTATGGAGAAATCATTTAAAAAAAGTACTATTTTAATGCAAAACATTATAAAAAAGTACTAATTTAATGAAAAACATTATAAAAAAGTAAATATTTTTTAATATGTAGGGTAGAGAGGGGAGGTTTCGCCGCTGGGTCACATATACAACCTTCGATTTTAGCTGCATTTAGTTAAAAGAGTAATTGAAATGTTCCTCTCTATAATTTGTGCAGTTATTGATCATCTTTCATGTCACCAAATATTGCAGTTTTCCATTACTTGTGGTCGAGGATAGACAGGTTTTTGTGTTTCTGGGGTTTAAAAAAAATATATAGAGGTAGCATATTTCGGATAATACCATTCAAGATGTTAAAGAGTTTACATTAATTTATAATATAAACACAAAATTTTCATAATTTTTTTGAAAAATCATGGGGCACATACACCTGAACCCCTCATGGGGTAGTTTCGTGAGCAAAAATTAGTAATTAGTATGGTCATATATATTGCAATGGTCAGGCGTAAATTTTTTCCAGCAAATTCGAAGAAAATAAACTTTTTCAGAACCTGCAACTAATTTCTGACCCTGCGACTAATGTATTACTTTTTGAAGTTTAATAAAAAAGTTTTCAGTTGAGATACAATTAAAGAAATATGCATTTTTTTTTGTTTCAAATAAATATTTATTTCAATATTTTATACATTTGAACAGTTCATGCGAATAAGGACGAATAGACCACTTTCTCACAAACACGTTTTTTTTGCATAAAAGCATTTTATTAGCAGAGCCCTACAATCCTATGCAGAAATTTTGGGGAAATTTTGACTTTTAAGGCTAAAAAAAATGACTTTGAAACTGCAATAATTCGTATATTTTTGTTTAAACTGGGAGTGAACTAACGCACAATTTTGATTAAATACAACACAAAAACATACAACAATTTTACTTTCGGTAACAATGTGTTAAAAGAACTTTACCACACTTATTATATTGGCAAAATTTTTTACCGTTCTTGAGTTATCAGAGACTTTAAAGTGTGGAAAGCAAAAGGGTGAATATCCATCCTTAACAAAATATTGTATAAAAATTATTTAGCTGCGAGTTTAAAATTGAAATTAGCTAAAATTTTAAATTGTACACAAAAAAAAAACAATCTTAGCACATACAAACAAATTAACCAGATTTGCGAAAAAAAAATCTTCAGTGTTACCGCGTAATTAAGATCATATAACCACGAATACGTGGTCTAAGCATATTTTAACCGTCTTTTATTTTATTTCGGAAATCAAATCTTTAAACATTATTTATAGTTACTTTCCATCGATACCCTACCTACAAATATTTGGTAATGTTGTTTTGATATAAAGTATGTAAATAAAAAATTCATTTTTTTTTTGCATGTCCTTGCAATCCTTAAAAAGTGTATCCTTGAAGTCCTTAAAGTGTTACAAGCAAATACCAACCATAGTTCGTCAAGTTTTGCAAGTCTCATGAAAATGTAGTCAAAATCTGCTGCAAAATAACACATTTTTATTACAAATTCAATACATTTTTTTGAATATTCGCCCTTTTTTCCATTTAAGCAAAAATTGAAGTCCAATTTTTGGCAAGTTCTCTTTCGAATACCTTACTAAAATTTTGTATATAGGTAGATGTGACTTAAATATTTAAGCTAATACCAAAAAGTTGACAAAAGTATTATTTTTTAACCGTTTCCTGCGTTTTTATTGTCCCCTGTAAAATTCTACAAATGGTCTATTCGTCTTTATTCGCATGAACTGTTCATTTGTTCAAAATAGTTTACTACCATTTAACGATTTTTTTTTAGTTTTATTTATTTGTTTCAATTATTTAAAATTTCATTCAAATTTAAACACAAAAAACGAATATTGTGTGAAATATGTTTCCGTTACAGTTATTATAAATAATTTTTATTTCTTTTTTTTCAAAAAAAAATATTCTAAAAATTCGTGTCTGTTTGTTATTAAAATGGTTAGTTTATGCAAAATTATTTTAATTTAAATTACAAGACATTAAAAAAGTTTACACAAATGTACATTTTGTAGAAAAAAAACCAACAAAAACTAAAAAACGGAAATAATTTCAAATTACTGAATATAACTTTTATTTTTTCTGATCTCCTCTGAACATTTATTTTTTACTTCCCCAGGAAAAACGTTACTAAATAATCATATATGATTATATATAGTATCACATATAACTAAACATCACATCTCATCTGATCCGCAAAATTGCAAACATAAGCTTATAATATCTTATGGGACCTAATCAAATTTATTTTGCCTGGATTGAGTGGTAGTAAATAGTATCAAACTCAATGTAATATAATTCATTTATATACAATGCGATCCACCATTTTTTTTTTTTTATGTTTGCAGATGATGTGTGCTTGTTTTACCCCTACAAGTGTGATTTATCACTTAAAACAAGAATTCAAAGAGATGCTGCTTTGATATTTGAATTTGCGCGATTAAATTTATTAGTTCTTAACCCTGATAAAACCAAGTTAATACGCTTTAGACCACATGCTTTAAGTAGAAATAGTGATTTCAACGTGTTTATTAATGGGAAAGCTGTTTATGAAACCCATTCCGTTAAGTATTTGGGAATCATATTGCAAAGTAACTTGTCATGGGATTTACATATGAACGATTTAAAAAGGAAAATAGCTCCAGCTATTGGAATTTTATATAAATTGAAAAATAAACTGGATGTTAAATCAAAGATGATGATATTTCAATCTTTGATTCAATCGCATTTGAATTACCTAGCAATTATATATGCTTACAATAAAAATAACATTTCACTGAAATCGCTTCAATGCATGCAAAACAAAGCATTAAAAATTATTTACAAACTACCAATACTGTATTCAACTGTCACATTGTATAAAGATATAAGCAAAACAATTTTAACAATTTATGGATTGCATGAGTATCAGGTGTTAATGTTTGTTTTTAAATGCATTAACCATATTGGTCACCAAAGCATAACATTTTCTCAACAGCAATTTAATATTAACACACGGAACAGAACAAATTTAAGAATTCCTCGATGTAGACTAGAAACTACCAAGCAACGCATTATTACCTAGGTGCTGTAAAATTCAATAATTTACATATAGATTTGAAATCAATTACTCGAATTTCATTACTTTAAATCGTCTTGTAAACAACATTTATTTAACAACTTTGAAACGCTTTTGTAAATATATTTTTTTTTTGTAAAACAGTTTTTTATACATATTTATTGTAATTTAATAATCTTTTAACATTAAGTTAAATATTTTATTTGTACTTTTGAAAATGAATTAATTTGCCAACTTGCCTCAATAATGCCTTACGGCGCTGAGGCCGAAATTGAAATGTATTTAAAATATTTTGTACAAATAAAATTTTTTCTGTAGAAAAGTTTTTTCTATAGAAAACAAACAAAAAAAAAAAAAAATTGCATTCTAATTAGATATAAGGTTATATCAAATGTGATACATTTCTTTGCATCATATTAATTTTTTTAATCGGGTAGTCATTTTATCTATGCAATTAATTTTCGTTTATTGTAAAAAGAACATAAAACATGTTTTTAGCAAGAGAAATATTCACTTCAAAAGATTTTCTTTTATAAGCTACAAAGTTAAACCAAAGCCTTTAACAAAATCTCTTCGTTTTCTGTAAGACATATTTACATATTAAGTATCCTTAATGCTTGTTTGCGAAAAACGTTTCAAGTTAAAAGAGAAAAATGCAAAAGAATGATTTTTTTAAATGCCAATATAATTGTGCCACTACAAACTACAGCCACGATACCGCTGACATTTAAACCCAAATGCATTTATTAAATAAAAATACGACAAAACAGACAAGGGAACCGACAAACAGATATTAAAATTGGCTCGTTGTTGCAGTTTTATTTTAAACTAATTACAGTTTCATGACTGTATTATGTAAATGTACGTATGTAAGAATTACAATGTTTGTACACTGCAATTATATATACTCATATTTAAATGGCATTTATTTTTAACATTATAAACAAGATTTTGGTAAAAAGTGTAGAATGTACTTTAGGACATAAAAAACCGAGTTCATTTAAAAAAGCCGTGTACTATGATTTTGATGTACAAAATCTAAACAAAAATTAGAAGTTTTATAAAAAACGTAAATATTTACAAATTTTTAACGTTTTACGAATTTTTACAAATATATTAAATTATTTTTCCAAGATTCTGTTCAAATCTATGCATTCACCGCCCTAATAGTAGATCACCGCTTAAAAATGTTGCACACTCCTATGAGTAAAATCTATAAAAATGAAAATAACCAAACCAAATAGTAACAGGAAATCGTTACATTAAATAAATATGCAAAAATTTCGAATACTCACGTACAAAAATATTTTTAAAACTTTTGGTATGATGGTAATAAAAATAAGCAAAATAAAACTTTCAAAAATGCACTCGGTTTCGTCCACATTCTCATTTTACAATTCCTGAAGCAATTTAAAGCAAAAATATACACAATCGAATTTATTCTGTAAATACGAGAGCTGTGAGATAAGTCTTAAATTGAGATAAAATTTGTGCACAAGAAAAATTATTTTAGACTTTTGAACTCTCTGACATATAGACCAGATTAATATTTCAGAAGAGAAAAAAATCAAAATTTATTTTGGACTGTTTTTTAACTAAAATATATGTATATATATATACATATATGCTCGGTAGTATATTGAAAAAATCTTCACAAACGACTAACTACACTGAGAAAATTTTGTTCCCAGAGTTAATGAATTTATAAATAAAACAATAAATTTTATCATTAAAAAGTCACCATAGAAAGATTTTATTGACATGTTATATTAAATCAATGTTAATAAAAAAAATCATTATATTATACGATATATCGGCCATTCCACGATAGGTAGGCCAATATCTAAAAGTTGGTACAAAAATCTCTTGCACGGATTCCAATCCAGCTCAACTAATTGTCTCTGTTGTTATCGTTTCAATGAGTTATCTCGCTAAATTATTAGCCATCTCATTTTACCACAAAAGGACAAATTTCATTCGCATTTAAACAAATTTTTACAGTTAATATTTAGTAGTTCGTGATTATCAAATTTAAAAATTTGCCTTTAGAAATGTTGAGGTTAAGAAGAAGAATAAACGTTTTTCTCTAAAAATTATAAACACTATTAATTTTTAAATCAGACTAGACTAGTTTCTGCCTTTTTTGTGGACAGGCTCATCAGTGATTTTCCATTTAAATTGTATTATTTATTATTTGTGTCTTATAATTGTCAGATTTTCTCTATATGATAAATTTTTCAACAACCTGCGGCATGTAAGAATCAAACCTGCGCTCATCTTACATTACAACGTAACAATACCAAGTCATGGCTGTTTAGCAATCACACCCAAGAATGGCCTCGAATATAATGCAGCTAAATTGCAGTTTTCTATTAGCTTTTTCTGTTATTATATATTATACTCAGAAGTGACAACACTAACAACACAGATATTCTATTTTTAGATTTTTTTGTTTATTTTTCTAATCTCCTCCGTCTCTATTTCACAATGATACCAGATTGACGTATGGTTTTTACGTTCAGGGTTGACAGCTTTTGCGTTTTAAGTTGAGACATCGCCAAAGGCAAATTTTATAATTTTTTTTTTTTTTTTAAAGTGAAGTAACACTCAGGAAATTCTTCCTATTAATTAATGTGTTGCTTTCTTTGGAAAGGGGATAGTAGAGAGATGAAAGGTGGTGAAAGATGAAGGGCTTCAAACATGGCAACACTGTAATTGCGCGAGTAGATAAGTCTTAGAACAGTTATTGCTCGCCACCTGATGTAGAGTTGGCGAATTTATTGAAGCTTTTTGTTTCATAGCCCTGATTCATTATTTTACTTCGGTGGGGTTAAGTGCTATGGGGACACCGAAGGTTGGCGCAGCGATACATATAAGTGATAGAAACTCATACATATTATTTTTCTGAATTGATGTTGTCGTCACCGGGAATCGATTCCGGGACCATCTGTGTAATAGTCCAACGCGCTAACCATTACACCACAGCGCCCACAATGTATTTTAGTACAGTGTTATATTAACGTCATATAGACAGTCGCAATAATTTTTTTTAATTTATATGCATTTGACAAATTTAATTTAGAAATGTTGAGGTTAAGAAGAAGAATAAACGTTATTTAGTTGTTTTTGTGTATCCGCTATCAGCCTCACTTACTTATTACGTTGTTTTCGCATATTTTTTATAATTATAAAATAGGAAATATTTCACAAACAAGGCAAAATGGATAATAAAAAAAGTTTCTCCGCAACCATTAATTAGTACAAGACACAGTGTTGGAAATTTAACTTCGTTTTGAGCAAAATTGCATACAACTTCCAGTTTTAAGCTAATTCAAAAAAGTTTAATTTTAAAAATAGCTGACTAAGTTTCAAATTGATTCCTCATGGCCGTTTTTTAAAAGTCAATTATTTTATATCCTTAATAAACCAAAAAAATCAGCGAAATATAAATTTTTTTGATAGTTTTGCTACAAAAACAAATTAAAATGTTGTGGGATACACACGAAATGTATTTCAAACTTGCTCTGTTGATACTTTATTTCAAATCCGAGGTCACAATTTTAGTTTCTTGATTCTAATCTTACCAAAATCATTGAACTATTAATTAATTAAAAACCAATATTCGCATCCATAAATGCCCATTATTAAAAAAATTTATGAAAATTCAAGTTTGATATTTTTAATAAGAACAAGACAACACTTATTTTTCCTAAATTACCTATTATTTGTAATAAATTTTATACTATACAAAAGTTAACAAAATTAAATTCGCATCGAATATAACTAAATATTTGTAAATTCAACAGATTCCTTTTCGCTAATCTTATATTACTAATATTTTGTAAAAAAAAAAAATTGCTAATTTTAGCAGTTTAGTAGCTTTTTTGCTATTTTTACAGGTTCATTTTTATTAGTGTACAAGCAACGACAATAATATGTTTTAACAATTTTGTAAATGATAAGGTTTATGCTTATACTTATCAGATTATAGGTATCTTATACCTATTAAAAATAAGACGTTGGCAAAAATACATTGTATTTGTAATTAAAAAAGTTGTCGCGAGTAAGCTTTACTACTTAAAAAATGACTTCGTTAAACAAAAATAAGCAGGGGGGTTACCGCGTAACTCGAATCGAAAATCAAAATTTTTCGAAAAGAACTTCTGAATCGAAAGTAAATGCGTACTGTGTAATTCATTCGGAACGACTACAGAGTTGTATTCATAATAAAGAGGGAACAAACTGAAGAAAACGTGGCAACACTATTATCAAATGTCAAAATTACAAAAAATCCCAAAATAAATAAAATTTGAAATCAAAAAAGAAATTGTTTTTTCGTTTTAAAACATAAAAATTGATTGCGTTTATTTGTGGTTTATGAAGATGACGATAATTCCATTCCTGAGAGAATCCAGAGAAAAATAGTAAGGGACAAATCCGATATTATGCATAGCATAGATAGCATTTGCATAGCATAGAAGACCACTCAATACCACTAACGGCCTCTTCAATTAATAGCAAATTGGACGTTTGCTGTTCCAATGGAGTAAGAGAACAGTATCTGCTTGGACCAACTCCGGTTCCAGAAATGCTGCTTCGGTTACTACGGCATATAGCTTTTACATGGGTCTTGTAATCGGCCCAAACCTATTGGGAAAATATGTTTTAAAACATATTATTAAAAACACTCATTACACAAACTTACTTTTTTCCAGCCATTGACATCACGTTCGGGTGGTCCGAAAGCATTCAAATCCAAACACAACTTTTGCTACAAATTGTTTGACTTATTCTTAGCATCTGGGACTTTTAGCTGCCCTTTTCCCAAGTCTGAATGATTGACCATGAAGTCGACCATTACATCATATTGTTTTTTATTTGTGTATACATTTTTTTTGGAGTTTGCCTTTATAAATTGAAAACACAAATATTCTTACATTTAATATAACATGTTTATTGGGTAATTTAATAAATATTTTTGTATAAAAAAACAATATTATTAAGTTTTCTTTATTTGTTAATCATTTTTTATTTTTAAATGTGTAAATACTTATATTTTTAATATTTTTTCACTTGTCACTAGCAAAATAGCTTTCGAACAATTTCCGAACGTTTTTATCGCAAAAACAGTTCATCTTCGTAATACAGAGTTGCATTTTCCAAAGGGATTTTTTCCCTTCGAAAAGGGGAGAAAAAATGTCCGTACTTTCGAGAAAAAAAGTACGAAAATCGATTAACGCGGTACAATTTGTTCGTATTCGTACATTTTTTTTTCGAATCGAGTTACGCGGTAACCCCCAGATGCTGACGCCGAATTGTAATGTGTTGAGGTTTTTATTTTCATTATACAAGCACTTATGTGGTAATGAAAGATTTTTAGTAGATTTTGTTTCAAGTTTTTGGTTGGTTCTTTGCAGAACCATCATTCGCCATGAGTTCGAAGAGCAACGAGTTTGTAAATTTGATTTAGTGATTGCGAAGCGAAGGTGATGTATATTTTTCTACAGACGAAATTTATTATGACACTGATTTTGATGCTTTTCGTAATGGATATTTATTATTTAAATGGTGAAAAAGAATCAACTAAATTAGCTCCGAAAAATTGTAGAAGATGTTCAAACAATGCAGCAGTTGATGCAGAAATGGGTTTGGCCCATTTGAACATTCCAAATATTGGTCCAAGCATTGGACCAAATCTGGATGCAAAAACAATTAAGCGATATTATGAAAAGAAAACGATGATGTAGAGCATTCAATTATGTTTTGGATAAACTAAATTCAAATATATATCATGTATACTCTTCTCGTTAGACTATACTATGTAGGTAAAGACCACTGCAATTGTAGTTGAAAACAAATGAAATTTCACTTAAAGAAAGGACGACTTACATTACAGTAAATTCAGCTATCATTGTCATTTGCTTTTAATGTTCAAAAAATGACTAACAATTGTAGTAAAACTTGACCACATGGTAGTCAAAAATAAACAAACATTTTTTTTTTTATTTTTTTTAATAACAAAAAACAACTGTAAAAAATGAATGTAAAATCATAAAACAGTCATTTGATGTGGGTTGTTTTTTTAAATGAACTACAAGGTTAGTAAATATTTGAATTTGTTCTACAAATGACTGACATTTACATTAAAAATAAAGAAACTGTATTACAACCCAAACAACTGATATATTTTTAAAGCAGAAGTTCCCTGAGTGTATTTTCTGCAAAGTGTGTGCAAAGAGCATATACTCCAAAGATATATTATGGTACTCACATGTGTCCCGATAATTAGCAAACTCGCACCCAGCTCGAAAAAAGATAAAAATGCATTCGGATTTCTTTTTTTAAACGTGACTAAATAAATAGGAAAAGGGTCGAACGAGGCAGAAGTGGATTAAAAACCCTAAACTCGATTTGTGCAAAATTGTGTTTTTTGAGTTATGTCAGTCTTTTAGTAAATGAGCGATAGTTTTATTTAATTTTTTTTAGTTAAAGATACATAAGTTTATTAAAAATTCAAATTTTAACCATTTCAATTCCGCATCGAGATCTGAATTCAGATTCGTATTCAGCAACACCAAAACTTTTCAAAAAAAAAAATACAAATTCGATGACTTTTTAAAAAAATTACCCACCATGTTGAAAGCACCATTTTTAATTTTAAAATTCAACATCAGATACATGCTAAGCTTCAACGAAAATATTCTGTTGAACTGCAGTGAATGTCCTCCATTCATTTTCAAATTTTAATTAAAAAAAATGATCACATATTTCTAAGATTTTTAAAATAAAATTTAGAAATATTTGGCACTGTATGGAAAGTTTTTGTTTAACTAACTTTCGCAAGTGTTAACTTTATTGGCTGAACTTTGTTACACATAATTTTTTTTTTTGTCTATATGTAAGCTAGCATAGGATATCGTTTTCGCTATGCTAGTATATATATTTTTGGCACATTTTGCGTTTTCCATTAAACTGCACTTTCTTTTTTTTCTATTCACTTGAAATAACCGTTTAGATATGTCTTTTTGCTTATGCACAAAACTGATGTGATCCTTTGTTTGTCAATGCGGAATAATTATTAAACAAAATCTTAATCTTTAATGTTATATTGTAATCAAGCACAGTTTATTAATATTTTTTTAAATTGGTTTCTAGCGGTGACTTTTAAGGCTTTAAATATCCATTTCTTGAACTTTGAACACAGAACCATCTCACAAGCTTCGTCTAATAGAAATGTCCTTTTTTTCGTTTATAAGAAAAATTAACGAAACATTTTTCGTAAAAAATATTGTTTTAAAAAAAATTAAATAACAGTTTTAGATTTCCAGATGAAAATCAATTAAGACTTGCAGAAAATTTTCTAAACATGTTTTGTTGAATCTATCCATTACTTGTCTACGCCTGTCCTATGCGATGTTCCTCCAAAAGTCTGAAATCGTACAACCCTAACTTACGTGCCACAGTGTGGTATGGCAATAAAAACATATAATTTTTATTTGCGTAAAAATAATGAAATATAAATTTCTGCGCAGAAAAATATTAATGGGGGTATTCATAATACACTTCCTATTTGGAGTATATGTCAAAGATTACATAGATCTCAAACTTTTCTTCTTCTGTTAACAACGAACACATTTTTTCATAGCCATTCACATATTTTTTGTATATGTATACCACCTATGTCCAACACATTCTCATAAGTTATGTGCACTGACAGCTATTGTCAAAGAGTTGGAGATCTATGTAATCTATGGCATATGTATTTTCAGGTACGAAAACAAAAATTGTTACCAGAATTTTTGTTATAAATCGTTCGTTTCTTTCAAATTCCACGTCTATTTCTTCCAAATTATATTTCTATATTTATAAAAAAGAATATTTTACTATAAGCAATCAAAATATTTTTTTTTTTTAATTCTTTTAAATGCTTTAAAATATTCAAATATAAATACAAAACAACACTTTCCAGGGTTGGCAAAATATTTATGACAGTATTGTTATATACGACTGCACATGAATACCGCTAATGTATTAAATTGTAAATTCTACAGTGTATCTCATGTTGTAATTATAGAATAAAAAGAAAAAAAAAACGATAAACGCATTAACAACCCAGTGTAGAAACGGCAACGGCAAACGATCATTACTTTTCTCACCAGTAATGACACCAGCTTACTATCTGCATTACTTTAATAAAATGAATACGTACTTACTAATAACTAGTTAAGTTGCCAATGTTTTAATACAAAAAATAATGCATTACCAATAAGTACTTATTTATATCATTATTTGTTCACTTCTATTGAGTACATATATAACTACTTATTTTCTATTTTTTGTAGGCTTATAAATAATGACATTTTGTGAAAGCAAGTCATTTATGTTTTTATCTATCAAGTAACATATATCTAACATATAGATCAGATGGTAGAGCGGTTTACTGACAAACTGGTGGCCCAGGTTTGAGTCCCGTAGTTGCACATTTTATTACAAAAAAATGTCAATAAAAAAAATATTTTTTTGTTAAATTTAGTTTTTATTTAAATCTATTTATATGCTAATTATTTTTGACCACACAGGTATGCATATAGGTAACCGCATATTTTTCTATTTTTTTAATGTTAAGTAATGATATGTCAATATTTTGCGCGCAACCCCATAAAAAAGTAATGAGATTTGTAATGACAATTGCAAGTGCTTACCATTACCAAATGTGTACTTACATATCAACTTATATGGTAATGCTTTTCTACACTGGGAAGCCAAAGTATTTTACCCATACTCATGCAACTTAAAAATGTGGATGTAAAATGCATTTGTTAACACAACTAAAGAGATCCTCATAAAAAATTATGAAAATTCTTCTTTGTGGTTTTATAAAAAGTACTTTGCATTCAAAGTGGTTTTGTTAAAAAAATATTAAATACTATTAATTACTACAAAGTATTCAGTATGGCTCAGAATGGCTCAGTATAATGAAACATAACAAACTTTTTTTCTGAGATAACTGAACGAAGTAACTGAGTAGGATGTTATGAATTAAAAAAAAAAAAAATCACTTTACAACTTACACATTTTTTTATTTTTTTTTTTTTATATGGGGCAATATGTTGTTTGTTTATCGACATATATTAATTTAATTCTGACAACCCAATTATATATTGCCCGTCCAATAACGTATGTTATAATTTATTGCAAGAAACAATTAAATATTCCGTTTTACGAAAAATTGCAATGCCAAGTAAAATTGTATCTCACTATAAGTGATGTCATACTTAACTATATTCAATTGTACATAACTATATCACATTATACAAGATTATAAAGGGTCCGCCAAATAACTTTTTTTTTGAAAATGCTATAAAAAAACTACTGAATATTTTCTCAAATTTCTTTTTTTATTTGAAAGTACAATCCTTCCGGTTAATAATGGAAAATAACTTCATTCAAATGGCTGCCTCGGCTGGCCATGCAGTAGCCTACACGATCGGTCCAATTTTTAAGCACATTATCGATTGTGTGCAGCTGTGTGGCACGTAGCGCAGTCCTGTTGAAACCAGATGTTGCCAATATCCTCCTCTTCAATTTTTGTGAACAAAAATTCGTTCAACATGGCCCGATAACGATCGCCATTGACTGTAACGACCACTCCTTGCTCATTTTCGAAGAAAAATGGCCCAATTATGCCTCTGGACCAAAATCCGCACCAAACAGTGACTCGTTTTGGGTGTATAGGCTTTTCAATGTATGCGTAAGCGTAAGCGTATACACAAACATATTCGTTCAGCGGAAGGATAAAACTAATTATCTGTCAAATCAGACATGAGCTAAGTGCTACCATTCACGAAATAAGCACTAGTTGAAAGAAAAACGTTAGATGGCGGACCCTTTATAATATTATTTTTACTCGGGTCGACATAAAAATTATTGACTGTTAAGCAGCCGATTACAAAAAAAAAAAAATAATAATATGATGAAACAAAGGAATTTATTAAATTTGATATACTGCTATATCTAATTGAAATACAATTTGATCCGAAAAACAGTGGATCGTATTGTACATAAATGTATTATATTACATTGAGTTTGATATAATTTGATACGATTCAGTCGAATGAAAATAGATTTGCTAAATTGAATACAGGGGGCTAGATATTATGGTATAATTATTAAGAGTACAATTTCAAATTATCGTACAGTTAAATTTTAATTTATCCTATTGTTGGCATTACAAAGGGATAACCGCGTGGAGGTGATAGTACAAAAGTATTGGCTTAACGGTTTCCTCCTCCAGTCAGTTCAGTCCGCTGAATAAAGTTTTAATGAGTGACCGGCTTTCGGCCGGGCATAGGGGTTTCCTACAAAATTTGTCGTTTTTTATAATCAGAAAGGGCGATTCCTTTTGGCATTTTACTAATAAATACTGATTATAAAAAAGTAGCTAAAAATTGTGGATTCTTTGAAAAATTAAAAAAAAAAAAATCTTACCTGTGTTATTTATGAAACTCGAGTGGAAAAAGGCCTTCAGAAAATACTCAACATCGCTGACAACAATACACAATTGATTCCATCCAAATAAATATAAAAGACATTCGCCAATTCATACATATTTAAAAGAAATCATGGTTACTTGATTAGTACAAATTTTATAGAGCTGTAAAGTTTAATTTCATACATGCGTTATAAATATGAAATGAACTTTATTATTATTTGTCCTATTTTCCGCTTGAGTCACTGTATACTTATCACAAAATTTCGATCATATTTTTCAAACTAAAACTTGTGATTTTGTCATGCATGATATAATTTTTGGGGCTGATATTTTGAAAGTGATGATACAAAATGTTTAACATTTTTTAAAATTCTTTCCAGCTCATGCATATTTTATATAAGTTTACTTAATTCTTCCCTTTTTTTCCTCTCAATCTCATTTTTATTAATAAAAAATAAACATCTCTTAACAAAAAAAAAATTAAGATATCGAA
The DNA here is from genome assembly GCA_021234595.1 of Delia radicum. Classification (NCBI taxonomy): domain Eukaryota; kingdom Metazoa; phylum Arthropoda; class Insecta; order Diptera; family Anthomyiidae; genus Delia; species Delia radicum. The sequence goes on along the minus strand of CM037854.1, from coordinate 94,781,258 downwards.
CACGTAAAACGTTTGTTACTTTAACCTTGAGTTTAAACTCTCAACCGTTAAAGCAAATTTAGATGCCATTAAAACAATTCCCTTGATAGAACAAAATAAAAAAATACAACACGAGGTACAGAAACAACAAAATTTCTAACAACAAAAATGTCAAATATTATGTCACAACGAGTCACATAATTTATCAAAACTTTTTTGTTCGATGATTTTTTCCCATTTTTTACATTGTTGTTATGCTACAAGCGTACCACGTTTTTTTATACTTTTCACGCTGAACCCACTAACACTATGAAAAAAAAAAAATCATAATAAAAAAAATTGTAATTCGTGTAAGATAAATTTATGCGAAATCTATCATTTTATACACATATAAAGCTTAAATAAATACATCACATTATGAGAAGAATGAAAAATAAACATTGAAAAAAAACAAGGTGGTAAAAAAGACAATGTCACATACACATTAACAGTGTGGTATATAAAGAAGGTATAGGAGATATTTCAAAAATGTTTGACATCTATTGAAACTGACTTAAGGTGCCTCTTATTTCTAAAGGTTTTTCGAGTAAAGACAAGCAATGGTAGGGTTGATACCTACAAATTTGCTAAATAATTCACATTCACCAAAAAAAATCTTGGTTTTTAAAAAAAATTTGACAATCAAATACACCAAAACGTTAGTAAAGGGTGTTTTTTATACAGATATATAACTTTAAGTTGGCAACACTTTTTTACCTGGCCGCCATTTTGTCAGCTGTCAAGTGATTTATGTTTAGTTTATTTTGGCAACATTAATAGACCGACAATTGAACAACACTTCCAAATTGTGCAAATTTATTTTGAAAATCATGGTTCTGTTCGAAATACGTATCGCGCACGAATTTTGCGAGTTTTGTTTAGCGATGCAGCTCACTTTTGGTTAAATGAATACGTCAATAAACAAAACTACCGTATTTGGAGTGATGATAATCCTCAAGTGTATGTTGATACACCGTTACATCTAGAAAAACTTACTCTTTTTTGTGCTTTATGGGCTGGTATAATCATTGGTACGTACTTCTTTCAAAATGATGCTGGTCAGAACGTTACAGTTAAAGGTGACCGCTATATAGCCATGATTACTGAATTTTGCGTTCATCAATTGAACAACCATGATGTGCAGGAGCTATATATTTTTTTCAAGAAGACGGCGCAACATGTCACACAGCCCGTGACACAATTGATTTATTAAAGAAAACGTTTGGTAACCGCATAGTTTTACGTTTCGGACCCATGAATTGGCCTCAAGATCGTGCGATTAAAGTCCGCTGGACTATTTTCTGTGGGGATATGTGAAGTCGCTAGTCTACTCCGATAAGCCCGAAACGATTGACCACTTTGGGGACAATATTCGCCGCGTTATTGCCAGTATACTGCCACATATGTTGGAAAAAGTCATCGAAAATAGTACCTCCAGATTAGACTACGTCCGAGCCAGACGTTGCGGTCATAAGCCAGATGTCATATTTAAATTATAATGCCAGAAGATTATCTTTCGAATAAAGTAAATTTTATGTCAATTTAATAAAAATAGCATCTTTGTTTTATTCCTATTTCAAAGTTATATACCTCTATAAAACACACCCTTTAGTAGAAATGAGGAAAATGTTATTAAAATGTGCAACTCTTGTAAGCCATATACAAAAATCAACCATGGAAGATTTGTTTATATTTTGTTTCTACAAAATGACGCCAGATATGAGCATTCATATGAACTGTTGGTCTAATAAACTCAAATATTGTGTTGATTACAGCTTGTAAAAGAAATCGATTAATAATTGAATTACAGACAAAATAAAACATTTACATTTAATGAAAATAAAATATGTATTTGTAAACAAAGTTCTTATAGAGGTAATGAGTGGAAGGTGGACACATTGCAAACTAATATACATTTAAGTAGACAGACTAAAGCGAAAGAGAAGAACACACATCTTAGGTAATTTTTCATATTTCCTTTCTCTATTTGCAAAAAAGGGTTGTTTATGTGTATGTCATATTTTGTTATTTTTTTTGTTTAGTATCTAAAATATTGCGGCTTTAGCTTCAGTCCAATTTGTTATCGTTTAGACAACCATTGATGTAAGTAGTTGAAATATATAATTTTTTGTTATGTTATATTTTGTTTATGTTATAAAGGGTCCGCCATCTAACGTTTTTTTTTTTCAACTAGTGCTTATTTCGTGAATGGTAACACTTAGCTCATGTCTGATTTGACAGATAATTAGTTTTATCCTTCCGCTGAACGAATATGGTCCGTATTTCGATTATCTTGTGAAAAAAGTGAAAGAAACTGGCATCCTCATCGATAAACCAAAGCGTGAAAAGCCAAAAACAGTGCGTACAACCCGAGAATATTGCTGCTGTGGCAGAAAGTGTGCGTGAAGCGCCATCAACATCAATTCACCGTCGTTCTCAAGAATTGAACATTTCGAAGACATCATTGAGACGAATTTTGCATAAAGACCTTGATATGACGCCATACAAAGTCCAATTGGTTCAGGAGTTCAAAAAAAAAAAAAGTTATTTGGCGGACCCTTTATATAACAATTTGTATATATTTTCTGATATTAAATTGACATATTTCGTCAATGTATGGACATTTATACATTTTTTAATGTATTGTCAATTTTTTTTTAAAGAATCACAAAATTTGTTTTTTGATTTTCAGCAAATAAATTGATCAAAGTATAATTTTTCTACAAAGTTTTTGAGTTTTTTTAAAGTCTGCTAATAGTCAACAAAAATTTTATTAATTTTAAGCGAGGATTTTTAATTTTTAAATGGCAGCAAAACTTTTGATGAATGTACTAATTTTTTGCTGAGATTACCAATTTTGTTGCAAACACCCTCCTGGCTAAAATTTTACTGAATCAGCAAATTTTTTTTATTATTGTAAACACACACAAGAACTCATATAAAATATTCCCATCGTACTCACACTGTGTACAAATTATTGTGCTCGGTGTAGAGCGTTTACATGCGTTAAATAAATATAAAATGGACATGAGTTTTCGAGTAAAATTGTAAGTAGTTAACTCGGAGTGGTAATTTGTGAAGTTAAAGCCGTTTAAGGTAAATGATTAATGCGGATGGCTTAAGCATGCTTAGACATCGGCTATAGCATACACAAAAGATCATTCAAAAACAAATTTTGAAAATATTTTGCCTCAAAGTTTCGAACATTTTTAAAACTCTTCATATACATTTAATACATAAAAGTATTTAACCCTCAGAAGTTAAAGTATTTTTTTTCTGCTATCGAGGTCAAAAGAAAAATAAAAATCGTAGTGTTTTGTTTTTAAAGTTTTTTTTTGTCATGGCGACATAATCTCACGTTTGGACAACAAAAAAAAAATAAATGTCAAAAGCAGTCAATATTTATCGAGATTTTCTTGTTTTGTTGCTTCTCCTAAATAGTTGGTTGGTTAGTTAATAAGTTTAATGGCTTTTCTTAAAAAAAAAACAATAAAGTCTTAAAAGGCATTGACATTATGTCGTCAGCCATAATAATTAAATTTTAATTCATTTACAACAAATAAAACTTAAGTACTAACCCAGTGTAGAGACGAAATGACATGTCATTACTTTTCTCACTACAACTAATGAAACCAGCTTACTCTCTGTTACTGTAACACAACTAATAAGGACTTACTAATGACTAGTTAATTTTCCCATTATTTCAATATAAATACGTTTCCCATAAGTAATTATTTTTACCATTATGTTAATTATAAAGCAAGGATTTAAAAAATTTAAATTTTTGAAAATCAATTTTTGGACTCCTTATTTTTTCACTCCTAGGAAGTACATTTATAACTACTTATTTTTGTTTTTTTGTAAGCTGGAAAGTAATGCAATTTTGTGCAAGCAAGTCATTTATATTTGTATCTATCAAGTAGAACATATCGAGATAGCTCAGATGGTAGAGCGTTTGACAGACAATCTGGTGGGCCGGGTCCGAATACCGTGTGGGAAAATTAAATTTAAGAAAAATTTTTCAATAAAAAAAGATTTTCTTATTAATTTTAATTTTTAATTTATCTTCCAAAAAAAGCAAACGAGCCCGTTGAGCCATACATAGTTGGTAGACCAACGTTAACAATCAACTTCATTTTTTTTTTTTTTTATTAACTAATAATCATATAATTACCAATTGTATACTATTACCCTAACCGAGCACTAGCTACTATTGCCTTCGGCGCGTTGTAGTGAAAACAGATCAGTGCCTCCGTTGGGAATCGAAACCACGACCCCCGCACTGATAAGCCAGCACGCTACCAACTAGTCTACCGGGGAGCACAACAATCAACTTCATTATATCACTTAAAACATTAAATATAATGTTATATATAATGTATTAAATATAATGTATATAGCAAGTTTAACAATTCGTTTTTTTATTTATTTATAGACTTATTATTTGTGTCCATACTGGTAAGCATTTAGGTAACCACATATAAAGCATTTTTTATAAAACCTAATACATTTCTTCAATTACATTCCTCATTCATACGGTTCAATAGATTTATAAGTAAACTCTCATTAATATAGTTGTTCCCGATGTATCTTACCCGAAATTCTCTGAATAATGGACATTTTCCCATAAAGTGCAGTAAGTTTTCAGTATCATCCAAATTACAGAAACAACAAATAGTGGTTATATTCTAATATTTCTGTAAACAATTTTCGATGGAAGAGTATCTCAACGTTCTCTCCTAAGGTAGTGCACACAGAGAAAAAAAGTGCCAACCGAATTGAAAAGTGTATATTAATAGTAACAACTTATAAATTCAGTTTGTACAACGATATTTACATTCGATTTCTTAAAATGTTGGGTGTTGCAACTAAAATTCTATTGAAGTAACCGAACTTTGTTGTGAAAACTAACATAAAGTAGTGCCAACTGTCTGAAATTCCTAATAACAGAATTTGAGTCGTAGTAACCGAATTTTAGTTGGCAAATAGCTAAAATTTTTTCTGTGTGTGCCTCATAAGGTCGTTATTGAGAAAATCTCCGATTTTGATGAAGTTTGAATATTTTGCAAAGAAAAAATTTTACGTCTGGGGTGTCTAAGATTATCGTCCATAATGGAAATTTAAGGGCAAAAATTACCCATTTTTCGGTTTTGAATTTGTTTGGCATATATATAAAAGTTATATTTTCGGATAGGAATTTCTAAAAGCCTTATCCTGGTACCTTTTTTGGTATCTTTTTGTTGATGTATGGTTGTTGTCGTAAAAATGTTCTAATTTTACGGTATTCTATATGCAAATGTATAGTGGTACGACTGTAACATTCTCATATATTGATCTTTATTAAGTTTAAGCGGACACGTATTTTTTCTTTTTTCGATATTCTAGCTACTTTGGGTTTTTTTCCGGAACATTATTTTAAAATGTGTTGCATATTGCCTACTTTATAACGCAGTACTAGTGCTAAACTAATGCAAATATAAATGTGTGTAACATTTAAATAGCACCTTTTGATATCTTTTGATACCTTTTGATATGCTAATTTTAGTTTTTTTTCTCCTAATGTACATTATTTTAATATCATGTTATATTGATGGAAAGCTTATTAAAAAAAGGTAAAATCTAGTACATAAATAATTATTTCGTCGCATATAAGAGAAAAATATAAAATGCAAAAAACAGTTTCTTTTTCTAATTTTTTTATGGCAGCCTATCTTAAATTTTCGAATTAATTTTTTTTTTTTATTAATTAATAATCATATAATTACAAATTATATACTATTACCCTAACCGAGCACTAGCTACTATGGCCTTCGGCGCGTTGTAGCGAAAACAGACCAGTGCCTCTGGTGGGAATCGAACCCACGACCAGAGAATTAATTATTATTTTTTACATGGTCGCAGAGAACTCTAAAAATATGGAGTTTAATACCCATATTGTCTATATTTGAGCAGATACAGATATTCAAATCCGAGTCCATTTCGTATGTGACTGCCATGGTTAATTCTATTTTATTTTTGGGAAATGTAGATGCATATAAAAATAATTTAATTTAATAAAAAAATCTTAAAAGTATAATTATTTTTTATTTAGGCGATCTTTTTTAATTATTAAAAAAAAAAACTATGTTAGAATTAACCTTTTTGTAATTCCTAAAACAACAAACTATGTTAGTTGTTCTACCTAAAATAATAGGTGTATTTTCGAACATAAAAATCAATGGAAAATCACGTATGTTTTTTAGTCCTATTGGCGTAAGACATAGGAAATTCTATGTTGCCTTTAACATTTGTTAACTTTGGTTTTTTTTTTTGTGCGGTTAGTACAGCTGTCAGTCTTGAAACGCACTCATGGTCCTGCCAAGGAAGTCGTGCAAGTTCCCACACCATATCTTAAATAGTACTTGGGTCCGTATGATTTAACAATATTACTCATAAATAACGAACTATCAAAAAATTAGCTAAACTGTGATTTTGTCTTGCATTTTTAAGGTATCGTTATAGGTTTAAAATTCACAAAAACCTTAAAAAAATATTAAAAATGATGACTATCTCTAGATGATGGTGGTGGATAAAAAAAAACTAGCAAAAGCAAATGTTTGTTAAATAAAAAATAATGTCATCTTTTCCTCAGGCCGCGTTAAAAGTTTTCATTTTTACCTGTATTTAAGAAATATTTTAAAAGTAGTGCAAATACCACACAACGTGACTTTGTCGAAATTGAGGACAATGAAAAAAATATTTTAAAATAACGTTGCGATGAACAACAGACCTTTTTGTTTAGTCACTAAATAATAAATTTTGATGATTATAACGCAAGTAGTTGGGGCAGGGCAATACGCAAGAATATAATAGCGGAAGGGATGATTGGGGGGGGGGGGGGGTGCTGTGGGATTGTTCAACCTAACTTTTTTACTGTCTAATAATTAAAATTATTTAAAGATAAAAGTTTAAAATTCTACTTCAAATATTTTTTTCTTTTTTTACCCTCTAATCCACTTTATAGATGATGTCTTTATGTATCTGAGATAAATATTGTTTTAAGACTCCATAAAGTACATAAGGTACAAAATATTCAAAATTTTATGTAGAATTAAATAGTCTGTAATAAATTTAAAAACTACTTAAATATTTTTAATTTTCAAAGGAAAAAATCTTTATTTTTTATTTTCCTTACATATGATTATTTGATCCGAAAAATATTTCTATTAAATTGTATCACTTTGGATATAATTAGATTTAATTACATACAATTTAATAAAAATGTATAAAATTGTATCCGAGTTTTCTTCCGATTTGATTCTATCCGATTATATTTCATTTCGAAATATCTTGAAATTAAAAGATATTAAGTAACATATAGTTGATCTCTATAAATCGGATTTAAAACAAAAAAATTTATTCTTTAAACTTCAACTTAAGGCTTGTTTATATATTATTAATTGATTGAAATTGTCAAAAAATACATGGAAAACAATAATAAATTTTAGTAACTTTTACGAAAATTTATTTTATTTCGTAATAGATAAACAGACAGTTAATTTCATTTAAATAAAGGGTGGTCCAGCCAAGGAGGGTCCAGCCAAGGAAAATTATGTGTGAAACAAAATATCGGCCAAACGCTCGCCATGGCTATGTTGGCATACCTCTATCCGATGGTACATATTTTCAATGACTCTGAGACATAATTGAGGTTCAATGTCGTTAATGTGCCGAAATTTCTCATCATTTATCTCTTGAATTGTTTTTGGCTTATAGACGTCTACTTTTTCTTTTCAATATACCCAAAGATAGAAGTCCAACGGATGTCAAATCACAAGATCGTGGCGGCCACATAACATCGCCACGACATGAGATAACACGGCTATTGAATTTCTCGCGCAAAAGAGCCATTGTTTCGTTGGCATGTGTGGCAAGTGGCACCATTCTGTTGGAACCACATATCGTCCAAATCCAATTTCTGGTAACAAGAAGTCCTTTATCATCTCGCGATAGCGAATGCCATTCACGATTACTTCTTGTCCGACCTCATTTTGGAAGAATTACGTCCCAATAACGCCGCCAGACCATAACCCGCACCAAACAGTCCCTGTTTGTGGATCCATCTTCTTTTCAACAATCACTCGTGGATTATCATTTCCTCAACTGCCGCAATTCTGCTTGTTAACGAATCCACTGAGATGAAAGTGTGCCTCTTCGCTGAAGATGATTTACTTTGTAAAGTCACCATTCACTTCTGTCTGTTCAAACAACCATTCGGCGTATTGACGACCCTTGAAACGGTCAATAGGCTTCAGCTCTTGAGTCAATTGAAGCTTGTAAGCGTGTAAAATCAAATCTTTATTCAAAATTCGCATCAGTGATGTTCGTGAGATGTTTAATTGTTGGACACAACGACGATTCGAGGTTGACTGCTCTTCTGCCACACTATAGCGAACAATAGCAATGTTTTCCTCAGAACAAACTGAGCGAGCATGCACAGGTGTTTTCACATTTCCTACAGACCCGGTTTACTGAAATTTGCGCGCAATTCTTCCGGATTATGGTCGATTATGCTGACCAAAAAAGTGCACGAAATACATTTTGATTTGAACTCCCATTTTCGTAAAAGACTTCAACAATCATAACGCGCTTCTCAATTGTGTACCTCTCCATGGTTGAATTTGTCAAACACTGAA
>CM037854.1:94544191-94772465 GCA_021234595.1 Delia radicum | reverse complement strand
AGGATCGTTGTCGGAATGTTGCTGATTTTAATGACTTTTTTTTTGGGGTGTAGGTTTAATTTTGGTAGCCTGGAAACACATATTTACTTACAATTTCTTAGATATTTTTCTATTGTACAAACTGTTGTTATTTTACAGCATTCGTTTAGAAAAGTTTCGCTTCAGTCCATTTCAAGTCAGGGATGAATGAGAATACACTATGACACAAAAAGTATATGGAATTTAATATTTTGTTTTCATATTAAACATATTTTTTTAAGTCTAGAAACTTTATGAATGTCAATCAAATACAATTTATTTAATTTTTTAGCATTTATACACCTAAAAATACTGTTTAAATATTGAAAACTAGTGTTCATATTATATAATATAGATTGAAAAAATATAATCTGATAAAAAACTATAGCAGACACAGTTTCATGACGATACACAGTAAATCATTGATCCTTGGGTTTATTTTTTCTTCCATTGTTTGGTTTAATGCTTCATCTGATATCCTTAACGATTACATTGCCAAGGCTTAACTGTATATTGGACTAGGGCGATAGTAGTGGCAGCTGAAGCAGTTGAAGACCACTTATAAACTGTTACAGTATACTGTAGTAATACTTTTAGTAGTAACTAAACTTTTCTTATATTTTTTTTTTTTATTCCAGCATATTTTTCCTTGTTTTCTTTTTCTAATAACTGTTTCTTTTTTCTACATTGGTTTTTCATTTCTAGTGCTCTGGGCTGTCAGTGTTGTTATTGCAACTACACTATTACTGTGCATTCAAATTGATTTGTGGTGCCTTGTCGATAGCTATGAGGCGTTGGATTTTTTTCTATAACCGTGCTAGAAAAAAAAATACAATTTAAGTAAGTTTAGTTTTTCTTAAGGTCTTTTTTTATTCCTCGTGGCGTTTTTCTTATACTTAATACCAACAAATTTATACGGAAACTAGAAAATGGTAGTCGTAAAAGTAGCTATTTTACATACTTTGCAATCATTCGCCTATATTGTTGCTGGCATGACATCAACATGGTAGGGATTTATAAATGTTAAGACATATCTAAAGTGTTAGTGCAAACGTTGTAACAGCTCTAAAGTATATAAGTTGAATGTAAAATATAATTTAAAATGTCAAGGTTTAATAAATAAATAAAAAAAAAAATAACATCAGATGAAATTAAACAAAAAAAAAAGTTATGTATTGAAATTGAGTAGTTTGTATATGTAAAAGATAAAAATTAATTTTTGGAAAAATGTATTTTTTTAAATTTATTTTATAAGACGTATTTTTTTTATTTAAATATTTTCGACATTCGATTTTCATCAAATGGTGGGTGGGTTTTGTAAATTTCGCTTAAAACTACACCATGCAACATGTCACACAGCTTGTGCCACAATTGATTTATTGAAGGAAACGTTGGGTAACCGCATAGTTTCACGTTTCGGACCCGTGAATTGACCTCCAAGATCGTGCGATTTAACGCCGCTGGACTATTTTCTGTGGGAATATGTGAAGTCGCTAGTATACGCCGATAAGCCCGAAACGATTGAGCACTTGTAGGACAACATTCGCCGCGTTATTGCCAATATACGGCCACAAATGTTAGAAAAAGTCATCGAAAACTGGACCTCCAGATTAGACTACGTCCCGATCAGCCGTGGAGGTCTATGCCATAAGTCATTATTTAAATTATAATGCCCAGAAGATTACACGGTGCTACAGTGAAAAAAACTTGGAAAAACGACCTAGCGTGGGTTAGTAGGTCTTGTTTGAGTACATTACAAAATTGTGTCAAAAATTTCGAAACAACCTCAAATTCAGAGAGTTATTCTAAAAAAACCGTATTCAGTGATGTTCGTTAACTTATCGACCTGTAACTCAGTCAGTTTTTGTCCGATTTAAATTTTGTTTAGCGGTTTGGAGAGAAAACTGATTACGTCTTTTAAAAAATGACGTTGGCATTTTTTTTTTTGATACACTTGTAAGTTATAAGTATGGTTTTTGTTCAGAATATTTACAAAAAAAAAAAACGAAAATTATAAACTTTTTCGATTTTAGTAGCTTTTCATTGCTTATTTTAATATGAAAGCTTATAAAAATATATACCAAACGTATAAAGAAAATTTAGTTTTTTAACAAAAACATGAGTTTCATTTTTCACATCAGGATGAAAAATATGTAAAAGTTATTCAACTTTTCATTAACACTTGTTTTAACTATACATGTTACTTAGGTTAGCTATTTGTACAGTTTTTAATTTACATTTGTAGTCAAGTGGTTACAAAAGAAAGTCTGCAATCCCAAAATTGTTGATTTTAGAAAAAGTTTAGTATCTTTTGCAAATATAAAATATTTTAACAAATAATATCTCGTTTTTTCTATATAAATTGTCTTTAAAAAAATACAGGCAAAAAAGATAGGTTTTCATAGAAAAAAAATTAAAATAACTCTGGTTGAATTTGAAAAATAAGGAAAAAAAAAAAAAAAAATAAAAAATGAGAAACGTTTGATAGACCACTTACCTAATTTCTTGGAATATATATTTTATGATAACATTTCGTCAAAAAATGTGTGAGTTAGAGGTACTAAAAGTGCTACGACCTACCCTAAAACAGTTTTTTGAAAATAACTCAAAAATTTTGAGGGTGTTTCAAAATTTTTAAAAACGGTTTTTGTTTGTTCCCCTCACCTAGGTCTACAACCCCTACTAGGTCGGTTTTTAAGTTCTGACAAAAAGTGTTTTTTTGTAGCAGTGTCCCAGGAAAAAATTACCACATTACCAAAAAGAAGGTGATGCCCACACTTCTTACTATCTCATTGCCAAACTGCAATAACCAAACTCATTTCCAACGATAGAGTCAAAAAAGCAAGTAGTATTGTAATCAATTCTAATAAATTTAAACCACAAGCAGAACTCAATAACAAAGTAATTATTTACTTAAAAAGAAAATAACAATGATATTAACTTATATGTATAACTTTTTGTACTCAAGAAGTAATCATATACTTTTTCTTAATAAAAGGACATTATTGGAAGTAGTTCCTAATTTTGAAAAAGAAGTTATTCAATTTTAAAGAATTTATCTCATAGATTTTTTCAAAACAAATTTTATTTGCAGGAAAATAATATTAAAAAACAGAAATTGCATGTTGCCTAAATTTTGTTAAACTGTGGTTAGGTATAAATTAGGGAAGAGCGCTCGTGAGCAGAAAAAATTGTGAAGTGGAAGATTAAATTACTGACGGTTACGTGAGTGAGTTGTAAAAAAAAATTTCGAGGGTGATTGTGGCGGGAGTCATATTTTTGTTTTTCAATTTTTTGAAAAATTTATATTTCGGGGTTTATAGCTCCAAACTATGAGCAACCCATGTTATCATAACAACTCGATGTTTCACTTTTAAGGATTTTATTTCCGCATGAGTTTAGATCTTTAAATTTAAGTGACCTAGGGAGAATCACGTGTGAGTAAAAAGTTGAATTAACTTTTGGAACTACTTCTTTTCTTTTAATGTAGTACTTATTTTTTTCATAGGGACTATTTATTTATTTTTTTGTGTAAGTTAGTAGTTTACAAGTGGACTATTTCTTTATTAAAAAATGTATGTAGTTCTTAAAAATATAAAGTAAATGGGTTCTTCGGTAAAAAAAAATAATCAATTCTAAAGAATCAATTATTTTAGTCCTCACGCCCTGTTAAAAGAATCGAGTAGGTAATCTAGTAGGAATGCGGTTCTGCCCAAAATGCTTGATTGCAAACCCGCTTACCTTTTTGGAAATTTTTTACTGGGGTGTTATCTTTCGAATAAAGTAAATTTCATGTCAAATTTAAAAAAATTCATCTTGTTTTATTCCATTTTACAGTTCTATACCTTTTTAAAAAACACCCTTTATTAGCTGAATATTTTTTCTAAATATTAGTAAAATATAACAGAGAAAAAATCTGTAAAATCTTCTACATTTTAGTTTACATTATAGTTGTTTGGAGGAAAACTAAGCGCCATCTATTCGTGAAAATTGTATAAAGGAATAAATAAAAATTGTCTTTATTATTCAGTTTTTTTATGTAGCAGAGAAATGACATATGTTAAAGGTCGAAGCGTCATCTAAAAAAAAATTAAAATAATACAAAAATATGTAAATATTTAATTAAATAAGCACTAAATTTTCCAATTCTTATAAAAATCTTTCATTGTTAAAAGAAACATATTTTTTAAATTATTTTATTATTTTTTTCAGCATATTTATAATGTTATATTATAAACACTAAAACCACTTATTATAGAACAAAATCTTCCCTTTTTTACGTTTTTTAAAAAACTCTTGAATATTTTTTTTTTATAGATTTATTTTGTATTAGTTTATAACAAAGCCATTTTCATACATGTTTCTAAATATTTTTTTTATAGGACGTGTTCACTTCTATATTTATACTGAACAATATAAAAGAAATTCACAATTACTGAACGCAAACATCATTTTACAAACGACCTCTGCTGGTTTTGATTATCAAAATATTATTTTTAGGCTTTAGTAAATTCAAAAAAAAAAAAAAAAAATTAGTTAAAAGTTTATTATTTCAAATTCATTTCATCAATTTAAAATTAGCAAATTTTCAACTAAATCCCAATTGTCACTAAAAATTTGTTAACACTAACAAAATTGGATTACTTACAGCTTTACTAATTTTTCTACTAACTTTTTCTACAAGTGTACAAGAAAATCCCTAATTTTCGAAATTTTTTTTGCAGTATCTGATACCGCTGAAATTTTCAACTTTACATCTGGTGGCACAAGAGTCCGCCTAACATCTGATAAAATTCGATTGTTGCTGACATTTTTTTAAAATTTCTGGAATGATAAAAAAACACATTATTTCTTTTTAAATCATGTGGCAATATCTCGAAAATAGTTTGTACAATTGAAACAATTTTAAAATATTCGTGCCGAGCATGACAAAATTAGTTAATAATAATATATCGCACAACATTGTTATTTTTTCAAAAATCGTAAATTTTGGTGTTAGGTCTCAGGTCACAGGCCAACGGTTAATTTTTCTGATTTTCCTCAAATTCCCAGCACATATATTATAGACCAAGTCTTACAATAATTCCAACAACAATTAATAAAAATCAAAAATTTTATCAAAATGCTGTTATAAAATTAGTAAAATACGAAAAATTTAGTCCGATGCGTTATTTACTTTAATACTTTTACCTGTTATAACGTGCAATTTATGAGAAATTTAATTTTTTGGTGATCATTAAAAATCTCAAAAAGTAATAAAAATATTTGAAATTTACAATATTTTTAAAACTGTGTAATTTGCTAAAGTTTCAGGTATATCAAGTTGGTGTCATCGCGAGAATAACGAGATACTAATTTAGAAAGATTTAGAGTCACTTTTTTGATCAATCACTAACACAAGTCGATTAAATCCTTTTTCTCTAACAGTTAACCCAACATTTAATCTTTTTACCAATTCTAAAAAAACTCTATATTCATAGTATTAGTTGTCTGCAACTCTGAGTTTTGATATAATTTTTGTTGGCTACACTAAAAACACTCATGCATATTAAAATAAAAGTTTACGTTAAGACGCTGTCGCAAAAAATGTTGGCGATGTAGAGAAAATGTATTCCAATCGCCACCATTTCAGTATTTCAAATTTACAAAGTTAATCTTTTAGCTGTCAAGATAAATTGTATGATGCCCAAAATGCACATGTAAACAAGGAAGATAAAAAAGTCGAATTAACTTTAATCAAGTAGATTAATTTGCTGTCTAAACTCCCTATAAAGCATTGAGCGAGCTGAGACTCCTGCACTGAAAGAAACCTTACGTAATATATACGAAAACTTTCGTACAATGTACAAAATATTTCCTTATTTCCACCACGAAATCGTTCGTAAATTATACAAAATCTATGAAATTTTTGTATGCATTTTTAAGAATTTCTTTTTGTGTTTTACGAAAGAATTTTGTTGCTTCGCACTACGAAAATCTTTCGTAAATATATCAAACTACTAAAATTATGTTTGCATTTTACGAAGCATTTTTTACATTTACAGTTTCGTTGATTCTCATCACAAAAGTCTTTCGTAAAATGTACGAAATTTTTTATACATTTTAAGAAAAATTCCGTTCATATTTACAAACGAATTTTAAAACATTTTGTTTAAGGTACTATTACTCCCTGGTTCAGATTTACAGCACAAAGTCGAATTTGGGTCTATCGCATGTATTTTGTTTTATACACAACAAAAAAATACACGTACAAGAAACTTTATATAAAGATGCTTTACATGAAGATGTTTACTAGTATCAAGCCAAAATTTTTATACGTAAACCTTCATTAAGTTTAAGTGGACACATATTTTTATTTTTTTTTACTGTTCTGTCTACTTCGGCTTTTTCGCGTTTTTCCCGAAGGACCAAATTTAGTATCATAGAACCAAAAATGTGGAAAATTTGAGATCTATGTAGTGCTTTAATTCATTCAACTCCTCTTTAATTTTTTTTACAGGGCATCCAAAAATCACGAACAAGAAAAGAGGATTTGAAATTTATCGTAGAAGTCCAACATTTTGTGTAGGCATGTAGTTTGACCCAATGAATCATAATAATCAATAAAAACGAATTATTTTGAGTGTTGTTGGGTAAGTCTTGAATATTTATTTATTGTGTTGCATTTGAATGAAAATCTATTAAAAAGCTAAATAACACATAGAAATAAACTTAATGCTTTATATAAAAAAAAAACTTTTTGAGAAAAACCGATTTAATAGACACTTTTTGTATATGAGACTGTCTTAAATTTACGAAGTAACAAACAAAATATGTACGATTTTAAAGTAATCTTAAAAATATGAAGATTGATATGCACATTGCATATATTTGGAACAGACATTTTTTTTGGCACTTTTTTTAAATTTTTTTATCAAAAACACATTTTTGCGTTTTAAACATTTATGCAAAATGTAGCACATGCGTGGAAATATTTTAAAAAGCTACACATTTTGATGTATAATGAAATCTAATGCTTTATATAAAAAATTAAATTTTATACAAAACACCGATTTTTTTTTGCACTTTTTGTTTTGGAGCATGTCTTAAAAATACAGAGCAAAAAATAAAAATGTAAAAAATTTTAAAATAATTATAAAGATATGAAATCTGATATCCATATTGCCTATATTTTCAATTTAGTTATTATTTGGTCAGTTTGGATAATCTTCTTGTTGTGTTTGTTAAGCTAATCAGACCTATCATTTGTTCTAATGTAAAGAAAAATGCATTTATTTTACATGTTTTTCTCGACGTTTCGTCAATTATTTGTTGACTTTTTAAAGAGACGTAGTAACATTATTATTTTGTTAATTATATTTTATATTAAACATAAAAAAAAAACATTTAACATTCAACATGAAGTTTTTCCTTGATAAACACAGCTTAAATATGTGTAACATCACAGTTAATTTTATTATATTTTGTTCACACTTAAACCACCACCACTTAAAGTGGTTCTACGAGAAAAAGGCGAAAAAAGAAGAAGTAGCCCAATAATATAAAAAAGAGAAAATATACGTGTCCCCTTAAACTTAATAAGGAATTACGTATATAATTTGGTGGTGATATCAGTTTACATACATACATCTTCATATAAAGTACCCAAAAATTGGTAAATTTTTTACAATAACAAAACAAAAACTCGAAATTTTACATAGACGATATAAAGGGTGTTTTTTATAAAGGTATATAATTTTTAAATTTTCTAATTATTTGAGTTAAGGTTTGTTTTTTTTATAAAAGTTTTTTTATTTTCAATATTTCGCTACTCCTTTGTGTACACTGATAGAATTTCCTTCATAGTGTTAATGAAACGATTTCATTAAAATCGATTCATTGGTTTAATGAAAATTTCATTAACTGAATGAAAATTCATTAATATTGGTATTTTTTCATTAACATTTTTTATGATTTTTTTCATAATTTCATAAAAAAAATCATTAAATCAATGAAAAATTTTCAATAAAAATTTGACTTGTAATAAGAAAAAAAAAATTCTTTTTACTATCATTTTGAAATAAAAAAAAACTGAAAAATTTCTTTTAAACAGAATTAACCAAAACTTTGATATAAATAATTTTTTTTTTTTAAATTTGCCTAGAGCTAACAGTTTTTGACGAATTTGAATAGTTGGTCACTAAATTCCAGGAAACAGATTCTCCATGAAAAACGATATAGTTTTTCAGTTAAGTTAGGAATATATAATTTATTAACTGTATTGAATGATTTAAAAGCTATTCTATATCTATTAGTATTGATAATATTCGATCTTTCCAATACATAAACCATAGACTTGTAAATTCTCTGTTCATTCAAGTTATTTGTGCTGTTATTCCTTCTAAATTTATACTGATTTATTAATGAACAGATTAATTTTATTGGAAAATCATTATCCATTAATAAATTCTTAATTATTTCCTCATTCTTCCTGTGAAATTCTCTATCACTAATAGTTAAAACCCTTTCTATTAAATTCTTTGCAGTATTAATGATACCTGATGAATAAAAATTAATAATTCTACCGTCAGCAGCAATGGCTTCTTCTTTACGCACTGTACGACGTCTCTGTATATGCATATTATCATTTAGAGTAAACGTGGTTTATTTTTCGAATACGCTGTTTACCACCTGTAAAATATAATAAAACAACGATAACAAAAACAAACTTAACATCATCTTTGTTATTTTTCCATGTTATTCTTGAGTCAAATTAATTCTTCTTTAGGCACTATCGTTGACAGCACTTAAGTTTTCGACAATATTTTTGCTGCTCACCTACTCTTCCAAACCATATAAATATTCAAGGTTTTTTTTGAAAAAGTTCATAGGAACTTCAAATCTAATGAAAACTTTTTCGTATTTTTTTAAAACAAATCTACCTCTGAGTATAAATCTGTTTAAATTTTCCCTCGTTCATACAAACTTTTTGTTAATTTCTTCACCTTAATTTTATGCATAAAAACAAGTAAATTTTGTTAGTTAGTTTTTTTTTTTTTTTAATGTGTGGCTCATTGTATTAACAGCCGAAACAAATGAAAACGTTACTTGAATTTAATTAAACGTTGTAGTCCTGTCTTTAAATGAATTTCACATATTTTTAACAACATTTGCAGCGCTCGTTATACACACGCCAATTTAAAATTCCTCTCTTTAGTGGTTTTTGTCAGGCCGTCAAGAGGCAGACTATTCCTCTTTTGGCCCTCCCCGTAGAACTTTCCAAATATACCTCCTAAGCGGATGTTTGCGTGGAATTAGAACCTACATACCTAATGTTAATATACACGCTTCAGCGGTTTATATAGACTTTTTAACACCTTTTTTATCATCCTCTTATCCAGAATTGCAAACAGTATCAGTTCAATGAGTCAGGTCATATTAAAAGAAAGTTTTATATAAAGGTTGCTAGGTTTCTAGGCCAGGAAGTTTGGGCCTTTTTTGACCCTCCCCGTAAACATCCTGTACACAGATGCTTGCTCGTGATTATCAACCCACCCACGAAATTAAGCACCACCGAATTGATAAGTGTATTTTAATGCTAACAACTATAAATTCAGTAGTACAACGATATTTACATTAGATTCTCGATAGTTTGTGGTGTTGCAACTAAAATTTAATTGAATTAACCGAACTTTGTTGTGCAAACCGACTGAAATTCTTAATTTCGAATTTGAGTCGAAGTAACCGAATTTTTTTAGTTAGTCTCTTTACAGGAAGAAGAAGAAGAAAACATTTTATTGAAAAATTTTACGGACACAAGGGATACACCAGACTGCCGCAGTTTAGTCCCCTCCTGGGACTCGTCAGTGGTAATTTATGTGTCAATTGAACAAAGTATTTTATATTGTTAATTTTGCTCTATATGAAAAACTTTTTATTTTTTGGTGTCGTACTGTGATTTGAACTCACAGTCTTAGCATCAAAGCTATGCATCGTAATCTCACCTCTTAACCAGTTGAGCCACGGTCGACACAGCGTTGACTGCGACTAAATTGGAGTTTGGTCACACTACGTACACACAAGTATTGTTTTGATCAGAAGAGACAGAATTAGCTAATACCAATGCACAATTCATTTCTCAAATAGAATGCTTTTTATTCTTAATCCTATCTCTTTTCACAAGTAATTATCACGTTTTATGATGCGCTTTATTCACATGCAATAGTTGGATACCAAGTGTAGGTTAGAGATTGAGTCGCCGTTAAGCAAGTTTATTCAAATTTTATGTTAGAAAGTGTTTTGCAACCGTCAGACAATGACAATCGTAATTAATTTTTATATTAATTACTGTAGAATATTTCTTTAGTTAGTCTCTTTACAGGAAGAAGAAGAAGAAAACATTTTTATTGAAAAATTTTACGGACACAAGGGATACACCAGACTGCCGCAGTTTCGTCCCCCTCCTGGGACTCGTCAGTGGTTAATTTATGTGTCAATTGAACAAAGTATTTTATATTGTTAATTTTGCTCTATATGAAAAACTTTTATTTTTCGGTGTCGTACTGTGATTTGAACTCACAGTCTTAGCATCAAAGCTAGTTGGCAAACAGCTAAATTGTTCTCTATGTGCACATATCAAATTTCAAGTTCTTTGCCATTCTTGCCGTCCCCATAGAAATTTCGCCTAATTGGATGTATGCATGGCATAAGGAACTCAGATACCAAATTTTAATTTCCTAGTTTCAGCAGTTCCGCCAGGCATCCAAAGTTAGACTCTTTCACCCATTTAATCCGTTTTTACCACGTTCCTGGGCAAAAGTCCAAAAATAGCCATATCCCATGATTTAGGTATTATTTTCAGGAATACAAATTAACAGGGTCAATGAAACAAATGCTTTTTTAATTCGTTTATCCAAATAAACGTATCTATCAATTTCCTTCAAACAATGAAGATTTTAACGATTATATAGTTTGTGGGTCAATTTGACCCAAAGATGTACTAGTGTTAATTTCCAAAAAAAATCTCTTCTTTTTATTAAAACAAATAAATTTGCATATTTCCATAAAATAAGGAGTTTCAGATATTTATTTCATATAAATATTGAAATTTACATATTTTTTTTTTTTTTTTTTTTTTTTTTTTTTTTTTTTTTTTTATGAAGATATTTATTTACAATCTATTTTACAATATTTAGTAAATTTGATCACGTAAATTAACTTAACATAAGTTATTAAGCTTAATAAACTAATACTAACATTTTGTGTTCATAATTTTATCATTAGTGAGGGTTGTTTTTACAATATTTATAATATTTAAAATCTTAATTCTTATTTCCTGAATGGTAGGTCTAAAACGTGATGTCGTTTTAGCCTCCTAATTTCCTCCGTTTCGTCTAGTAAAGATATTGCTAATATATTATTGTGATTACTTAGTCTGTCTAAATATCGGGTGCTAAATTTATTTATTTCATCCCTTATAAATGGAATATTAAGATCTCTATGAATTTGTTTGTTAGTCATATACCATGGGGCATTTGCAATAACACGTAGCGTTTTTGACTGATAACGTTGCAATATTTCCACATTGTTGTTGCTTGTTGTGCCCCACAACTGAAGGCAATAGTCCACACCGGTTTTAAGATACACTTGTAAAGAATAACTTTGTTTTCCATGCTTTACTGGGATTTAGATCCTAATAACCACCACATTTGTTTTGTTTTTATGTTCAGATGTTCTCTCTTTGCAGATATATGTTTTTTCCATGTCAGACGTTGATCAAGATGCATGCCTAAAGGTACGTTCACATCAATCAAATATTTGAACAAAATATTTGTTTACATATTTGCTTCCAATTGTGTAAAATAAAAAATTATTTTTTTTTATGTTCAAACTATGATCAAACATTTGATGGTTTTTGTTTGTTCAAACTGCTGTCAAATAGTGTCAAATAAATAAACGAAAAAATATTTGTCGAGCGTTCAGATTGAATCAAATATTTGCATTAAATAATTATTTAATCAAAGTGTCATAAAACAAAGATTTATTTGATCGAAAAGTTTAAAGGAAAATGATGAACGAAGAAGAAAATTTATTTATTTTATGTTGTGGTGCAGCTTCTCTTGTGGCTTTAGAGGAAGAGAAGGTAAAAACAAAACAAACGGAAAGACAATGGGTACGGAATTGGGTTCGTAGACGGAATGAAGAAGGATGTTGCGCAAAATTGTTAAAAGAGCTACAATCAGAGACACCCGCTCTTTATAAAAACTTTTTGCGCATGAAAGACACTGATTTCGAGTTTTTGGTAAGTAAAAATTTTGGTATAAAGCAATGATATAATTTTATTTTTCACTTTGCAGTTTAAAATTAGTTGCACCTATTATCACAAAGAAAACAACAGTGTTCCGTGAGCCAATTTCTGCCTCTGAGCGTTTAGCTGTTACCCTACGTTATTTAGCAACAGGAGAAAGCTTTAGATCTCTTCAATATATATTCCGCATTCCTTTCAATACTATTTCTGTAATTATACCTGAAGTTTGCGATGCCATTTACAAGATTTTAGAGCCAAAATATTTGAAGGTAAAGCAAGTAAAAAAAATTGGGTTGGTTTTTATTGATTTACATTTAGATGCCATCCACTGAAGAGGATTGGAAGCGCAGTAGCTAAGGAATTTTTAGAAGCATGGAATTTCCCAAATTGCATCGGCTCTTTGGATGGCAAACACGTTTGTGATGAACAGCCCCAGCTCATTCTGGAAGCATTTACTACAACTACAAAGGTAGTGATAGTTGCCAAATTCAAATTCTTTAATTGGTTTATTTCATATTTATAGGAACACACAGTATTGTGCTCATGGCTATTTCAGATGCCTCATACAAATTTATATATATTGATGTTGGATCAAATGGCCGAATATCTGATGGAGGAGTTTTCCGTAAAAGTTCGTTTAATGAAGCACTGATAAACAAAAGCTAATTTGCCTTTACCACAACCATTACCATCGAGGACGGTCGCAGTACCTTATGTTCTAGTAGCAGATGATGCTTTCGCCCTGACACAAAATTTATTGAAGCCATATAGTGTGCGCAACATGAATGCCATACAAAGAATTTTAATTATCGGCTATCAAGAGCCAGGCGTGTTATCGAAAACGCATTTGGTATTATGTCAACACGTTTTCGGGTAATGCGTTCCCCAATAAAAGTTGACCCACAAAAAACTAAAAAAATTACTCTCGCATGCTGCGCATTGCATAATTTTTTAATAAGCCGTAAAAGCACAGCTTATTTTAATCCAAATCTTGTGGGACCATTATGCTGAAGATGGCACTTTTATTCCTGGCGAATGGCGCAGTGAAGAACTTGGTAGTAGTTTTCCGAACTTACAACCACACCGTTCCTACATAGCCGAAAATACCTCAGCAATAAGAGACGAATTTGCCCAATATTTTGTGGAGGAAGGTGAAGTATCATTTCAATACAAACACATATAAAAAAAAAACTATTACACATTTATATGATACATCTTGCTCTTTAAGTGGTTTTGTAAAAATAATAATTTAGAGTTTTTAATAAAATTCCATTTTGGGACAAACTGATAGAAAAAAAGCGTTTTATGAATTTTTTAAAAATGGCAATTTAACAGCATGTCCGTGAAGTTAAATACAAGTAAAAGTGTTACATTCGGCCGTGCCGAATCTGATATACCCGACAGTAGAACATAGCTTGCATCAAAAACTAAAAAAAAAAACTGAGATTGTGCAAGAGCAAAAATATACTCACCACTACTCCTTTTAGAATTTCAAAATAAAACCAAACAATTTCAACAAAAAATTACTTATATTTATTTATAAAAGTGAGATCAATAACTATATCTATATATACATTTTACAAATTAAATTTATTCATGTGCATTTGATGCAAATAGTTTTGTACTTTGGATTTTTAGAAAAAAAAAATCGATAAAATTTTGTAATGTAAATTTTGGTAATTTTAATTTTTCGGTATCTTAGCAAACAGGGGGGAGCACAAGTTAGTACACGGTAGTCCTTTTTTCTTTGTTAATCCTTGACCATAACTTCATAGTAAGGAGTGAGATCGAATAAATTCATCATCGACAGATGATGTGTATAAATTATTAGCGAAATCGAATCATTACTTTGTTTACAAATGGAAGCTGAACAAAAAGTAAGTAAAGGAGCTTTTTTTTGACATCTTTAGTGCCCTAATTGATAGGAGCAGACCATTTCCAAAAAAAGTGACAGTATTGGGAACTTGCTTTGCAGCCTTCATCAATAATTTAAAAAGAATCTTCATATAATTTAATTTTTTCTGAGTTCTAAACAATTAAGCATATTTTTTTCTACGAAAATTAAGGTTTTTTTTTGTGAAAATGCTACTTTTTTGTTTTCACTTTTTGTTCAAAGTCCATTTGTAAACAAAGTAATGATTCGATTTCGCTAATAATTTATACACATCATCTGTCGACTTTTTAAAAGATAAATTGATTAAATAAAAAGTTAAGTATGAAACATAAAAAATGTTATAAGTGATAATCTGTGTTAGGATTTATTCGATCTCACTCCTTATTAGAAAAAAATTAGATGTTTTTAAAGGACTTTAGTGGTCTTAATCCGAATATAAACACAGAATTGATGTTGTTTCGTTTGTTTTCATGATTTTTTTGCATTTTGGGAATGCCGTTTGCCAGTAGTAGAGTTTGTATTAAAAATAATTATTTAAATTATTAGGAACTGTTAATTCTTCTCTTTAAAACACTTTTTGTTTTATTAAAATAGTGTATATTTTGAAACAGATATCGTTGATTGAAATATATAGTAATCATTTACATAGAAAAGTTCTTAAAAATCGCCAAAAAGTAAAATTGTAATTGTAAAATACGCTATTCTAATAAAACAAAAAGTGTTTTGAAAAATAAGAAATAGTAGTTCCCAATCGTGTTAACACATGTTTTAATACAAACTTTACCACAAGAAAATAGCGTTGAGAAAATTGCAAAAAAAACTGCATATTTTTCCTTATGATATTATGAAAGAAAACAACATTTCTGTGTTTATATTTGGACTTGTTAAAAAACATATTGTGTTCTAAAGCCATTATGAAACGGTCTAGGTTTAACAATGAAAATAGAACTACACCATTTTCAATTGCATTTCATAAATTATAAGATTAATTTCAGAAATTTTAACATTAATTTCAGAAATTATAACATTAATTTCAGGAATTATAAATTGTATTTCAGAAGTCATCAATTGTATTTTAGAAATTATTACATAAATTACATAAATTTCAGAAATTATCAATTTTAATTCAGAAATTATCAATTGTATTTCAGCAATTATCATTTTTAATTCAGAAATGATCAATTGTATTTCAGAAAAAAAGTAAACAAAAATAAGTTTTATTCTCTGAAATACAATTGATAGTTGATAACTTCTGATAATACAATTGATAATTTCTGAATTAAAATTGATAATTTCTGAAATACAATTGAGAACTTCTGAAATACAATTGATAATTTCTGAATTCAATTTAAAATTTCTGAAAAACATTTGATAGTTTCTAAAATACAATTGATCATTCCTGAAATGAATGTTATAATTTTTAAAAAACAATTGAAAATGGTGTAGAATGTACTCACTAGTGCTCCTCACTGTATCTAGCCACAACTGGAAAAAGTATCATCCAACTTATTGTCACAATGTATTAAATCAAAGATATTTACGTCCATAACATTTTTTTTAATTCAGTTTACTAGTGTTATGGTCAAATATAAAAAACATAAAAATGCAAAAATTTAAATTAAAATTAAAATCAAATTATTATATAATCAAAAAAGAAAAAGTAAGAGTAATTGAATATATGCTTCAAATTGATAACTTTCTCTTTTTTTAATAATCAATAGGATGATACTTATTTAAGCTGTGGCTGGATATGTTAAGATCCTAAAAAAATCCCAAAATTAAAAAAAAAAATAATATAAATTAAAAAAATAGGCTTCATACCGTTGAAAATATGTAATTTCGAGCTTCATCTAAGCAGTCTAAAAACAATACGTCATTTTTTTACGGACTGCTGCCGCTTTGTCCTCGGTCAAAGTTTTCAATTCGCTTACCAAATAATTAGCGAATGATACATTTGGTTCTAGTGGATTGGCATTCCTTTCCTTCATTGCAGCTACTGCCTCCCGCATTGAAGCTGCAATTTGGGTTGAGGCTGACTGCGTAGAGTCGATTTTAAATCTACGAGGTGTTGTTGTAGAGGCAGATGATCGAGGTGATGATAAAGGAAGCGTTGGTGTTGCGTTCAGTTCAGAGATTCGGAGATTCGTCCACTTCGCCGTAATTTCGGCTTGATCAAAACTTGGCCCAAGACTTTCACAAATGTTTCCCCAAGCAGCGTCCCTTACCGTCTTGTTGTGGTAGCCATCACAAGCTGCGTTCCACAGGCATGGTTCATCTTCCACGAGGGAAATTAATTTGTATACCTCCTCATCCTGCCACTCTTTTAAAACCTTGCCCTTTCTTTGTTTTTTGTTGAGAGGAACCTCAGCTATATATTCCATTTTCTGTAAAAGAAGAAAGATTATTTTATTATTTGTCCTTTTTAAAAAATAATTTTACTTACATTATTCCTTGCTAAAGATGTGCATATAAAGTAAATGTAGATTTTTTTATCAGCTGCTTTAATTTTAATGTAGCAACCTTGGCGCTTTTTAACGATGATATAAGAAGGAAAGCACTTAAAAGTTAAAACACAATCATTACGAAGGCACATGTCGAATTTTTTCTGAAGTTTACTTTTTCGGGCACAACTCAAAAATTTTTTTAAAAAAATATGATCATCCCCGGAATAAAAAAAATTTTTAGTAAGTGACGTTAAGGGGCCGGGGCCTCGATTGACCCCCCCATACCCTAAAAACTGATACTCCAACTAACATTCAAGTATGGGTACTCAAATGAATGGAAACTTTATCAGGAGTCCAAAAACAACTTCTGTTTTGTGATCCGCAAAGTTTGGATCCTACTAGACCTATTTAAAAAATACTTTTTTTTCTTAAAAAAAGAGGAAAAATTAAAACAGGATTTGCGATTCGGTCGGAATTAAAAAAAAGAAATATTGTGGTCATATGACATTAAGGGCGCTGAGGCCTCGTTTAGCCCCCAGACCCTAAAAACTGGTATACTTACAAATATACAAATATGGGTCCTCAATTCAAAAAAAAGTTTGTCGGGACTTCGAAAATCACTTTAGTTTTGTGATCTGGACCACACTTTTTCAATTTTGAACAACAAATTTTCACATCCAACGCTATGTTTCGCCTGCGGCGCTGACAACACACACAAACAATTAAATATTAATGTTTTATAATAACTAACAAGTTAGGTACACTAAACTGCTATTTTGATTGTACAAAATTTACCCATATTATTTGCCATCTAAATAATTTGAAAACAATAAAGAATGACGTTTTTTTAAATAATCGCTAGATTTTTTGTTCAAAGTGGAAAAAATGTGGTCAGATCACAAAACTAAAGTGATTGTTGATGTCCCGAGAATTTTTTTTTTTTAAATTGAGGACCCATATTTGTATATTTGTAAGCATACCAGGTTTTAGGGTCTGCGGGCCAACCGAGGCATCAGCACCCTTATACAACCACAATATTTCTTTTTTTTTAATTTCCGACCGAATCGCACCACATGTTTTCAATTTTTGCTCGTTTTTTAAGAAAAAAAAGTAGTTTTTAAATGGATCTAGTAGGATCCAAACTTTTCGGATCACGAAACAAAAGTGATTTTTGGACTCCTGATAAAATGCCCTTTAATTTGATTTAAACTTGCATATTTTTCCATTTATCAATATTTTATTAAAATTTCTCAAAATATTGTATCATCAAATTTCGCTTTTAAATATCTATTTACATTTCAGATTTTTCATAAAGCCTTTTATTAATAAATTTATTTTGTATTTTATTGATTACTTTCAATTTTATAAATACTTTCAAGGTTTATGACGCCGCATTGTTAAGCACGCTAAACAATAGCATAGAGATTCTGTAGTAATTTATTCAAACTAAATTTTTATTATATTTATATATTATTATATATTTCTTAATATTATTATTATATCATATTTATTGTTCTGTTCTCACATTATAATAATTGACGATTTTAGAATAACTTAAGTTTTTAAACGTTGACAACACGGTATGTACCACCTGTTATTTGCCATTGTTTGTTCTTACATTTTTTTGTAAGATCAAATAAATATTTGCTCAAATACGAAGAAAATATTTGATAGCTAGTGTTCACACTATGGTTAAGTTTGTCAAATATTTATTTGAATGCAAATAATTTTATTTGACCAAAATCAGCTGATTTGCTGTTTGACACACAAAAATATTTTGTGTTCAGATTACGGCAAAGAAATATTTCATGTTTTTTGTCAAATAGTTGACTAATCTGAACGTACCTTAAGTATTTAACGGATTGAGCTTTAGGTATTTGAGAACCGTTCATGTACAATGATGGACATTCTTCTTTCCTTAAACTGAAAGTGACGTGTTTTAATTTTTCAGTATTAATACATATCTTCCATTTTGTTAACCATTGTTGCAATTCATTCAAATAGTCTTGCACGAAGTTAGATGCTTCATTAGGCGATGTAGATGATGCTAGTATAGCAGTATCATCTGCATAAGTGGCTATTTTGATATCACTAGTTACAGGAATGTCAGATGTGTATATGGTGTATAAAACAGGACCCAATACACTTCCTTGTGGGACTCCTGCGTTGATCTCGCATATTTTTGACTTATCATCGCGTACTTTCACATAAAACTTTCGGTCTTCCAGATATGATTTAAGAAGAAGATAAAATGGTGTTGGTAAAACTTTTTTTAATTTATATAAAAGACCTATATGCCATACCTTGTCAAAGGCCTGTTTGACATCTAAAAATACTGCAGAACAGTATAATTTTCTTTCTAGTGTGTCTGTTATTACATTCACTAATCGATGGCATTCCTCCGGTGTTCCGTGCTTATGACGAAAGCCAAATTGATGGTCTGGTATTATATTTTTCTTTTCGATAATGGGTAACATTCTACTAAAAAATAATCTTTCAAAAATTTTTTTAAAATGTTGGTAACAAACTAATTGGTCTATAAGATGATATAACGTGTTCATGCTTATTAGGCTTAGGTATCATTATTATTTCGGAATGTTTCCCTTGAGATGGAAAATGTGACAGTCTTTATATTGAGTTATATATTAACGTGAGAAACAATACGCTTTTTTTTGAAAGGGATTTTGCTACTATTGGATCAATTTTATCTTGGTGAAAACGATTTTATTGGGAGATCCATTTGGCAAGGAGTTTCTAAAAAAGTTTTTATATTAGTTTCTTCACTATTGTCGTTAAAATAATTTGGTTGAAATATATTTTCCAGATGATCAGCAAATTCATCAGCTTTATGTTTGCTACTACGACACCATGTTCCGTCAGGTCTTTTTATTTGGACATCTCTTGTAGTCGTTTTTTTTTAGATATTTCGTTGACTTCCATAAGCTGTGCTCATTATTATTGGTTGCACTTAAATTTCTTAAAAAGTTTGATAAATTTTCATTCTTAGTTTCAGTTATGCGTTTTTTTAGATGACTGGTCGCTTTATTCAAATTTGTCTTGTCTCTCGGATTCCTACTTAATTGCCAAATTCTTCGAAGTCTTCTTTTATTTCTAATTAAATCTCTAATTTCAGCAGAAATTATAACATTATTTCCATTTTGTGGTGTTGTTTGCGGAGTAGAAAGAAGTGCAGCTTCCTGGATTATGCTTGTAAATTGTTCAACGGCCATATCAAGTTCATAACCTGTTTTAAGCGAAATATTTAGTTGCAAATTTGTATCCATCCAATGTTGAAATGATGTAATATTTGTTTTTGGTGTAATGATTTTACAAACTCTGGAAACAGTTTGTATATCTGTGTTGTAATTAAGTATAATTGGCGTGTGATCCGAACTTAGATCATCACAATCTAAAATGTCTAAAAAGTTACTTGATATACCAGAGCAAACAAAAAAATCTAATAAATCAGGGATTTTACATGGGTCGCTAGGACCAGTATGTAGGTTTACCAGTAGATATTGCTTTGTAGTTATGTTTAATTATGCACTTATATAGTTCTTTCCCCTTAGGGTTGTTAATTATAGAGCCCCACCAGGTGTGCTTGGCATTGAAATCACCACCAACAATGAAGCGTGAACCAAGTTTGGTAAAAAAGTTCTCATAAATTTCAAGAGATGTGGTGTGTCGAGGTGGAAAATAGACTGCATAAATGGCAACATTATTGTTGTTGCATTTGATTTTAATGCCACTAGCCTGAATTGATGATGATATTATAGAATCGACTATCTCAAACTTTATGGAAGACTTTATTAATACTGCAGAACCGGCGTGAGCGGTACCATCGGGATGATTAGCTTGTATTAGGTCGTAACCTCTAATATTAAATAAGTTTTCTCAGTGAAATGAGTTTCTGAAATTAATAAAATGTCAATATATTGTGAAGAGAGAAAAATTTGAATTTCCCTTTTGTGATTGGATGCACCGTTTGCATTCCATGTTGCAATTCTTAGGTTTATTTGCATAGTTTCATCAATATTTGCGACATCATGTCAAACATTTTGTCCATCATACGTTCTAGTGTCTCCAAAAGTCTAGATTCATTATTGCTGCCATTACCTCTAACTGCTTGTGAGTATGAAATGTATCATCACCGGGATTGTTGTTGTTACC
Organism: Delia radicum; assembly: GCA_021234595.1. Taxonomy (NCBI): domain Eukaryota; kingdom Metazoa; phylum Arthropoda; class Insecta; order Diptera; family Anthomyiidae; genus Delia; species Delia radicum. The sequence goes on along the minus strand of CM037854.1, from coordinate 94,751,653 downwards.
ATTAGCATTGCTGTTTTCATTTAAAAGGGGGAACTCTCTAGAATTAACTTGAATTTGTTTCATTTCTCGATTGGTATTGATTTCTGGGATTTGAAGCTCTTTTTGGTGCAATAATTGCTGATAAGTATTGCATCCTTTGTAATTAGCTGTATGTGTCTGTTGGCAGTGTAAACATGTGGGAGGAGTGTTTATATCTTTTGTACAACTTGCTGTGGGGTGGTCCGAACCGCATTTCACACATCGAAATGGTTTTCTGCAATAAGATTTTGTGTGACCAAATTGCTGACACCGATAACATTTAACCAAATCATCAGTTTTCTTTGGGGCTTCAATTGATACGATTGCATTACCTATGTATCTTATGTTAAATATGTTTTTGTTGTCAGGGTGAGGTTCAAGGTCAACAAAAAACATTGACAGTGGCTGTTTCGTTACACGACTTTTAACATTGACTACATCCCTAACTTGATATCCTAACAAAATAAGTTCGGCCTTAATATCAGTAAGTAAAATCGTATGGTGAAGACCCTTAATGACTACTCTATAAGCTCTTTCCTGTTTCAGTTGGTATGTGTGAAAACTTATATTTTTTAATTCTAAATATTTAACAGTTTTTCTGAATGAATCACTATTTTTTACCATTAATCTAATTTGGTTGTCTTTCATAGATTTATAATTGAAATCAGTACAAGGTATTACACTACTTATAGATCTTTTCATATTACTTATATTTGATACATTAGGAATGTAAATTGGTGGTGGCTTTTCTGATGTATCATCTTTTTCGGCATTTCCTTCTGGTTCTTTATCTCCTTCCTTTTCTTTTAGGACATCAAATCGATTTCGAGTTGAAGAACTTGGTACGTCTGATAAATTGATTCGTTTACTGTGCTGACTATTAGGTCAAGTTATTAATTTGCGTTTATTTAATGTGCCTGGTACTTGCTGCCAAATACCTTCATTAACATTATCATCACTATCTTCTTCATTTAGAGTAGGCATGTTAGTTGTTTAGTTGCTGCTTGAAGTAGCAACAACTAACAACAGATTATAAAGTTTGTAATTTGTTTGTTTTTTTTTTGTTTTTTTTTTTTAAAGAAATCACTAATCCCAATATTGGAATTTTTAATCCGTTTGTTTGTTTGATATTTTTTGTTTTTGTTTGTTTAAATAATGAAAAGTTTTGCTAATATAGCGCAGTATATGTCTATTCACAACCACGGTTTATTAAAGACTGGTTACCTCTGAATCTATTACATAAAAGCACTTTTATAGAATGTAAGGTTTCATTGTCCCAAAAACAGTTTTATAGCTGCACTTAAAATCCTATATAGGTAAAGACCACTGCAAATGTAGTTAAAAACATATGAAATTTCACTTAAAGAAAGGACGACTTACATTTCAGTAAATTCTACTAACTATGTCATTTGTTTTGGAAGGTTGAAGTTAAGAAGAAGAATAAACGTTTTTCTCTAAAAATTATAAACACTATTCATTTTTAAATCAGACTAGACTAGTTTCGTAAAGGTAAAAAAGCTATTGCAAATAGGTCAAACTACATAAAAGATAATCGGTTGAAGAACAGAAATAAGAACCTACTATGATACCATATAGCTTACCGTAAAATAAAGTGACTTCAAAGGACCGTTGAAGCTTTTTTTTTGTAAGTAAATAATGAAGTCAATTCAAATACAGAAGGACAGAAAATTAGTTGGTTATCTTAGAAAAACAAAATAACTACGAATGTTTTTTTTTGTTAAAATGATGCATGAAGTTTTTTCAGTGCATTGTTAGATTAAATTTTTCAAAACATGATCGATACGTATGAGTTATTTTATTGTAAGTAACGAAATATTAATCATACACCAGTTAACATATAAATTTATCCAAACGGTAATACCATTTATTATATTTGTTGAATTATAGGCTTTCATATACAGATACCGAAAAACCAATATGTTGCTAACGTTAGTGCTCATCATCACTCCCTCTTTAATAATCATTTGAAAATAAAGAATGTTAATTAGACTATGTTATTTATGTATTAGCTATGGAGCTGGAAAATTTACACACCTTCTTCTTTACTAATGATTGCACTTCCTTACAACCTCCATTATCTTATAATTTTAATTTTACTCTAACAAATAAACAGCATGCTAGTTTTATTATATTATATTCCTTTCATTGTCAAAGGAAGCGATGGTGGAGAGAAATTCATAGCACAGCACGTTATATAATAACGATAAGAGTCATTTGAAACTTTACCACGTTTTTATTGTAAACGTATTTTAAATGTGTGATAAATAAAACATAATTTATTGTAATAAATATATTTTCAAATTTACTAAATAGCAAACACAACAGGAAACTTAACTGGATTTTCTTTATACGATGCTGCGGCATCAAAAATTAAATGAAAAATGAAATAACTTACAAGGAAGCTAAACAGTGGTGAATCCATAGATTCTAATGAAATTTGGAAATCTTGTTGAGGGCAAATAATATTAGCAGTGTACTTTTTTAAGTGCGTAATCGCACGTTTAGGGGTTAAAAAGGGGGGGCCAAAAATTAAAACATTTTTGTATGAATTAAACATCCTATAAAATTTTAGAAATTCAGTTTTTTTTTAATCTGAACTAACGTTCTCGATAAAACTATTATTTTGATACCCAATTGCCTATGCTATGGGCCTAGGTTTGCCATTTATTTGAAATATTTAAAATAAGGTTTATGAAAGCTCTTCCGAACGACTACGAACATTTCATTACATACTAAAGTGGAGTGAAAATGTATGGACTTTTTCAAAATTCTTTTTTTTCCAACGTCATACCGATGAAAAGTTGCCTTGCTATAAATGAATTTAACGTACAAAATTTCACCAACTTGTCTTGATGCTTTGAGCTGCCCCAACACAATTGAATTTCAGAAAAAAATTTAACATTTTTTTATTTATTAAATAAATGATGAAATGATTAAATATAAAAATACATAGTTAAATATGAAATTGTGTTTTTTAATTAAAATTAGGCATTTGTTGACGCGATTGTAGTCTTGGCTTAATGAAACCATCTCGATTATTTTAACGACAAACTGCACTTGAAGCTTCTGTCACCAAATTGATGCAGCGCTCTACGGCTTGAGTGTGGCATGGAAAGTCATGAATATTCTGACCGAGACCGTTTTTGACAATGCCTTTCAAGGCTTCATCAGACATATTTAAAGTGAGAGGTGGCTCAGTCTTGCCACGTAATAACGTCAGCATAATTTTTGGCATCGAAATTGAATTTAGGCACCTTAAACGTTCGAAGTCCTCGAGCATATCCTGATCTTGCTTTTATGATTCTTTGATATGCTAGCTCCCCAATTATTTCTCTGTCATCTCCAATCATAGCAATAAGAACTTTATTTGGGTGACCGAAATATCCATTTCGTTGGATTACCTTGTCAATGATCATCTTTAAATCACAGTTTAAATAGCGACTCAGGCTAATTGTTTGCCACAGGTGCTTTGGTCCGTTTGTACACGAGGGATTACATTTTATTGTAAACCACATCGGACCATAAGCTTTCAACACGTACGTGGCTAATACCGCTAACTTTTCTTCTGGTTCAGTTTTAGTGGCATACAATCTAAGAATTATATTAGCTGTTGTTAGCCATCTAGAATGGTTAAGGGGTACAGGGCTAATATTGGCTAAATCAAAAGCAAATATACCAGTGCTGATAGCGATAGTTATATCGTATAGATATTTTTGGTCGGTACTAAACTCATTCCTAGTAATTTCAGGTAATACTATTGATATAGCGGTGAATTCGACTATTGGCCTTGTTTGACAATTTTGTAATTCAGATCCGATAGCACCTGAAAAGCATTGAGGTCCTGTAGTTTTTCCATCTAAATGTAACAACAAATGCCGCAGTGGTAGTTCATTAGAATGCAACTGACAGATAAAACACTGCAATGGTCTGTTTAGTTCTTCTTCTATCAGACGAATAATACCACCTTTGAAAACTGTATTCACTACTGTTTCATCGCAGCCAACAACATTTTTTTCACTCATTATTACCGACTTAAAATTCAAGTGAGTTATTATAGCATCTTTAATACCTTTAACTCAGCGTTTTAACTCTCCGCTGTTAAATTAAAATCATCAAACACAACAAGAACAAAATTAAAAGTCTATAAAAATTGCTGAAAAGTTTTAAAGATTAATGGAAAATGACAAACTTAAAACCCGAGTAACGTTGTAAAAATAGCAAACTAGATCAACTAACAACAAAATTGAACTTGATTAAAAATAATAAAATACAAGAAGTTAAAAACATAAAGTGAAAACTTTATGATGTTGGGGGCACCTCTAAACATAGCGCTACCCAACTGATTTTTTTTGTGTTTAATACCCAACTGATTTTTTTTGTGTTTAATGCAGGTATTACTAAGCAATTATCAAATAAAATGAAAATCGCTCTACGTTAATACATACACAGAACATATTCGGTGTGGCAACCGAATTGTAGTTACCGACATTTGCAGTTAAAACAACTACACTAGTACTAGTGTAGACTTGACGCTGATGAACTCAATAATATCTTCACCAATATACCATCGGTTTCAACGAATAATGTAATACCAAACATTACTGCTATTGATTATAACTCGATTTCTCTAGAAAACTCTTTCGAGTTTTCTTGTGTTAGCCAGGTTGAAGTTTTATCTTGCTTTTCATTGGTTAAATCCAATGCAGTTGGTTTCGATAATATACATCCTAATTTTATTACAATTCTTTTACCATTAATATTGCCATTTATTACACACCTTTTTAATACTATTATAACTTCTAGTTCTTTTCCTACAAAATGGAAGCACGCGAAGGTTATACCACTACCAAAGTCGAACACGGAATATCGCCCAATAGCAATACTAAGTTTTCTTTCAAAAATTTTGGAGAAGATTTTGCATTTGCAAATGAGTTCCTACATACACGAAAATCTTTTAATGTCCGAAAAACAATCGGGGTTTCGTCCCAACCACAGCTGTGTAACTGCACTGGTTGACGCGAACTCGATAATGGTAAAATTAGTTTCCTGGTACTTCTCGACCATTCCAAGGCATTTGACACTGTAAACCATCAAACGTTATGCATGAAATTAAAAAATGTTTCAACTTTTCATCTTCATCAACTAATTTAATATCGTCTTATCTTACTGATAGAAGTCAATCTGTACACGCTAATAACACTACTTCAAATCCTATAACACTTACAAAAGGTGTACCACAGGGTTCGATCCTAGGGACCTCTCCTTTTTTCAGTTTATGCCAATGATTTACCACAGCAACTTACTTATTGTAAAATACATATGTATGCGGATGATGTTCAGTTGTACTTAAGTAGTCCTGCAAACTCTGTTAGTGAAAATGTCGAAAAACTTAATTATGATCTAAATAAAATACATTGCTGGGCAGTTGCGAATAGCCTTTGTCTTAATCCACAAAAATCAAAATGTTTAGTAATTCATAAAAAATCCATTACACCACTTTTGAAAATGATATTTTAATAAACAATAAAAAAATCGAAATGGTGCAAAGAGTTAAGAATTTAGGGGTAGTGTTTAACAACAATTTATCCTGGTCAAGCCACATAAATACTCTCGTAGTTCAAACATATGTGAAACTTCGAACGCTGTGGGTAACACACCACCATACACCACTAAGAGTAAGGCAACTTCTTGCAAAGGCTTACCTGATTCCTAGTCTAATTTACGGCTGTGAACTTTTCGCTAACTGTGATTCCATCAGCAAGAAAAAATTAGAGGTTTTGTATAACAACATCATTAGATATGTTTACGGATTGAGGAAGAGTGATGGAGTCTCAGCTGTTTCAAAAAATCTTTAATGGTGTATCTTTCGAAAACCTTCTTAAAATTAGAGTCCTTATTTTTCTGCACAAAGTTGCATACACTGAAAAACCACAATACCTTTTTAATTTTATACAATTTGCTAGATCTACCAGGGGTAAGAACATGATTATACCTAGATATAAATGTCTTGTGTCAGAATGGCAATTTTTCATAAACGCCGTTCGTCTTTGGAATGATGTGCCAAACAACCAACAAACAAATAGCAAAGCAATTCGTTTTAGGAAATTTTTATTTGAATCTTTTGCTAAACTTAAATAAAAATTTCTCGTTCGAGATTAATTTGTAAAATGTTATATCTTTATTTTATGTTTATTAATATATTGTTTTAAATTTTTCATGTAACTTTTAATATTATTGATTTTAGTATATTTATTTTTTTTAATTTTACATTTAATATTAATTTTTTATGTGCCATTCCTTGTAAACCAATATAATCCTGTGCTTTAATTATAAGACTTGTTCTTGTTGCACAGGAAATCGATAAATAAATAAAATAAAAATAAATGCATGTAAGTTTGTGTAACCGAATCCTACTCCCCAGTTGAATTCAGTAGATCCCATCGAATTTGTTTTATAAATATAATAAAAACACTGTTTCCATTATTTTTTATTTCTTCTTATTAATTAGCCGATCAAAAAAAGTTACATCGATATTCATTCTTATCCAAGTTTATCTCAAAATTGTGGTATCCAGTAATATCCGGTTAGATAATTCCAAAATATTACAGGATTAAGTTAGATCAAAATTGATTTCAAAATTGGGGAATCCAAAAATATCTAATTTAAGATCCTGATAGATCCCAAGATATCCCGATGTATTCTTTTATATATACTTGGGTCTAAGTAGATACAAATATATAAGTAATGTTTGGCGGATACAATGAGATATTATAAGATTACATAGAATTTATTTATATCCATATATACTATTTTTAATCAAAATTAAATTATTAATTAAAATAATTTGGACATCTGCGCATATATAGTTATGTATGGTTTTATATAGAACAATATATAATTATGTCGTATACACATAGAAAATAGTAATTAGACCAAGTATAATCATATCTCAAACTTAATTGTTAATCTTAATGATAATAATAATGATATCTAGAAATGTATTATTTATATGGCACCATCTATAAGCATTTCTTATATAATACACAAAAATATTTTTTATAATACTGCATATATTTATATATCATAAACTATATTGTTTATAGGTCACCATATACGATTACAATTATAATTATTATATATGAAAATAGATCTTTCATATCTTATAATGTATAGCATATATGCTTAATATCGAATTTTATAAATGTCAATATATAATACCACATAAGATACATATAATCACATATGGCCGTGCATGACGCCTTATATAATCACATATTATAATATATTTTAATATGAAATATATAATTTTTTTAATCTAGTAGTTAGTAGAATAAAAACAAAATAGTAGGATACTACAAAAATAAATAGAAATATAATATTTTAGATATAAACCTAAAATAATTATATAATAAACATAAAACTCCTCAGATTCTGAAAATTATTTCCATAGAAAATGCATCATATTCAGAGAATTTTTAAAACATAAAAGCAGGCAAGCTTTTATAGATGTTTCCCACAGAAGAACCCTCAAATTCTGAGGCTACTCAAATACGGAAAAACCATAAAATTTTGAACATTTTCTCTTGTCCTCTGATTTTGGGGACCAAGCGTTTTTCGATGAAAAAAATTCTCACAGTCTTTAGTACTGTAAAATATCTTCTGTACCAAAACAAAGTAATCCGAGTATGAGGAGAAAGACTTTATAATCTAGCGGTTTTTTAAGACAACTATGTACTTAAAATCTTAAAATTTGGTTTATGTTGGCAAATAATACAAAATTCATATTTAAAAAAAAAAGAATCCAAAAATATGTAATCTTAAAAATGGTTTTGATTGTTGTTTGGTGTACTGTAAAGTTAAAAAAATATAAATTCAGAATATACAAACAGAAAATTTTTTAAATTATGTTTATAGCGCCATCGAAATTAATAACCCTGCGGGAAATGAAGGGTCGATTGATCCAAAGTGGTAATTCTGAGATATGTGATTAGGGGACACGTTACGAAAATGGTGAAGCCAATATTGTGGTGCACCAAAAAGTGTTAATTTGAGTAAAATTACCAATCACGTGACTATAGTTATGGTGACAAAACATTCACTTGTTGGTACCAGATATATAATGTAACTGGAGAAAAAGTAACATAACATTAAAGTGTACTGAAGTAACTATGGTCGTTGCAGTTGAAGTTGCTAGTGGTCATTGAAAACCGTTAGCAGTGGATGAAAACATGGCAATTAGTGCCAAAGGATGTAGTCCCTTGTCTGCTACGAAGCGGACATATCACTAAACTAATTTTATCTGTACCGAGTATGTGACAGTAGAAATGAAGACGTAACACTCCACTGGTTTAAAAGAACTGAATACGGAACTTTTTAGACAGTGACCAGGGTTGCCAGATATGGCGATTTCTTGTCTAACGTCGCGAAATTAAAAGTAATTTTAATCGGGCGCTAATTGATCTTCGAAAGCCCTGCGACATGTACCCCTTCGACCAGTGCAGTGATACGTGGAAAACTATTCCAGTCAAACTACCCCTATCACAGAACACATTACGCTTAATATGTGACTAGTTTTCTTCAAAATTTTTTCTCTAGTTCTACGATACGTACACCTACACCAGTCACGTGATAATTTGTTTCCCATTGGTTCTGTTGCATATCACATAAATCCTAAAATGGTGCTACTTTAACACTATCTACTTCTGACTTGTCCCGTAGCATATTCATTTCAATCGGTACGGTGATAGGTTACCTTGGTCAAGTTATTCGCCACGTCAGACATTGCTCCAAAGGTAGCAATTGTCACCTCCTATGACAAGCCCATGTTAAAAGTACCGGTCATTTTCATATAATAGAACCGAAACTAGGACAGGTTCATACACACAAAGTTCTAGTCACGTGACCATACCAGTGACTGGCCCATTTCCCACAGGGAATGTTTAGTATTTTGAATCATTTAAATTAAAGATTATGTTGTTTGATTTCAAATATTTTTTCTTTTAATTATTTTTGACAATGTAAGCCGATTCAGGCAGATGTATTTCGGTTGTGTTTGTTTTTCATTGGCTAAGGCAACCAAAATCATTACAATGAAATCATATGTTTTTTAAATTTTGGAACTACAACCGAAAATCATTCCAACAACAATATTTCAATCTGTAAATGCAACCATGATTTGGTAAAAAAATCAGTTTGGCATTAGTAAAGAAATATTTTAAAAAGTTGGTTGGTGCAACTGACATGTAATTCATGTTGCTAATTTAGGGAGGAAAATGGATCATTTTTATGTTTATACGTAGTTACCACTGCCAAATGAAATTATAGAATTTTATTTTATTTTGAATTGGTTTTGAAAACTGATATTTGTAGTAGTTGTAACCTTCTTATAGTAAAGTGTACAATTTTTAGTTATTGAATCCAAAATTTTGGTAAACCAACTGTCTTTGTGTAATTCTAATAAAAATTTTGTTATAGAAGCAAAAAAAAAAAATATAGTGTAGGTAGAATTCCAACTAATTTATTTTTGTGTGCATACTAACAACAACTTCCCATACAAACGTGGTATTCGAAAAAATTGTTTTTTTTTTTTTTTAAATAACCAGTGGAAGTATTTTTGAAATACCTTTCATTTGATATTGAATTTGCCTTTGGTGTAATAACATTAGAAATATACTCAAAAAACGTCAAATTGGGTGATTTTTGAATCAACTTTTGAACTCCTAAACTTAAGATTCGCATATAGCAAAAATACGTATCTAATATTTTTGTATCCTGTAGAACATACATATCCAAGTTTAATTTAATATGCGTATTCAGCAATGTGTAGTTTCCTTGCTAGAAAATGTAAAACTTTCATCTTTTGATAAAATATCAGGTGTTGGTGAAATTGTTCATGTATTTTATTATCTTACTGTTTGTGCTTATAATTAAATTATTTTGTAGAATACGAAAATTATCTAATTAAATTTTTAGTAACTTAAAAATATTTTACACTTGAATAAAATTTAATTGCTGTAAAATCGTTGCTAATAATTTCAAAGGTACTTTTCTGTTTTTTCATACAGTTCCATTTTACAAATGATATAACGATTTTAATTATAATGATGGTAAGAAGTGATAATGATTATGATAAATATAATTTAATTTTATAATTACTATTTTGTATTTAAGAAGTTATTTTTTTTTTGAAAATTAGTTTAAAGATTAAAATGAAAAGATATTTTTGGTTAATAGAAATTTTTTTTTTTTTTTAATTTTTAATTATATATTTTCTTTTTGGAATTGTTTTTATAAACTTTTTAATAACAATTTGTTCTTGTGTTTTATCGCTGTAGTGGTCATATAAATATAAACTCATTTCATATTTTTAATAATATTTTTTTCTTTTTCAAACTGAAATTAAAATGTCTTAAGGCGTGTTTTCAAATTCAATATCCTGTAGTGATTTGCAAAAATGAAAGATTTATTAAAAAACTAAAAAATTAATAAACTTTATGTCCTTGCCATAGATAGCAAACATAAAATTTTTGCTATTACTACACCTAAAAAAATATGTCTGCGTTACGTGTTTTAAATCGATTTGATAAATTTCAAACAAATTCTTAAATGCTTCAACCAATTTATTTTTTGTTTCCGATCAGAAAATGCCCCCTAACTACTAATGTAGTGTATAGTGTTAATATTAGAAACATAGGTTATGGGAAGGAGGAAAAAGGGAGTTGTTTTTGTGAATAGTTGATTTGAACTTCTCTACATCGTAAATGGCTAGCACGACTAATGGTCGAATTCGGTCTTTAATTATCTCTGCGATTTACAGGATAATCCATTAAACACCGATGTGTTCCATCAGATAAGCTAGTATTTATAATGAAAACTCGGGCCCTGCGGATAAGTTCACTTATTTCAGCAGAATACTTCACATGTTAATATTGATAGAACAGTGATACACTACCCACATTCCAAACATGTCTCCAATGAGTCAATAGAGCTGGATACCCTACTGGCATTGATTGGCGCAGATGGTCTACTTTGCCCACGGTCCAGACATTTCAAAACAGACTTTGAAGCACCTGCCCATATATGGGAATTGGTTTGCATCTTCGGTCGGATATATAGCACAGCTAGTTCAAAAGTAACTCAACTCAAAATTTTTAATTTTTCAGAAATCGAAAAATATATTTGCAACTTTATACCAATTGAAACATAAGGAAAGACATAACTGTTTTTTAGCAACAGTTAACAACAAAAAAATACACTGATATTTTTTTTTATAGATAAACAAGTGTATTGTGCATAATTTAAGCATATAAACCATAAAAATTAAATTTTGAGTTGAGTCACTTTTGAACTAGGTGTGCGATATGTTGTATAAATAGTAAGTACGTCGGATGGAGCGAAACCTAGACACTTAAGCGTGTCTTTCGACACTTGAAAAATATGCTTATTCAAAAGGACATCACACTGAATTTTCATGACCAGAACATCAAGATTATCCTATTCATCAATATCGATACCACCCAATTAAATAGGTGAAAATGTTGACTCTATGGCCCTATATGTCCACATACAACATTAGCTTTTGCTTACATTGAAGTCAACCATATTCGCACGACCCCACTGAGAGATTGTCGAAATGTCACGATTGTGTGTGTCTTTCATAATCTGCCTTTTACCCCAAACTTTCTCAAAGCTTTTCAATCGAAGGAAAATTAATGGTAAATGTTGTTGTCATCTTCGAAAAGGTAAATAGGGTTGAAAGTTTCAGCGCCATATCTGGCACACCATCCGGCCCCGGAGACTTTTTTATGTTGAGGTCCGCAAGAACCGTATTAACTGTTCGATATCGGAAGAATTCCTCAGGCATAGTTTACGATACTCTCTGGAGTTCGGGCAATTGTTGACCGCCTTCCGGCTGGAACGAATTTCTTGCAAACATGACAGACAAAATGTTTGTCTTATCAACCGGTTCAGTAAATATTTAGTCATTCATTATAAGATTGCACACAGAGATTTAAATTGGTTTGAAACAATTAAATATTGTTTTTCACAAAAATATTTGGTTGCAACACCAAAAATATTCTGAAATCACATTTCAATAAGTTTTTACTAACCGAAATTTGTGGTTGTAGCTACCAAAATACATTTTTCAATTGAACTAGCATTATCCCTGAATCTTTTAACGAATGACCAAAAGCTCTAACTACGCCGAGGAGCGGAAAGAACTTTATTACGAAGGCGGTTTTAGCAAAAAAGCTTTTCAAGACTAAGTATTCTGAAACACACGAATCTCTCCCGTTTGCGAAGCAGATCAGTTATGGCGCTTCTCTTATTTTGCCAGTTATTGAACGCGTCCTGTCTGGATCAGACTGAATTTCTTCAGTTCTGGTTAAACCAACATTTATCCTCTGGTTTGGCCGAAATTTGCTTTGAAGAAATAAAGTATTTAATTCCAAGCAATATAATATGTTAACATTTTTTTAAGATGTCTCTATTTCTTCCCCACTCGATTTTTGAAAATGGTCCATATCATGAAAACTAAAAAAAATATAGTTTTACCACATCCATGTTGATCTCTATCCACAAACATTCCTTTGGCCCTAAAAAATTTTTAATTTAATCTACAAAAACCGGCGGAATAAATTGAGTAACATTTATATCTCTTTTTTGAGCCAACAGACATGTTATATTGAGTGTACAACTGCTAAGGAGACCTAACATTTCTTTGGCAAAAAATTGTATATGCTAACAATTTAATTTTTTCATGACATTTAACTTCCGGCATTCACATAAATTAAACAACAGTATGTACCCATCGCCATGCTTAACATTGTACTACAATTCGCTTTGCTGGAGATGTTTTACAGAAAAAAAGTAAAAAATGTAAGTAACAATACAAAGTATTTGTAGCTAAAATCGACCGTACAATACCCTGTACTAATTTTTGATTTTAATATTGTACAATGCAGAGCATGTTGCAACGTCTTTTTGCAAATTCAGCTAAACAAAAGTTTTGTTTTCAAAAATTACAGATAACACTGTGCTACACAGAAAAATTACTTTGAAAGTGACCTAGTGTAGGTTGTTAGTCTCGGTGAGTACATTACGAAACTGGTTTTAGAAGTTCCAATATACCCCCAAATTTTCGAGATAACGGTAAAGGTGTATTTTTTGCGACTGTCGAATTCAAACATTTATAACTCAATCATTTTTCAACCGATTTTGAAAAGAAAATTACCTCGTCTTTCGAAATATATATATATATTTTTTTTTTTATTAATTAATAATCATAGAATTAAAAATTATTTAGTATTACCCTAAACGAGCACTAGCTACTATGGCCTTCGGCGCATTGTAGCGAAAACAGACCAGTGCCTCTGCACAGTGGGATAAATCACAAAATTTGTGGAAATAATTCGGCCATTTGTTAACTTGTGGTCCGAATGTAATGAAATTTGGAACATGCATAAAAGACATAAAATGGAGTTTAAGTTTTGATTTTGAACCTTCCAGACCCTTGGGGGCGGCAAAATGGCTGCCCAAAGTTGGGTACTTTTTTCATAAAAAATTTTGAGTGTTTTCCATTTTTTTGTTTCTCATCACTCAAAAAATTAACATATTAGTAATCTTCTTGTAAAGATGAACAAAAAACATGCTTACATGTATGGGTTACCTAAAATAGTTTCCGAGATATTCCGATGTGAAAATGTAAAATTCCAAATTTTGTCCAACTCAGGTCCAAAGTTTTTCGAATATCGGGAGAAAATTGAGACCAATTTTCGTTTTAAAATAACGGTTATTTAGCCAATAAATTATTGATTGAATAAACAAAAATTCAATATCTTGTTTCAGTCAAAAATTTCATTAGTTTAAAGTATAAATTAAAAAAAAAAGTAAATTTTGGCGATATTTTCCCCAAAAAGCACCAAATTTCTTATCGCTCCAGACAAATATTTTTCTTCTGAACATATAAAGTATGTATACTTTTCTGGAAGGTCTTTTTATATAAATGCGAGTTGTGGTAAAAAAAATTTTGATTTGTAAATACTTTTCCCCCCATCCGCTTCCAAAGTTGCCATATTTTTGAGGTAAATATCAACAGTTAAAATTTGTGCACGCCTCCAATTGGGTAGCGGAAACCGGTTTTAGATACTCCAACATATACCTAACGTAGTGTGTAAGTTATATCCAATCCCCGCTTTAAATGATCAAAAAAACGAAAAAAATCCCATTTTTGGAATTTTTTTTTATTTGTAGGAATTGTGGGATTGTTTTCAGAAAATCATAATTTCTGAAATTTGTTTCGATTTGTTGACCTCAAAGTCTAGTTAAATCCAAAAAATCATTGGATTATGTCTATTAATAACTATTTTATTGAATAGTGAAAATTTTCATTTAAGCAAAAAATTAAATTTTTACCTTCATATTTGGATTACGCAAGTTTTTGTTTTACCAAGATAGCTAAATTCAATCTTTTTAAAAAAATCGCAATCTACAGGTAATTTTATTTTCAGCGATACCAAACACTGGTATGTTATGTTCATAACTCCTAAACAGAAAATCTTCAAAAGTTAGCCCTTATTCATATATTTCTTCTAATGTGTCCTCGTATTCACATCTTACATAATTGGGTCAGGTAAAAAGGGTTTTATGATGTTCTTCATTAATGAAAAAAAAAGACAAACAAATTAGGTTGTTTCTTTATTTAATACAAAATAATCGGACACATCATTATTTATATCTAACAGTTAAAGCAAATCTTTTAATTCTTCATTATTTACAGATGCCAATGTGTTATAACAAATCCATCGTTTTCTCATTGACGACAGGACGGGATCGGAAGACAGTAATAAGTTATTGAAAATATCTTCGTTCTGTGCCTTGAACATTTTCTGGAACTGAACAATTGGGCATGTTTGAAATCTCGATTCCTTGCTTCCTGAGCTTCTTCTGTTAGTTCACCTAGAGGAAGAATGTTTGATTCAATGATGATTTTTAAATGGCACAATACCTTATGAACTGTTGGTGTCATTTCTTTCCAGGGATATAATGTTAATAGAAGTTTTGTTATTTCGTCGGTATATACTCCAAATTTTGAGGAATTTAGTTTATGTTTACTATTAATTGCCATTAACATGATGTTGATCTTTCGAAGCAACTCCTTGTCAATTTCTGTTATTATTGAAGTAATTTCAAGATCTCTAAAAAACCTTCTTGCTGTATTGCCATCGTTTGTACTTCCGCAACTAGCAAGTGGTTTATCTATGTTTAAGCCTGTCTGCCTTTTAAAGTCTTCTTGTATCCTCCTTTTTTCGTCTGCCCTCATTTTTGACATTTCTTCGTTGTTTCTTACTGATTTTGTTTCATTTCCTGCTATGCTTTTATACTTTAAATCATATGCTATGTGTAAGAAGTGTTCCATGAACCGAATGCGGGCATGTAAGGGGGATATGCCAAAACCCAATACTTTTTTTATTAATAGTCCTTTCTTTGGAAACATTTGAAAACTGTGATTTCTTTTTATTGCATATAGTGCATTCCCAAGTTGAGAGCGTGTCTGTTATGGCATTGCAAACCTTTCCATCGATCATTGTAAAGCTCAAATCAAAAGATATATTAAACTTGTAATCACCAATCTCAATACAAATTGGCTCCAAAGTACATTTTTCTCCTTCTATATAATCCACCAAATTATTAGTAGTAGAGTTTGACTCTTTTATATACTCGAAACCAATGGGTCTGCAAAAAGCTTTGGATCCAGGTGCTAAATTGATCCATACATCATCGAAAGCATTACTTGTTGAAGGCTGGCCTTCGGAAGCATGTTTGAATTCAGGAAGGGCTGATAAGCCATCACATCCCCACTTGCACATTAGTACAACATCCCAATTATTGACTCTTTCCAGCTGATCTCTAGAAAAGTCAGAAACAATCCTAGATGCTGTGTTTTCGAGCAGAGTAGACAATTCAACGCAAGCTTCATGTTCATTAACAGCAATATGTTTTGGTAAGACACTATCCTTCTTATCCTTTATTGCGTTATATGAGGGCAGAATTTTGTGCCCTTTATCAATCAAAGCCTTTCTCAAAATAAGATATTTATTTTTGCTTAGCCCTAATTCCAACATAAGAGCAATGGTTTCTTCTTCTGTAAAATCTGTATCCGATGAAGGGGTGGGGATGCTTTTAACAATCATTTTAAGCCGTTTTGGTGATGCAGTTGGAAGAACATCTGCGATTTTCAATGCTTCTTTAGGGCGATTTTCTTTTTTTAACATTTTCTTAAACGTGTCAGAAACTTCTATATTTGAATGCGTAGAAAGAGTAATCGATGTTCCTTTTTTTTAGATTTTGCACACAAATCATTATAAGGCTTACAGGGTGCACCAACAGCAGAAAAATTTATCTCCAGGCTATCATTCATCCACTTATAATATGTTTTAAATTTCAGAATAGGTACAAATATTAGCTATCATAACCCAGGTAACTGGGTCTTCAAATATTAAGGCCCATAATATATAAAAAGAAGGGTATATTTAAAATAGCAATCTTAAACCACGTATCTTTGGGTGGGCCCACAAAACCTTTAATATCATTAATGAAGAATATCATAAAACCCTTTTTACCTGACCCAATTATGTAAGATGTGAATACGAGGACACATTAGAAGAAATATATGAATAAGGGCTAACATTTGAAGATTTTCTGTTTAGAAGTTATGAACATAACATACCAGTGTTTGGTATCGTTGAAAAGAAAATTACCTGTAGATTTCGATTTTTTTAAAAAGGGTTGAATTTAGCCATCTTGGTAAAACAAAAACTTGGGTAATCCAAATATGAAGGTAAAAATTTCAGTTTTTGCCTAAATGAAAATTTTCACTATTCAATAAAATATTTATTAATAGACATAATCCAATGATTTTTTGGATTTTACTAGACTTTGAGGTCAACAAATCGAAACAAATTTCAGAAATTATGATTTTCTAAAAACAATCCCACAATTCCTACAAATAAAAAAAAAATTCCAAAAATGGGATTTTTTCGTTTTTTGCTGCCATGTCGTCATTTAAAGCGGGGATTGGAAATGACTTACACACTACATTAGGTATCTGTTGGAGTATTTAAAACCGGTTTCCACTACCCAATTGGAGGCGTGCACAAATTTTAACTGTGATTTAAAATTGATATTTACCTCAAAAATATGGCAACTTTGGAAGCGGACGGGGGGAAAAGTATTTACAAATCACAATTTTTTTACCACAACTCGCATTTATATAAAAAGACCTTCCAGAAAAGTATACATACTTTATATGTTCAGAAGAAAAATATTTGTCTGGAGCGATAAGTAATTTGGTGCTTTTTGGGGAAAATATCGCTAAAACTTATTTTTTTTTTAATTTCTACTTTAAACTAATGTTATTTTTGACTGAAACAAGATATTGAACCAATTTTTTTTTTATTCAATCAAGAATTTTATTGGCCACATACCGGTTATTTTAAAACGAAAATTGGTACCAATGTTCTCCCGATATTCGAAAAACTTTGGACCTGAGTCGGACAAAATTTGGAATTTCACATTTTCAAATAGGCATATCTCGGAAACTATTGGAGGTAACCCACACATGTAAGCATTTTTGAAAATCGGATGAGAAACAAAAAAATGGCAAACACTTAAAATTTTTTATGAAAAAAGTACCCAACTTTGGGCAGCCATTTTGCCGCCCCCAAGGGTCTGGAAGGTTCAAAATCAAAACTTAAACTCCATTTATGTCTTTTATGCATGTTCCATATTTTATTGTACCACAAGTTAACAAATGGCCGAATTATTTCCACAAATTTTGTTATTTATCCCACTGTGCTCTGGTGGGAATCGAACTGATTGTTTAAAGTTCGGTATTCGGCGAATACATGACGGACCAAGTGGATCGCATGGACTTTTTTTATGGGGCTACCTCAAAGAGAGGGTTTATAATGACATTCCCCAATCTCTTGTGGCTTTAAAATAAAATATTCGTCGAGAAATCAGCTCAATTGAACCAAGTTTACTGCAGCGTGTGGCGCAGAACACAAGGCTCCGTTTTGAAAAGTGTGTTCAACTCGATGGAAGTCATCTGGATGACATACTCTTTAAAAAATAAAATCCGCAATTCCATTCTATCGTTCAATGCTCTTAATAAAACTTTGTGTCAATTATTACGTTTTTTATTTAAGTTTGAAAATATAAATCTGCTACCAGACACCCTATATAAATATGTAGAGATTTTTTTCATAACAACTAAAACTTTCAGTTTTTTTTTTAACTTTTTAAATTCTACGAGGTTTTTTCGAATCTTCTTTCAAGGCAACAATATTCTTAGAGAAAATGTTTTCCTGATTAAAATGAGACATCACTTATTAAAATCGGTTAAAAAATGTTTATTTAATCTACAATGTTTATAAGACAAATCATATGTGTCACGTTTAAGAGACCAGCAGTAATTAGCTAACATTCTAATGTTAATTTTTTCTTCAAACCGCTTTTCGATAGCTAACATCTCCTGGTGAACGCGTTCTCCTTGCTCGTCACTGAATTAACCCAAATTTTCTGGGAATAATTCTTAGAGAAAATGTTTTCCTGATTAAAATGAGACATCACTTATTAAAATCGGTTAAAAAATGTTTATTTAATCTGCAATGTTTATAAGACAAATCATATGTGTCACGTTTAAGAGACCAGCAGTAATTAGCTAACATTCTAATGTTAATTTTTTCTTCAAACCGCTTTTCGATAGCTAACATCTCCTGGTGAACGCGTTCTCCTTGCTCGTCACTGAATTAACCCAAATTTTCTGGGAATAATTCCACGTGAGAATGCAAAAAAATGTATTTTTATTGACATTCTGCACCCCATTACTCCATACGCCTCTAGGAATTATTTAACAACATCAATGTACTTCGTTTGTTACCCAAAAAATTTGTAGACAAAGACATGAAACTCATCCATGCTCTTTTTTCCACTTTATTTATTTTTTTTGGATAAGTTTTAATGTTGGAAAACTTTTCGGATTTGTGGGCCAACAAAAATACCTGCAAATTAATACATAATAAAATTGGGTGTAAATACTATATGTCTCATGAATGTCTCAAAATGTGTATACCTTCTTTTATTTTGGCATCACTCAGTTTTGGAAACACAGATTTTAGGTACAGAAAAGCATCGCTGTCTTTGTCAAGTTGTTTAACAAACTGCTTTATGTAGCCCAGCTTTAGGTGCAACGGCGGCAAACTAATCTTCTCGGCCCGGACCAATGAAATGTTGACAACATTTTTTTCCACCTAGTTTGATTTGTTTTCTTGGTGGCCAGTTTTTACAATTGTAATGGTCTTCTGCACGGCTATAACAAGGAAATATTGTATAACCTCCTTTGCATTCTAAAAAGAATTGTCAATACTTTTAAGTAAGCCACTAAAAACGAATGCTTATTTAAAATGATAGAGTACTACACTATACAGCGAGGATTTCTCCTTCTAACTAACGCATTATTTTTTATCATGCTATCACTATTTTAGCGCACTTTTATAATTAGGCATTAAGCTAGAACTCTAACTGTTCTATACTGGCTTTTGCAAAAGCCGAATTTAATCAAATATATATTTACAAAATAATTCGTTTTTAATTTATTTACATATTCAAACATATATAATAAAGGAAAAGATATTTATAATGGAGCTTTAATAGTGATGGTTAAACTAAAAACAAAAAACATAATTTAAGGAATTTAAATATCTCAGTTCAGATAAAGTACAATAACTTTATAAATTTTCAAACGATTTTAACAAGTGATATATCATTTTAATGAGAAAAACATCTACTTTAAGAATATTGTTGCCTTGAAAGAATATTCGAAAAAAAACCCTCGTAGAAGTTTAAAAAAAACTGAAAATTTTAGTTGTTATAAAGAAAATCTCTACATATTTATATTATTATAGGAAAAGTATATAGATTCAGAAAATCGAGGTAATTTCAAATCAAAACCGTTTAAAAAAATCAAAATCGGTTGAAAAATCATTGAGTTATAAATATTTTAATTCGACAGTCGCAAAAATACACTTTTACCGTTATCTCGAGTATTTGGGGGTATATTGGAACTTCTAAAACCGGTTTCAAAATCTTTCATTCGACTTCTTTAAAAAAAAAAATTTTCCGATACATTTAATAAAAAATAGTTCGGTTAAAAATTGTTCAAAATTCAAACAAAAAAAAAAAAAGATATGGGAGAAAGTGCAAAGCTTTGCAAAGTTTGCATTAAAATATAAAATTATATAAAACTTGTAGAACTTCCACTATTCTTGTGCCAAATCGTTGGGACTTTCAGTTATTTTAAATAAAACATCGATTTCTTATTTGCATTAAGTTATTAAAAAAAGATTTTTGTGAGGGTAGAATATGCGACATATATTAGGAAAACGGATTTTCGCTTGTTTTAAAAAAAAAATTAAATGAACTTTATACTATTTTTCTAACAAAAACCAAATAAAAAACTTTTTTTATAATAGTTTCCCCAAAAAATTTTTAAACAATATTTTCCAATTTTAAATGGAATATAATTGATTTCAAATGAAAATAAATTTAAAATTGTATATGGATTATATTTGATCTTAAAATTAAAATTCCTTGTGGCAGGTCTGATTAAATAGGTTAACATATGAAATTTGTTCAAAAAACAAAAATTATATCATTATTTGTGTCTTATAATTGTATGATTGTCTCTATATGGTAAATTTTTCAAAAACTTTGCGGCTGTAAGAATCAAACCTAGGCTCTTCTTACATTACAAACGTAACAGTACCAAGTCATGACCGTTTAGCGATCACACCCAAGCAGTTTTCTTTCCTATATATTAGCTTTTCTGTTATTGTATATTATACTCAGAAGTGACAACACTAACAAACACAAATATCATATTTTTAGATTTTTGTTAATTTTTCTAATCTCCTCCGTCTCTATTTCACAACGTTACCAGAATGACATATGGTTTTTACGTTCAGTGTTGACAACTTTGCGTTTTAGTTGAGACATCGCCACAGAGCAAATTTTATAATGGATTTAAGTGCAGTATTATTAATGTATTTAAGTGCAGTATTAGTAGACAGTAGCAGTTAATTTTTAATTAATATGCGTTTGACAAATTTATTTTCGAAATGTTGAGGTTAAGAAGAAGAATAAACGTTTTGCTCTAAAAGTTATAAACATTATATTAATTTTTAAACCACACTAGACTAGTGTCTGAATTTTTTATGGACAGGCGTCATCAGTGATTTTCCATTTAAATTGTATTATTATTTGTGTCTTGTAAGAATCAATTTTATCATATAGAGACAATATGGCAATTATAAGACAAAAGTTATATCTTTTTATATATTAGGCCTTACAAAGCAATATATAACGAGATATAGTTTTATTAAATAATATAACACAATATTTAACTCTTTGTTATCGGGGGATAAAACTGTTTTGAACTTTAATGTTTGAGATCTTTTCAATATTTTTTTTGGCTCCTTTAGATTGATCATCAATATACCTATTATTTGATACCTAGTTTGGAAAAATTTTTATGGATACACTATAAACAAAACGAAACAAAAACCAGATTGTCGAGTCACTTGTGATCCCATGGTTTAAACCCTAAATAGCTTAAATATATATAGGTGTTAGTTATTTTTTTCATCTACATACCCAAGTTTAGTTGCAATCTGAGGTTTCGCGTCGGTATACATATCTTTTTAGACGATTTGGCTGGCTTTTAAGCAAAATTTTTTTGGACTGCGACTCTAGAAATGAACTTGGAAAAACGAAAGTATTACACTTTCAGGGGCTGTTTTTTTATACATATATTTCTTTAGTTACATATAAAAGGACGATTTTAATATACTTATACAGTACAGTAGCAGTAGCTGCTTGTTATTTTAAAAGACGGTCCGGCAAATACCAACTTCCGCAATTAATATAGTTAAAACAATATTATGAAAAAAAAAATCGAATAAATGTAAATGACAGTAGAAGAAGAATTTGCATTAACCTTTTAATGCGAGTGGGGGGTTTTATCAAAAATATTTATGAAATTAACAGATTGATGTTAGCCGGAATAAATTAAATTTATTGTCAGTATACTAACAATAGTTTTATAGAACACTCGTACATATTTCATTAATTTTTAAATTATTTTGTTAGTTTTTTTAAACATTATATATTATTTTGTAAACACAACACCCACTTATTAATATTATAAAATTTAAAAAAAAAAATTCTCTTTTTTACTTTTTGTTTTAAACTCTTGAATATTTTTTATAGTAGTTTTTTTTTTATTTGTTTACTTATAATAAAACCATTTTCATAAATGTTTCTAATTACTTTTCTAATACGAAATGTTTACTTGTATATTTTATACTGACACAACATAAAAAAAAAAAATATACAAATACTGAAACGCAAGCATCGCATTACAACGACCTCTGCTGATTTTGTTTATCAAAATAATATTTTCAGCAAACAAAATAAGTTGAAAATTTCAGGGACCGTAACGGTTATAAGTGATATCAAAAAAGTTCCTTTATAACAGTTATTTTGTGGCTTAAAAAGAAAAAAAAAAACATCCAAAACAGTTATTTTTCAACGTAAAAATAAAAGATCGGATGAAACTCTTAAGAAGAGGGTTTTATTTCGCCTTTTTTAAATAAAACTCTTTTGAGGAGTTTTATTTTTTCCGTCTAAAATAAAACTTATTTGAGGAGTTTTATTTTAAAACTCATTTGAGGAGTTTTATTTTTTCCGTCAGAGAATAAAACTCATTTTATGTAAATTGACACTCAAAGCCTGCCGTTTGCCAGATCATTACAATTCACTTGCACTCCAATTGAAAATCGGAATTAAAATGAAAACATGTGGGTTTTTAATTTGTTATTGTTTGATTCCTATTATTAAATGGTTGTTGTTTTATTTCTTATATATATGGAACAAGAAAGCGAAGGAAGTGATAATGAGGATGAAAAAAAGCTTTCTATGAATCGCCAATTTTTCTCCAAGGCCCTTATCGATTGATAAACCTTTTTTGAGTTCTGGGAGGTTAAAAGAATACACTATCCGTACATTGGTAAAAACTATACAGTGTGTACCTGCAACCCAGGTAAGCGTGGAAAGAGCATTATCTGCTCTTAGATTTTTATTGAGCGACCTGCGTTCAAATCTTTCCGCAGAAAATTTGGAAAAAGTTATATTCGTTAAATTTAATAAATAAATTACTACACACATTAAAGCAAATAAAGCCAATAAAAAAAGAAGAAAATAAACAACATGAGTTTTATTTTAGACGGATAAATAAAACTCCTTAAATGAGTTTCGAAATAAAACTCCTCAAATGAGCTTTATTTTCTGACGGCAAAAATAAAACTCCTCAAAAGAGTTTTATTGCAGACGGTAAAAATAAAACTCCTCAAAAGAGTTTTATTTAATGAAGGCGAAATAAAACACTCTTCTTAAGAGTTTCATCCGATCTTTTCTTTTTTCGTTGAAAAATAACTCTTAACTGTGGAGTTGAGATCGTTTCCTTAAGATCACAATAGATTCTGAAAGAGCACTTCAATACGGTATATAATAGTATACGTCTTCGTTGACTCTAACATAGAGAGTTTTTGAGTTAAAGTTTTCGGGATAACTGTTATTTTCGGTCCCTGGAAAATTTAGTCGTTAGTATTGCCGACAAAAAAATGTTTATATATAATTATATGTATATGGCCATATGTAACGATATATATTTACATCTCACATTTATTTTCGCGAAAATTATTAAGAACTCTATAAAGCATCATATATCGTTATATATCATATTATATATCAGCTTATCTTTTTATATCATCATATATATTGGATGTATAAATAAATATAAGCATATATGATACATTAAAACCAAACCAATTCTATCACTTTAATGTAAAATAAACTTTCATATAATTATATGTGTTTTAATATAAAAGAAAAATACCCTCACTTTTATATATAAATATAAAGGGTGTTTTTTATACAGGTATAGAACTTTAAGTTGCAACACTTTTTTAACTGGCGGCCATTTTGTCAGCTGTCAAATGATTTATGTTTAGTTTCAACAAGAACAGACTGACGTCTGAACAACGCTTCCAAATTGTGCAAATTTATTTTGAAAATAATGGCTCCGTTCGAAGATCACTTTTGATTAAATGGATACGTCAGTAAACAAAACTGCCATATTTAGAGTGATGATAATCCTCAAGAGTATGTTGAGACACCGCTACCTCCAGAAAAACTGACAGTTTGGGGAGCTTTATGGGCTGGTGGAATCATTGGTCCGTACTTCTTTAAAAACGATGCTGGTCACAACGTTACAGTCAATGGTGACCGTTATAGAGACATGATTACTGACTTTGTCGTTAATCAATTGAACAACCATGATGTGAAGAAGCTGTGTTTTACAACAAGACGGCGCAAAATGTGACACAGTACGTGCCATTTTGATTGATTGAAGGAAATGTTTCGTAACCGCATAGTTTCACTTTTCGGACCAGTGGATTGGCCTCCAAGATCGTGCGATTTAACACCACTGGACTATTTTCCGCTAGTCTAAGCCGATAAGCCCGAAACGATTGACCACTTGGGGGACAACATTCGGCACGTTATTGCCAATATACAGCCACAAATGTTGAAAAAAGTCATCGAAAATTGGACCTTCAGATTAGACTACGTCCGAGCCAGCCGAGGCGGTCATATGCCAGAAGTCATATTTAAATTATAATGCGATAAGATTATGTTTCGAATAAAGTAAATTTCATGTCAATTTAAAAAATTCATCTTTGTTTTATTCCATTTCTAAGTTCTATACCTATATAAAAAACACTCTTATAAGGTAAACATCAACAAATAAAAATATCACTTTTTTATATAATTATCAGAATATGAAAAATTCAATCTATTTAAACTAAAAAAAATTATTTAAAAAAAGTAAAAGTAAAAGAGCAATGAAAAGCCCAAAGATCTTAAGAAAAATCTATATTAATGCTCAAAATAGGAAAATCCAAATAAAGCTAAAAAAAATTAAAAATCTAATTTGCCTACTTTAACAATTATATAAGTATATTAACAATGATATGGAAAATATTATTATGATATTATTAATGATATAGAAAAATTTCACAAGTGAGCGATTGAGAAATTCAATTTACGTCGGCCAAGTCTGCCTAAGGGGGTCATATTTTTTTTTTATTTTTTTTAGGAACGCAACATATGGCCGGATTTAGTTGTATCACATTATATGTAATTTTATCATATTCAAAAATTTTTGCAAATTCATAAAAGATTTTTGCAAAATCTGCTCGAGCCTAGATTTTGATATTTATCTCAAAGAGATCTTTAGCCAGAACGAAATACTAGTATCAACCTAGCTAATATGTTTTATTTGCTTTAATTTTCTGAATCTACGGAGGTGGAAAGCTCATTATAAATTTAAAATTAAATAAAAATAATCTCGATGTATATAAAAAAAAAAATAATAAAACTGTAAAAAATATCACTTGAGTGAGTAAAAAGCATTTTTTTTATATAAATAGAACATTTTTGGTCTTCAGAGCTTAGTAACATCATGATGATTCTTAGGAAAAGACCCTTAACACGTTTTGATTACTAAGAAGACAATAATGGTACAAAATTGATGATAAATAGGTTTTTTGTTAAAGCTCTGTCTTTTATGTACACTCTAAAAAATGATTGTAAATTTACTACTATAAAACGAGTAAAGTTTCATGTATTATTACGCTAATTCGGTAAATTTATACATCAAAATGCGTAAAACAATTTTGCGCACACTTTTATATACAATAATACCCACTTACAGTATTTTTACCAATTATGTGTTTACAATTAAACACATTATGCCTAAAAGTAGTATTATTTTGTTAAATAAAATTTTTACGCACAAAGTTTGTAAATATACTAACTTATAATAGTAATAAATATATTGACATTTTAAATTGAAAAAAATTAAACAAATTAAAAAAAGCCAAAAAAATATAAAAAATTTAATTTATTGAGAATTTTAATAAAAAAAAACGGTATAACTGTAGTATTTGTGATAGTGTTTAGTTTATAGTTTATTTCCAAGTGTTTGCAGCCTAATTGTGGAAAAATATTTTAAAAAATATAATATATATACAGAGCTTTAAAGAAAAAAATTCTTCATTCGATTTATTCAGTCGGTTTTAACACAATCGATTTAAAAATATCGCCAATATTGAAAAAAATGGCCAAAATTGAAAAAAATCGCCAAAAATCGCTAAAATGAGAAAATCTTTAAGATAAAAAAAATCACCAGAAATTAAAAAAAAACGTTAAAATTAATAAAAAAAAAATCGCTGAAATTAAAAAAAAATCTCCAAATTTGAAAAAAACGCTAAAATTTAAAGATAATCGCCAAAAATGAAAAAAATCGCTCCAATTTAAAAAAATCGCAAAAAATTAGAAAAATCCCTAAAACTAAAAGAAAATCGGCAAAAATTAAAAAAATCGCCAAAAGTTAGAAAAATAGCTAAAAATGAAAAAAATTTCGAAATTAAAAATAAAAAAATTGCAAAAAAAAAAATCGCCAAAAATGAAACAAATTTTCAAATTGGAAAGAAAGCTTAAATTGAAAAACGAAAATATTGACGAGAAACTTAAAATAGCTGTAAATGTATCTTTATTAGTTTTCGAAACACAGGCGATGTTCCAAATAAATTCTCTTTTTGCTTTGCGATGTTTTGTTTTTGAGAAAAACGCGATCTAGGAAGCTAGGCAATCAGGCCGGTATTGGGGTTGAGTTTTGAACACCTGTTGAAACATTTTTCCAGTTGCTTTTTTATTTTGTGAGTTATTTACGTTTTTTCTTTAGTCAATTTTTAAAAGGTACATATTACGAAAACTAATGGAGCTGGGGGAAAAATTTCTGCACCATTGTTCAAAACTCAACCCAATTACCCCTACAACGATCGTAAAGTTCGATTTGATTGCCTGGATTCTTACATCGCGTTTTTCTCGAAAAGTAAGCATCGCAGATAAAAAAGAGTATTTATTTGAAACATCGCCTATGTTTCAAAAACTAACAGATATAAATAAAATACACGGACAACTTTTTCCAATTTGATCAATTTTTTGTCAATTATGGTTATTTTTTTTTTAAATTTTCGCGATTTTTTACTTCTGAAGTTTTTCATTTTGGCAATGTTTTTTACTTTTAGAAATTTTTGTCGATATTTTTATTTTTAGCGATTTTTTTTTTTAATTTTGGCGATTTTTTAATTTTGGCAAATTTTAGTAATTTATTTTTAATTTTGGCGATTTTTTTTAAATATTGTCGATTTTTTCAATTTAAGTAATTTTTACATTTTTTGCGTTTTTTTTTTCAATTTTGGAGATTGTTTTAAATTTTTGGGATTTTTTTCATTTTAACGATATTTTTTCGATTTAAGCGTTTTTTTTCAATTCTGGTGGTATTTTTCAGTTTCGCCGATTTCGGCAAATTGTAAATCGATTAAGTTAAAAATAGATTGAACTCCCAATTATTAAATTCGCAATGATTGAAGAAAAAAAATCATTCGATTTAAAAAAATCCGATTTAATTTTTTTTTAAATAGAATTCAATCTTTGAAGATCTGTATATGTACAACAACTTATATACAAATATTTATTATTAAATTTATTATTATAAAACACATTAATAAAACTCTTTCTAAAAATGAATTTTTTGTTTTATTTGAAAAATTTTTTGGGCTGTTTTTACGATTATAAATATGTATTTTTACGCATTTTATACGTATAATTGCACGTAAATCATGTTTTTTTACACGAAAATTTGGTAAAATTACTCATTTATTTATAAATTTTATCAAAATTTTACGCACTTCCATTGTAAATTTACCAACTTTGTGTTCACAAACTTACTCTCAATGTGCGTATTTTTTTCATTTACACACATAGAGTAAATTTACCCAACTTATAGTAGGAGTACAGTTTCCTACTATAAGTTGGGTAAATTTCAACAGAAATTAATTAGAGTGTAGGCTCTAGCTTTTCTAAAACTTCGGGTTCTGTTGAGATCTTTAGCCAGATCAAAAAACTAGTATCAACCTTACTAATATGTTTGATTTGCTTCAAACATATTAGTAAGGAGTGTAAACCTCTCATTATAAATTGAAAATAACAAAATAATCTCTATGTACATTTTTGGTTTTCACACTTTTGGGCTAAATTCTAAGAATGAAAAGTTGTATTGTCAAAAGTACACAAATTGCAAGAGTCTCTTACCAATTGTAAATAATTTTAAATTTGTCAATTGTAGGTTAAATACAGTAAAATAAAAAAAAGAGATTGTTACTGTAAATAAAAAAATAATAACGCGAAAAATGTATATGAAAATGAGTATTTTCTATTTAATGGTGCTTGTTGTAGTTGTTTTATTTTTCATTTTAGAGCCATTAAATATTGCTATGCCAATGATGCAAAAGAAAAAAAAAATTCTTGACTAAAGAGGGAATCCATGCCAAACAAGCCCGCCATAATGGTGCTGATTTTATTAATTTTATGTTACTAATTTTGTTGATATTTATCAATAAAACATATAACGAAGAAGACTAGACCAGAAAAATGACTCGTGATTAATTTTTTACTTATGGATACTTATCACATCATGCATACGAGTAGATTAAACGTTAAAGTATCTTTTAACAGACCAATTAAGAAAAATGTTAACATTTTTGACCATTTGTAACAGTAAAGTTTTGTAAAACCTTTAATTGAAGTGTTATAAGCTACACTCTAAAAAATGTTGGTAATTTTACTATTATAAAATGGGTCACTTTTTTTATTTATACACACTTTTGTATACATCAGCACTCATACAATTTAATAATGGCCATAATGTGATTATAATTAAGCAGTTTGTGTCTGAAAATCGTGTTTTTTTTGATTAATTAAAATTTTACGCACAAATTTTGTAAATGTAATATTTTTAATAATAATAAAAACATTGTCATTTACAAATTAGAAAAAAATAATAATATAAAAAAATAGATTGAATAAAAAAAAAAGTATACATAAATTGATTTTATCATCGAACTGAATAAAGTTTTTTCAAATAAATCAAGTTTTACTGGATATAGAGATGTAACTTTGAGCAATTACTTATATTGGTGACAATATTCCTTTTATCTGGCTAATGGAAGCAGTAGTAATAACGGATACAGAATATTGGAATTTCTGTCTATGATACACAGAGAGAAAAATTTAGCTATTTGCCAACTGAAATTCGGTTTCTACGACTCAAATTCAGTTATTACGAATTCCAGACGGTTGACACAACTTAACATTAGTTTTCACAACAAAGTTAGGCTAATTCAACTAAATTTCACTTGTAACACCCAAAGTATTCATAAATCTAATGTAAATATCATTGCACTAACTGAATTTACTGTCACTATTAATATACACTTTTAACCCTTAAATGCATGAGGTCAGCGCCCGGTATGGAGACCAAGCTACCTTAATGCAAAGTCGCTCGCAGAACTCGAATTGAGCATTTATTTTTCTGGGAAATTTCCAGGAAAAGAGGAAAAATAACGTTTTTTGATGTGTGGCATATATGGTACACTATGCATTCTATGCATATAACTAATACAATATATATCACATTTGATCCAAATTTTTTATAATTAGCTATAACTGAGTCCAAAATACTCGTTTCCACACGAATAATATATTTTATAACCTTTTTTTTCACTTTTGAAATTCACTTTTGATATTGTGTGCAAAAAGTGCATACTCCCAGCTTACTGACAATTAAACCAAATTGTAAGTGAGCTAAAGCGGTATTTTTATGAAGTGTAATATTGTTTTGAACAATTTAAAAGTAACGGTATCACTATTTAGTATAATTAGAGGGATTGTCGTAAGATTAAATGTATGTACCATATATGGTACATTATGAATTTTAGGGTTAAATTCAGTTGGCACTTTATTTTTCTGTGTGTACAAATACATCATGAAGTACCTATATTGGCTATGATATATCAACAAACATAAGGTTCTGTCTAATAGTAAAAAATTTGCCGATGGGTAGCAATATGTGCAATTGCCTCGTTAAAAAGTCAGCGTTACGAGCCTTAAACCTTCATTTGGAAAAACTTCCTTAGAATCAGAGACTTTTTTTATAAAACCATACATTTGATTTTATTGTGTTTCCAAGTAAAAAGGTTTCCAGTACCTTAGGATTTTATATAGGGAGAAGTGATAAGAATCGGAAGCTTCCCTAGAGTAGTTGTTATTTGCATAATACCCCAGAAACTAAGGTTATTTCTTTAGGAAAATTTTGTTTCTTTATGATTTACATTTAGGTAAAATGATTCCTAAATCCATTATTTTGTAAGAAATCATTATAAACAAAACACATATAAGTTTATTTTTTTCAAATAAAAAAAAAACGTGTGAGATTTTATTTGTTCGGTTTTAGATCATGACACATTTTTCTCTAAATTAACAGAAAAATTATAATTTTTATATGATAATTTACTTTGACTATCAGAAAAAAACACAGAAAAAGTTATTAGACACTAGCATGAATGAAATGCATTTTCTGACCCACTACGGTCTTCATCAACATGTCTTCGTGCCATTTAGTGTTAATCGTAAATATTATCTATTTAACTCACATGTCATAGATTCCGATTGGAATGGTTTCAATTCCGTATTTACCATTCCGATCGATTTTGCATTAGCTTCTTTAAATTCCGATCGATTTTGATGATTCCCAAATATTTGTACAACTCTGTTTTATTAAATTAAATATGGCAACGTTTTGCATACCAGAAGAAAAACCATATGTTTTTTCGAATTAAATATGGCAGCGTTGTGCATATGAAAACAAAAACCATATGATTTAAGGGAAAAAAAAAACAAACAAATTCATATAAAATCCGTAAAATTTTATAAAATTTTATAAAATATGCCCGGGAACCTCCATAGTTGCTGCAATGGAAGCACAGAGAAATCGATACTCTGATGAGAAATTGCGTAGGCGAACTTTGAGAGATGCGTCTGATCCCTTGTCATACCCAAGTGCAGTGTAAGTACGATACTTTTTCAAAAACTGATAATTTTTGTTCAAAGAAAAAAGTGGTTCGGACGAAAAAAAAAAGTGGCAACGTGTTGCTTAAAAAGTGATTTTATTTTGCAAAAAAGAAATGTGGTTTTGTTTAAAATCAGAAAATTGGTATAAAACAAATGTTAAACGTATAAATTGCCTGTAAAATAAACTGTCAACAATATTTTGTATTCATAAAAACTACTTTAAAAGCCTTTTTTTTATCTTAAGTCACTTAAAATATCAATTCCACATAGGAAACTAGAAGTGGTTTCATTCCGGGAAACTTTTTCGTTTTACATTTTCTGGAGAAGCAAAAAGTGAAAATTATTCCACTTCCGATCGGAATGGAATTCTGTGACATGCCTGATAGTGTGTTTGTTTTTTTTTTCTCTAGTCATTATCATAGTTGCCAGTTTAACTTTCGGTTAAAACTTTAAATGGCAGTTCTTTTCTCTAATGTCATCATATACTATCCTTCTACATCAGCAAAGCATATCAACAAACATTAAAGATTTTTTTATTAATACATATGACGAGCAAATACATTAAACGATTTTTGCACTGTACCTGGTGAGTGGTTTAAAAAGATTCACTAATAAAAAAAAACAATATTTTTAACATATCGGTGGTATAATTACGCTTTTATGTGGATTTTTATGTGTTTAAAAATGCATTTACAGGCATTTTGTGTACATATTTACACATTAAACATGTTTTTTTTCGCAAGAATTTGTTAATTCTCCACATAAATTTTAAAATTTCATTTAAACCTTTACGCATTTGGAATGTAATATTACCCATTTTGTGTGCACTTCCTTACACGTAATGTGTATATTTTTTTTAATTTACGCACAAAGAGTAAATTTAACCAACTTATAGTAGGAGTACAGTTTATTACTAAAGTGTCCGCCAAATAACTTTTTTTTTTTGAAAATGCTATACAAAAAAACTACTGAATATTTTCTCAAATGTCTTTTTTTATTTGAAAGTACAATCCTTCCGGTTAATAATGGAAAATAATTTCATTCAAATTGCTGCCTCGGCTGGCCATGCAGTAGCCTACACGATCGGTCCAATTTTTAAGCACATTATCGGTGAATTGATGTTGATGGCGCTAAACGCACACCTTCTGCCACAGCAGCAATATTCTCGGGTGTACGCACTGTTGTTGGCTGTTCACGCGTTGGTTTATCGATGAGGATGCCAGTTTCTTTAATTTTTTTCACAAGATAACGAACATACGGAGCTGACGGTGCTTCTCTTCTTCCACCCGTACGCAACTTTTCGCACACATTCTGCAACATTACCATGATTTTCAAAGTAATGTCGAAATATTTCCCAGCGTTGTTCAAGCGTATACACAACCATGTTCGTTCAACGGATGGATAAAACTAATTATCTGTCGAATCAGACATGAGCTAAGTGCTACCATTCACGAAATAAGCACTAGTTGAAAAAAAAAAACGTTAGATGGCGGAGCCTTTATAAATTGGGTAAATTTCAATATAAATTAATGAGAGTGTATGTTGAATCCAAATATAATATTATTTGTGTTGATTTGATGTGAAATCTCCCTATAACTAAGTGTCCTTTTTTAGTTGCTGTTTTATTTGTAAAGCAGAAAAATGTTGCTGCAATACCATTTTATATTGTATAATGTTCTACTGATGTGGTATACTCCTATAAACTCTCATTGTGGTTTATTTTTTTCATCCACATTGATTGTATGTGTTCAGTGAAACATGTATTTGGCACTAGAGCTAAACAATCTTTACTCCTCGATTTATTTTTCTTTGCCACCTTCTGCAAAAGAAGAATAGTTAGTTGGTTTTGTTCAGATGTGTGTGGTTGTGTATAATTGTGTGTGTGTGTATATTTGTTGTATATTGTGCAATGGTCCTACAAATCGAATGTCAATTTTCGACTCATTTTACGGAACACTTAAACTTGTCGTTTTTGTATTTTTTTTTTTTTTTGCATTTCTTGTTTTTTATTTTTGTACAATTGCTGCTTCAATTGCAGCAACCTTAATGATTTTTCATTTGGATAAAAAAAATTGCATTCTCAGTTGGTAAATATGTTCTTATTTCGTTTGGTGGTTTTAGGGAACAGAGACGTAAACAATAAAATAAAATTTTTTTGGCTTGCTTTGAAAAAATAAATTGTTAATTTTATTTAACCTTTTGGTTGAATTGTTTTGGGTTAAATTAAGAGAACGTAAAACTATATTTAAGAAAAAAAGTGGAACAAAATATCAAATTTGTTGTGTTAAAACTTTTAAAACTTCCAATAAACAAAGTTACGAGCAATAACCGCCAAAAATCAAGTAAGCTCCAAAAAAAAAAATTTTAGAGTTGATGGTTTCTAAATAATGAAATTTGGATATGTTTTAAATTGGTCTAGCGAGTTATTTGATGCCTATATCAGGAAATCAAAGTTCACTACATATCTAGGGTTATATATATAGTTATAGTTGCAACAAAGAGTCTACTTTTAGACATTACGACTTTTGTAAAAATTTTAAAAGCGACCTTTTGACTAATCGACTTTGTCGTATTTTGAAAAGACGACGTTACGAATTTACGACGTTTTTCTAACAAGGCGCGTCTCCCTATGGGTTCTCTCCGGTCTTACTGATATTAAGATATGTGATAAAGAACAAAAAGTAAGAGTATTAGCTGCCAAATTCATGTTTAGGGGTTAAATATTAATGTCAAAAATGACAAAATTTATCGGATTGGTGTAGAGAAAGTTTATAAAAATGGGGTACCAAATGAAAGAGCTTTTGGGGACGTATTAACTGGTATACGAAATAAGTCCAATAACTTTCAAGTATTTTTGTTATTGAAAAAAATGAGTTTGAAGTGATATTAAAACAGGCGTTTTGTTAAAGAATTATAGTTGAATATGCCTAAAAAATATGTATGTTAATGCCTATTAAATTTAATCGAGGGTGTGTCTAAGCTTCTTCTTCTACATTCGTAAATGTTCGGCTTTTATGCGACTTTTTCCGAAGAGCTTTTTAACCTATATTTTAACCTATATTTTAAATATGTGGCAATAATAGCACACTGCATAGGCAATGCTGGTATCAACTTTTTTGTTTTCTCGAGTACATCAAAACGGCGTTCAAAAAAATCTAAATTTCATTAGTTACAGACAAAAGTAAAAAAAGCATATAAAGATTTTACCTATTTCTGTTTCTCATCCGATTTTCAAAAACTTAACATATTTGTAATCTGCTAGTAGAGACTAACAAGACACATAATTATGTTGGCTATCTCTACTAGTTTCCGAGATATTCCCATTTGAAAATGTGAAATTCCAAATTTGGTCTGACTCAGGTAAAGTTTTTTTTTTTTTTTGAATTGCGGGACGAATTCGGGACCAATTTCTTTTTTTTAAATATTAGCTATTTAACTATATAAATTCTTAATATCTTGTTCCTCTCTTCCATTGGTCATTTTAAATAGAAATTAAAAAAAAAAATCAAATTTTTGGCAATTTTTTCCCCAAAAAGCACCAACAGTCTTTTACGTTCAGATAAATATTTCCTTTGTGAACAAATAAAGTGTGCATACTATTCTGAAAGGTCTTTTTACCCAAAAGCTATTTTGGTTAAAAATATGTTTGATTTCTATGTACTTCTCCTCCCATCCGCTTCTAAAATTACCACATATTTAATGTAAATATCAACTATTATATTAAAAATTATGCTCGCCTCCAATTAGGTAGCGAAAGCGGTCCGGTCCAATTCCCGCTTTATATGTAGACATGGCAGTAAAATGTATACAAAATCCCATTTTATGATTTTTTTTTTTATTTATGGATATTGTGTGCTTGCTTAAAGCAAATCATAAATTCGGACATAAATTTCTCATTGTTGACTTAAAAGTTAAGTTAAGTCCAAAATGCGTTGGACTGTGTCTATTAAAAAATATTTTATTGAATATTGAAAATTTCCATTTTAACAAGAACTGCGTTTGTTTTACCTTCCTGTTAGCATAACCCAAGTTCTGCAAAGAGTGCTAATTGCGATTGTATTTAAAAATACCATAATCTACAGTTAATTTTATTTCCAACTATACCAAACACTAATATGATATGTTTTTAACTTTTTAACAGGCAATCTTCAATTATTTCCTCTATCGCAGAAATATAGTACTAAATCTAAATCACTTACGGGCTATCGCTCTTTAATGGGTTAAAATTTGTTCTACCTTTTTATTTTACTTTAAGTTATGCCAAATTCAAACATAATAAACAATTTTTATAGACTTAAAACTGAGTTTTTAACATTTTAAAATCTAAAAGCAAAAACGTAAAAAAGTCATTAAATAAAAAACAAAAAACTTTTTTTTGTACTGTGGGTTGATCTTTTAAGGCTCTAAGACCTCTACGGTACACCATTACGGACATATACGATATAGTTATCGCTAGAAATCCAAATCTGTTTATTGTCGATCACGAAAGGTTTTGTTAAACTCGTCCTGTAGGTTTTCCTAAAATAACAAAAAGTGAAATTAGAAAATATATGAACCGGAAACATCGGTTAATATAGGTCGATTAACCGGTTAAAATTTAATATGTATTTTTCAGTTATTTTTCGTTATTCCGTGACTTTTCGAACTTCCCTAGTAGTTATATGAAATGCAACTCTGCTGCCATCAAGTACCACCTGTTAATAGACTACTGTCAAATTCCGTCGTTTACTTTGCGTTTAACAGCTGTTCAAAACATACAACCTCGATATTTTTTTCAAAAATGGAAAAAGTGAATTACGAGTGCTCATTAAACATTTTATCAAACCTAGGAAAAGCTTGATAAATACTATGGGGACTCTGCACCATCGATTTTAATGGTAAAAAAGTGGTTTACTGACTTTGGTTGTGGTCGCACAAGTACAAATGACGCTGAATGTTCTGGACGAAATTGTGGTCGATACACCCGAAAATGTCAAAAAAATCCACGACATGGTGAGTTTTTGCGGCGTTTTGTAACTGCGGATGAAACATGGATCCATTACCACACTCCGGAGACCAAGCAGCAGTCTAAACAATGGGTTTCTCCGGGTGAAATGGCTCCGAAGTAGCCCAAGGTAAGTTTGTCGGTCAATAAGGTGATGGCAACAGTTTTTTGGGATGCACGCGGAATAATCCATATCCACAATGCACAATTGTGCAGTTTCAATGGCAAAATTCCATGAATTAGGCTACGAATTGGTACCTCATCCGCCAAATTCTCCGGATTTAGCCCCCAGTGACTATTTCCTATTTCCAAACTTAAAGAAATGGCTCGATGCAAAGAGATTTAGCTCCAAAGATGAAATTATGGATCAAACAAATGCTTATTTTGGAAGGGATATAAAAATTGGAGAAACATTGGACTAAGTGTATTGAGCTAAAAGGAGATTAATGTTGAAAAATATTTTTTTTTTTGGAAAAAAATCTGTGTTTCGTTCAAAAAGTCACGGACTTATTGATCCGCCCTCGTATTTTTAAATAAAAATTTTGAAAAATAGAAAAAACTGTATACCAAAAATGTGGTCTGTATACCCTTATTAGAGTTTATTCTTCAAATGTCTTTGTAAAAAACTAAAACGAAAATTGTAGTTATAAAAACTATAAAAATAACTTAACTGTCTATAAAAATAATTTAACTGTCTGATAAGCCTATCAGAGTAGTGTTTTAAAAAAAAATTAATTCAGGTAAGTGACACTTATTTTGTATTTATACTAAATTAAAATAAGATGTGCAATCGAATAATGAGCACTCAGGGAACTTCTGCTGTATATATTTGTAGTTGTTTGATTTGTAATACAGTATATTTATTTTTAAAAGAAAAAGCAGTTATTTGTAAAAGAAATTTAATTTTTGACTACAATTGTAGTTTATTTAAAACCCAAACCAAATCAAATTACTGTATTATGATTTTTCATTCATATACAGTAGTTTGTTTTTATTAAAAAAATAAAACAAATAAATATTTGTTTATTTTTTACTACATATGTGGTTCATTCTTATTGTAAATGTGGGTTCATTTTTTGAACAGTAAAAAACAAATCACATAGTTAGCTGTATTTACTGAAATGTAAGTCGCTCTGTTTTCAAGTGAAATTTCATTTGTTTTCAACTACATTTGCTGTGGTATTTACCTACATGGTAGTCTAAGTGTGTGTACGTGTAGCTCCCAAAATTCGGTTGGCAACGAATTCGATTTCCACAACAAATATTTATTTGTGTGTATTACCTTTTTATATTTGGAATAATCGATTAACAAGTTAAAGTACCAACAAATATTGACTCTTTCCTTTTCCTCTAAACATCGCTCATAACATAACAAAATAGTACTCAACCTTATTTTTCTTCCTCTATCCACGCCTCGTCGGAAGAATATTGAACGCAAAAGTGCAAAAACAAAAATATTTTTTTTTAATTATGTATTTGGGATGTTTAAAAACAATTTGGCAATAAAAATTAAAATCCTCGATTAGGCACTTTTTGAAAATATCTGTTTTGAATTTGTGAAAATTTAAATTTCCCAATTTTCTCGAAAACTATGCGAGATACGAAAAACTGACCAAATTTTTCGATAGAAAAAATGCAATTGATGCGCCATACTTTAAAATTTGGAGTATTTTATTGCGTAACTGTCAAAATACATGGGTTTCCATTCCCGAAAATATTGAACTTGAACAGTTTTTCTGGAACTGTTAAGCCATGTTTAAGATAATCGCTAATAACATTCTCTTGTTAGTTCGAATATGAGCCATTTGCAGTTACGAGTAGAATATTCTTAAAGTGCGTTGTAAAGTAATCGTACTTGACCATATTTAATTTACTTGACTTTTTTTTCTTTGCTGATTTATATTGAACAATTACTTTTATATTTTGCCCTCTTTGTAAAGTATTAGTTGTTTGTATTACTTTGGTTACATAAACTTTTTTTTTGGCCAGCGAATTTGTTTTTATATATTTCTTAAATAAAACAACACTCTATAAATCTTAGCTAAAAGTTAAACTGAAAAATGTCTGTGTGTGTGTCAGTAACGTTCCGTCTAAGGAGCGGTTGTTTTCTCTGAACCCCCTAAACAGTTTTCATAATTATGTCTATTTCATATTTTTATAATTTTTTTGTAATGTTAAAAAATATTTCTGTACCATTTATTCATTGTTTCAATCTATAGACAGTTGTTTGTGTAAAATACCAAATGCATTTGAGGTTTACAAACAAAACCAGCACACACACAAAAATAAAGACAGATGCAGCATTAATAAAAACACACATACCAACGTATCGTTAACGCACTTTTTGTTGTGAGTATCATATTTTTTTTTTGTTTTGCAGAAGCTATTTACAACATCTTTTCCCTTTTAATTTTCAATAAAAGTTTTAATTGATATTATCATTACCGTGATAAGTGCAATATCATTTAAAATATTAACTGATTCAATATATTTTTTAATTGAAACCTGGGTTTTAGTTTTTTCTGTGTATGTACGAACAGGGCTTTCAAAACTGTTAACAGTACCCCTGTAGTACAGCATTTACAAATACAATCAAAAATGTACACACAGAGAAAAAATTGCTATTTGCCAACTAAAATTCGGTTACTACATCTCAAATTTGGTTATTACGACTGCCAGACGACTGCCACAAATTAACATTACGAGGGCGGATCAATAAGTCCGTGACTTTTTGAATTACACACAGTTTTTTTTTGCAAAAAAAATTCTTATTCAACATAATCTCCTTTTAGCTCAATACACTTAGTCCAAAAAATAAGATTTTTCGAGGTCCATAAAATAATCATTTGTTTGATCAATAACTTCATCGTTGGAGGGTCGTTTTTTTTAATCCTCTTTAAATCGGTCGAATAAGTTGGCATAATATTCGCCGTTTATTGTTTTTCCCTTTTGAAGGAAATCGATTACCTTATTGGCCGACAAACTTACCTTTGCCTTCTTCGGAGCCGGTTCAACCGGAGAAACCCATTGTTTAGACTGCTGCTTGATCTCCGGAGTGTTGTAATCGATCCATTTTTCATCCACAGTTACAAACCGCCGCAAAAACCCATTCGAATTGCGGGTGACCAATTCCAAACAATCCTTTGAAGTTGTCACACGATTACGTTTATGGTCAATTGAGAGCAAACGCGGCACCCATCTCGCAGACAGCTTTCGTGAACCCAACTGATCATTTAAAATCGAAACAACACTGCCATATGAAATGCCTATGGCATCAACAATCTCATGCACTTTTACTCTTCGATCTGCCAACGTGGATTTCTTAGACATTTTCGGGTTTATTGACCTCAATTGACCGTCCAGAATGTTCAGCGTCATTTGTGCGACCACAACGAATGTAAGTAAACCACTTTTTTACCATTGAATCCGATGGTGCATAGTCCCCATAGTATTTATCAAGATTTTCCTTGGTTTGATTGACAGTTTTTTTTTTCAAAAAATAATATTTAATGAGCACTCGAAAATCACTTTTTTCCATTTAAAAAAAAAATCCACTGGGTTGTATGTTTTGAACAGCTGTTAAACGCAAAGTAAATGACGGAACTTGCTCAAAATTTTACAGTAGTCTATTAACAGGTGGTATTTGATGGGAGCAGTGTTTCATTTAATATAACTACGAGAGAAGTTCGAAAAGTCACGGACTTAGTTTCCACAACACGGTTCGGTTAATTCACATGAATTTAAATTGCAACACCCAAAATATTCATAAATATAATGTAAATATCATTGTACTAACTGAATTTATAAGTTGTCACCATTAATATACACTTTGCATGCGCACTTTATTTCTCTGTGTGTATACAAACAGTTCAAATCAGCATTGTTGGAAAAAACATTTAGACGATATTTAATTAACTTGGTTTTAAAAAGAGGCTTAAAACTAACAAATCAGTGTTAAATAATATATTCTTAAACATATTTATTACTATTTTACATTAAAATAAAGATTTTTCATATTATTTGAATGATAATGGAAAATGTTAGTTATATAGGGCAAGGTAACGGTTTATAGTGTTTATAATTTAACCAATATTCAAAATATAATTAGGATATAAGGTTTGGCATTTTTAACTTATTAAATTTTTTACAATCTTCGCTTTTACTACTGCAAAAACATCAAACGAATTTCAACATTAATGACCTAATAACAATTTTAAAGTCGATTTTTGTAAATTCCTACCACCCAGCCCAACCTGAATATACAAATAAATCAGAAACAAAAATAAAATCAGGCAATAGCCAGATCTTTGAAAACATACGCTTATTCTTTAATCCGATTAACTTTTAACGAATCGAATCATTTTATTATTTGAAGTATTTTCTAAAGAATCACAATTTCCTTAGAAAAATCTTTTTTAAAAAAAAATTCTATGATAATTTGGTTGAAATTTTCATTCAAAACACACGACGTATCGAGCTTATAAATGCCAATCTAACAAAAACAAAAAAGAAATATAAAAAAAATTCTTGTATATCGCGTCCTAGTCGTTGTCCTAGATAAAACTTAGAATAGACTTTTTTAGTATAAGGACCACAGAGAAAAATTTAACTGTTTACCAACTGAAATTCGGGTACTACGATTCAAATTCGATTATTACGAATTTTATTCGGTTGACACAACTTAACATTAGTTTTCACAACAAAGTTCAGTTAATTCAATTGAATTTTAGTTGCAGCACCAAAAATATTCAGAAATCGTATGCAAATATCGTTATACTACCTGAATATATAAGTTGTTACCATTAAATACACGGTTGGCACTTTATTTCTCTGTGTGTGGTGTACTTCACCGCACGTCCCTGGAGAGGATCATTATTTAAGCTTTTATGCTTTCCAAAAACATTAATTTTAAATTTTATATGTAAACAAAATTGAGAAATATAAAATTGTTTTCTGGGTTATATGTATTTATAATTGTATTGAGTTTAGTTGTTGAGGTCGTCCGTTTTTATATTTTCTATCTTCCATTAAATCGAATATCGCGGTTATTTTCTCAACTTTATGCTTTGATTTTGTTCTTCTTAATAGTTTTATTTTTGTGTTCAAATGTGTAAGTGTGTTTTTCAAAGTGGAAAATGAATTGAATTTGTGGTCAACATTTGTGGTTTTAATGCCAAAGTTATTTTCATTGCACTACAGTACAGAGTGAAAGTTACTCATTGCTGTGGTTTGTATTAAAAAAAAAAATTGCAAGTTATACAGTGGTTATGTTAAATTGAGTGAAAACTAAACCGTTTGTGAGAATCGATTTTTTTTTTTAATAATGTTTAATAGGTTAAACACAAAGCATGTTTAACAATGTACTGTGGGGTGTATCACAAATATTTTGGAAATGATTCAGCCATTTCTTAGTGGCTGCTCGGATTATAATTTCAAGCTTAAGTTTAAAAGATCCATCAGGTGCTGATCAAGCAGACTCAAAATAGGTATTCAAAAATTTACCCAATTTTATATATACTTAGGATATTATGTAGGTAAACACGACAGCAATTGTAGTCAAAAACAAATAAAATTTCAGAAAAGACGACTTACATTTCATTAAATTCAACTAACATTGTCATTTGCTTTTTAATTTTGAAAAAATGACTAACAATTGTAGTAAAAATGAACCACTTGGTAGTAAAAAATAAACAAACATTTTGTTTTATTATTTTAAATAACAAAAAATACTGTAAAAAATTAATGTAAAATCGTAAAACAGTAATTTTATGTGGTTTTTTTTATGAACTACAAGATCAAAATAAAGAAGTGCGCTGGTAGGCTAGTTGGTAGCGTGCGGGCTTATCAGTGCGGGGGTCGTGGGTTCGATTCCCACCAGTAGCACTGGTATTTTTACACTACAACGCGCCGAAGGCCATAGTAGCTAGTGCTCGGTTAGGGTAATAGTATATAATTTGTAATTATATGATTGTTAATAAAAAAAAATGAAAAAATAAAGAAACTGTATTACAACCCAAACAACTACATATTTTTAAAACAGAAGTTCCCTGAGTGTACATTAACCGAAAATGAAACATTTTTGTAATTTATTTGTAATTTCCAACAATAAATATGCTTGCTCTTGTTTGTTATCTCTTAAAGTGCAAAAGTTATCTGCATTTGAAAAATTTAAAATTTTTTCAATAACCTTGTCCGGATTTTTGTCAATGGAAAATGAAAACCAAGTCCGATTGCTTTCAAATTTGTTGATAATGTTAAAAACGTTTACTAAATTAAATTAACTTATTGCAATATCTTCTTCATAATTAATATAAAATGCTGCCAATAAAGCTAGCTAAACTCGTTTGCCTCCAGATTGAAAGTTTTTTCCTTCGTATTCATAAAAATATTAAACAGCATTTCAAATGCATTTTAGATAAAGCACAAACTTTTGCATTAAAACTGTATTCATAAACGAATATTGCTTTTAACACAAGGTTTAAAATAAGTATTTAAAGCTAAGATTTGCTTATGAGTACAGTTCTGAGGCTTAAAATATGTTATAACTAAAATGTATTTAATGAATTAAAATTTTTTATGAAGACGGACGATATTATTTATTTTTTTCTAAGTGCACTACCAAAATTGGAAAGTGAAAATCGGGTACAGGTCCTCCAATTTAGTCCAAATATGATAGGAGGTAATATGTGTTTTGTAAGGTGTTACCAGAATTGACCTTTCCCTTTTAAAATAATAGTGTTTGTAATAGAATTGTGATTCCTTCTTCCCAAACCTATTACCGGGTAATACAAAGTTTTGCTGGGATATTTGAACTAAATTGTAGGACCTGCCCTCGGTTTTCATTTTAAAATTTCGTTGGTGCACTCAGAGAAAATCTTGGTTAATGTTAAAATTTGAGCAAAAAAAATTTCGAGTTCGGGTCGTCTGTGGGGAGAGTAATAACCAACTGGGGTATATAATTTCCATATAACGTAACTACATGTAGCACTGTTTCAGAAAAATATAAACAGTACAGTATTTTAATCTGTATGCCAAAGAGTCTTGATAGCATTTTGGCCAAAAAATTACTAGAATCACGTTTTTTATAATTTCTTATTTTAGAGGCATATTATTTTAAGCCTGGACAAGATATTGCTTTGAAGTTTTTTTGTTTAATTAAATGACTTGTTGCTAATATTCCGTACACTTTTCAAAAGAGTCGGAATTGATTTGCATTTTCCATTGGCAGAAAACCGGCACTAGTTATTGGAAAAATGGCAACATTTTTATTTTTAAATGACGATAATAATAATGACGTTGGAATTGTTAGAAGTTACGAAACAATTACAAAAATGTTTTATTTTATATTACTAAATATAAAATCGGCAATCTCTCAAAATTTTTAAATACCCAAGGTGTCCTACTTTGGAGTCTAATTGATCAGCGCCTGATGAATTTTGAAATTTCATCAATTATGGCTATGTGAAGTTTTATAGTAATTCGATGAGCCAATAAGAAATAGCTGAATTATTTCCAAAATTTTTGCGACCCACCCCACAGTGCAACGGTTGCAAGATATCTTTTTTTTTTTTATTACTTGAAATTAAAGCAATTCGATTTTGAATTAAATAAGTAATATGAAATTTTACGGTTTTTAGTAAAATTTTTTTAGAAAGGTTTACAACAATTTACTGAACTTGTTTGTAAAATTTATGCGAAAAGTGGAACGACATTCAAAGAACATAAAGAACGTTTACATCATTAATATTAACACGGCAGATTTGTTTTTGAGACAAATATGGCAATCAAAATTAAATATAAAAAAGAAATCTGAGAAAAAGAATATACCAATTAGGGAACTTGGAATGTGCAATCCTAAACTTAAAATTGAAACATCCACTACAAAAACTTTAATCAAATTTATTAACTGTGAAATTTTTTGTGAATTTTCTTTCATAAAAATCCTTTATTTTTTAAAAACAACTACCTGATACTGGCATTTATTGTTTTGAACAGTCCAACCAAAGCGTAGTTTAAATCT
Source organism: Delia radicum (assembly GCA_021234595.1). NCBI lineage: Eukaryota > Metazoa > Arthropoda > Insecta > Diptera > Anthomyiidae > Delia > Delia radicum. The sequence goes on along the minus strand of CM037854.1, from coordinate 94,707,455 downwards.
AAATTTGTTCTGCATCTCCAATTTATCAAAATATTGTTTTGTACAGCAGCACCAAAACGAATTTTATTTCTGTATGCATCTTCAATTTTAAAATTGATCGAAATATCATTAACTTAGTAATTGTTTGTTAAATTAGTTTTTTTTAAATTATTTTATTTATATATTTTTTATATTCACAATTTTTATGTGCAATGTATATCATTATTCGATGTGTAGTGTACAACAGAGAACATAATGAGACTATTCGTTTTTGTTGTACATTCATACATTCATTGCTTTTGCATTGCTTTCATTCAACAACAACAGCTGTTTATTCCATTTATTGTTTTTGTTAAATGCCTTTTTAACATTCATTTTTATAATGCCGTTACATGTCAAGCAATGAAATAAAATGATGACACATGAATAACATGAAATCAATCACAACATTCGCGTAGTATTCGTTGACCTGTAGCAATAATAATAATTTTTTTTTAGTTTTATTAAACATGAAATATGTATAAATTTTTGATTAATTTTATTAAACATGAAATATGTATTAAAATTTTTAATTTTCTTAATACAGTAATATGTTTCACAAAAAAATTTGTTAACGTTTTATTCATTTAACATTGAGACCGTTCATACCAATCGTTGTGTATTCGTTGTTTTCGTGAGTGTTAAGTGAGGTTAACACTAAACAAGCAATGCAATGCATGGTTTTCGTTACACTCACTTTTCTTAATTCAATCGATTGTTGCTTTATTGAAATGATGTGAGTTGACAACAATGTACTCATTTTTTGTGATTGCATTAAAAAGCATGAAATAAGGCACTCAAACAGTTCTCTGGTGTACAAACGAGAAAATTAAATGAACGAAATCAATATCGCTTACATTTTGTGTAAATCTCATAATAGTTGCGTTTGTTTTTATCTTTTCTTATTTATCTACTTCATTTCAACCATTTTTTTTTGAGTGTACGCTCACATTTATGAGCTTAAACGTTTCCTTGGATAATTTGAACAATTTTAAATACCAAACCGGGGGATTAGTAACAATATCTGGGTGTTTAAGTAAAGGGCAATTACTCAATTACACCTAATTATATGTAATTATACATAAAAAAGTATCTCATAAATTACACAAACATTGGTATTATGTCAAATGTCTGGTATTGACAAAATTGAAAATTTTCTAAGAAAGCATTTAAGCCCACAAGTGTGAGCATATTTTTAAATTATTTATGATGTAGAAAAATTTCACAAGTGAATGATTTGGAAATGCAATTGACGTTGTCCAATACAGAAAACATTATCTAATTAAAGATTTTATTTGAATTCAATTTGTTTATAAACAAATATTTAATTGAATACCTCCAACAACAACATATATGCATCCGCTATCCGTAATGCAATTATAAAATTGGTTAGGGAGCCGAGTCACTGCAATATAACCGGAAATGAATACGCTGACACCGTAGCCAAATACTCTTTAAGAGCACATCTTTTTACAACCGACAACTATAACCCAAATGACTTGTCCAGATACATAAAAACATATTATACAGAGAAAGATAAAACCTTGCAACATACATCCGAATGGTACAGAAAATTCAACAGCAACAACTCCGGTATGTTAAACATCTTAAACAAAAATATAAACACAAACAGAATGGATCTCACTAAAATCATCAGCCAAAGGCATTTGAAGAATGCAAAAAAAAAAAACAAGCACACACACAAACATACAAAACAGACGCATAATTGATGAAAACACCCATACCAATTAATCGTTTACACACTTTTTTTTTGTAAATATCATATTTTTTTTTTGAAGTTATTTATAACTCTTTTCCCTTTTTCATTTTCAAAAAAACTAATTAAAATATTAATTGACTCAATCATTTTTTTAATTGAAAACCGTTTTTAGTTTTTTCTGTAAAGTCTATTAATTCATATCTAACTCTTAAATATTCACGGGACTTAAGCCTTTTTTGTATGATAAAATATTAAACATTTTTTAATTCGTTTCGGCGCACTTGTATGAATTCGTAACATTTATTATATTGTTTCTAATATGTTTTTGTATTGACCATATATATATGTATTACCTCAAAACTAAAATTCTAAATTTTAGCCAAAAACTAAAATATTAAAGTACAATATTAAGATACAGTCATATATACAGCTACACTAACAATTCAACGTATTTGATGTTGATGTCATTGGGGTATAAGTACTACTTACAAACATACACATTCGCATTATATGAGCGAATACTAAATAATCTATAGGCATATTTAATCGGCCAGTTGGAATAAGTAGGAGTTTGATTGTAGTGGATATGCCAGAGTGTGGGTGATTATTTTAAGTACGGATATAGTGTCCTTTATGTTGTAAATGTTAAGTATAACTAGAAATTACGTTGAATCATTATTTTGTGGTTTTTGTAACATCGATTACCGTGCATTGTGGTTTATTCCGTTCGCCAATTTTCCAAATGTACTTTATATACATACATACAACATAACAACAAAATACTATTTACAAAAACAACAACACTATACTATGCATATTACAAAAGTGGAATGCCACATTAAAAGCACTTTTATCGCTTCTCTAAACGATTAGTATTGTAATGAATTTCAGTTGTATGTATGTTGTGTAAGTATAGGGTTGCCACTTTCAAATTTGCAAAAAGCTTAACAATAATTTTTTATTGTGTTATTTGGTTGGCCTTTAAAAATCTTGAGAATAATTGTCTTTTCTTGATTCTGGACAAGCATTCAAAATTCTTGTTAATCAAGCGAAAGCAAGATCGTCTGGCAACCCTATGTAAATAAGTATAACAGTTAAAACAACAACAGAAGCAACTAAAACGACAATAATAATATGACGGCAATGATAATATAACGAACGATAGAGATGTTGATAGTGTAAGTATTAGTTTGAGTGTTGGTTGTGTGTGTATGTTAGTGAGATAAAGTAATAATGGTGTAAAAGAAAATAGTAGTGCAAAAGAGGCTTTAAAAGTAACAAATCGCTCCAGAAAAGTTATATAATATTAGAAAGTTTATATTTGAGATAACTTTTCCTTGTATTAAAATAAAATACCCTTTAAGCTGTCGAAGCGTTAATATTAATTATCATGTTAATAACATTTTTTTTAAGTTTTTTTCTTAATTTAAAGCTATTGGAGTCAAATATGTACCACAAATATTATTACTGGTCTTATCCTTAGATTTCAACAGAAAGAAATCATGTTCATAATTTTTAGAGAAAAACGTTTATTCTTCTTCTTAACTTCAACATTTTAAAATTAAATTTGTCAAATGCATATTAATTAGAAATTAATTGCAACTGTCTATATGGACGTTAATATAACACTGTACTAAAATACATTATAAAATTTGCTCTGTGGCGATGTCTCAACTTAAAACGCAAAAAGTTGTCAACCCTGGACGTAAAAACCATACGTCAATCTGGTAACATTGTGAAATGGAGACGGAGGAGATTACAAAATAAACAAAAATCTAAAAATAGAATATTTGTGTTGTTAGTGTTGTCACTTCTGAGTATAATGTACAATAACAGAAAACCTAATAGGAAAGAAAACTGCACTTTAGCTGCATTAGACGCGAGGCCATACTTGGGTGTGATCGCTAAACGGTCATGACTTGGTATTGTTACGTTTGTAATGTAAGATGAGCCAGGTTTGATTCTTACAGCCGCAGGTTGTTGAAAAATTTATCATATATAGAGAATCTGACAATTATAAGACACAAATAATAATTCAATTTAAATGGAAAATCACTGATGAGCCTGTCCATAAAAAGGCAGAAACTAGTATAGACTGATTTTTTAATAGTGTTTATAATTTTTAGAGAAAAACGTTTATTCATCTTCTTAACCTCAACATTTCTAAACATATTGATTACATTTGAAAATTTATGTTTATAAAAAAAAAAAAAAACTGAATGAAAATGCTCCAAACTTTGAAACAATTTTGGAAAAACTATACCGTAGATAAAAAAAATCAGCGTGTCCGAAATATATAGAATTGATGGAAAGAACCTCAATCATTTTTTTCATGCCATGCCGTGTGATTTTTGAAATAATACAAAATTAATTATACAATTCACTTTTCCGATGAACTCTGCTATTTTAGTTGTCGCATCTGCATTTTATATTGTGAAGTATAAAATACTTACTTTTTGGTCAATGGCATGATTTCCTATTCAAGCATTAAAACCAGCCATAAAGGACATACAAAACATATAGTTTGTTCATAATATTCTTATTTAATTCTTATATATTTGTTTAAAGACAGTGTTAAACAAACTTTTATTAAATTCATTTTATTTTTATTCAGTTAGGACTTTTCTTTGTTGAATCTAACATAGTTTAAAGTGCTTCAGCCCTGCAGTCAAATAACAAAAAGAGTGTCCAAAAGAGGCGATTTTATAAATTCAAAATAAAGAAAAATTAAAAATCGTAAAAATATAATAATCTTGTGTCCTCTGAATTACGTAGGGTAGAATTTTAAAACCACCCATCCCTCATTCTATTCGGTTGTCACGCCATGTCGCACAGAGACGAATCGTTTTCAAAGTTTTATATATTTAAAATCGTTTATTAATTTGTGTACTATATGTGATATATCGTTCCTACACTTAAATAAAAATGTTGGTAAAAATCACAGAAAATCTGTAATTTAAAAAAAAAAAAAAAATTAACTTTTTTTAGAACAGCAATTTAGCTAAATTTAGAAAAACCTATCTGTAATTATTTTTATAATGAGTGTAGTTAGTAATTAATATTAAAAAACCTTACAAAAATTTGAGTAAACCATTAACGTTTTAGTATACCTTGCTATAATGAACTAAAAATTTGAATTATTGTTTTAAATTAAAATTAATTAATATCCCAGTCTAGAAAAGCATTACCATATAAGTGCTTATGTAAGTACATATTTGGTAATGGCAATTACTTATAATTCTCATTGCAAATCTCATTACTTTTTTTAGGTGTTTATTTAAACAAAATTCATGTGCTTAAAACTATAATTAAACAATTTGTAGTTATAAGTTAATATTATACCGTAGTCCCATAATTGGGCTCTCTCAAGTTCAATAATTATATATAAATATTATTTTTTTACTTTTAAATTTTAATAAATTAAAACCAAACGCTTATTTTTCGATCTTTTATCATAAATTATGATGATAGCAAGATTATTAAAGTTCAAGATCATTTTTTTTTTTGTTAAACAAAAAACCGTGCAATGTTTATTTATTAATTAAAAAAGCTGACGTTATCTACTGACAGGTCCCTACATGTTTAATTTCGCGTCACTGAAAGTCTTCAGTGAAACCATTGTAGAAGGCGAAGAAGATTTTTACCCAATTTTTGAAGGAAAAAAATCAACGCTTTACCCGTATTTTTTCATTTACCCGATGAGTTGTAAAAAACAAAATTGGAAGAATTGAACTAATTCGAATCAAAAATAAAACAGTTTTAACTAAAAAACATTGTTTGTGTAGAATCGCTAGTCATAATACACTAAGGGTACTCATGATAACGCTTAAAATTAACATTTGTGCAATTGGGCAAATATGCGAGACTTGATTCATGAAGACCCTTTTAAATTGTGAAAATTTTAACTGTAAATGTCAATTTGGTGGAAACGTCAAAACAAAAATAAATAAAATAAAAACAAAACAAAACATAAAAACTTAAAGAAGTTTTAAAAATTTTATAACGTGTGAGTTAAATAGAAGATATTTACGATTAACACTAAATGGCACGAAGAATGTTGATGAAGACCGTAGTGGGTCAGAAAATGCGTTCCATTCATGTGTCTAATAACTTTTTCTGTGTTTTTTTTCTTCTAGTAGTCAAAGTAAATTATCATATAAAAATTATAATTTTTCTGTTAATTTAGAGAAACAATTTGTCATGCTCTAAAACCGAACAAATAAAATTTCTCACATAAACTTATAGATCAACGATAAAATTCACTATTAATTTTATCAAAAAAAAAAAATAAAAATTATTCACTTTGCAGTTTTACATTTTGGGAACTTTAGAGTTTTTCACAAATTAACTTACTTCAGCCATTTTATTTAGTGATGTCAAAGCAGTAATTACGTGATTTTTTAAATTAAATCGTTATTCAGTTACTTATATTTATTTCACAAATACCTACCTACTTTCATATTTTGAAAACAAATTTAAAGTGTTATAAAATAAAAAAAAAATAATAAAATAAATTTTCTAACATTATTTATTAAAAAATATTTATAATTAAAACTCAAACATAAATTAAATTTTGTATAAATATAGTAACCACTGTTATTTTACATCACTATTTTTTATTAAGTAATCAGAAACCAGCTGACTCATCAGGTGCACAATTCAACAGAGCAATTTTAAGAGACTAAATTGTTTAGGAAACTTACAAGGGTCGCCTAAATAAATTTTAAAAACAATTTTTACAGTTCATTTGCAAGAGTGGAAAAATGCGGAGTTTGTACAGTTTGCGAGGGTTTTAAGCGTTATCATGAGTACCCTTACTGTGTTCTTATTGTTTATTAAATAAACATCAACGGGTAAGGCGTTGGTATTTTGCCTTCAAAATTTGGGTAAGAATCGTTTACCAATTCTACATTGGTTCTCTGACGACGGTGCTCGAAAGCATCAGTTGGTGAAAGCAGTTCCGGGTATTTTAATTGCTTATTGAGTGCTTTGCGAATAGTGATTTTTTCTAATAATGCGTAATGGGGAAAAAAAAACACGTAAGTAAATCATTTACATCCAGTTAATTGTTATTTTTTGTTTAAAAATAATAAAAGTAACATCTTAGTTAAACAATAAATAAATGGAAAGCATGCGTAATGCTGTATTGCTGTGTGCAAAGTGTACTGTCTTTGGACAGTACTTTTAAAAGGACACCCGATTCCGGAAAATCTATAGGTTTAAAAAAAAGCTATTTGATAAAAAATGTTTAGAACCCCATACAGATTTAAGTTTCGAAATAAAACGTTAAGTTTTCAAAAAAAAAAAAAATAGTTCCGGCGCTATCTGGGTTAAGGACCTGTCAGTAGATAAAGTCTGCTTTAAATTAGCGGACAAAAAACTTTTTTAATTAATAAATAAACATTTCACGGTTTTTTGTTTCAGAAAAAAACAATGATCTTGAACTTGAATAATCTGGCTCACATCATATTTTTTTGTTGTTTAGAAATAAGTAATAGATAGTTTTGTATCAAATATTCATTGTAACAAAAAACAAAATCCAAAAACAATTACTTTTGTATTTCACTCTCAAAAAAAAAATGTCACTTAAGGTGTAAAAGATGGAAAGGTAGATTTTAATTTAACCACCAAAATTTTTTTTATTTAGTTTTGGAAAACAGTTTTTATCACCTGTGTAAGTACTTTTATCAAATCTAGTATTGTCAGTTGTCAATGGATAGCTTTTCTGTTGGCTGTTTATATAAAAGGGTGGTTAAATTGTAAGGGCCGATGTTGAATGTGAACCACACCTAAACGCCAAGTTTTTTTCCGAATTTTATTTGACATTTCTCTATTTCAGACTTACTCAATTTGAACCATGGAGAGATACACAATCCAACAACGTGTTAAAGTTATCCAGACCTATTATGAAAATGGGCGTTCAAATCAAAATGCATATCGTGCACTTCGTGATTTTTTTGGTCAATTTGATCGTCCAAATGTGCGTACAATCGCAAAAATCGTGGAAAAATTCGAGCAAACCGGGTCTGTAGAAGATGTGAGAACACCAGTGCATGCTCGTACATCTCGTACTGCAGAAAATATTGCTGCTGTTCGCGATAGCGTGGCTGAAGAGCCGTCCACCTCAACTCGTCGTCGTGCCCAACAATTGCACCTCTCACGCTCGTTGTTGATGAACATTACGCATAAAGACTTGCATTTACACGCTTACAAGGTGCAATTGGCTCAAGAACTAAAGCCTCTTGACCATTCCAAACGTCGTGAATGGGCAGAATGGTGGCAAGAAATGGCAACAGTGGATGATCAATTTTCGAAGAAAATCATCTTCAGTGATGAGGCACATTTTCACCTCAGTGGATTCGTCAATAAACAGAATTGCCGCATTTGGGCGAATTAGAATCCAAGAGTGATTGTCGAAAAACCAATGCACCCACAAAGAGTGACTGTTTGGTGCGGTTAATGGGCTGGCGGCATCATCGGGCCGTATTTTTTCCAAAATGAGGTCGGTCAGGCAGTTACTGTGAATGGTGTTCGCTATCGTGAGATGATAACGAACTTTTTATGGCCCGAATTGGAAGATATGAATGTGGACGATATGTGGTTTCAGCAGGACGGTGCCACTTGCCACACAGCTAACGAAACAATGGCTCTTTTGCGCAACAAATTCAATGGCCGTGTTATCTCACGTAATGGCGATGTCAATTGGCCGCCAAGATCATGTGATTTGACAGCGTTGGACTTTTTTCTTTGGGGTTATTTGAAAGAAAAGGTTTACGTCGATAAGCCAGCAACAATTCAAGAGCTAAAGGATGAGATAATTCGGCACATTAACGGCATAGAACCTCCATTATGCCTCAGCGTCATCGAAAATTTGGAGGTGTGCCGCCGTGGTCGCGGCGCCCATTTGGCCGATATTTTGTTCCATACATAATTGAGTAATACCAATATATCATAATAAAATAAAATTACAATAATTTCCTAAATAGTTTGTGTTTTATTCAAAATCAACATCGGCCCTTTAAATTTAACCACCCTTTATTAGGTCGACTTGTATGGGGCAAAAAATCGCTCAATGTTCAAATAAAATCGTATTCTAAGGATCAAAATAAGAAACTTTGCCAAAGAAACCATACCTTTAAAACAAACTCTGATGTCCCGACTTTTGACCCGTAGGGTGAAATTTTGAAAAATCCCACTTTGACCCATTTAGAGTGTCCCAATCGAATCCAACCCAATCGAATATATTTATACTCTATTTTTTTGGGAGAAGAAATAGAGACCCTAATCTTGGAAAGACTCCTCCTTTTTTTTGAAATATCTCTATCCCGAGATTTGTACATTTTGCTAAAAAAACACGGCTAAAAAGGCCCTCTTTTAACTTAAATTTTAACCCCTAGAATGATGATTTATGCATTAATCTGCTAGCGCGTCTCCCGGAGAAGAAGTATCTCCCATAACCTTGGAGAGATTCCTCCTACTTTCTGAAATATCAAAGTGGGCTTTTTCAAAATTTGACCCTACGGGTCAAAAGTCGGGACATCAGAATTCGTTTTAGAGGTATGGTTCCTTCGGCAAAGTTTCTTATTTTGATCCCTAGAATACGATTTTCCTTGAACGTTGAGCGATTTTTAAATCGACCCGCCCTATATATATATATGGTAAAATATAGGTATGCATATGTATTACATTTTAGATAAATCCTTTACTTTCGAGGTATTCGAAGGCCTCAGGGGCACTTTGGAGAGTTTTATTTAAATATTTTTCGTTGGTATAGTATGGTGCCATAATTAAATTATTTTCATAGATTTCTAGATTTCTTATTAGATGAATAATAAAATTATCTATTCTACCTATTTTTACAGTATTTATAATATTTTGTTAGAAACTAACTTTACATAATCACTATTTGGAGATCTATAGAGCGATCTAGCGATCTAACGATCTACATGCTCTCAGACTATTTCTTTCAAAAACTCGAATTTTCTCCATATAAGCTGGAGAAATGTTAAACCATACTTGGCAACGTATATTCAAATAGGTCGAATAAGTGATTGATAAAGAATAACTTTAATCCTAGATTTGATGTATTGTGAATAGAAAAATTTTTTGTACATGAAAAAAGCATTTCTGGCTTTTATTATTTGTGAATTTAGGTGAGTATTGAAATATAAAAACTTATCGCGATTAATTCCCAAGTATTTAACAACTTGTTTGTTGGGAATACATATATTGGTATTAGATTTTGTTCTAAAATCTTTCCATTTGCTTTTTATGTTGTGATTACATTTTCCGACTGGTGGACGAAAAAGAATGGTTTCACATTTGTTAAAGTTAATTTTTATTTTCCAATATATAGCGTATTTTTCAACTATCTCAAAGTAAGTTTTAATTTATTATTTATTTTTTGTATTTTGCTATCGGTGTAATATATTATAATATCATCTGCAAAAGCAATGATACGAGTATTATCAAGTTTATTTAATAAATCATATATAAAAATATTAAATGGAATTTTAGAATTTACAGTTCCTTGTTGAAGACCGTTCACTATAACAAATTTTTTTGTACTTATTTGATTCCTAGGAAAGTTTTGTTGTTTATCATGTTGTGTACAAGTATTATTAAATATATAGGCATTTTATATTTCAATGAGATATAAATTAAGGCAATTATGCATATCCTATCAAACGCCTTTTCGAAATCTAACAAACAGGCACACGGATTTATTAAGGTTCCAATGGAGAGCAAATTACTTTTATATGGGGATGTCGCGCAAAATAATGACATGTCATTACTAACCACCTTACGAAAAATCAAATAATATGTGATGTAATCTCATTTGACCCAATTTTTTTGGTACATAAATGGATACAGGTTTTTCTAACTTAAATTGCATTTATCGGCAGAAAAATTGGTTTGGTTTTTTGACAATAAATTATGTGCACAATATAAAGCTTCCGATAAGTTCAATGGCTCATAACTTATAGTGTTTTTAAATAAATTTTCACTAACACGTATGAATGAAAGTTGACCACTGTATTTTATGTTATTTTTTGCGAATACAATAAAAATAAGTGCCTACAAAAACGTTTGATAGCAAAATTAAAATTAACGCGTTCAACTGCAGTAGATATGATAAAAAATTTGAATGAACTTTTTATTACTTGGAAGTGTGGAAGTGGTGCTGAACATGTTCAAAATAACCTTAAAGTAGTTAAAAAACACCAGAGAAAATTGGACTTTTTTTGAGCAAATATGCCAACAGCAAACAGGTTTAAATCAATTTGTATAAATTAAAATTTGCAAATTAACTGACTAAATTTCAGATCGATTCCTAGTGGCGGATTTTTAAAAGTCGTTTAGATTATGTTCGTAATAAATTGTCAAAATCATCGAAATTTAAATTTTTTTAATATTTATGCTGTAAAATTTTTAAAAATTGTGCGATATTAACAATTTTATTCTCTATTAATAATCTATTTTTGTTGCAAATATATCCTTTTTATTTTTCTTACAACATCTTCAAAAATTTGCCAATTTGTTTAGATTTTTATTATTTATTAAATAACGTAAAAGATTTTTTATTGATCCAGAAACCTTCAGCTTGTAACTTTTATCAGTTTTGGAGAAAATATTTGTTATATATTGCATTTTATATATCAATATTTGTGTATTAAGGCCACCTCACATATAAGTAATTTTATTATTGTATTATTTATTTCTCATACGCTACATATACAAAGCCATTTATTTAACACACAACTATTAAAATACTTATGAAGTACAATATTCTACGAATATTTTCTCCAAATCTAATACATGTTACAACATAAATTTTCTGGATCCATAAAAAACATTTAATTTTAACTCTAATTTGAGTTTTTATTATTTTGAAAATTCGGAAACAGTTCGGAATAAAAAAATCTGGAATAAATTTGTTATAAATGAAAAATTGATTCTTTCAGAATCCCTTCCATATTTTTTGCTGGGAAGCTCTTGATATCACACAAAAATATTAATGAATAAATAAAATATGTATAAATATAGTAAATGTTCCAGAATTTGCCAAATTCAGTTAAATAATTAAATATACTAAAAATGAGAGCAAAACTTGTTAATATTAACCACGCCTACTTCGTCAATATATCAAAATTGAAAAAGATTGTTCAAAATGGACAGTTGGATTGGAAAGCAATTTATGTGTATTACTATATTTTAAAATATCGTTATTTTTGAAGTTCTGAAATATGGGCCCCCGAAAATGAATATAGGCCATTCCACGTAAAATCGGCCAAAATCTGACCTTGGGGTTTCTTATTTCAATTACATTTTGCATTCAGAAATTTTATGAACCCGCTTATTGGCGCTTTTAGTTCTTCAAATTTCGAAACATCCACTTTTTTATGAGCGATTTCGTTTTTGAAAAATGAGAAATATGCAAAAAGTGTGGAATGCTGTGTATTAGTATTTTCTTTAATATTGAAGGGATCATCATCATTTAAATTGCATTGGAATGGTACGGTACTCTACTTTTATGCTGCGAATTATAATTTTTTCCACCGTCAAAGATAATTCATTTTTTTTATGCAATTTATTTTTAAAATGCATAGTTCTAACGTTTGGCCACTCTCGATTAAAAAAGAATGCATATTTGAAAAATATGGAATTTTCACCAAATAAATGGTGGTTTTTATGGAGGTGTAGAACTTTAAAATCGAATAAAACAAAGATGAATTTATTAAATTGACATGAAATTTACTTTATTCGAAAGATAATCTTGCGGCATTTAATATGACTTCTGGCATATGACCGCCACGGCTGGCTCGCCCGTAGTCTAATCTGGAGGTCCAATTTTCGATGACTTTTCCAACATTTGTGGCCGTAGTCAATCGCTCCAAGTAGTCAATCGTTTCGGTGTAGACTATCGCCTTCACATGTCCCCAAAGAAAACAGTATAGCGGCATTAAATCGCACGATCTTGGAGACCAATTCACGGGTCCGAAACGTGAAACTAAGCGGTTACCAAACGTTTCCTTCAATAAATCAATTGTGGCACGAGTTTTGTGACATGTTGCACCGTCTTGTTAAAACCACAGCTCCTGCACATCATGGTTGTTCAATTGATGAACGAAAAAGTCAATAATCATGGCTCTATAGCGGTCACCATTGACGGATAGGCTGATTGGGCCCTTCCTCTACGCTAGCTCTACAGCAGCAATGACTTCTCCTGTACGGACTGTCTCTGACGTCTCTGTGGATGCATATTATCATTTAGAGTAAACGTGGTGCGAAAACGTTCCATAGTTAACCGAATTATTTGCACCGATGGACGATTATGTTGACCGTAAAGAGGATGTAGTGCGCGATACGTATTTCGAACAGAACCATGGTTTTCAAAATAAATTTGCACAATTTGGAAGCGTTGTTAAGGCGTCAGTCTATTCATGTTGAAATTCCAAACCAAACTAAACATAATTCACTTAACAGCTGACAAAATGGACGCCAGTTAATAAAGTGTTACCAACTAAAAGTTCTATACCTGTATAAAAACACCATTTAGTTGCACATTCACTTTTGAGGGCACCGGGACTTATCTATTTTTAATGATTTTTTTTTTAAAAAAACATTTTACATAAAAAAAAAACAATTTGTTATTTGTTATGTTAAGGAGCCCTTTAAACGTAAAAACTATAAATTTAATTTTGTGGGGTTTTCTGCAAGTATATAAATGGTAAACGAATCTACTGAAATGTTCTTTTTCAAAAATTAAAATTTTTAACCCTTTCCAACACACGTTTGCAATCGAATATCAGATTTTTATGGAAAGAAACATGATATTGGAAGGGTTAAAATTTAATTTCAAAAACTTAATATTGAAATAGATTCGTTTATCTTTCATGCAGACAATAAATCCTAAAAGTAAAATGTATTGTTTTTTAAAGAGAGACATTTAAACGGCGCCTTAGCTAAACATTTATAAATGTAATCTTTTTAATTTTGAAAAATAAAAAAAAAAACAACACATTGTTGCTTTTTCTATGGAAATATGAGCTTTTTTATCAATAAATCGTTAATAACAGATAAACCCCGGGACTCAAAAATCGAAAGTGTTTTTTTTTTACTAAAATTCCATATTTTACAAATATGCATCTTTAAATCGACAATGGCCAAATATGAAAAAATTGCATTTAACAAAAAAAATTGCATTGAAAATGAAAATTATTCAAGTTCGAGGCCATACTCTATATTTCTTTGTTAAAATTTGAACGAAAAATTCATTTCTTTTTAAAGCTCAAAAAAACTTCATTCCGCAGTAAAAAAGTAGTGGATTAAACCATTCCTGTACAATTTAAATGGTTATAAGCCGATGAATAATAAAAAAGATATTAATATTCAAATTTAAACCGTGGATTTTCCGAAATTTGAAAAGCTAAAAACGACAATCCAACTCCATAGAGTTTCTAAATTGAAGTCGGAAGACCGAAAGTCAAAACGTAATCTTTTTTGGGCGGTCTTCTGTTTTGAAAATATTACCAATATAAAAGCAAACTTTTCTTGGTGTGTAAATTTATTGAACTTTTTTGAAAATATATACATATTTTATTTTGTATAGTGGGGGTTACAACTTTGTTTATTGGTTTTATGGCGTTGGTTCTCCTCCTGTGTTTTTTCATTGTTTATGATTTTTTCGTGGTCATTGTTTTGAGTACCGTTTTAATGTCATGCCGAGTTTTTGTCATTATTACTTTTTTTCAACGTTGTTGTAGTTGTTGTTGGTTGTTGTAAATAAAACACATGCTGTTTTTCCACTTCTGCTACAATTTTATAGGACACAACGAAACAAAAAAAAAAATTAAATGAAATTCATATAAACATGCTTTACATACTAAAATTACCGTTCTGTATGTAGCATAAAGTGTTGTGCTTCGCATTTAGGTTTTGAAGGACACTCTGTACGTATAGGTACAGCTTGAAATTATTGTCACAAAAATTACATACATATCCATTTGTAATTTCCCCGTTGGCTCTTTCTTCAACACATCCTTGACTCTGGGTGCACAAACATGTAAGTTCTTTGACGACTTATTGTTGACAGTGCAAACAAATCGTTGACGAATTTTTAGTGCAAATATCCCTGATTTTGAGCACGCCCAACTGAGCGACACTTTCGCTTATATTGTCATCGACAGTTTTATGACCATATAGGCGACAACTTACGTCAATTTGAAGTCGCCAGACTGTCACTGACAACAACGATTATATTTTAAGCTGATTGAACCCACAAAGTTAATTTTAATAAAGAGTGTTTTTTATACAGGTATATAATTTTAAGTTGGCAAAACTTGTTTAACTGGCTCCCATTTTGTCAGCTGTCAAGTTATTTATGTTTAGTTTGGCATTTCAACATGAATAGACTGACGGCTGAACAACGCTTCCAAATTGTGCGAATTTATTTTGAAAATCATGGTTCTGTTTGAAATACGTATCGCGCACTACGCCCATTTTAATAAGCGAATTTTGTTTAGCGATGAAGCTAACCTTTGGTTAAATGTTTACTTCAATAAACAAAACTTCCGTATTTGGAGCAATGATAATCCCTAAGTGTATGTTGAGACCCCGTTACATCCAGACAATCTGACAGTTTGGTCTGCTTTATGGGCTGGTGGAGTCATTGGTCCGTACTTCTTTAAAAACGATGCTGGTTTACAGTCAATGGTGACAGCTATAGAGACATGATTACTGAGTTTTTCGTTCATCAATTGAACAACCATAATGTGCAGGAGCTGTGGTTTCAACAAGGCGGCGCAACATGTCACACAGCTGGTTCCACAATTGATTTATTGAAGGAAACGTTTGCTTACCGCATAGTTTCAAATTTTGGAGCCGTGAATTAGCCTCCTAGATCGTGCGATTTAACGCCGCTGGACTATTTTTTGTGGTGATATGTGATGTCGCTAGTCTACGATGATAAGCCCGAAACGATTGACTACTTGGAGGACAATATTCGCCGCGTTATTGCAAATATACGGCCACGGATGTTGGAAAAAGTCATCGAAAATTGCACCTCCAGATTAGAGTACGTCCGAGCCAGCCGTGGCTGTCATATACTAGAAGTCATATTTAAAATATAATTCCGGAAGTTTATCTCACGAATAGAGTAAATGTCAATTTAAAAAAATCATCTTTGTGTTATTCCACTTTAAAATTCTATACCTCTATAAAAACACCCTTTATTATATTATATTCAGTATTGAAATAACCGAAAAAAGTTATAGTTTTTAACGATTTTGGCAATTGATTTTTTAACAGTTGAAAATAAAATTAAAATACAATTATTTTAAACGAAAAGTAAATAGTCCTTTTTTTAACTGATTTTCAATTTATTTAATGTGTATTTTAAGTAGTCTTTATGGACAAAATATTGTGAGTGTAGTTTTAAATTTAAAACTTTAGCTTAAGTTAAATTTATTAAAAAAAAAATGTACTGTATTAACTTAACAATAAAGCGTTATTACAAGCGCTTTCAAGTTTATATTTTAATAAGAAAAGTTTCATAATTACTAGTATAAAATGATGAACTAAATAAGAATTTCTAGAATGGAGTCAATGGAGTCAAAATATGACGGTGATTAAATTTGTTCGCTCATAATATCGTCACCTGTGTGAAATTTATTCAATGTCGTCAACAGAGTGAAATATATACAATGTGAAATATATATATACAGAGTGAAATATATACAAATGTCGTCAACAGATGTATGATATTGTTGCTGAACTTGCCACTAACATAATGCGATACACGATCAGCAGGGAATTCAGTTATCCTGCTAACCAAGAATTTAAGATAATTTCACCGACAATTGTCGTTAGGGAAAAACTTTAAAATGTAGTTGAAGACAATATTTTCAATGAGGATTAGCCAACTGGGATTGTTTTCAATGATACAGATACTACTAACACTTATATGCACACTTACACACACACATTAAATATTTATTTTTGTTTTAAGCTTTAATATGTTTATGTGTAAATAAATATTTAAAGACCTAATTTTCTGTACCTATATACATATATGTTGTATTTACTTATTGTATTATTATTGATTTTTATTTAATGTTAAGTGGAAAATGCCATAATAATTCTTGTTTTTACTCTATATTGAATTATTTATACATTATAGAAAATTTTTATGAAAATTATGGTAATTTCTCTTATATGGGATATTTTAATGCATTTTATATGATAAAATAAAATGAAGTTATTAAAATTGAATTTGTATGCTGCACTCATAGAAATAAACCTGTAAAAATAGCAGAAATAGCTACTACATATTAGCTAAAAATGAGCTTTGAGAAATTTAGCGGATTTTTTTGTTTGCAAATCATTAATAAAATAAGAACAGGAAAAATATATCAGTTAAATTTACAAAATTTTAGTTATATTCGATGTAGATCATGAATATGGTCTTAGAATTTCAAAGTTAGCTATAGTTAAAGAAATGTTTGGAAAATTTTTTTTTTTGTACAAAATTTAATTTTTTTGATAAACTTTTTGCTGAAAACTACAAAATTGAAAATATTAACGCTACTTTTTAGTAATATTTGAATATTATTCCCTATGGGGAATGGGACCGGTCCTGCGTGTGCCACAGGATCTGTCCCATCATGCTAGAGACCGGTCCTCTGCTAAACCCTACCCTACACTGAAAAAAAAGTGTGTAAAGTCAGCAAAATTTTAGTCACGAGGGTGCTTGCAAAAAAATTGCTAATGTCAGCAAAATCTTTTGCTCAAAATCAGCGAGCTGATTTTTAGCAACAAAATTAGTAGATTCAGCAAAAGTTTTGCTAACACTTAGTGGATTAGAAATAAAAAAGCCTTGCTAAAAATTAATAAATTTTTTGCTGAATTTTAGTAGACTGAAAAAAAACGCAAAAAATTTGTAAAAAAATTGTAATTTAGTTAATTTATTTGCTGAAAATCATAAAACATATTTTTGTGATTCTTTTAAAAATAATTTACAATAATTAGAAAATATAAAAATTTTCATTTTCCCACATTGACGACATGAATTAATTTAATATCTGAAAATATTTAGAAATAAATATATATAACATAACAAAAATTTTCTTTCAACTACTTACATCAATGGTTGTCTAAATGATGCTATATTTTAAAGGCCGAAGATAATTATAGAAACGAAACGAAAAAATAAACAAAAACAAAAAAAACGAAAAAAACAACCCTTTTTTTTGCCATAAGAAAAAGGAACCATAAAAATCTACCAAAGATGTGTGTCTTTGTCTTTCGCTTTACTCTGTCTACATGTCTGTATATGTTTGTTTGCAATTTGACCACACTAGATTATTAATCTATAAACATTCAGTTTAGAAATACATATTAAATTTAAATATTTTATTTTGTCTTTTATTTAATTAATAGACAATCATTTTCACACGCCGGTGACAACGCAAAATTTAAGTTGTTTTAATCCTCATTTTGTTTTATGTATGAAAAAGAAATACAAAAATCTTCCATGGTTGATTTTTTTATATGTCTTATTAGAGTTGGACTTTTTAGTATCATTTTCCTCTTCTCTACTACATCTTGACATGCCGCGACATCTACTTCATTCTGCGTATATCTTTCAATCTGGTTGTCGTCCACAATATGAATGTGCTTATCAGCACAATTTTTTCTAGTAAAATTAATTAGTAAAACATTAGCATAATATTAGTAAAGCATTAGTATATAACTGTTAAGTGCTGAATAAGTATAACAAAAATTTTAGCAAAAAATTTGCTAAAAAATGGTATACCTGATTTAAAAGACGTTTTACTAACTTTGTTACTAACTTATTTTTTTTAGTGTATGTAAACAACTGGTAACTTTAACATGGGCTTGTCACAGGTGAGAGTCATTTGTCCTGCTTTAAACCACATAGTGGCATGCCACAGGACTAACCAAAGATGGGCATACCACAAAAGTGGCCTGTCGGAGGACTAACCAAAACGGACTAACCACTATCCAGAAAGAGACATGTAGTACAATTTAAAATTTTTTATTGTAAAAAATGGTAGCAAATTAAACAATAAATTCCCAACTCATTGGCTTTTTCTAGTCAATATGTATACCCGTTAGGTGATATGTCCTACTTCTACCAGTCAAGGAACTAGTCTGTTTACATCAATTTACACTACATAACTCACATTAATTGTAAATAATACTAGTCCTGTGATAAGTCCTTTTCCAGCAGTCCAGGTTCTTTTCGTCAATTTTCGCATGCCGATAATTTTTTAATAAACCCAAAAAAAAAACATAAATATAGACAAAAAAAAAAAAACAAAATTAATAATTTTTAGTTTAAAAATTAAACGAAAACTAAACAGCTTTCAGTGGGTAAGATTCTGGCCAACTGGCTTTTTCTTGTTAATAAGCATTCTGGTTAAGTGGTATGTCCTCCCTTTACCAGTCACAGGATTGATAATTTTAGGACAATTGACACTGCTTAACCCACTTCAGTATTAAATTATACCAGTCATGTGATAAGTCCTTCTTTAACTTTTAGGTTAATTGACTCCTCATTCCCCATAGGCTAGAACCAAGAGACATCCCAAGTGATAAATTTTTATAAAAAAGGCGCAGCATGATTTAATAATTTTTTACTTATTTTCGTGATAATACAAACATAAACATATGTTATCGGATAATAGAAAGTTAGTTCCTCTTTCCATTGCGTTTTCCGCATTCAGTGTTACAATTTACACTTAATTTTTTTTTTTTTGTAAACAAATGTCTTTTTCGCTCAATTTTAATTAGTTTTTTAGGCATTAGTGCGATTTCATTAGCATTAGTAGGACTAATGCTAATGCCATTTAGATGGTAATGAAATTTTTTTGGCATTAGCATTAGTTAACTAATGCTAATGAAATTCCAATGATAATAAAAAAATACCAAGTGTGTATGAACACGGGTTACATAAGTTAGTTAAGTAAATATGAGATCTAAAGCTACAGATAAATAAAAAGATCGATGAATTTAGTTATTATTTTTCTTTATTAAATATTTAAAAACGGTAATTCAAATACAATTATTTTAAATTTTTGTGGCACGCCTTGAAGCAATTACTCACATGTAAATAAACATTACACTTAGAGCAAGTATAATCAGTATGCTTCTTGCTTCATAAAAATAATTCAGTTTTTCATACAATTTTATGAAAAATTTCATATTGTTTATTAAAAATTTCAGACTACTAACGAAAATGTTCCATTAGAAATAGTTTCATTAAAACTATGAAGCTTTTTCGAAAAGTTCAAGAAACTTTTCATTCAAATCGTGAAGAAAACTTCATTTGTTTAGGGATAAAATTTCATTCAAACTCGTTCAAGAAATTCTCTCTGTGTACGCAAATAGAAAATTGGATGAATTTGCGCCAGCAGAATTTTCAATGAAGTTGAAAACACGTTAGGCTTAATTTAGGAAACTTAAATTTCAGAAGAACTAAATTTGAGTTGACAGCCAAGCATTTAAATAAACAGTATTTTTAAGCTGAATCAACAAAAAGTTTCAGCTTAAAAGGAATTTCCTGATTTGACCAGAGCCTGGTCCATATTTTTTTCCGGGAATATAATAAATAGTACTTAACTGGCCCTCTCTCTCGTTTAGTTTCCGATATATAGCCTACTTTATGATTATAAAAAAAAGTGAAAAATAACGCCATCTACAAGTTAGACTAATAGTGTAGTCATGGTTTGAAAACAAGCAATATGTTAAACACAATTACGGTTTAATTTAGAAGGCAAATTTTGTAAATTTGCGAATCATGAATTACTTAATTTCAGGTCTTAAAATTAGTTCAAATACGAATGAAAATTGAGATAACTAGTAACTTTAGTTAAATTACTGACTTAAACAATAAAAACAGAAAAAAATTAGCTAAAGAGAATTGGAACCAGTGTAACAGACTTTTGAATTAACTTTCTCTTATGTGTGTAGTATAAAATTTAATATAGTAGATACGAAGGCGGCTCAATAAGTCCGTGACTTTTCAAACATCACTCGTAGTTAAAAGAAATTCAACACTTCTCCCATCAAGTGGACAGTAGACTAGACTACTGTCAAATTTTGAGCAAGTTCCGTCATTTACTTTGTGTTTAACAGCTGTTCAAAACATACAACCTCGTGGACCTTTTTTTGGGATGTACGCGGGATAATCCACATCGATTACCTTCAAAAGGGAAAAACAATAAACGGCGAATATTATGCCAACTTATTGGACCGATTTAACGAGGTTTAAAAAAAAAACGACCCCATATGGCCAAGAATTGCTTATCTTATGGACCTCGAAAAATCCTATTTTTTGGAAGTGATGCAAAAATTGCAGAAACGTTGGACTAAGTGTATTGAGCTAAAAGGAGATTATGTTGAAAAATATTTTTTTTTTTTTGCTAAAAAAACTTTGTTTCATTCAAAAGGTCACGAGCTTATTGAGCCGCCCTCGTATTTAAAGTTAAAAGAAACTTGGCCAATAAAAAAAAAACACATATGAAATTCGCTTAATTGTTTAACAAGAAACAACAGAGTGGCGAATCTGCAGATTTCAATCAAACTTTTATATGTTGTAAAGGACAAACAAAACTTATAGATATGCATTTTTTAGGTCCGTAATCTCAAGTTTAGGGGTTAAAATGTAGGGTCAAAAATTACCTAATTTGAATTTTTTATTATTGCTCTCACATAACTTATGTAGCTATAGGGTGTCAAATGAAATGTACTTTTCATGGGTACATAAAACATGTCCGTGCGTGACTTTACATTTTGGTTATTTCGAATATAGCATTTGTATGGGATATGGTTGTTGGTTTGAGTTCAAATAAAGATATAATAAGGATTGTTTAATTCAATAGAGGGGCGTCTGCACTTTTTTAATTTTCATAATCGTTCGAATTAACACGACTTTTCTCGAAGAGCTGCTATAACCAACATTTTAAATATTTTAGATAAGTGGCAACGCTGGGCCCACAGCAAAGGCAATACGGGTATCAACATTTTTGTTTTCTGCAGCGTTTTAATACTTCATACAAGAATCTGAGTTTCTTAAATTTAAAAGATGTTTTCATAAAAACTGTCTTAACTTTTTACCATCCTTTTCAACCCCTGAACGTGCAATGGGACAATGAAAAAAAACTACGTGTCCTATATTCTTCTGTCAACAATATATCCAAGTACTATTAAAATCTGCTGATTCATCAATGTATATATTGTAGGTGTTCATTATACGACTTTAAGATAAATATGTTAACAAAAGTATGGAAAAAATATGAATTTACCGATCTTAGTTTTTAATAAATTTTTAAGGAAATTTCAACATGATTTAAAAATTTGTGCATAGATAAAAAACAAATAGAAATCTAACAAAATGAACTTAAACTAAAGCTCCACTACACTTTTTTGTTTTTTACATTTCCAATTTTTCAGTTAATTTTTTGGTATACAAAACTTAAGATTTTAATCCTTATCAAACAAGAGAAAAAAGCACATGTACTGTCAATAAAATAGAATCATAAAAAATCGAAACAACATGGAACGCCTATTAAATCAAATATAAGATTGTATAAAGCTCTGCACAGAGAAAAATATTCGATGTTTGAAGTGAATATCTTGCAAACTTAGCAGGAATATATAAGGTTGTGACTAAATAAATTCGACTTATAATAAATAATTTCAAAAGCGTAGTTATATTAAAAATGTCTTCAAAAAAACTGATTCAAACGCCATTGCAACACGATGTATTAGTCACATAAATCAGCTGACAAAACGAATCAGTTCTCTCCGTGTAACAACTCAGAAAAAATGTTGTTGCCATAAAACATTGTCAATATTCAATCTTACTAACCAGCAACAACATGCTTAAATGACATTACATACATATTTGTTTATATGTATGTGTAAATGCCTTTAAAGATAGTTCCATTTTAACATGTCTCTTTTCCTTAATGCCAATCAGTTTATGGTTGTTCTTAAGCAAGACAAACTTTTTTTAGGTTAATTGCTTGCGATTGCAAAGAATGTTATAGAAACTCTATAAAAACCCAAAGGAGATAAAGTAGAAAAAAAGACATATAAAATATATGCAACATACAAAGTAACAAGACACATACTACAAGCTTATAGGACAATGACTGGATTAACACAGAAAAATGCAAGACAAACGATAAAAGAATCTGTTATTTTCCTTTCAGGAAAAACAAGATAAATTTTTATGGCTATTCAATACCACTTATATGTTTTAACAATATTCAATTTGTTAGACAAAAAAAAAACTATTAAATAATTTTATGTTTTAAAAATTAAAATTAAGAAAAGAAACAACACGACTTTGTAGAAGTATCTTTTAGAGACAGAAAATAACGAGAATTCTTGTTAAAAAATTTTTAGAAGAAATCAATTGCCAATTTTTTTTTTAATTTTGGAGATTTTTTCTTCAATAATTTTTGCGTTTTTTTTTTTTTTTTTAATTTGGTCAATTTAATTTCTGCAATTTTTTAAGCAAAATTTTCACTACAACCAAAACCATATACTCTCATAATAATCTATGCATAAAAATACGAAATTATTGTCAAAACTACAAAAACTTTCGTAAAATGTACAAACTTTCATTTATTTTACGACAAATTTTGTTAATTTGACATTTTTTCATAATTTTACGCATGGATTATTATCAGTGTAGTTTTTAGAAAATTCAGTTTTTTTCTGCTCAAAATTTCTAAACAATTTGATAAGTAAATAAAGAAAGATTTCAGAAACTACTACTGGTTAATGCAAATGTTGTAGTATACTTTATCTCTTAAAATTTTGCGGAAATATTTGGATGTAAAAAATTTTAAAATACAGCTGGTACAAGAATTGAAGCCACACGACCTACCACAACGGCTAACTTTTGGTGAATGGGCGCTGGCAAAGTTGGAATAAGATCCACTTTTTTTATCAGAAAATTGTTTTCAGCGACGAAGCTCTTTTCTGGTTGAAAGGATACTGGAACAAGCAAAATTGCCGTAATTGGTGTGAAGAGCAGCCAGAAGCATTGCCATATTCGAATATTTTTTGTGGATCTATGATAAGGCTTATGTCTATAGGGACAAGCCCGGAACAGTTAACGCAGTAGAAGCCAATGTCGCAGAATTTATTCGTGAAATACGGGTTGATATGTTGGACAGAGTATGCCAAATTGGACCCAGCGAATAAACCATTTTAGGCGTAGCCGCGTTCAACATTTACATGAAATCCTCTTTAAACATTGAGTTATATAGACCGTTCTATCGACTCAAATAAAGCTTTCATACATTTCTCTAAATTTTATGTGTTTTTTTATATCAAATCCGAAAGCTCTTAAAACATCACCTTTTACTAATTATTTTTTATTTTGTTTGAGGGTCTCAAAATAATTTTTTAGTAGGATGAATAACAGAAATGTTTTTACAAATAAAATGTAATAAATTTTAAATGATAAACTAATAAACCTCATAGGTAAGATTTGTTAAATTTAAATTTTTCTCTTAAATAAACAAACACTAAAAAACTAAATTTAATTTTCATATATTATCCTTTTATGTTGTTGTTTGAAATCTGCTAAAATATTAAAATTAATATTGTTGTTTATATTATACCCTTATTCCTTAATTATAAATTCTATTTAACTTTAATGGTATCTGTTTATTCTTCTGTGGCAAAGGGTTTTTTTAAGTTTTGTAGCATGTTTTTTTGAAATGGTATTTTTAATTTGCTTTTATATCTTTATTAATTATGAAAACATGAGATTAAAAGCAACAATTTGCCAAAAAATAGAAACAACTAACAGGTCATGATAGCTCCCCTCAACCACTTTTCTCAGGAAACTTCCCACCTGCAAGTAAATACAAACTTAATCATAGATAATGTTTATTAAAGAGTTTATGATACGAGGGATATTTTGAAAGTTTTAAACGACATTTCTTTTTTGACTAAACCCCATTTTTTCATGTACGTTGTAGAATCCTACAATCAGAAAATCAAAGTCGTTTTCTCCGACCGCCATTTATTAGTTTCAAAACGTGAATATTGTTATTTTTATGCTCCACGTCGTAAATATGTTTTCCTAAACATAGATCAAAATACGTACATCTTCAAGTTGATAATGACACATTTTGTTTTTCAATGAGACCTGCCTTGTAATATATAAATTCGTAATTTAAAAAAAAAGCAACTCGTATTACCCTTTTAAAAAGATTTTAGTGACGACACCCGTATGTTCATACAAACGAATTATTCTACACAGTTTTTGCCATGAATAAAATATGAAGTTTAGATTTAAGCAAATATTAATAATAATGATTCTTTAATTAGTTTTTTTTTTAATTTAACAACTTTTCAAACTTAAAATATTGTTAAACAACTTTAAATTTATGTAATTTTTATTAAATAAATTTCTAAAAGGAATACCAAATTTTGAAGGTAATGCTTTTTGGAGTTTTTAGACTTGGAAATGTGGAATTCAATTTGTTTTGAAGATTTTTAAAAAATATACAATTTCTTTTTTTTTGTGTGACATCAATAGCTTTTTATTTACAAGCAAGCCGAAGCGTAAGCATGTTTTATTCACCCACGTTACCAATTTTCCTTTAACGGTTCAATAATTATGGGGTTTTTAAGATAAAAAACCAGTGCAGAAATGCATTACTATACAAGTGGTTATATAAGTACATTAGAGTGCCTTATGTTAAGGCTTTTTAAAGAAATGCAACTTAATAGTGTTGTCAAAATAAATCAAGTTTGGACTTTCAATCGTTGCACCACCCGAGACATTTTTTTTTGGTTATATCTTTAGTTAGGTTTGGAATTTCAAAATGAATGGACTGACGCCTTAAAAACGCTTCCAATTTGTGCAAATTTATTTTCAAAATCATGGTTCTGTTTTAAAACACGTATCGCACACTACGTTCATTTTACGGTCAAAATAATTATCCACCAGAGTAATTAATTGGATTAACTATGCAACGTTTTCACACCACGTTTACTCTTAATGATAATATGCATCCACTGAGACGTCGTACAGTGCTTACAGAAGAAGTCATTACTGCTGTAGGGCGTAGCGTAGAGGAAGACCCCACTTAGTCTATCTGCCAACGTGCACAGAATATGGATATGTGTCCATCCTTTTTATTAAAGATTTTGGGGAAATATCTTGGTTTGCGTGCTTACAAAATCCAACTCGTGCAACAATTGAAGCCACACGATCACCTAGCCAGGCGTAATTCGGCGAATGGGCCCAAAACAAAATTGCCGTTGATCCCGATTTTCATAAACGAATTTTGTTTAGCAATGAAGCTCACTTTTGGTTACATGGATACGTCAATAACCAAAACTGCCGTATTTGGAGTGATGATAATCCTAAAGTGTATGTTGAGACACCGTTACATTCAGAAAAACTGACTGTTTGGTGTACTTTATGGGCTGGTGGAATCATTGGACTTCTTTAAAAACGATGCTGGTCAGAACGTTACAGTCAATTGTAACAGCTATAGAGCCATGATTACTGACTTATTCGTTCATCAATTGAACAGCCATGATATACAGGAGCTGTGGTTTCAAGCAGACGGTGCAGCAAGTCACGCAACTCGTGTCACAATTGATTTATTTCGGACCCGTCGCCAGTCTACGCCGATAAACCCGAAACGATTGACCACTTGGAGGACAACATTCGCCGCGTTATTGACAGCCACAAATGTTGGAAAAGGTCATCGACCTCCAGATTAGACTACGTCCGAGCCAGTCGTGGCGGTCATATGCCAGAAGTCATATTTAAATTATAATGCCAGAAGATTATCTTTCGAATAAATTTCATGTCAATTTACAAAATTCATCTTTGTTTTATTCCATTTCAAAGTTCTAGATCTCTATACAAAACACCCTTTGTATGTAACAAATTCCTCAAATACTTTACTATTTTTTCTATTATCATTTAAATGTGACCTAAATAAAAAAATTATTACACAGTAGCTATAGTATGATTTTAAATGATTTTAGAGTTTGGTAAATTTTATCCAACAAATATAGCATATGGTTTTTAATTTTAAACATGTGTTTAGTTTTTCAAACAAAATATTTTAAACTTTAAGAATTGACTTTAAGAGAATTTCATAGAAACAAAAACATTATTTTTCGCGAATTAATTTATAAACTATGTGCTTTTGAATCAAATTTTGTGATATGTCAAATGTATTTCATAAATATATCGTGTAACATATCTTAAATATCTGCTGTATATTCTAGCCCAAAAAACTTTTTTTTTAAATATAAATAAATATATTGTTAGTAGATATGTACATTAAACTATAATGTTTTATAATATTGAATATGGTACTAAAACACATACACAAATAAAAAAACACACTCACACACATCGTCACACTTTACTTTATATGAAATAATATGAAGTTAAAATTAAAAATAAGTTAAGATGAAAAACCAAAAACATACGGTTGTTTAACAAACAATTGCATGCTAGAATAATTTTTTTAGTCACTATCAAGCCTCAGGTGCCTCAGGAATTTACGATCTACAAAAATAAACATGTTCCTACATTGTAATTTTTAACTCTTCTACAAACAACAATTAAAGCAAAAACAACAAGAATAGTTATTACTAACAAACAAAATGGAGTGTGTAAAAGCCCATAAACACACACCTGCTGAAGGCGTAAAGTCAATCCATATAGGTATTCCATTTCCGAAAACATGTTCCCGAAAGCAAAGTATATAATATTTGGCTCACAGTAATATATTACAGAAGGAAATAAACAAAACACTGCCTATTCAAATTTTAACAGAATATGTGTTTTTCGATTTAATCGATTTAACATACAATTTTATATTACGATTTATACAGTTCTATTACAGACGACATCGATAGTGTATAACATAATAGTTTACACCTAGGCGTATGAGTGCTATTCATAATGCGTGAAATAAATATTCATCATACGCGATGGTGACTTATCAACTAAATTTATATCGTCTTATTAAGTCAATGAATAGGACAAGGATTTTTAAAATAATCAAATCTTTAAGATTTCAAGAACACTTAGAAAAAAAAGTTGTATAGTAAATTTTTAAAAGCACTCACTTTACTAGTTTTTTTTTACAAATTTTAGTACAATTTTTTATTTTAGTAACATGTTTTTCCTATTCTCATTTTACAAGTGACTGAATTTTAGCTACATATTTTACTAATTTATGAAATCCAGTTGCAAAACTTTTGCAAACATTTTGCTAATCACAAAAAATAATAGATTTATATATATATTTTAAACAAATAATTTTTTTTATTACAACGTTAAAATTAAAACAATGGGCATATATTGCGAAAAAGTGTAAAGGATTAAAAAACAAAGTCGTTTTACTTTACTTTTTTTAATTTTTATTGTGTGAAGTTCTGTGGGATGTACTAAAATTTAGCAAATCCTTTGCTGATTTAGCACAGTTACAGTTTACTGAAATTCTATTTATTTTAGTTTACTCTAGTTCAGCAAACATGTGTTGCTTAATTTAGCAAAAAACAACGCAAGGCTCACAAAAGTTAAATTTCCTGTAATAACAGCAACATTTTCGGTGGCCATTACAGATATTTTTTCTTAGTGTAGGCATTGACCCAGGAAAAGCGTAGCCAGGCGGGTCGCGGTCCCCCTACAAAATTTTTTGACAAATTTTTAAAAATGTATTAAAAGATAGCATATTTTTTTAAAATGGTTATATTTTTTTAATTAATTTTAATTGATATAGAAAAATGCTCACATAATTTACAGATTTTTTTTATTGATTAGAAATTTGACGAATTCTTATAGGGTAAACAATTTTTTAATCCGGATTTTAGTGCTGCAAACTTTTTATTGGGAAAAGTCTTTCAGCTCGTTTTTAGCAATAAAACATTCTACTATTGTGGGGGGTTTGTCATCAAAATAATGGAAAAATAAAAATTTTCTTTTGAAAGGAATGAAAAACCCAACTGTCAAAATTCGGAGATTTTGCAGAATTAAAAAAAAAAATTGTATGCAAACAAATCAAAGAACACCGAAAATATCTTCAAGAAAGCTATTTATCTCACAGTAATATATTAGGAAGAAAAATAAATAGTTTAAATAAATGTATTTTAATATATCTAATGTAGCGTTAATGTGTAGCCAATTCAAATTTTAACAGAATATGTGTTTTTCCGATTTAAGCGATTTGGCATACGTAGGTACAAGCAATTTTATATTTCGATTTACACAGTTCTATCACAGACGGCATCGATAGTGTACAACATAATAGTTTACGCCTAGGCGTATGAGTGCTATTCAAAATGCTTGAAATAAATATTCATCATACGTGATGGTGACTTATCAAATAAATTTATATCGTCTTATTTAGTCACTTTATAGGACAACTATTTTTAAAATCATCAACTCTATAAGATTTCAAGTACCCTCAGAAAAAAGTTTTCAATAGCACTTTACTATCTTTGTAGACATATTTAGTACAATTTTTTATTTTAGTAATATGTTTTGCTATTCTAATTTTATAAATGACTAAATTTTGTACTAATATTTGTTTGCTGATTTTAGCAACATATGTTACTAATTTTTGAAAACCAGTTGCTAAATTTAGCACAAAAATTGCTAAACAAATACAATTTTTTATAACAGCGTTAAAATTAAAACATTGTTGTGCTATTATTATGTAAAAAAGTGTAAAGAATTGAAAAATGAAGTCGTTTTACTTTCCTTTTTTAACTTTTATTGTGTGAAGTTCTATGGATGTACTAAAATTTATCAATTTTTTTTTGCTGATTTTAGCAAATTAATTTTAAATTGCATTTTACTACAGTTTAGCAGACATGTGTTGCTAAATTTAGCAAAAATACCGCAAGGCTCACAAAAGTTCAATTTTCAGTAGCCATTACATATATTTTTTTCTTAGTGTAGGTATTAACCCAGGCAAAGACGTAGCCAGGCGGGTCGCGAGCACCTCCAAAATTTTTTGAAAATTTTAAAAAATATATTAAAAGACAGCATATTTTTGGAAGAAGGTTATCATTAAATTAAACAAAAAGTTATGCAAACAAATCAAAGAACACGGAAAAAATCTTTAAGAAAGCTAAGTATATAATATTATCTTACTGTAATATATTAGGGAGAAAAATAGATAGTTTAAATAAATGTATTTTTATATATTAAATGTAGCTTTAATATGTAGGCTCTATCAGTCAAAAAGTACCATTCAGAACGCTGCCTATTAAATTTTAACAGAATACGTGCTTTTCCGATTTAAGCGATTTAACATATACAGATACAAGCAATTTTTTATTTCGATATACACAGTTTTATAATAAACGGCACACAGTGGCTTCAAGCACGAAAAACAGTGTTGTAGTGTAATTAACAATTCGATATTGTCGTGCTTTAAGCCATCACATTCATAAATTTAAGCTTGAATGTGATTGGCTAAATGACGTACTTTTTTGATAAGTTAATATGACACCTTCATAGTATGAACCGTGGGAACCACCCATATGATGGTTACCCACGAAATACAATTAAGGTAGACTAAGTAATTTAATTTAATAAAATAGTTGCTCATCAGAGCTAAAACAAATAACTTGCTGGTCTCACTTATTACATGGCGACCGTGACAGGACTGGATCTTTTAAAATACTGGTCCAATCGGGTAAAAATATTCACAAAAAATGAGAAGCGGGAACTAGCCTTAAAAAAAATATTTTTGTAGTCAAGGGGTATAACTTTTGCAATTGTGAGCCGATTTCACCTACTTTAGACTTTTGTTATCTAGGAAACAAAGTTTTATATGCCATATTATGTCTTATATTTTGAAAAATATTTGACTTTGAATTTCAAAATCTTAATTTTTCTCCTTGACCTTTTTTTTGCCAAATTATTCATTATTATAAGACAAATGCTGAAAATTTTTTGTGTGATTCTCATGATTTCTTAAACTCCCATTGAATTTTTTTTTTAATTATCTCAAGCCGTTTCGCAGTGATGTGATTAAAATATGTCATGGAAATGGCATTTTTTTGGTAACATAAGGAGGCTTACAACTCTAAGCCGTTTTCAGCAATAAATACTCTACTATCGTAGAGTTTTTTCGATCAAAATATTGAAAATCTTACTGTCAAAGTTTGGGGATTTTGCTGCATTAAACAAAAAATTTATGTATTTTAAACCATTTACCGTTTCTTATAGAAAACCCGAACACTTTTTCATAAGCGGAAAAACCAAAGCATTTCTGAAACATTTCGTGAAACCCATATATTTTTGACAGCAAATTTATCCAACTCGAAATGTTTCTGTTTTCTGTTCTGTTAGTATGCTTTAGGTTCCGAATATATTTTTTTTATTATCCCAAGTAAAAAAAAAAATGATGTGGGACAAAATCAAATCATATTCAATTATATATAAGGAAGATTTTCGGTGACGTGAAATGAAACATGTAAGGACCTGTCAGTAAATAAAGTCTGCTTTAAATTAGCGGATGAAGAAATTTTGTACTTTATAAGCACTGTTTTTTGCTTAACAAAATACAAATGATATTGAACTTGAATAATCTTGCTTAAAATGGAAGGTCTAATATCGCTTAATATCATTAAAACTCTTGATCTTTTGAAAACAACTACCTGAGACTGGTATATATTGTTTTGTACTGTGACACCAGAGTTTTATATTTTATTTTTACCTTGCATCCTCCGTTTATCAAAATATTGTTTTGTGACAGCAGAACCAAAGCTGCCCGCAGCTTAAATTTTCAATTTTATACAAATATCTTTCATTTAGTAATTTTATTAAATTAGTTAATTTAATTTATTTATTGTTTTATTTATACATATTTTTATAATATTCACAAATTTGATTGCACATGCGTGTCATTGTTCGATGTGTAGTATACAAACGAGAAAATTAAATAACGAAATCAATCTCGCTTTGTATTTTGTGTAAGTCTCAGAATGCTTGTGTCTGTGTGTATCCTTTTATTTTTTCTCTACTTCGTCAATACAAGCTGTGATATCTGCATCTAATCTTTTTTCTTGTTCTCCATGATAATAATGTGTTTATCAGTACAATTTTGGTAGCAACACTAATTAGTTAAACATTAGTTCGAAATCTGTTATTTGGTGAAAGCGTTTTGCTAAAATTTTATTTGGAAATGCGATGTCAGCAAAAAAATTGCATAAAGTTACACAAAGAATACTATGTAGGTAAATACCATATCAAATGTAGTTAAAACAAATTTAACTAACACTGTCAATTGTTTTTACTGTTAATAAAAAAATTACGATACAAAACGAATGTAAGATCATAATGCAGTAATTTGATGTGGTTTGTTTTTTTAAACTGAAATTTATTCTACAACTGACTGTTTTTTTACTTAAAATTAAAGATACTGTATTACAACTACAAATATTTACAGCAGAGTGTAGTTAGTTTTTTTTGAGTGTATATATCATCATTTTTATCTATGTAAAATTATATAATTTTTTATAAAACTTTTTTTACTCTGGTAAAAACTTCCGAGCAAATCTATCTACATTTAATACATATAAATATGTTTGGGAACATACCGAAGAAGAAATTGGCAACCGTACAAAAAAAAAAAAATAGTGCTGGTAACCACAGATATTTTTGTGCAACCCACCTTGTTACACATTATTAAAGGTACAACTATTATTGTACTAGAAAAGCACTGTTTCGTTTGCAAAGAAATTCTTGACACTTACCTTCCGTACGAAGTTTGGTTAAAATTAAAGGGGGTCGAGGTTGAAAATTGGATATTTTTTTGATGGTTTTATATGCAATGAGTCCAAACCCTGTTATTTTAAAATTATTTTATGTATTACTATATTTTTCTATTCGGTTTGGGGGAGATATGTCACCATTATTCCCTGTAATTTCTTTGAAATAAACAAAAATAAAATAAAAAAATTAAGTAATTTTTGACTTCACATTTTAGACCTGAACACGAGATTGAGCTGCAAAATAAAAATATATGTCGCTTGTTTTTATCGTTTATCACATAGCCAAATTTCATTAAGATCGGGGAGAACCTACTGAGAAACTCCACTTGTTAGTAAACTCAATTATTTAGCCGCATGTATAACACAGGCCTACAATGATTTTGGTGCCGCTAAAAATAAAACAGATTTCAAATACGTACGGTACCCTGACAAAAAATTGATACTTACTTTTTTAATGCTACGTGTAGTTTTCGAGCATTCATCTCTATATTAAAGTAATCTACGTATGTCTTCTTCACTGCATCTGTTATAGGTTTTCTAAACTTTTTTACTACATATTCACCACAAATATAACAAAATGTATTTGGATTATTTACACAACACCTTCTCGACGAAGGCATATCGATATTATCATTTAATCAAAGAAATTAATTGACTATAATGACATTAAGTATAATAAAATACATTTTTTAGGTTATGACCGATCGATACAAACCTGAACGTAGCTTCGCGATTTTGACAGCTAACCATGACGTCTTGCGGACTAATTAACCAAATTATAACATAGAATTAGCGGCACCAAACAAAAAATTTTTTTTTGTAGGCCTGTGTAATTTCTGTTAAAAACATTTTAAAAATTAAGCGTGTATGATTTTGACTTTTGCAAATTTCATTTCTAGGTTTTTTTTTGTCACTGGAACCCTAACGTTTCCTATGCACGTAGATAAAAGAGCGCCATGTTATGATAGTTTAAGATAATCATGTTATCGTGACAATCATAATATTATCCTCATAATCATATTATAGTCATATATGATGGAAAATAGTCATCAGTGATCATAAAATGATTGGTCAGAATCATGTTTATGATTGTTATAATCATAATATGAAAATTTCCTGTTCAAGCATACTTTTTCTCTGGGTGTAGTTTTGAAAAATGTCGATATGTTAATTTCTTTCAATGCCGAATTACTATATTATTGCTAACCTCATTCTAAAGTCGATTTTAATTGATTTATTGTAATGGCAAAAAAAGAAACGGAACATATATTTAACTTTGTTTTATGCAGTAACAAATACACTGCACTTACTTACTCAACTACCATAACAGACGGAACTTCAACCTATTCAACATACAATAAATAAATTGTGCCAACTGCAATATCAACAATATAACCATAGACTTACACATTCATGCAGCACTATTTACAATTTATTTAAATATTGAGGTATTGAAATGAGCCCTACAAAGAAATACACCAACATATAACAAAAAACCAAAAAAAAAAAAAAGTAGCAACGAACAAGAACAAATGTTTGCGAAATGTAAGTGTGTACGGTAAAGTAAAAAAAACTAACAAAGAATTCTTGAATACGACTCGATTTAATATGAGCAAAATTGAGAATTTCCCAAAAACACACACCGCTAGCATTTGGCAAACACTCGCAGCAACGACAGCGTAACAAAATATTGCGGGTGTAAGTTGTGGCAAGCACATTCAGGACATAATGTATTAAATTGCAATGCAATTCAATTGAGAAAGTGTTTAGCGGAATGTATGTCATACCCAAAACTATTGAAATTATAAATGTGTTAGTTTTGTAAAATGGCTGTCCTTATATAAGGCAGTTCACGTTAAATAGAAAAGTTGGAAATTTTTGAAGATATAAAATAATGTTAATGTGTTTTCTTTGATCTCCTTTTATTTAATTATTTTTAGTTTAAACGAGCTTAACATCATTTATTTATTAATTATTTATTTCCAATATTTCGTCTCCACATTGGCTGATTTCTTCAGGGAATAATTATTACAATTTGAAAATAAACAATTAATAAATTAATGATCTTAAGCTCGTTTAAACTAAAAATATATAAAATAATGTTTAAAAATAAACTCTGGCCCTGAGGTCCAAAATAAAGCTCGAAAAATAAACATTATGTTCTTTTAACAAAACTTTTTTATCTCGTTGCCTATACTAAGGGAAAAAAGATTCATCATATTGATGTAATTGTTTCATTAATCGTTTGTCATCAATTATTCATCATAATAAAGTTTTTATAGATATGATGAAGGTTATCATAAAAATTTATATCGAAAGTTTCATAAATCTTCATCATTTCATAAAAAAAGTTTCATAAACCGTGGAATAATAATATAGTTTCTAACACAGATTTACTATTTAAAATTGAGAAACTATCATAACATCAGTTGAAAGTCAGAATTTCGAATCAGTTGATGAGTTATAAATTTTGCATGTAATTTTGTGAATATAAATTTAATTGATTTTTTCATATTAGGTGGTCTTAAGATTGTTAAATGAAATGAAAGAAAACTACATAGAACAAATGATTAACACTAATGCATTTTAATAAATACAGGTCTAATCATCAGTGTCTATATGACTCACTCTAGGGTTAACTGCTGACTAATTATTATATTTAAGCAAACATTTTACAGAAAAGGTGATCCAACTCGCAATCGTTTGAATTCCATGATAGCTGTTTTTCTATTAGTGAAGAAAATTGCTCGGTGTTTTTTTTAACAACGCTATTTTTATTTCTTTATACTATTGTTGTTGACTCAACTTAATTTCATTAGTTTTTGCCGTTATATTACAAGTAAAGCTTCTATATTAATACACCAATCAAGAACTTTATAACTACTTGATTTGTAATCTTAATTTAATACGGCATTCACAATTGATTGCAGAACATGTGTTTTTCCAAAGCGAGTGTAATTGTATAAAGAAATATTGCAATACAATAAATAGCTTAAATAAGTGTTCTGAAAGTGGCTTAACCTTTCATATGAAAACATGTTGAAATTAAAAAAATATTGCTAAACAACGGTAACGGAAATTCATAACATCAATTAATGTTTTTAAATTCAAAATAAATTAATTTATTTTTCTTGAATTTTTATGCAAATGAATATCAATTGATATTTTTGAATTTCAATTTGAAATCCTGAGTTTTAATTAATATATTCCGAACTACAGTTGGAACAATCTAAGCTTTTAAAATAATGTATTAAAAATAAATTGTCTCCATTGCCTGCAGCGCTTATTGTATTTTTACGCTATCAAAAACAAGTTTTCATTTCATAAAAATTAAAGAATTTGCTTCAACGTATTAATAAATTGTCTTATACAATTTATGAAACCTTTCATATAAAGCTATGAAACTTCTCTATGCTTATAAACATTTCATAAATATGATGAAGCTTGTCTTCAATTTGAACTTTTATGAAACAGCTTCATTATAGTTCTGAAATGTTACATTTCACTAAAATCAATTAAGGGTTTCATCATATTTGTGAAGTTCATCCTTCAGGGCCGATATGGGCCAAAATATCTTTTTAGGGAATCGCAAACACAAACCATAAAAATTAACAAATTTATACGTAAATTATTACTCTTACCAATATAAAACTACAGCTCAGTAAATACAATTTCTACTTAAGAAGAATAGGGGAATTTCGATTTACCAATAACGCGAAATTGAGCGAAAACCAACGTTAACTTCAATATATGAACTATTTATTTTATTTTTGTTTTTAAAATGAGAAAACAAAATGATTTGAATTTCAATGTTTTTGAAACTGCAAACGGCAGCTTTTGTAGATTATTTTTATAAACATCTCATTAGGGTCTTTAAATTTATTTAAACTTAAAAAATTGCATAGTTATTTTGCGAAAATCAGTGTTTTTTTCAGTGCTGATCTGACTCATGCCATTTTCAAAATAATTTTTTTTTAATTTGTTGTACATAAACTAATAATAATTTTCTTATTTTATTTTCTAAGAAATTGGAAAACTTGAGGGTTTTTCACATGATTACAACATAATATCTCAATTATTAAATTTGCTTGAAAAGACGCACTATTTATTATATTTTTATTAATAATCATATAATTACAAATTATATCCTTTTAGCCTAACCCAGCACTAGCAGTTACCAGTGTGTCTAGTGGGAATCGAACACACGACCCTCGCTCTGATAAGCCAGCACGCTATAAACCAGCCTACCGGTGCGCACTTAAAAAACAGATTTTGATAAAAAAAAAAGTAACGAAATTACAAAAAATGGACTGCTACGATCAATAAATGGTACAAATAACACCCGAAAAGTGTGTAAGTTTTATTTTATATATTTCTGTAAAGTAATTGAATAAAAAATCACCTATTCTTTCCTGTTGCAATGGCACAAAACGCTAAGTCATCGGAGAGGAGAACAAGCAACCTCCAAATGGAAAAATTCAGTAAAGAAGTGCTGGTGGTAAAGTCCAAAATTGTAATGGTAGTGGGTAATTAAATATATTTTTTGTTTGTTTCTATTATTCCATTTAACTTTTAACAAAATAATACGTCAAATTTTATTTTTATAAAAATAAAAAATCGTAGTCTTACCTCTTGAATGATAGATAGTAGATCAATATCTTCTTATAAACTTCCAGGTGATAGTTTGGCAATATTATGGCGTTAACGTCATAAAGTATCGTAGATTTATCTTCCCGGCGATAGCTTGGCGATAATAAAATATCGCCGATTTTTTTCCTTTGAAATTGCTTTCGTATTGCCTGGAAGTATCGCTTTCGATTAGCAGTTAGCGGAATACATTTTTGCAATACGAAAATGATTACTGCCGGCAATAAATGTTTTCTTCCAGGCGATATGATCGGGGAATCTTTTTCATATTACCTTGTTTTTGTACATTTTTAAGATTTTTTAAATTTATGTTCATTATATCGTTTACAATATGTTTTAATTGAAATTTTACGTAATTTTTAATCAAACACTTTCTTGCTTTCAAATCAAACACTTTCTTACTTCACAAAAATTTTTGTAAATTTGTTTTTCTTTCCAAATAGTTTAAGCTCATATTATAAAAAAACTAGTTTGGTGCATTTATGGTCAATTTAAAAGACCCCGCCTGGAGCCTGTCACAGTGAGAAAACTGGTTTTGTTTTGAGCAAATTTGCCTAGAGCCCAAAGTTTTTAACGAAATGGCAAAAAAAAAAATAAATTTGGAAAATAACTGTCTAAATTCCACATATATTTCTCATGCCCGATTTTCAAAAGTCTTTTATTTTTGTTCTTAATAAATCGTCCAAATCAGCAATATTTTCAAATATTTGAAAAATTTAAAAATTGTACGATTTAAACGAAATTTGTTTTAAATTTTGGGTACTCGGCTAAACATTTTCATATATGGATACATATGTTTCGATATCTTGATTAAGAAGTTCGAAACATATTCGAACTTATGAAATTAATCGCTAAATTTTTCGCATTGTAAGTTACAAATCAAAATTAAGCATTTTTCTTACAGATGTCTGTAGTTTAAGTCTCTTAGCAAAGTTTCAGATAGATCGGTTAACTAAATCACCTTCAAAATACAAATTTTGAATACAACTTAAAAAAACATAATTGGTAATATCTTTTGAAAAATTTGAAATGTTGCAAAACTGTTGAAATAGTTGTATGTTTTAACTATTCTTAACCGACAAAAATTATGGACCCCTTAATGTTAAATATTTATTAAAAGCAAAAAAATGTTTTTTCGTGAAATTCTATTAACGCCCATTCACTCATGCAAAAAACTGACTCACACACACACTCACGAAGAATTTTTTTCTACACACACTCACTGACGTTCACGTGAGTAAAATTAGGTTTCCCTCACTCTCAAGCGTGATTAAAGTGAATCACGCAAAATTCTAGTCTCGTGCCCATTTACACTTGGGCAGGGCATCGATTTTATTTTTGCTGATTTCGAGAAAATTAAATATTTTGGTAACAATAATGTTAATTTATGTCATAAAAAATTTAAAATCGAAAATGAGAGACTTATGTACCGTTTGCTGTTTTATTTTACTATCATTACTAAAGTCAAGAAAAAAAAAAATAAAAAAAATCGACTTCATTAACCCATGTGACCCCAGACTTATTTATTTAAATTTCCAAAAAAAGTCAAAGCTTTGCCCATTACTATTTGAAATATTATGACACAATGTGTAAAGCTGCTGTGGTAGAAATGTTGGACAAATTGTACGACGTTAAACCGTGCCTTGGCATTAAAATTAAAGGAGAACAATAATTTACATGTCTGGCCAAAGCCATTTCTTCAACCCCCAAACAAATATTCTTAACTAAATTCCCTTAGATGTTCTTGGTTTCAAAACTAATCTAGTGGAAACTTCTTTAAAAAAATATACTGTGTTATGCTAAAATTTTTCTACTGATGGTCATTTAGACACCAAGTGTATCTAGGAGTTAATTTAATAATTTGACATCAAGAGCAGTGAAGGGCTAATTTAGTACAGAACTTTTTTTAAACGGATCAAAATAATGAAAATATTTATTTAAAAGTTAAAAATATTTATTTTTTTTTTATTTTACATACCTGGATAAGCCATAGGTTCAATCAGTTAAAAAATATTCTGAATTTAATTAACCCTTATGCATATGCTCGATATGATTTTTTATTTTTAGAAAATCACTTGAGAAAATTTGGTCATTTAATAATTGAATTATTCATATGTGTGTGTTTTTGGTACATATACTTTGTATTCAAGTGGTCCAAAAAAATATCAATGTTGGGCTTTTTGATCTTCACAATCTCTCCCCTATTTCTTGATATTAAAAAAATCGATGTGCCAAGTTTGAGCTAAATTCGTCTAAATTCAGTCGCAGAAAAACTTGACGTTTAAGAATCAGCAATTTTTCTGTCTGGTCTTTAATTTAATTCTTTTTTAAGGAGTTTGCTCTAGCAGTAAGCCATTATTGGCACGTCGTAGATCCTTACAACATTTGTTAACCAAACTTTCAGACTGTTGAAAATATTAAAAAAAATTTAGTTTTATATAATATTGTGAACAAATGTTTATTCAAAACGAATAAAAAAAATTTGTATTTGTTTAAACCGGGTTTCAATCTTTTTTTTTTGGAAAAATGCAGTGGTTTTAGGCCATTTTTAAAATTGTCATATGGCAACCCTGACATTGTAATTTGTATAAGTTTGGCAGTATGCAAATAAAAAATCACACAGCATGGGACTATATATAATAATATTGATCACAATATATATTTGGATTATTACAATATGCCTTCTGTAGTTATATATTGAGTAAGATGTTGAGACATATAATAATATCAAGTACCATATAAAATAATCGCTCCATATAAATAACAAATGTATTTTTATAGAAGCCGTAATGTGTTAAGTCAGATATGTGGCGGAGGGCGCCGCCAGGAAATCCGCCGTTCGCCTTTGTGCTACGGGGCGATTTACGACGAGACCTTATGGTCACGGGATGATCATTGAGGATAGGATCTGTAGCAGTGACTACACCATCCCGAAAATTGGCTTCACCACTGGCTTGCGTGTTACCCTGAGTGAATACGGCTGGTTGGCGGGCCTTCGTCCTGACCACAAAACCTTCAACTTCTTCACTGATGGTTCAAAGATGGGGCAAGAGGGTCGGGCAGCGGTTTTCTGTCGAGAGCTGGGTATCGAGGAGTCATATAAACTTCCCGATTACTGCAGCGTCTTTCAGGCGGAAGTTATGGCGGCCAAAATGGTTGCTGACCTTGCTCTTGTTTCTGAAACGGAGGGCAGTTACGTTAATTTCTTTATTGATAGTCAGGCGGCTATCAAAGCTATCGCCGCCAACTTGACCTACTCTTCGATTGTCCAAGAGTGTAAGAACTCTCTAGGGAGACTTAGGTCCGGAAGGAGAGTCCATATCTATTGGGTTCGTGGGCACCGGGGTATTGAAGGGAATGAGGTTGCGGATGAACTGTCTAAACGTGGAGTCCATTTGCCAGTTGAAATGGCATTGGATGTTCGCGTGCCACTTCGGTCTCTGAAAAGGGATGTAGAATCCACGATGATGCGGAGAGCTTATGCGGTTTGGAGAAATACCGAAACATGCAGAGTATCTAAAGTCATGTGGAAATCCTACGATCCCGTAGCGACCGAACTTTTACTGTCCTTGTCCAGGAGCGACTGTAGACTTCTGGTGGGGGTGTTAACTGGTCACTGCTGGACGGCAGTTCTTGCCAAGAGAGCGGGAAGGCTGCAGAGTGACGAATGTAGATTCTGTGGGGTACCGGGGGACAGAGAGACGGTGGAGCACCTAATGTGCCACTGTCCGGCTCTTGCACGATCCAGGGCGAAATGTTTAGGGGACCACCTATTCCGAGATCTGGGAGAAATCTCAGAAATCGGAATCTTGAGACTTCTGTCATTTGCTAAGAGGGTGTGGGGAACTCTGGCTACCATCACTGACGACGTGGGGGTTATCGTTTCTAATCTGGTAACGCTAGGGACCTAATGGTCTATGCGGGGTCTTTGACCGGCCAGCTCAACCTAACCTCAACCTAAGTCAGATATGACATAATCATATTATATACGACTAGATATAACTATTTTTTTCCGGGCATATATATAAAAATATATGGTATATAAAAAAAGAAAAAAGCTAATGTATAAATAAATTTTTAATACTTTTACATATAATTGTATATGGCATCACATAGAAGTCAAATTGAAATCACATCTAACATTCCATTAAATTGATTTATATTTAAATTTCCAATATTATTTGGAATGCAAAACAAATTATTTAGTAGTGCGTATTTTTAAAGAATTTTATGAAGCGATATCAAATTTTATCATATTATATATAACTTGATAAAATTAGATAGACCCATTTTTCGGATAAAATTATATCGGATGAGATAAATTTGGATCTCATGAGATGAGGTTATGTATACCATTTTTCGCATCAGCTTTAACATGATGTGATAATGAATTATATATATGAATATATATTATTATATATTCCTTTTTCATCTGGATGTTTCTCTGGTAGTTTTCCAGATTCGTCAGTGATTTAGTTTTAATTTACGTTGATTACATTTATATGTCCTTAGAGCACTTTATGAAAGATTTTTCCACAAGTACCAATATCCCAGAAAAATCTCAGTAATTGTCTCTCGTTAAGAGTATATAAATAATATGCAGTATAATTCGCCATCAAATATAATTACTATTGTTCGACGAGGACGTTTCTGAAAATAGTTTTACATATTTGCTTTGTGTAAATACGCACAAAATGTGTACACTTAGCTACCTGTTGCATTACGAAAAACAAAAAATAACTGGTTACCAACATAATTAGTATACTTATAAAGCAACTAGAAAAAATCTGGCTATAACTTTTTAATAATACGGCTTTCCCTTATACTGATACTTAAAAAATAAGTCGTTGACAAAAAAAAAATTATATTTGTACTAAAATAACAAGTCACAAATAAACTTGACTGCTTATAAAAACGACTTCGCCAAACAAAAATAACTAGTCCTGGCGCCAAATTTTAATGTGTTAACACATTTATTTTCATTATATAACCACTTACGTGTTAATAGAAGACTTTTCTGGGATGGTATACTAGAATCAGTTCTCCAATATTAAACTATATATTTTTTTTGTTTCAAAATTTAAAAAAAATATTAATTTCGGTAACATAAATTTTTACTAATTATTAGTAGTTTTTTATTTGAGTATAAAACCAGTTGGTAAAACTTTGAACTTTTTATTTTCATCAGCATATATTAAAACAAATAAGGACTTTCTACGTTTGCGTCAAATAGGGATTGAAAGCACACAACCTTTTTATATTAATGAAAACCTAACACCAGAAAATCATCGAATTTTCATCGAAGCTCGTAAACTAAAACGAGTTA
Source organism: Delia radicum (assembly GCA_021234595.1). NCBI lineage: Eukaryota > Metazoa > Arthropoda > Insecta > Diptera > Anthomyiidae > Delia > Delia radicum. Next base: position 94,664,922 of record CM037854.1, on the reverse strand, counting down.
ATAAAATATCGTCGGCTTACACCAACCGAGGTCTAGTATTTATACGAAAACTAGATTGTGATGATCCCTTACGAATCAACTCCATTGAAGTGCTGAAAGAGTTATTTCGATTTCAAATTACTGCTGATGGAAATATATATGATTGCCAATATGCTGATATGCCTGAATCTTAAAATACCTGATTATTTAAATAAATATTTTTCTATTCTTTTTATATTTATTAATAATTTATTTTATATGATTTTCCTTTTATTACACCATTTTCTGTTAAATTTAAAAACAATTTTCAATTCTATGCTTGCATTGCTTGTGTTTTATGTTTTTTTAATTTTAATAATGATCGTACCGCCTCATAATAGTATGGCAGTTGGTTCTAGAGACAATATTTTCAATATGATTAGAATACTTTCAAAAAGAAAATCTGGCATGAAAATGTGTCATTTAAACGCACAAAGTCTCAACAATAAAATGGATGAATTTCGACAAATTTTTGAGGACTCTGATGTAGATGTGATATGTGATTCCGAAACCTGGTTTATCCCAGAAATTAATGATAGTTTCTATAATTTACTAGGTTATCGACTTTTTCGTGCCGATAGGGTTACACATGCCGGAGGAGTAGCCATGTATATTAAATCTTCAATAAAGTGTAAAAGAAAATGTGTGCCAGTTGAAAATATGTCAGAAATGAAAACAATAATAACGATAATAGCAATGATAATGCAAAAGATAAGATAGAACAATTGTTTGTGGAAGTCTTTGGCAATACCGAAAAGTTTTTATTAGGTACTATTTATAGACCAAATAAAAGAATTAAGATAGATGACTGGTTAACTAAATTAACATCGATGACTATGGGTTACTCGGATGTGATTATAGTTGGTGATTTCAACAATGACATACTAGTTGATAAAGGGTTAATGGAAAATCTAAAATCAATTGGGTTATATCTGGTTAATTATTCGATGCCTACCCATTTTACGAAAACTTCAAATTCACTTTTAGATCTTTGTTTTCTCAATAATGTGTCAAAATTATTGTTATATGATCAGCTTTCAGCATCTTTATTCTCTAAACACGATCTTTTATTTTTAATATATGATTTTCAAACTGAAAAATGCAATCAAAAAACAATATCATATCGTGATTTTAAAAATATTGATTATCCGGCGCTTGAAACTGAACTTTCCACAATTCCTTGGAACGAAATTTTTTTTATGCCTAACGTTGATGAACAGGTCGTTTTTCTGCAAAATAACATGGAATATCTATATAATAGATTCATTGTAATTAAAACTAAACGAATACGTCGTGAACAACCTTGGTTTTCGAATGAAATTAAATCGTTTATTAGCCAAAGAAATTACGCTTATACTCGATGGAAGAGGTTCAAAACTACGGAACTTCATGAAATGTTTAAGTCATTAAGAAGAAAAGTAAATTCTAAAATCAGAATTGCAAAATCAAACTTTTATAAAGAAAAATTTGAATCTGCTGTTTGCACAAAAAAGAAATAGCGAGAAATTAAGAATATGGGAATAGTAGGTATCAATGCCAATAATGAGGATAACACAATTGATGTAAATCAATTAAACCTCGATTTTGTTAACATATCAATGCCAGAGGCAAATGTTAATTATTACTCCAATCTTTTTGCCAATGCTAACAACACGAACACCAACAACAATGTTAATTTTAAATTCACACTCTTTACCCAAGAAGATGTTTTAGAATCCTTCTTGAATATAAAATCCCATTCAGTTGGACATGATGGAATTCATCCTAAATTCATTAAGCTAATTCTCCCGTTTATCTTACCACACATAACTTGTATACTAAATACGATAGTTACAACTTCTAACTATCCCACTTTCTGGAAACATGCCAAAATAATACCCATACCAAAATCTGATAAAGACTATCGCCCAATTGCAATTTTGCCTTATTTGTCAAAAGTTTTTGAGCGTTTAGTTCACTCACAGATGAGTAAATACCTAAACGACAATTCTTTACTCACAGAAAGACAATCTGGGTTTAGACCAAAGCACAGTTGCCTTACCACCCTAATTGATGTCTCTGAAAAGATTAGAGGTGAAATGGATAATAGGAAAATATCGTTTTTAGTTTTACTTGACCACTCAAAGGCTTTTGACACCGTGGAACATAATATTCTTTGCCTTAAATTAAAATATATGTGTAATTTCTCTCCGGCAGCTGTTCAATTAATATCTTCATATTTATATGAAAGATCTCAATCTGTTTATCATGGTGCCAAAATGTCAAATAGTTTTACAGTGACGAGAGGTGTACCACAGGGTTCAATTCTTGGCCCCCTATTGTATGCTATATACTCAAATGATTTACCATCTCAAATCAAACACTGTGAGGTCCAAATGTATGCGGATGACGTTCAGGTTTACATTAGTTGTGATCCAATTAATGTATTAAGCTGCATACAAAATTTAAACCAAGATCTGTCAAGAATATCTCAATGGGCGTCTTATAACGGTCTTTGTCTAAACGCTAAAAAATCTAAGGCCATAGTAATTGGAAATCCTAAACTTTTTCCCAGTTTATTACCCGCGATTCAAATTGGGAACTCAAGAATTGAAATATCTGAAACAGCGAAAAATTTAGGAGTTATATTTAACAAACGTCTTGATTGGTCTGATCATATTAATATGATATGTGGAAAAACGTTTTCTATGTTACGAAATTTGTGGATGACACAATCGTATACACCTTTTAAAATACGTATGCTACTGGCTAAAACATATTTGTTGCCCACATTAATGTATGGTTGCGAACTTTTCGCAAATTGCGATTCATTAAGCAAACGAAAACTAAATGTAACATACAATAATATTGCCAGATATATATTTGGACTTCAACGCTTTGCCAGGATTTCACGTTACTCAAAACAGATATATAACTTATCGTTTGATAACTTATTAAAATGCCGTTCTCTTATATTTCTACATAAAGTAATTTACACAAAACAACCTGATTATTTATACAAACGACTTAATTTTTTTATATCGAGGAGGGGAAACAAAATTATTACAATTCGTCATCAGAGTGAACTCTCCAAAAAACATTTTTTTATAAGCAGTATAGATCTTTGGAACCACTTGCCTCACATGATTCAAACAACAAGCAATGCAAGTCATTTTAAGCGTTATATTTTTGAGCATTATGGTTGACTAAGTTTTAAACATTTAATATTGTTTTTTGATAAAATTTGATTTGTTTTTTTTTTTTTTTTTCTTGTTTAAATTGTTAGCATAAATTAAAAGTTTTATTTTTTAACGAAAATTTTTATTTTTATTAGCTTTTTAATATGGTAAATTAAAATTATATATAATTTATATTGTGCCCTTTTGTTTTTATAACGATGTGTAAATTCCAACTTTAATTTTTTATCTGTCCGAAACATTATTGTAACATTATTATTCCATTTGCTGTTAATAAGACTAGTTCTTGTGGCAATGGTATGCTAAATAAATAAATAAATAAAAATAAAAAAATAAAATAAAAAATGTAAAAAACTTGTTCTGAATTTTTTTTTACATAAAACTTTACGGGCTGTGGAGCTCGTGAACTCTAAATGTGGAGCTCGAGAACTACAAATTTTTGGACCATCTTATTTTATATGAATTATTGTTCGTATGTGTATCTAAGATTTAAGCGTTTTTGGCAAAAAGGAAATGCTTAATTAAGATAAATACTCGACTGCAATTAACATTTTCAGATTTAAATACATGTGCATATTTTGATAGACAAAAAGAACACAGGGAAACTGAGTAAAATAGTTAAATGTACGAAATATGCAAAATTTTTAATATGAGTAAGAATGCTCAATTAATATACGAAATAAATATTTTGAATAGCATGTGAAACGGTTTTTTTGTTATCGATAACACAAAAATATTATAAAATTAAATCGTTGTAAATAAAAATATAATTTCGAATTGAGATCATACTTCGGATATGTGATATTAAAATATTTGCATATTTTTTTAGCAAAGTGTGCAAAAATATATGCATATATGAATAGTTAGTACACAAATGTTGGTTGCCTTGGTGTTGGTGCGGAAATACCAAAAAAAAAAAAGCACTATAGTGATTTTCACTTTGCCATCAGCTGCCATGCAGTGGTAAATGTGGTGTACAATAGCACAGCACATTCTTACTCCATTTTAATGTGTATAGTATGTGTGACTATGTATTTTGGCACAACGTCAAATCGTCTTGTTGATGGTTTTTTATTTCCCTACACACTCACATGAATTTTCAAAAACTCACACTTACTCAGCAGGGGAGAGTATGTAGCACACACAAAGCCGTATTCATTAAAAACATTACTCGTTTTGCTATTAAAGCAAATCGTCGGCTAGAAGTGCTATGTGTTCTTTTGATTTTTTTTGCTTTTAATTGTACCATTTAGCACATTGCTCTATAAATGAGATTAAATTCGGATTTTGTTTAAAGCAGTATTTTAGTAAATAAGGTAGTAAATCATTAAATTAGATATTTTGCTCGCCAGAAAAACACTCATTAAAAACACATATCACTACTTGCAGGCAACCCGAAGAAATGTCTTTTCGATGCATTACCATTTTCCCTTGAAAGTTCTTTCTACTCTGTTTTATATATTTTTTATGTGTGTGTGCGTTCTGTTAACTACTTACAGATGTTTAAAGCAATATTGCATTCAGTGCCATCGTTTCTTTAGCAAACATTTCTGATATGACATGAATTTTATGCCTCTGTTTGTGTATTCTGTGTTTACCTTTATGAGTGTAAGTGTTAATGAAAGTGTGTATTTAAGTGTATTATTTCACCTGATTTTCCCACCACTTTATGTTATCGAAATGCAATCACATACAATCTCATTTTCTTCCCATTCGTTCGTTTACCCCTGCATTATGACAACTCAAAGGCAGTCAAATGAACCTTAAGGCTTTTTATAAGATAAAAAAAATAAAAGTACTTTGTAAGAAATTTAAAACACATTAATGTTGAACATTAGCTAAATGAAACAGAATATTAAAATTACAAATGTAAAATGTTTATTATCATTTGTTTAAAAAAAATAAATTATTTGACCTTAAAGTTGACAGAATGTTGTAAGAATATATTAACTCAATATTTTTGTTAAATTTTAATAGTATAAAATTTATTAAAACTACCCTGTCAGAAACTGGTACAAAAAAATCAATAAAAATAGCCGAGGAATTGTAAATATTCAATACTAATGGCAGAACCCCTGTTGAAGATGTTTTAACAGCGCTGCCAAAATGCGTTATGGTAGTATTTGTTTAACAATAATTTCCACAAAAAAAAACATTGACAAATAATTGACTTAGACCACTGGGCCAACGATGGCAAAATTCGTTTTCTTGTTAAATAATTAAAAATAATTCAATTATAAAAAATATAAAAACAATGAGAACAAGGTGGTCTCTTAAATGCTCTTCTCCTGTCCAAACAAGGAGTCGGGCTCATTTTTTTATTGCTGATTCTTAAAGCAAAAATTATGAGGAATCCAAAAAAAATAAAATTAGCCGGAAAATTTAGGAGCTTCTGTGGAAAATCGGAAAATTTAATTTTCATGGGAAAAATTTAATTTTCATGGGAAAAAAGGTAAATTTCTGAGAAAAATTAGGAAAATTTTATTTTTCAATTAAAGCCTGATTCAATACATTTCCAACGAGCTATCACTCGTTGCGATCGCTTTAGTAGTTTTTTTTAAAACAATTTTCAATGAGGTCCCTTATGAAGAATTCTTCAATTTTGTCACATGACAGTGCACACCACCACTAAACCAGTCACTAAAAAAAAAAAAAAAAATATGTAGGTACATTATTTTTTGCTGGGCAATCGATTGAGACTATTTATTTTAAAATCGGAGAGGGGTCGTCCAAAAGGTGATCGCTTTCATATGGAATTGCTCTATATGAACATATAAGGAATTATATGTGACTCCCTACACCGAAAGACTAATATGTGAACAAATATTAACTAAACTGTTTGGTAAATTTTAACACCCGGTTAAAAACAGTTCATATATGAAACTTTTCATTCGAAAGTGACTCAACTCAAAATTTAAATTTTTCGGTTTTATATGCTTAAACTATGCACAATATACTTGTTTATCTATTAACAAAATATCAGTGTATTTTGTTGTTGTTAACTGTTGCTATGTTTCTATGTTTCAATTGGTATAAAGTTACAAATGTTTTTTTTCGATTTCTGAAAAATGAAAAATTTTGAGTTGAGTCACATTCGATTTTCAATGAAGATGCTTCCACTGTATATGATGTTTTTTGTGTATATGATGTTTTTTTCACTTTTCGGTTGACAAATTTCACTTTTTCTAAAGTGTGTAAAAACTTCAAATATAATTTTTTCAAACTGGAATTTTCTCACAATTTTAATCGATTACTACGAATAAAATTCGATTATTACGAATTTAAGTTGGTTCGCACAACTTAACATTAATTTTCACAACAAAGTTCGGTCAATTCAACTGAATTTTAGTTTAAACACACAAAATATTCAGAAAGCTAATAAAAATATCGTTGTACAACTTATAACAACTTGTTACCAATAAAATACACTTTTCAATTTGATTGTCACTTTATTTCTCTGTGAATATAATTCATACATATCTACAATAAATCAACATTGCTGTGCCAAACCGCATTATTTTGAAAAAAAATTGTCAAGCGTATACATTATAATTATTTTTTTTAAAAAATTATGTCTTCAATTAATTAAAATTGAAATATAAAATACCACGAATAAGTAAATGGAAATAATTTTACAGTTTTAATAAAGCAATTAAACTCTTTATACATTTGTGAGTATAAACATTTATTATAAAGCAAAACTTTCGCTAGAGAGCTTATAATATTTTCGTGAGGTGTAGGTCAACTTCAATAGACATAAAAAAGTAATACGAGCTAAATTTATAAAACCCTTTGGGTTTAATTCGGGACACAGAAGGAATTCTTTCGGAATAGTTTAATGAAATTGTTCACTATTATAATGAAGCTTTCTTTCCAAAGTGAATGAAACATTTCTTAAACTTTATGAAAAAGCTTCATAATTTTTATGAAACTAATTTTAATAAAACACTAGGCGTATGACATTTTTAATAATTAAGTAGTTTTAAATAAGACTTTATGGAAAACCGCATTAATTTAATATAAACTTTCCACGGACAATACATAAATATAATGAAACAATTCATTGATATCATGCAGATTCGTTTCTCAATGGAAAGATTCGATGACCCAAATTTTGTTTCACAGTGTTATTTGTTTCAAAAGTAACTAAAAAAAATTGACTGGTGCTTAGAAATTTTGCCGAAAAAAACACCTTGCAATAGAAGTACACTGAGAGAATTCTTTTCTAAAATTATTTTCTAGTCCATTGAAAATTTTCACATAATCCAGTCCAGTCAGAAAAAGACAAATGGACCACCGCTGTCAAGGCACTTTAACAAGTTGTACAAGTGCTGGCTACAAGTGCTTTCATAAACCCAAAATGATATCATCATTAGATAAAAGGTCCGTATGCTCAAAACGAGTCGTAAAAGCACTGGGGAAACAAAATGTCCAACGTTGCTAAAACCATGAAATAGGTGGTCTAAAAATTTATTTTCCAAAATAAAAATAAAAAAAGTTTATATAAAATTTGCTTGGTCCCGTGAGCTAACGATACATATAATACTTGATAGTTTCAAACGTTATTGAATCATAACTGCTAGGTAACAGTTGGCTTATCAAATATGTCAGTACGCACATAAGGTTGGTCTTAAAAAAGCTTTTCCAAAAACAAAAAAAATGTTCATTGTTGTTTAAGCGATATTTGGATCAGTATGTAAATACATGCTATTTTTTTATTAGTTTTTTAGTGTAACTTCTTTGTACGATTTTTAATTTATTTATATATTTTAAAAATTCCAAAACTACAAAATGGCTTCAATGAGTGCTTATGTATATATTACAGTAGTTACTAGGCGTATCGACATTTGGAAGCTTCAACTGTATATAAACCAGCAAAATGCTGGCGTTATTAAACAACTTGACAAAATATATATTTTTTTAATTAGATTAGAGTGAATTATTTATCAACATAGTCAAATATTTTAAATGTTATATGGTTTGATAAAGAAAATAATTTTGTAGATTTTGGGTTTTACAGCATTTTTTATGTTCATAATTAGTAGATTTTTTGTCATAGTTTCATACTACGATATCTGTTTTTGTTTCCAGTAGCTCATTTCGTAATACACGGCGTATACTTTATTTTAAAATCTTTTGTATGACATGTACAATACTCATACGTATAGGTGTCCACAACTATGAATATATGTTTTGTTATATTTTTTGTATTCTTTGCTAATTTTAAAATGGTTTTTAAATAATTGAATTTCAAAAAAAAAAAAATCTCTTACGGGTGATTACTATTAAATGGGAATTTTTTGAAGTGCTGAAATTTAAGTATTTCTTAATCAATGAAGTTGGTTTACATCTTAATATAATACCTATAATCTGCGCTTTAAATGTTACATACCTTTTAAGACTTTTTGTAGAACTAACATGCAAAAAATAGTTGCAAAAAACTATAAAATAATTTCGAATATCTAATTTTGTGAATATATTGTGTTTTTATAGATTTTTTATTTTTGTATATGAAACTTATACTATAAATCACACTTTATAGCGTGAATTTCAAAAAGGATTCCAACGATATGTATAATATATAAATATAAATAAATTCATAGAACACTTGACAAAAATCATCGTAAAAGTACACAAAACGTAATTTCTACCAAAAATTAAGAAAAAACAAATAATATGATTAATTTGCATTGCTTGGTAAACAAATAACAAAAAATTACTTAAGAAAATAATAAAAATTCTTGGGGCAGTTTTAGAACTTGCATTCGGTGAGTGAACTTTTTCACCAATATTAAAATAGTTTTCATTATCAGTACAAAATAGCCCATGGCGTGGTTCGATAAAAAATTTTGTCAAAAAAAGTTATAACCATAATTTACATGTCTTTATTATTTCAACTATTTCGTGAATTTTCTAGGCTCCCATCATCAGAACACGTTTTGAAAGAAGGGTCACTCATTTCAAAACATCAAACATTCATATAACCTAGTCTTCCCACTAAACGATAATTAATATATGAGCTCGAAGTTAAAGAATATCACCATTGATCAAAAATAAATTGATCTACTTTTGGTAGATATACAAAACACGCTTTTTGTTTTTATCCTCCTTTTTATTTTTACACTTGTTTTGTTATGGAGCAATTCCATATGAAAACGATCAAAATTGGCAAATTTTTGGACGACCCCTCTCCGATTTTAAAATAAATAGTCTCAATCGATTGCCCAGCAAAAAATAATGTACCTACATATTTTTTTTTTTTTATAGTGACTGGTTTAGTGGTGGTGTGCACCACTGTCATGTGACAAAATTGAAGAATTCTTCATAAGGGACCTCATTGAAAGTTGTTTTAAAAAAACTACTAAAGCGATCGCAACGAGTGATAGCTCGTTGGAAAGGTATTAAATCAGGCTTTAATTGAAAAATAAAATTTTCTAATTTTTCTTGTTAAATAATTAAAAATAATTCAATTATAAAAAATATAAAAACAATGAGAACAAGGTGGTCTCTTAAATGCTCTTCTCCTGTCCAAACAAGGAGTCGGGGGCCCATTTTTTTATTGCTGATTCTTAAAGCAAAAATTATGAGGAATCCAAAAAAAAATAAAATTAGCCGGAAAATTTGGGAGCTTCTGTGGAAAATCGGGAAAATTTAGTTTTCATGGGAAAATTTAATTTTCATGGGAAAAAAGGTAAATTTCTGAGAAAAATTAGGAAATTTTAAATTAAAGCCTGATTCAATACCTTTCCAACGAGCTATCACTCGTTGCGATCGCTTTAGTAGTTTTTTTAAAACAACTTTCAATGAGGTCCCTTATGAAGGATTCTTCAATTTTGTCACATGACAGTGGTGCACACCACCAGTAAACCAGTCACTATAAAAAAAAAAAAATATGTAGGTACATTATTTTTTGCTGGGCAATCGATTGAGACTATTTATTTTAAAATCGGAGAGGGGTCGTCCAAAAGGTGATCGCTTTCATATGGAATTGCTCTATGTTTAAAACCAATATGTAAAGGGGAAGTAAACAAAACCGTACTTTGTCTTTTTACAAGTTTGATATAATTTGTAGTCAAAATAAAAATTATGGTTTTTCAACCTATAATTGTGCAATGAAATATAATAATAAAAAAAATATAGAGTATGGTCTCTAACTTGAATAATTTACGAAACGCGTGGTAGAGAAGAATGAGTGTATTTTCTAAATATATTTCCCCCCCCCCCCCCCCCCCCCCTTTTTCAACCAGTTAAGAACTAGTTTTAAGACTGCAATTAAAGGACGAAAAAAGGGAGCACAACTGGCACTGTGATACTCGCGGAACCACTTCTAAACTAACTCTTCGGCACCATAACTGTACTACTTGGTTTAGAACTTAGTTATATAAAAAAAAACAAATGTTTTCCTTTGATGAGATAAATAGATTCATACACTAAATAGTAATTATTTCTATCCAGCATAAAAAAAATATGTGTTTATCCTTCAAATCAGAATACATTTTCAAAAACAAATATTAACAAATTTAGAACTTCATTAAAACAATCTTTACGTATTTCTTTTGGAACTAGTATGAAACTAGTTCAAAATATTGTTTTGGAAAGCAAAAAAAAAAAAGAAATGAAACTGGTTCTAAAGATAAACACACAAACTAGTTCTAATTTAAATTTTGACGTTTTTGAGAATTTTTATGACGTCATATTTCGATAACCGGAAAGGTTTGGGGTCGATTCACAATAAATGTGGCGAATTTCATTAAATCGGAGATGACGAATAAATGCAAATACGAATGCTGTTCGGTTTGATCTGTAATTTCCCTATTGAGACACCATTACATCGTTCTACCAAATTTCGTTTTAAAATCGTACGGCATTAATGAGTGGTACAAAATTGGTTGATATTAAAAAAAAAATTTCACTCAAAAACCATTGTTGAAATTTTTTTATTACTCCATAGCAAAAACAAATACAACATCTGATGAAATCTAACAAATTATTTTCGAAATGTTTTTAGTTTAGTTCGAAATTTTGAACTTATATTGTTTTAACATTGATAAAGCTTTTGAGTTTTATTAGAAAATTCTCTTAAATAGTTATCAATTTCATTTTGTTAAAGTATGGTTATAGTAATAGCTAAACTAATAGTTTTTGTGTTGAACAATGTTATTGCTAGCAACAATATCATATATACCCACTTATGTGTATGTTTTGAAACTTTTCAACAATTTCGTTATGAAAATTTTCCCCTTTTTGATTTTCCTACTCAATTTCTACATATAAATATTAGGGTCACAAATATTTTCGATTTTGAAAAAAAATCGTTATATAAAATTATTGATTTGAAAGAGATTAATAATTGAATTAGATTAATAAATGTAGATTTATGCAAATGTAATACAAAAAGAAACACAATAACGAATTGTAAAATATTTTCCGATTTTATTGTTATGGTGCAATCTCTGAATATTTCGGGTAGTCCGTAAGACAAATAAACTAAATTTAATAAGCCAAATTGCATTAACTCAAATCTAGTAATTTCTTTTGCAATTTAAGAACTATTTGGTTATATAAAAAAAAAAATAAAGTTCTCGTTCTTTTGGAATTCAATTTTAATATGTTTCTATATCATAAAAGATTGTACCCACACATTTTATTTAGAAGGCTTTTGGAAAATATAAAATGTCAATACAATTTCTTTTTTTTTTGGTTTTATTTTTGCAGACATTGTAAAAACCTCATATACAAGTCAAGTGGTATTGTTTTGTGTGATATTGTGGATGCTTTTTTTTTAGTTTATTGCAGCAATCATATATTTTTTTCTTTTTCCTCAAAATATAATATAAAAAATGGTTGTGTATTGTTAAAGGTTTGATTTTTATGATTTCAATGCCTTTTAACTGGCGGATATTGTGCACTTTTATGCTCAATCAACAATTTTTTTTTTCTTTACTTCTTCACTGAAGTGGTCTATGAAAAATTCAATGAACCTGGTTAATGCAGATTGAAAAAAAAGCAAAAATAAAACAAAAAAAAATATTAAGGATAAATTGAAAATTCGTTTAAGGACAGTGATAGGATTAAGCAAAAAATAATATAAAATTTACTTTAAAAACTTATTTTTATATCAAAAGTAATAAATAATATAGAAATGATAAATTAATATTATTTTTCTTAAAATACGTATTAAAAAACAAATGAAGAATTTTTAATTTAAAAATGTAATGAGGTTTGAAAAATATATATTGATGGTCTGGATATTTTTGCATGTTTCCCAGCAAAAATAAACTGGATCTGCTAAGCAGTAACTACATTTGTATGCTTCCAAAATAGCTCTTTTGAACGCCTTGCATACAATAAAGCAATTAGGGAAGGCATTCCGTTGTGCTTCTCAAAATGCTTTCTCTGAAGCACTGAATAATGCTTACAGTGAGTAATGCTTACAAAAAAGCGCTTCTTGTTGCTTAAGAAGGCATGAATTTATTGCTTTTAAGAGCACATGAAAGAATCGCTTTTCACCTGCTTAAAAGAGACATACCAAGTGGAACACCGATAACAAAAATCATTCCTTTGGATTTGCTTTTGAAGCGCTTCGTAATTTAATAATGCCTTCCGGAAGCGCTTCTGGTAAAGCACCATTTTTTTCTCGGTTAGTCGACTTTGATTCGCTTCTTTTGGAAAAATTGTAATTAACACCCTTAAACAATGCGTATACATTTTCATGGTATAAATTTGAGTTATTAACACCTTCCCTTTGGTATATTGGGCGTATCACATGTCCTCAAAAATCCTTAAATAATAATTCTTATTTTTCTGTATATGGGGGTGGCATTGGATAAAATGCAATAATAACACAGTGCAACAGTGAAAAAAATGCACGGACTCAATAGCATAGGTTCGATTGTACTACCAAAGGTTAGTAAAACCCTGTAATCGGTTTGGCCAGTTTGACTACCAATTTTTTTTATGGACCTTAATAATTTTCAAAAAAAGGTGTCCTCAGTTTTTGGCTTAGAGCTAATTCTGACTTGATGTTATTGCTTATTGCAATAATGTAGTGAAGAGTCTACTGAATAAATTTTGTAAACATTTTATGTGCAAAAAATCATTTTTGCCTGCACTTTTTTAAAAAAAATATAGGAGAAATTTATAAGGTACAAAGTGGTCTTTGTAAGCTATTTCGGATGCCTAGACACATTCAGATTGTATTGATATGTTCACAAAAGTTGTTCAGATTTACAATGGCTAAAAATTATGTGTCCCTGTAAGTTATGCTGAAAGAAGCAAAAAAATAAATAATTTTCTCCTATATTTTTTCAAAAAAGTGCAGAAAAAAATGATTTTTTGCACATAAAATGTTTATAAAATTTGATCAGTAGACTCGTCTGGTATATACCTTGTGTCCGTAAAATTTTTCAATAAAAATATTTTCTTCTTCTTCTTCCTGTAAAGAGACTAACTAACCCAAGTTTTTGTTTGTTTGCCATTCTTTTCATAAATGCCGTAATTTACAGTTAATTTTGTTTCCAACGATATAAAACAATTATATGATATGTTTATAAATTTAAATTTAAATTTACAAAAATTACCCCCTATGAAAATATTTCTTATATTTTTTATTATAAGTGTTTGTTTTCATATTCAAACTGTCTTCAATGATGCAAGATATGAAAGCAAATACTTATAACAAGAAATATTTGCTTAATAAGTTACTTTCTGTTAAGAAGTAGATTTTCTGTTAAAGAGTTATAAACATGCCATATAAGTGTTTGTTAGCGTTGGAAAGTAATCCAGATCACGACATTTTTTAAAAATTAAATTTAAAAAATTAAAAAATTAGAACCAAAGACTTACTCATTAAATTTGCTATATATTGGATTATCTACAACCGCTTCCTAATTGGAGGCGTACACAACTTTTAATAGTGGGTTAAAATTGATATTTGCTTTGAAAATGCAAAGACTTTAGAAGCGGCTGAGGGGAAAGTATATACAAATCAAAAATCTTTATATAAAAAGACCTTTCAGAACACACTTTATGTGTTAAAATAATACAGTTTTTGAGCTGAACAATATATTGAAGTATTATTTTTTTTATTTCATGAAGAACTTATTTTGTTAAATACCGAATATTTTAAAAAAGAAAGTAGCACCGATTTAATCTCACTAAAAACAAAAAACTGGACCTGAGTCGGACCAAATTTGGAGTTTCACTTTTTGAAATGAGAATATCCCATTAGCTAACCCACACAAGTATGCATTACTTTTGTTAGTCTCTTCTAGCAGATTACAAATATGTTAGGTTTTTGAAAATCGGATTAGATACAAAAAAATGCCGAGCACTCGAAATGCTATATGCAAAAAGAGGGATACTTATATAATACCGTTATGCAAAATACTGTTTAGACAAAAACACTTGTCAAAAAATTTTTTAAAATCCTGCTTTTCATAATACTGTTTTACAAAATACTGTGTTTCATAAAACTGTTTTACAAAATACTGGATTTCACAATACTGTTTGCAAAATACTGTGAAGTAAAAATGCTGGTTTACGAAATTTATTTTATTAAAAATAACTTCAACAAAAGTATATAATTTTCAAAAATTAACAAAAACATTTAACAGAAAATTAATTTCAATGCATATTATAAACTTAAATTAGTACAAGATTTTTTGCAATTCGCTTTCAATGCATTTTATAAACTTAAATTAGTACAAGATTTTTTGAAATTCGCTTTAGGTAGCCTGTATGGCTTAATTCACACCTTTTTCTTATAACTCTTTTAATGTTTGTATATGCTTTTCTTTTCTTTAAATTTATGTAAAGTCTTTCTCCATTCGCGCGTTTTGAAATGGTATTTACAGCTACCACGACCTCATTACCCAACTGCCTGATAAGGTGCTATAATCCTGACTTTCTACGTCCAACAACAGCTTTCAGTCTTCTATGCCAATCTTCCACTCTATTTTGAGTTCTTGGGTAGGATTTCTTACTGTCATCGTAAACCGACCAAAAGGTTCCCGTATACTTTGGATGATATGAGCCCTTGACTTAGTTTTTTTCAAACCACTCGCACAGTTTAAGCAAATCATATGTAAATTGAGATAAATTTCAGGGACCGTAAATAATGATTATTGCTCGTTTTTTTAAATCAAAAAATCAATCACTTAGAAGAGACATAAAAAAAAATTTATTGCACCATTATTATTATTTTTTGACAATCTTTGCATATCCGTCATGATTTTTAAATTTTTGATTTTTAAAGTTTTCTTCAATGGTAATGATTATTTTTGAGTAAAAATAAAAAAAATCAGCCATAATCATTATTTTTGAGCAAAAAAAAATAAAACTCAAAATAATCATTATATATGATTTTTATTTTTTTCGCTCAAAATAAAACTCACTTTCAATGTGTGGGATGGACATATCTCAGGAAGTAGGATAAGCTTATCGAAGATTTTGGTATCAGTCTCTTCTTTGGAAGATTCTCTAGCAGATTAATGCATCAATCATATTTGTGGGTGAGGCTTAAGGGGTTAATTTTTAATTTCAAAATAGGGCTTTTTTTGCCGTATTTTGTGAATGTAACAATGTGTGGGATGGACATATATCAGGAAGGAGGAGGAGCTTATCCAAGATTATGGTATCAATCTCTTCTTTGGAAGATTCTCTAGCAGATTAATGAATCAATCATATTTGTGGGTGGTGTTAAAAGGGTTAATTATTAATTTCAAAATAGGGCTTTTTTGCCGTAAAGTAAAAAACTGGAAGCTCGATTTTCACCGTAGATGTATGGTCTAGTGGACTTTTTTGCTCAGTAAAATCCCAAGAATCAGAAACGCGAAGCGCCCATTAAGATTTTTTTCCTTCCATACTAATCGCCCCACCCTAATATGTATATATATTTACACTTACATGAAAGTGAGTTTTATTATGAGCGAAAAAAATAAAAATCATAAATAATGATTATTTTTGAGTTTTATTTTTTTTTGCTCAAAAATAATGATTATTGCGGATTTTTTTTATTATTACTCAAAAATAATCATTACCATTGAAGAAAATCCTTAAAACTCATAACATAATCATTATTGTGTAATTTTTATTATAAAACTCATAATGATTACGGTCCCTGATAAATTTTACTTAATTATTACAGTGAAAGTTTTTGTAAAAATATTTTTACAAAAACTTTCGCCGCCAAGTAAAACAGGATTTGGAAAATAGTATTGTGTTAGACAGTATTTTGTAAAAAAGTATTATGAAAGGCAATATTTTCTAAAACAGTATTACGAAAAGCAGGATTTTGAAAACAGGATTTTGTTATACACAGGATTTCGACCCGAACCCGCAAAATGTCCATAATTTGGGTGATCATATTGCGATCCCCGGTTATCCTGGAAGGTTCAAATCAAAATTAAAGCTCAGTATTACGACATGTATGCTTGTGCCAAGTTTCATTGTTTCATTCAAAAGTAGTCTAGAATTTCTATATGAGTGATTTTCTAAAATGCACTCGATAACTTAAAAATACTCAATACATTCTAATTAAGTATAAACTCTCTTTCTTTCATTATTTTCTTTATGAGTACAATGTAAGTGAGTCATGTAAATTTTAAACTATTTATAAATACAAACTCAAGACAAAATTGAAAGTGTTAATGTACATTGAACGTCAATGTACTTTTTGTCAAAATCAAAACAAAAGTGTGGAATGCGCTGAGCAAACATTTATATGATTTGAGTACTTGTATGTATGTATGTTGTCAATCAGAATGTATTAAGTTGTATGCAATGACAAATTACATGCTACATTATGTATACACTACACTGGTACGTGGGCGTATGAGCTATTTTATTATATGTGTTATTTATTGATCATACTCTAACGTTCCAGCTACACAGCTTTAACATCAACATATTTTAATACTTATGAAGAACAATATTAAACTAATATCGTCTTTAAACTTAACACGAGCTACAAGATACAATTTTCGAAATCGATACAAAAACATCTAACATTTTTTTTATAAATTAAAAGAATCAAAAAAGAATTTCGACAATTTTAAGATAAATTCAGTTTTGTGTAATACTAAAAATTCGGAACTATATAGTTATGAATTATTATTTTTTAATTATATTTTTTTGAAATTTTCCATAAAAATTATATTGACATAGGAAATTTTCTAGTATTTGCAAAATTTTGTTAAATTATTTATAATAATATAAGGACAAATTGGAAAAGTTGTTTCAGTTTTTATTAGTATCATAAAGGAGGGAAAATGCTGTTAGTGTGAAATTGTTGCGATATACATAAAGCAACAGAACAATTGATCTATTTGATTTAAAATATTTCATCTTCCACTTGGATTAGAAAAAATATTTTTTTTTTGGGTTTTTTACTCTTGAATAGAGTATATAGGAAGTATATAAAAAATCTGATTAAGACGTGCTAACTCATCTCAAATTAACCAAAGGTTAAGGCTTGACAATAGTTATGAAACCGAAATTCGTTTGGAAATATCAGTGGTTAAAGTTAAACTCTGGTTATTTTTAAAAAAGTTACTCACCCTAAAATATATATGTGGGAAATATCAAACAAAAGTTTTGAAGATCATAATATGAGGATGTGCAAAACAAATGGTAGAAAAAGCAATAGCTATTTTAGAATTTTCTATAAGTTTTTTGTAATAATAAAGCCTATTCAGAGTTCACTGGATTGTAATTTGTATGACTTTAAACTCAGTTTCCATACTATTTCTTAATTTTTTAGCTGGGCATATACAATTTGTGTTTTTTGGAGTCATAATACTAAGTTTATATTCTGTATCTTCAAAAACTTAGAACAAATAAGCGGTCTGAGTACAAAATTGTAAAATTTCTGATTTATTAAATTTTTAAAGTTTATACGCTTTAAAATTGAAAATACCTAATAGAAAATGGTTTAAAATATGCTTAAAATAAGTATAATTTTGATATAATTTTTATTAAAAATAAAAATGATGTCTTTTTCGACCTTTAATTGTGCAACGAAAATTAAAATTATTCAAGTTCGAGGCCATACTCTATATTTCGTTATTGGATATTGTCCTAACAAATAATAAAATACATTCCTGCAAGTGGTCAATTAATAAATTTGAAAACAAAAACTCTATAGATTATTTGCTAGGACAATATCCTTATAAAGAAATATAGAGTATGGCCTCGAACTTGAATAATTTTCATTTTCATTTTGAAATAAGTATTTTACCAAATATGATTTAGAATAATTATAAAACTTTTATTTTCATAAAATTGCTAACCATTTTTAATTTCGTTGCTTTTGTTTTGCACAGCCACATAGTGCGAGCTACCATATATTTGTTTGCTTTTTCAGTTTTTTTATATACTTCTTATATACTCTATTAAATAATTATATAGACATAACATAACACACTTAATTGCAAACCGGTACGTACAATCACTCATAAATGCTAAACTAACAAATGTGCAGTGTCGCGCAAAACAAAAGCAACAAAACATACACTCAAAAAAAAAAAGTTTGTAAAGTCAGCAAAAAATGTTGCTGAGTCAGCAAAATTTTAGTCAGGAGGGTGCTTGAAAAAAAATTGCTAATGTCAGCAAAATCGTTTGCTGAAAATCAGCGAGCTGACTTTTAGCAACAAAATCAGTAGATTCAGCAAACGTTTTGCTGAATCCACTAATCCACTTAGTGGATTAGAAATAAAAATGCCTTGTTAATAATTAATAAATTTGTTGCGGTATTTTAGTAGACTGAAAAAAATACGCAAAAAATTTGTAGAAAAATTGTAATTAAGTTAATTTATTTGCTGAAAATCATAAAACATATTTTTGTGATTCCTTTAAAAATAATTTACAATAATTACGAAATATAAAAATTTTCATTTTCCAACATTGACGGCATGAATTAATTTAATATCTGAAAATATATAGAAATAAATATATATAACATAACAAAAATTTTCTTTCAACTACTTACATCAATGGTTGTCTAAATGATGCTTTCTTTTAAAGGATGCAACTGCCGAAGATAATTAGAGAAACGAAACGAAAAAATAAACAAAAACAAACGAAACGAAAAAAACAACCCTTATTTTGCAATAAGAAAAAGGAACCATAAAAATCTACCTAAGATGTGTTGGTTTGTCTTTCGCTTTACTCTGTCTACATGTCTGTATATGTTTGTTTGCAATTTGACCACACTAGACGATTAATCTATAAACATTTACTTTAGAAATACATATTAAATTGAAATATTTTATTTTGTCTTTTATTAAATTAAAAGACAATTATTTTCACAAGCCGGTGACAACGCAAAATTTAAGTTATTTTAATCCTCAATTTTGTTTTATGTATGAAAAACAGATACAAAAGTGTTGCATGGTTGATTTTTTTATATGTCTTATTAGAGTTGTACTTTTTAGTATCATTTTCCTCTTCTCTACTATATCTTTCAATGTTCTTATTAGCACAATATTTTTTATTTTTGTTGAAATAAATATTCGGGCTCGAGGTCTAAGTTTTTTTATATATGCTTTTATTTATAATATAAATTACACATTCAATATTTCGCCTTTTCGTTGAAAGGCATCCTCAGGAATAGCACTGAAATAACATACAAAATAAACGTTAGTACAAAGCATCACTAACGTAGAATAATATACAAACAGAAAACACGACAAATAAAAACACACAACCGTTTTTACAAAAACAACAAATAACTCTTACATTAAATTATAAATCACAAAGCTACTGTTGTGTATTCACCATCGTCTGCTTTAATACTAAACTTAAAAATAAATAAATATTGCACTATGATCGTTTGTTAACGAGATGTCTGTATGACTGAGCGCAACTCTCAACATCAGCTTTAAAATTAACTCTCCTCTTTGGTGTAATATTAATAATATGTAGCATTTCCAACAAAAGGCGCCGTTTGTAATTATTTTCGTTTTGTAGAACTTGTACTTGGTCGAAGTCTGGCGTGTGGTTTTCATGCATACAGTGGTTCGCTAATGCAGTTTTTTGGATGGGAGCAGAAGTTCTCAATCTTTGGTCAGATTTATGTTGTGATATCCGCGTTTTAAGTTTGTTTTTCGTAGTGCCTACGTATACTTTATCGCATTTTTCTTTCTCGTTGCCATTACAAGGTATTTTGTATATAACATTTGATTTGTCTAATTCGTGTATTTTATCCTTGGTTTTGCTATATAATTTTGCTACCGTATTACCAGTTTTATGGGCCATTTTATAGGTTTCATCCCTAAATAATTTTGATTTTGCAAATCTTTCCGATAAATCAGGGATATAAGTTAGCGATTTATATATTATAGGATTTTCTTCTTTTTTAGAGCTCTTTTCTTTATTATAGTCACGTATGAGTTTGTTCGTTATATTAGGTGGGAAATTGTTATCAAAGAGTATATTTTTAATTTTCTTAATGTTTTCATTGTGGAATTTAGCGTCACTTATATTTAAAACTCTTTTAATAAGGTTACTGGCCGTATTTATAATAATTACTTTCGGGTGTTTAGAGTAATAATTGATAATTCTGCCCGATGCGGTGGGTTTTTGGTACCAGTTGACTAGTAAGCTGTTTTTGTGTCTAATCACAACTGTGTCAAGGTATGGAATTTGTGAGTTGCATTCTCTTTCAATTGTAAACTTAATACTAGGATGAAAACTATTCAAATTTGTCAAAACTTCTTCTATTGCACTTTCCTTAATTACTCCAAACAAATCGTCTACATATTTCGTCAATATTTTTGGTTTCTCCGTTAAGTTTATTAAAGTGGTTTCCAATAGTTTCTCCATAACAATATCTGCTATAATTGGAGAAGCAGGTGATCCCATGGGTAGTCCTTTTTTCTGAGTATATATTTTGTCCTTGTATTTAACCCTTTCGCTATTTTGTTGCCATATGGCAACATCAAGTTTTTTGACCTGTAGCTTTAGTATGGTTTAATAAATTCATAATTTAAAAGTTGTGTTTAATACTTGTATACATCAAAAACAAGAATATATCAAAATATATATATGTTAGACAAATCACAGAAAAATAATTGATATTGAACTAACTTTCCATTGACCTCACCATTTTTTCTGAAAAAATGATTTTTTTTAAAAATATGTTTTTTAACAATATATTGCAATTTTAAAAAAAAAAAATTAATAGTAATAGACCAAAAACACATTGTATTATGCATATAAGCCTAAAACTATGATTTTTAATAACGCATAAGAATTTAACAAATTTTTCAAATAAGCTTGTTGCCATACGGCAACAAAACATTTTTGTGTATATACAATTTACCAAAAAAAACGTTACTTTTTTTTTGTGTTCGATGACAAGACGTATAAAAGATAGTGAAATCGAAAAAATCTTGATAAATTTTGAAGACTCAGATTTATCAGATATAGACGATTTAGAGGAAACAAATGTTTTACAGGATTTAATAGAAACTTTTGATCAAAATGGTTCTTTTATAAGGCAAGAAATATTACAAGGGGAGAACTACGAAGTTAATGTTAACAATAATGAAATCGAAGAAATACCTGTTGAAAATCCAAAATCTAAATATGTTGCTAAAAAATTTAATGACTTTCGATGGAGAAAATGTCCCTGGACCACACTCGAACCGCCATTTAGCTGTGAGCAATCTACCCATCGCGAAAAAGTTGTAAAATATTTTTTGGAGTATTACACAGAAGAATTTATTGACCAAGTTGTTCAAGCTACAAACCAATCAACTATGATGAAAACCGGAACGTCGATCAATCTTACACGAGAAGAGTTTTTAAAATTTCTTGCTTTAGAGATAATGACTGGATCAACTGGATATCCTCGATTAGAAATGTATTGGAAGAAGCCCACAAATATTCCAAGTTATTCCGAAAGTATAGGAAGAAGTCGATTTCATTCTATTCGTAACAGTATAAAACTTACAGTTAGTGAAGTAGCAGATGATAAACTCTATAAAGTCCGACCTTTAATAAATATGTTTCTAAAAAAGTCATATACTCTTTCAAAAGAAGAAAACCTTTGCATCGATGAAATGATGATTCCTTTTAAGGGAAAAACAGCACTTAGACAATATATGCCTAAAAAGCCCATTAAGTGGGGCATAGAAGTTTTCTGTTTATGTAGTTCAAACGGCATTTTGCACGACATTGAGATTTACCAGGGAAAAAATACAGCTATACGTTGTGCGCAATTAGGATTTTGCTCCGATATTATTATCCATTTAGCAAAAACAATTCCAGAAAATAAAAACTTCAAATTGTTTTTCGACAACTATTTCTCAACTCTTAATTTAATTATTTTACTAAGCGAAAAGAGAATATGGTCTACCGGAACCATAAGAGCCAATAGAATAAATAAGTTGCCACTGAAGTCAGAAAAAGAGCTAAAAAAAGAAGGAAGAGTCAGTTATGATTTCCGTGTGGAAAAAGAAAACCAGCTATATGTTATCAGATGGTTAGACGGAGGTGTAGTTCAAGTCGTGTCTTCAATATATGCTGATAAACCATTAAATACCGTAAAAAGATTCTGCGCTGAAAAAAAAGAACAAATTGAAATACCTCAACCATATATAATTTCAGCGTATAACAAAAGTATGGGCGGAGTTGATAAGCTAGATTTTCTACTTTCGTTATATAGAATCTCTATAAGATCCCGAAAATGGACCCTCAAATTATTTGACCATTTTATTGACTTAGCAATATGTAACTACTGGCTAGAATATCGAAAAGACTACGAAGTAAACAATGGAAAAACAAAAGATTACATGGATCTCTTACGTTTTCGAAATGATATTGCGGAGGGACTTTTGGCACTATCAAATGCACATTGTTGCACCCGCAAAAGAGGAAGACCTAAAACGTCTACAGGTGCTGGTGACTTAGACAGCCCATCGACGTCAAAAAAGACATATGAAACAGCGCCATCAACTTTTGTCCGATATGATGGAAATCAACATTGGCCAGAATATATAGAAAACAAAAGCAGATGCAAGCATAAAGGCTGCCATGGATATTCCAGATATAAATGTTTAAAATGCAATGTGCATTTGTGTATACCAAACAAGGAACGAAATTGTTTTAAAGAATACCACAATTTTAATAAATAATATAATATTGTTAAGTTATGTAATTTCTTTTGAATGAATTTAACTATTTTTAAAGTTTTGTATTGATTTCTGTAAAAAATATTGATTGACTTTCAAAAATATTTATTAGTTTTACTTTTTCTGTTATGAAAAAAAAAATTTTAAGCTTATTTTTTTATATTTTATTTGTAAAGTATGACTAAAATGCCAAAAAAATTGTTAAAGCTAGTCAAAAAAAAATTTAAAAACAACATGAAAAAAAAAATTTTTAACACATTAAAAGAAATTGTTGCCATATGGCAACAGTCTGAAAACCCGAATTTCTGAATTTTTAAAATTTTTTTTTTTATTACTTTGGTTTTATTGATTAAAACTATACAATATTTGTAAAAATTGTATTTTTAAAATTCTTAAATAAAAAGATGTAGCGAAAGGGTTAAAATAGCGGTTGTCCTTTATGCAGAATTTTATTATACGTAAAAATAAGCCCTTTGTCATATCTGTGTAATTTGAGATTTCTACCCATCTCTCCTCTATAATTTTTAAAGCTAGGTCAACGGGAACACTAGGAAATAACGCCACAACATCAAAGGAAATTAATTTTTCATCGTCTGATATTTTTAAATCCTTAATTCTATTTTTAAATTGCACCGAGTCCTTAATGTTGTATACTGATTTTTCAGTTACTTTTTTTAATATTGTAGTTATGTATTTGCATAACTCATTCGATGGAGCATTTATACACGAACATATTGGTCTTAGAGGGTATCCTTCCTTATGGATTTTAGGAAGTCCATATATTCTCGGCGCCATGGCTACGTCAGTTTTCAGTCTTTTTTTCTGAGATTCCGTAATGATATGAGTTCTGGCTAACTCATCAACAAGTTCGTTGTTTTTCTTTTGAAGGGTGCTAGTTGGGTCTTTATTTAATCTTTGGTATGTCATCATATCCCCAATAATACTATTCATTCTGCAGTTATAGTCCTCTTTCTCCATCGCAACCGTAACATTACCTTTATCCGCATTCAAAATTAAAATATTTTTATGGCTCTCTAAAAATTGTTCGGCTTTTTTAGATATATTCAAAGTAAATCTGTCTCTGTTGTTTAATCTCATTTTATTCATGTGGTTGTCAATAATCGAAGTAAATTTTGTCCTCGCTATTTCTTGTTCTGCCCTTTCCTGTAGTGTTTGTACAAAATCTTCTCCATCGGCTATATATTTCAGCATTGGAAAATCCTGTTTGGATTTTTTTTAGCAAAATTAATTAGTAAAACATTAGTATATTAGTAAAGCATTAGTATAAAACAGTTAAGTGCTGAATAAGTATAACAAAAATTTTAGCTGAAAACACGATTTTAGCAAAAAATTTTGCTAAAAAATAGTATACCTGATTTAAAAGACGTTTTACTAACTTTTGTACTAACTTGTTTTTTTGAGTGTACGCAAGCATACGTAAATCAACTTCCCTATCGGTTTGAAAAAATAAACTCATTCCATATAAATCCAAAAAAAAAACGAGTTTTTGACTCGATGGAACGAAAGTGTCATATAGATAAGACAATGATGGAATTTTTATGTATAATTGGTAAAGTGCAAATATTAAATAAAAAACTTTTCCTAATTATGATCCAATAGATTTTAAAAATTTTTTTTTTGATTTTTGGATGGACGTTATTATTAATAAATAATTTTGTTCAGTAGCTTCAAACTATTGAGTATGTATTTAACCGGTTTTTTGAAAACAAATATTTTTTTTTTGATAAAACCTTAGCAAAAATCTTTCGGGCCATAAGCATTCATATTCTGCTTTAAGACTTGCCAAATTCCAAAAAGGTTTTTGATAAAACCCTTCAATGAACATGTTTCTGCATTTTGAAATCTTATTGTTATCAGTAGAGTCACAAATATTAGTCATTGCTTGCAATTTTTTTTGTGTCCCATATAGAATTTGAATTTAACTATTCGTTAAATTTTAAAGGGACTTTCATTAATTGGGAATTTTAATTTTTATTTCCATATTTTTAGTAAGATAATAAGAAAAAATTTACTGTTTTTTTAAAGTTGTACTTAGAGCTGTATTAAAATTTGGTAAAAAATCCGAATGATAGAGGCTCAACATATACGTGATTTTACATCAGTTATCGAACGATTCCACTCATTTACGATTTTTAATGAGTCACCTAAAAGTAGGTCTTAGAAAACTTGGCATTAAAAAAATTATTTAATAAAATTTTAAGTACAAAATGAAAACCCCCCTTCAACTTTTATGTAATTTATACAATTTTTGTACTTAAAACATATTACCACGTTACACTAATGTATAAAAACGATGCTACCAAGGAAATAAAGGTAATGTTATTGAAATGGCCTCAACTCATATAAGATTAACATTTAAATGTCATTCAACGATGGTTTTTCTTATTTTATGAATATGTATGACGCCGATGATGATGATACAGCAGCAACAACTGTATGTACTTAAGTAATGATGAGAGTGTACCAAAATAACCAACCATTCTTTATATAATGTAGTGTACATACATTCATATACATAAATACATTATACCGGGTATGTACACACACATACATACATAAAATAATGAATACCCTGTGGTAACATTTAGATCTTATATACACCAGCAGGCATATTACATTTACAAAATTAATAATTTAAATTTACATTTAGGTTAAAATTACACAAAAAATAAACGAATGAGAGAAAAACATAAAACAGTGGTTATTGTTTAAATCAAAAGGGGTAAATTTTAAAGAAGAAAAACAAAAATCGTAGTTAATAAAGATATTCTTATCAGAAAAATGATGACCACAAAAATGTCGAAGTTCTCCCTATATACATGAACAACTAACTGTAAAAGTGTTGTGAATCCATTTTCAAAAATAAATAGATAATGATGGGGCTCCATAGCAGTCAATGTCTTCACTGCACAAAATTTCGCAGTGTAGAAACGGTAATGACATGCCATTACTTTTCGGACTACCAGTAATGACTCCAACTTGCTCTCTACATTACTTTAACACAAGCAGTAAGGAATTACTAATAACTTGTTCATTTTCGCTTTATTTTAATTCAAAAAATAAAATGTTACCCATAAGTACTTATTTATATAATTATTTCAAATATAGGGTAATGATCTCAAAATTTTTTTTAAATCTAATTTTAGACTCACTATCTTTACAACTCTTGTAAGTACATATATAAATACTTAGTATTGATTTTTTGTAAGCTGGTAAGTAATGGCATTTTGTGCAAGGAAGTCATTTATGTTTCTATCTATTAATTATACCATTGCGAGATAGCTCTTATGGTAGAGCGCTTAATTGACAACCTGAAATCCCAGGTTCGAATCCCATGTAGGCACATTTTGTTAAATTTTAATAAAGAAATATTTTTTGTTAAAACTATTTTTTCTTAAAATTTATTTTAGGCTCATTATTTTTGTCCATACTATCACCATATATTTTTTAATTTTTCGTAGGAAGTTTAGCTATCTGTATCTGTGTGGAAGAGTGTCTGCGGAGGAGGACACGTGGGGCCACGATCTACATTCTATCTGACAGCCAGGCGGCACTTGGTGCCTTGAGGGCTCAAGATTAGGGTGATAACTTTTTTTGGACAAAATTCTCCCCAGGGGTTTTCTAATGGCAAATATTGTATTAATGATAAAAAAAACTATTTCAGTTCAATTTGGTAAAAAAACCGTACGCACCGACAGCGATTTCTAAAATGCCTTTAATATATATTTTTTAAATTTTTTTAATAACAATTTTTTTAAAATATGTAAGTAAGCAAACTTGGAAGAAAACTATTCCATTGACTCGAAAATGGACTTTACTATTGAAATCAGCATGCCTTAATTATATAGATGTGATGGTCAGACGTTGAGGCATCAAAAAAAGTTTTTTTTTTAACTTTGTTTGATTCGAAATTTTAACGCGTTTGGTGCGTACCCTTTTTTAACGATAGCGAAAAACTAAAAACGCAGTTCTTAATATTTGTCCATGCCCTAAACGATTTTGTCTGGGGAGATTTGATATTTGCAAAAAATGCAAAAAGTTATTACCCTACTCAAGATGTGTCGTCTGGTCTGGTTAAGGAATGTATCGACTCTCTAAATCGTCTAGGACTTAACAACTCCTTGACACTGGGCTGGGTTCCAGGCCATGAGGGGCATGCGGGCAACGAACGGGCTGACTGTTTAGCCAACTGCGGAGCTCGTCGACAATTCATTGGCCCGGAACCCTTCTGTGGCGTACCCAATGGGTATGTCAGAGAGAAGCTCAGAAGATGGAGGGAGTCGGAGTTTGGGGCCTATTGGGCCAGATCGCCTGGGCAGCGACAGGCGAGGCTGTTTATATCTCCCTCTAGGGAGACATCGCGGAAACTCTTGTCTATGACGAGGGGCGAACTAAGGACCGTAACGGGTTACCTCACAGGACACTGTGGCCTTAGGTATCACTTGTACAAGATGGGACGATCCTCTACGGATACGTGCAGGTTTTGTGAATTGGAAACCGAGACCTCTGAGCATGTTCTCTGCGAATGTCCGAGGCTCTCCGACAGGAGGGTGCGTTATTTTGGTGGTCGAATAGTGACGCCATCGGACGTTTGGAACTGTTCACCTGGTAGGATAGTTGGCTTCGTAGGGAGGCTGAACCTATAGGGTGTATTCGCTGGCAGCACAAAATACCAACTTCTGGTCGCGGTGCATAGTGCCAATATAGTCTAATCTAATCTAAAGATATGTCATAATTTTGCTCAACAAACCCGTATAGATGTAAAAAGATTTATAATGACAATGACAACAAAATTACCTGCTATTACCAAATATGTACTTATATAACCACTTATTTAGTACGCGGTTTTATAAGTACATAATTTTGAATGACATTTAAAATTTCATTGGGTTTATTGTATTGCAACACTCAGAGAAAAAGGTTAGTAGAAGAGATAGTAAATCTGTACGTAATCCAACTTTGCAAATTTTAAAAAAAATTTTGGTTCAAATTGAGATTTTAGTTAAAAAAATATGCTATTTTGACTTGATGAAATGCTAAATATTTAACTAATTTTTATTGCTGAATTTACTTAAGTCTTAAAATATTATTGATTATCCAACCAACAGAGGTCGTTGAAACGTTTCAGTATTTGTGTAGTTTTTGATATTATGTCAGAATAAAATACATAAGTGTACTGAACACAACGCATTAAAAAAATATTTAGAAACAAAACATTTATGCATGTTTATTATAAAATAAAACAATAAAAAATATGCAAGAGTTTTTTAAGAAAATTAAAAAAGGCAAAGTTATTTTCTAAATTGAATAACCATAATAAGTGGTTTTCGTGTTTATAAACTAAAATAATTAATAGTGTATAAAAATATTAATAAAGTAATGTAAAAAATATTTTTCTTTTAACAATGAATAGATATTGAAAGCTTTGGAAAAATCAGTGCTTTTTTAATTAAATGTTTATATATTTTTCTATTATTTTAATTTTTCTAGATTACGATTCATTCTTTAATATATAGCATTCCGATGTACATAGGAAAGGAACAAATACAGAGCTGTATTGGAGTTCTCTTATTATTTATAATAAAATTTTTCACTATTTAAAAGTTTTTACAGTTTTTCTGCTGCTTTTATTTTACTAATATTTAGCGAAAATATTCTGTTAATTTTACTGATTTTTTCAGCAAAGTAATTTTTAGCTAATTTTTAGTAACTTTTGATGCTATTTTTAGAGACTTATTTGTATGAGTGAAGTTGTTGTAAACAACACTGATATTCTCACCACTGTCTTAGTCTTATAAACATTGATTTCAGTGTTCCAAATATGCTTTTGAAATTTGTCTTACATGTACCAGTTTCGCGCAATTCGCATTTTCGTTAATTAAAAAAAAAAACTTTCTTCCAGAAAGTTTGACCATTAACTGATTATATTCAATTTATTTATGTACAAAGGTTCTTGAAATGTTTTAATTTTGAAGGTGGTACGAGTGCATTCAATACTGAAAAAACATAAATATCATGTCTCCACATGAGAAAGCATTTAACAAAAATTGTCGTTTGCAGTTTCAAAAATATCAAAATACAAAACCCTTTTTATCTCATTTTAAAAAAAGTTGACTATACCACTTAGTATTAAAAATTTCAAAAAAATTTCGATATTTTTTTTTTTGCATGACAAAAATGATCTTGTGTACATGTGTTAGCCGATGTTTAATTATGTAAACCCATCAGCGTTAATTATTTATCTATAACGTCGCAAAAATAAAATAAAAAATATTATAATTACAATTTTTTGCTGGAACTCACAATGGATTGGTTCTCTCCGATCTTTATAAAATTTGGATATGTGATATGTCATTTTCATTGGATATGCCATTTTCAGTTGTTAAAAAGTGGGGTCGAAAATGACCCCATATTTGCTTTTCCGGCTTATCTAGAGTTGATTCATGGAAATTTTAGTTAAGTGGGGTACCAAATGCAAGAGCTTTTAGAGACACATTAACTAAGAAGTACACAAAACATATCCGATAACTTTAAAGTATTTTGTTATTAAAAAATGGGTTTTGCGTCATATTAAAACTGGCGTTTTGTTAAAGAATTTTTAATCGTGTTAGTGTCTGAGCTTTTTCCGACATTCGTAATTGTTTGGCTTGGTTGCGACTTTTTCCAAATAGCTTTTTAACCTATATTTTAAATAAAAAGCAACCCTTACACAATCCATAGGCAACATTGGTATCAACACTTTTTTTTCTCGAGCACACCAAAGCTGCGTTCAAAAAAATATATTATAATGCATTCATTAACTATGGCCCCACCTTTTAACCCTTAAACGTGATGTTAGTTAAAGTTACATGAATATATATATCTCATTGTATATACCACATGTAAAAATATATATAACACCATCTAAATATATAATAATATACTCAAACAAACTTTTCGTCATATATTAGAACTTTAAAAGATAACAGCTATTATTTTGGAAAACACGCATTATTTGCAGGAAATCGCATTAAATACTTTTAATTTCACAAAACTAAAAATTCAATATAAAAATGTTTATTGAGATTATAAAAATTGTGTTTGTTCTATAAACTTCAAAGTCCACAAAACTATGTAGTGCCTTTTCGATTTAACTATTAAGCTAACTAAAAATTTTTAGTTGATGTAGGTTATGACGGATTTGATAAAAAATGTCATCGAAACAGATAGGGCAACACGGACTAATTTTTGGGCTGGTGGAGTACTAACACACTTCTATTAAACAATTATGTCAGGTCTGGGTGGAATTCCAAAGCGAAAAACTTAAACAATATTTTTATGAAACAGTTTCATAAGTATTTATGAAACAGTTACACTGAACGAAAAACAATGAAGTTTTCAAAATATTTTTGAAGGATTTCATAAAGATGATTAAACTTTCCCTTTGAATGTACCTAACTATGTTTCTCAAGTCATGTTTTGTTTTTTATAAAAAATGGGGGAAAAAACTAAAATTTTCAACATTTTTTAAAATGTTCATTAAATTTTGGCGTTTAAAAATGTTGAAACGCCTCGATGGTGCTGTTTTCAAAGAAACTCAAGCAATACGGTAGCCAATTTCAAATATAATTGTGAATGTCAGACGCCAAAAACATAAATTTTCAAAAAATTTACGCCAAGTACTTTTAAGTTAGTGATATTGGTATCCCGTTAATTGTACACATACATCTACATGGTATACCTCAAACTGTATAAAATTACACCGTTTTTTAAATACTGTTCCCAAAACTCAATTCTTTAAACGGACCAAAAACTCTGTAGAAAAAAGTGCGAAATTTTAGAAACAGGAACATTTTGGTATCCTTTGTAAACCGGTAACCAATGGCCCACTTAGAATCTGGACAAAAGTAAACAGCAACACCCCAGATGTAAACAAGAAATTGGTATTTAGTATATAGACTGATTCCATATAAAACCATCAAAAAATTTCCAATTTTCGACATAAACCCCTTAAATTTTAAACAAACTTAATATGGAAGGTAAATGTCATGTAAGTATTTTATCGTACAAGTTTTGTGTTATTATCTCCAACCGATCTGTAAATATCATGTTTTAAAATATGAAAAAAATCGAACATTTAACAAGAGTAGTCGTACTCAATGGCTCATTTTTTAACGGTTAAAGCTACGTGATTTATTGATAACTTATTTTAATCGTGCTTTAAATAAAATAAACAAAAAAAAAAAATAATGTTTTGAAACCATATTTTCAAAATCCGCTGTTTAAACCGCTGTATTTGAAAAAAAAACTGTTCTCAAAAAAATGTATATTAGTTATAATTTATTCTACTATGCCGTTGACAAACTAATAAGTTGAGTATTTACGGGATTCAAAGTTATGGATAAAAATTTAAAAAATGGTACGATATATAGTAGAAAAAAATATTTACATAAAAAAACAATTTATCAAAAAAAAAATAAATAAAAGTAGTTGCACTTAATTACCCATATTCTTTTTTAACGGTTTAAGCTACTAGAGTCATTGATAACTCATTTTAAAGGTACTTAAGTCGTGGTTATACTGGTTCACACAAATAATTCCGATTTTTTTAAAATCGGTAGTTCATACCACTGCACAGAGACAATAAATTTGTTGTAGATCAGTTGAAAATATACAAATTCTGTTGCTCAATAAGAAATTTTACAGCCATTACAGAATTTTCTTAACTAGAACATTAAAAATATAATATTTTGTAATGCAACCGAATTTATGCTGCAATATTTCAATAATTGGTAAGCCCAAACAATACTGAATTAAAAATAAATGGTGATAATGATCGGTAGAATCAACCGTTACACATAATACAAATTATTACTTAGAACTACCAATGTGTATTAAGAGAAGATTTTCAATATTTACTTCTTAATAATGTGTCAATAAAAATATTTTTTTTTACATAAAGCAAAAATAAATACAAAGATGTTAATCAAAACCGGGAAAAAAGCTGAAAAAATTAAAAAATATGAGCACGACATGGATCACGCAATGTTAAATTCTATATGGTAAATGGTTTTAAGAGAAACAGGTTTTTTAAAGCATATTTTCTTGTATATATAAACAAAATCTTGTGGTAATTATACAAAACTTCTGCGAGAATACATTAAACAGCACAAATTAACTTTAAATTTTAATTAAAATTATTTAAAACATGCAAATTAATTTATTAAAAGTACCACTGTTAAGTAACTCATTGTTTCGAATGTTGGATACACGCTGTTTCAGGCTAAGAGGCGTTTAAAAATATATATAATTCTAGTATTCTAACGAAAATTTTGGTCTTCTTTTTTCAGTTCAAACAAATCAATTAAATTAAATATACTCTGGAAATTCAGAGCTCAAAGAAGATTAAATTAATAATCTTATGGAATCTTAATTACAATGCTGTTTTAGAAGAAAATAAGATAATTTAAAATGCTAAATATTTAGCATGGTAAATTATTTTTTTGATTTTTTTTCTGTATCGTTCAACATTAATAATTTTTATACCATGAACTAAGTTTATTTTTATATGCAAACATTTAAGCTTTCATGAAATGTATTCATAAAATGTATATTCCAAGAAATTAGGTAAGTGTTTTTCAAAAGTTTTTCAAAAGTTTCTCATTTTTTATATTTTTCTTCTTAATTTTTCAAATTCAACAAGAGTTATATTAATTTTTTTCTATTAAAAACCTATCTTTTTTTGCACTGTATTTTCAAGACAATTTTATATAGAAAAAAAGAGATATTATTTGTTGAAATCGGTTTATATTTGCAAAAGTTACTAAACTTTTTCTAAAGTAAAAATTTTGGGATTGCAGACTTTTCTTTTTTTAAACCACTTGACTTACAAACGTAAATTAAAAACATTTTACTTTCAAGTTTTAATAAATTAAAACCAAACGTTTATTTTTCGATCTTTTATCATAAATTATGATGTGAACAAGATTGTTTAACAAAAAACAAATGATCTTGAACTTGAATAATCTTGCTCACATCATAATTTATGATAAAAGATCGAAAAATAAACTTTTGGTTTTAATTTATTAAAACTTAAAAGTAAAATATTTGAAAATTGCAATGTACGGCAAAAACTGATCTATGGTCCTAATTCTATAGTCAGAAACTGTTATTGTTTATTACTAAACACTAACAACACTGCGTACTATGGCTAGAGATTCTAGCCTTTACACAAACAACAACGATATTTGTTAGTTAAAGAAGTCATGAAGTTTAAAAAACACTACGGGTAAAGTGTTCATCTTTTGCCATCAGAAAATTATAACTTTGGGTAAATCTTCTACCCCGTCCACATTGGTTCTCTGATGATTGTAGGTGACGCTACATGAAACATGTAAGGACCTGTCAGTGGATTAAAATCTGCATTAAGTTGTGGATGAAGATTTTTTGATTAATAAATATCGTAGCACGTTTTTTGTTTAACAAAAAACAAATGATCTTGAACTTGAATAATCTTGCTCACATCTTAATTAAAAACTGTACAAATAGCTTAACCTAAGTTAACATGTATAGTTAAAAACAGGTGTTAATGAAAAGTTGAATAACTTGTACAATTTTCATCCGATTTGAAAAATGAAAACCATGTTTTGTTAAGAACTAAATTTTCTTTATAAAAACAAGAGAAAATAATGTAAGTTTCAAGTGGGACTCATAGCGGGTCACAAGAATCTAATGTTTTTAAAACAATACTGCTTTAAATAAACCAGCAAAACTTGTAAAAATGATAATCACG
This sequence comes from Delia radicum, assembly GCA_021234595.1. Lineage (NCBI taxonomy): Eukaryota > Metazoa > Arthropoda > Insecta > Diptera > Anthomyiidae > Delia > Delia radicum. The sequence continues at coordinate 94,630,801 of CM037854.1, read as the reverse complement.
ATAACTATGAGATACATAAGTTACAGATTTAAACGAAAACAACATTAGAAAATTATCTTGATTGAATTAGAACCCGTGTAACAGAATTTTGAACTTACTTTTTTCTATAAGTGTAGTTTTAGTAAATGTGTTTTTAAATCGTATTTTCATTACATAAGTTTATGTATTACTAGAACATATGTACAATGTTTATTGTACATTTTGTTTATCAATCGCTTTTAATTTGAATATCCTTATCTGACTGTTCGATGTCATGCAATATCCTAATATTCTTTTTATATAACGTTACCATTTTAAATTATGTTTATTTGGTTTAAATATGCCAACTAAACTCCACAACAAAAATATCACTTTTGAAAAAATCAAGGCCTTGTTACATATTTAAATTTTTATTTATCTTTATACTACTTTTTATGAAACTTGTTTTTTAATAAAACTTCATCATTGAATGGATGAAACTTTTAATAGATAAAATAATATTTTTTACAAAATTTTATGGAAGTTTGCATTAATTAAAAGAAAAATTTATGGACGAGTTTCAGTGCAACTTTATCGCTGTTATCCTAAAATGCATTCATATCATTCACATCTCAGTGTACATAAATTTTTGAACAAGTTCCGATGAATACATAAGCGGTTTTGAAAATCTGAAACTTCATTGGTCATGTGTTTTCTGAAGCTGTTTGAAACGAAATAATGTAAAATTTTATTTGCCAATTTTCATAAAAGAAACACAAAAAAAAGTAAAAAAAAAAACTAAATTTGAATCTGCTTCGTAATGGGTTAATTAAATATGGGAATATTATACGTGATAAAGCTATTTTAATTACCTTTCCGATAATGCTTAAATCGTTCCGGTCCGTTCACAACTTTTGGCTAAAATCGAAAAACAAAATTGAACCCTGACCTCTGAACTAGATGCGCTTCCCGAAAGCGTAATCCGATTTGGTTCAAATTTTCAGTACTAAAATTTTAGACCATATTACGACCCGTAGCTCTCAAAATTCGAAAAATTCCATGCTAACGATTTTCACCCTGTACCATATGTTATATATACATGTATATGTTTCATGTCAAGTGACCCAACTTTTGAAATCAATGTCTTCCGATCGGGATGAAATTTGCACCAAGGTTAGTGCTACTGGATAGTAGTTAAGACATAATTTTTCAACAAGATCGGTCAAGAACTCTCTGAGTTAGAGGGGGTCAAAATTTGACATTCTCATCCACGTAACTTATTTTTTCTCATCCATGTAACTTATTACCTATTGTTCTTGGCAAAATCTATCCTAAATTGTTTAGATAGCTATTTCTTTAATCTTTCGAAGAAAAATATTAAAAAAAAAAAATTTTAACTATTTTTTTTCATAATCAAAAACTTTTTGACTTTTTTTTTAAAAATATGCCCATTTTTTTTGGTTGCTCAAAAGTCGCTTAGTGGGATGCGAGTGGGATATCTATCAAAATAAATGTTTTGTAACTCAAGACAAAAGCTTTTACATTTTTAGCATACGCACTATTTTGAATTTTTCCTATTTGTGTGTAAGTATTTCTAAAACCTTAAAAATAAAAATTCTACTGAGAAACTAGACAAATTAACATTTCCGACGGTATGTAACATACCTATCTAAAATTTCATAGAGGCACACAGAGAAAAGTTTAGCTATTTGACAATTGAAATTCGGTTACTACTACTCAAATTCGGTTATTACGAATTTTAGTCGGTTGGTACAAATAAACATTAGTTTAGTTGTGACATCTAAAATAATCAGAAATATAATGCAAATATCGTTGTACTTACTGAATTTATAAGTTGTTACCATTAAAATACACTTTTCAATTCGGTTGGCACTTTATTTTTCTGTGTGGGGTATTAACCAAAAAGAAGGTTTTTTTTACAGTTATATTAGTTTTTTATATAAATACATATATCGAGATTATTTGTATGTTATTTTAAATTTATAACGAGCTCTCAACCTCCGTATATTTACAAAAATAAAGCAAATCGAACATATTAGCTAGGTTGATACTAGTATTTCGATCTGACTAAAGATCTCATCAAAACCCGAAGTTTTAGAAAAGCTGGAGCCTCCATAATAGGCAGAACTTTAACAAAAAACCTAGCACGTGGTTTGGGTCTTTTCCTAACAAGCATCATGACGTTACTAAACTTTGAAGCCCAAAAATGTTCTATTTATATAACAAATTTTTAGTGTTTACTCTGGCTCAAGTAATATTTTTTACAGTTATATTAGTTTTTTGTTTTAGTACGAGTATTATCCTTTATCTACCTGTCTGTGAAAATCAATTTAATGTACCTCTGACCTGGCTGTAGCTACATTATATTACTCCTTTTTGGGGTTTTAAATATTCAAAAGGCAGTAATGGGTTAAGATGTCGAACCGTTGAAATTAATTTATGATATTAACACCAATTTTTTAGAACTTAATTCTAAAAAGTGTAAAAATATAAAATTATGTTAGCAGCTGATCATGGGGCACATGCACCTTAATACCTACCATGCGGGGTAGTTTCGTCAGCAAAAAATGGTAGCACTTTAAAAGACGTATAAGTTTCATTTTTATATGTGTTGCTCGGATCAGACGTAGTTTTCGTTCAACAAATTCAAGGAAACTAACCTTTTTTTTAATTATTTTGCTGGAATTACAGCTATTGATATCTAAATCGTCCAATCCATTGTAGATCTTCCAAAATCTGAACGGGTCACAATGTAAAAGAGTATTACCATATAAGTGGTTATATAAGTACATATTGGGTAATATCAAGTACTTACAATCGGCATTACAAATCTCATTACTTTTATAAGGGAACATATAATGGCATATCATTGAAACACCTTACAAAAAATAGAAAAATATTGGGCTACCTATATACTTACCAGTACTGATAAAAATAATGAGTCTAAAGATAAATGTAAAGAAAATCTAAATTTAATACAAAAAATCATTTTATTTAAAAATTTGTTTTTAATAAAATGTGCCCACACAGGATTCGAACCCGAGCCTCCAGGTTGTGAGTCAACCGCTCTACCATCTGAGCTATCTCGATATGTTATACTTAATACATAAAAAAATAAATTACTTGCTTGCACAAAATGTAATTATTTTCCAGGTTACAAAAAACAAAAATATGTTGTTATATATGTACTTACTAGTAGAGAAAAAATAATAAGTAAAAAATTAGATTTTAAAACAATTGTTAGAACATTACTTTATATTAAAAAATAATGATAAAAATAAGTACTTGTGGGTAGCGTTTTTTTTTTGTATTGAAATAATGGGAAAATTACTTAGTTATAAGTAAGTTCTTATTTTTTGTGCTAAAGTAATGACATGTCATTACCGTTTCTACGCTGAGGGGTCATGTGAGTTCCAAATGCCATTTTTTAATGCATTTTGCACCCAAATGTAGACAACTAAGTCTTTCAGACGCTTCTTTAATTATTGCAATAGTTAGTAGACTTCAGAAGATAATGCTACACTCATAATAATCCATGCAAAAAATAAGAAAATAGTGTAAAAAACAAAAACTTTCGAAAAATGAACAAATATTGGTTTATTTTACGAATGTTTTTGTTATTTTGACATTTATTGGTATTTTTATGCATGGATTATTATCAGTGTCTTCAAAATTCAGTGCTATTATGATATTTTTGATATAACTAAAAATTATAAAAATAAGGTTTTTGTGAAAAATATAAACCGACACACAATTATTTGTGGATTTTTCTATAAATGTGTTTTTTTCAATGAAAAGAAAATTTTAATTTAAAGATTTCAGATAATACAGTTTTGCAAAATATTCCTTTGTTATATAATAAAAAAGTATAAAACTGTAACATAGTATTTGCTATTTACAATTAAAAATTACTTTACAATGTTTAATTTTAAATATTAACCAGTGCTACCTTATAAATACATTTTGTATCCTTTGGACTTGATAACACTTTTGTTAGAAAATCAGCTGACATTATATTATTAGGAATATAGTCTATTTTTGATAGTTCCACTATTTACATTTTCCAGAATAAATTGATGTCTGCTATCCATATGCTTTGTTCTGTTGTGAAATATAGGCATCTTGCTTAAAACTCCAGCACCTTGATTACCGTTGTATATAACAATTGAGTTTTGTTGGCCCGTAGCTTCTGCAAAAAAAAAACTTCTTAAATGTATAGCATTCGTGCATTCGGACAATGAAATATATTTTGCTTGAGTGCTTGACTTGACTACTGTTCTTTGATTACGTGTATCATAATATGTTACCTGGATTTTCTGTCATCTATATTTCTATGTAGGTAAACCCCACTGCAAATGTAGTTAAAAACAAATGTAATTTAACTTGAATAAAGGACGACTTGCATTTCAGTAAATTCAACTAACATCTTCATTTGTTTTTTAATGTGCAAAAAATTAACCACAATTGTAGTAAAAATGAACCACATATACTAGTAAAAAATAAACAAACATATATTTGTTTCATTTATTTAAATAAAAAACCTACAAGTTTGATATAAGTTTTATTAAAAATAAAAATTATGTTTTTTCGACTTTTAATTGTTTTTTTTTTTTTTTTTTTTTTTTTTTATAATTTAACCAATACTCAGGGGATGCCCCCTACTCATGCAGTGCATTGTATTGATCAGGAAAATAAGGTATGGGAAGGAGGAAAGAGGGAGTAGTGTTTGTGGATATTTGATTTAAATTTTTCTAAATTGTAAGTAACAGGGAAGACTTCTGCGGGAAGTTTGTTCCACATACGAATCGTTCGACTAAAAAACGAATTTTCTCTGTAATGCGTTGTGCGAAACACAGGACAATCAACTACAAACGGATGTGCTCTACTAGATAAGCGAGTATTACGAATAAAAACTCGGGCTCGTGGAATAAGTTCACTTATCTCAGATGAGCATCTCCCATGGTAATATCGATAGAAAAGTGTCACACAACCCACATTCCGACGATGCTCCAATGAATCAATAGAGTTGGATACACTACTGTCATTGATAAGCTTTCAAAACGTGGTCTGACGATGGGATCCTAGAAAATTCCCGAAATTTTCTGAAAGTCGTCAAGAAATAAATTTGAAAACAGAAACTCTTAAGAGTATTTGTTAGGACAATATCCTAATAAATAAATAAAGAGTATGACTTCGAACTTGAATAATTTAATTTTCATTGCACAATTAAAAGTCAAAAAAACATAATTTTTATTTTTAATAAAGAAGGAAGACAAAGTACGGTTGTGTTTACTCCCCCTTTACATCTTGTTTTTAAACAAGACAAAACAAGTGTGAAAATAAAGAGGAGAATAAAAACAAAAATCGCGTATTGTATATCTACCAATACGAACAAGTTTTCAATTTGTTTTTGATCAATGGCGATAATCTTTAACTTCGAGCTCATATATTAGTTCTCATTTAGTGGGAAAACTAGGTTATATAAATGTTTGATGTTTTGCATGGAATTGTCACTTTTTCCAAAACGTGTTCTGATGACGGAAACCTAGACAATTCCCGAAATAGATCTATCAACACATTCCTGAAAGTGGTCAATTAATAAATTTGAAAACAAAACAAACAAAAACAAACTACTGTATAAAATGAATGTAAAATCATAATAATTAAATTTCTTTTACAAATTACTGCTTTTTAGCTTACACTGCAGTCACACAAGATTTTCTTGATAGTCTTTTACATATACTGCTTGTCAAAATATGTAAAAATTGACAGCTGTGACGTAGGCTGCACGCAAGTTCAAAGCAATTTAAGAAGTACAGCAAAGGAAAAACAAAAACAACTTCAAAAGAATTGTAATCAGCTGTTTTCTTGAATGCAAATTGATACACTCCACTTGAAAGAGAAATCTGAAGCAAGTTCGTTTCAATTTTAGAAAGTGTCAGTGTATTGGTAAAAAAGTATGAGTGTATTAAAACTTGATAGGCAAAACTTGATCGTGTAACCCTCAAGTTACAACTCAAACAACTACTAATATTTACAGCAGATGTTCCGTGGTGTACCCAATGTTCTTTACCATAATTTGAGTTATATTGACTTAAAAACATACGTTAGCCAACGAGATTTGGATTAGATTATTTTCGGCTTCAGCTTTTTTACTTTAACTTTTATTACTCATTTCCTTTGATAATTTAATACTTGTATTTATACGTGCACTTAAGTGTTTACAATCATAATTTTACTTTATAAAATATTTAAAAATAATCTGTTTCGCAATAATTTCGACATTGCATAATCGGTAATATAATTTGTTATAAAAAACTTAAGATGTGTTTTTTTCAAATTTTTCACTAATATTGTTAATAATGTTTTTTCAAATATAATTTAATTTTTTTCCCATGCAAACATAATTTCAATATTCTTGTTTTTTTAAGTTTTTTTCTATTAGAAAGAAAAATAAGGATTCACACCTCTTTCAAAATAAACATTTTTGTCAAATCGTTAACTAATAAAAATTCAATCATCAATATCTCAGTTGTTTTTTAAATTTTTTCATTTACATATAAAAAGATCTTCTTGTATTGTACTTAATACAGCTGTTAACTAATTTTTTTTGAAAATGGACTCATAACACTTTCAAAATAAATGGTTAATTTATAACATGCTAGCCAATTACCCACTGTGAAGCATGAAATTAAAATTTTGTTTATATATGTATGGTATGTACGTGTGTTTAAGTTTTTGCATGTTAAATATATTAAATATATACTTTTTTTTTGGTTGTATTCATACATATTTTTAAATTTTTTTGTTTGTTTTTATTATGTACAAGTATAAGTAAACAATACCCTTGAGTAAAATTCTATGTAAATGTAAGTAACAATAATAACGAACACCATGAACTACACCATCAATATCAGTATGTTTGGCTGTATGGTGTTGTTCTTGTTGTTGTTCTACAACAAATAACAGTCAAAAACTAAACTTTAAACCTACAACATGTAGTACGAAAATATGCATGTATTTTTTTAAAATAAAAAGCTAAACAAATTTACAATGGCAACTAAATAAATACGAAATGATTGTAAATATTTTTATATGTAAATATTTAAAAAATATTTACATGTCAACATCATATGATGAAATGAGTAGTAGATGTAAAATGTATAACGTTCAGAGAATCTCAATGTGTTAACCCTGTAAGCATGTTACGAGGAAGACTCACCTATCATATAGCCTGAAAGAAAGGAATTATTGCCGGCAATAATTATTTTCGTATTGCGGATTTTAATTCATCCAGGCAATAGGAAAGCAATTTTCCTAGAAGATAAATCTGCGATAATTATTGTCCCAAATTATCGACGGAAAGATAAATCAGAGATATTTTAAGTCATTATTTATCGCCGAGAAGATAAATTGGAGATAATTTAAAAGGTTATTTATCGCTAAGTTATCATCGGGAAGACTTTTTATGTGCCATCACAAAGGCTTTAAGTTTTGTTTTGATAGTTACGGCATTTATTCCATAGAAACCATAGGCAAATATGGTATCACTGGAAACGTATTTGACGAGCATTTTTATTATTGTTGTTCCAAAAAATTTAGTAATGTTTGGGTATTTTACATGGTGATGATATTCAGAAGTCGAATGTAATATCATTGTACTAACTAAATTTATAATTTGTTACCATTAATATACACTTTACAATTCGGTTGGCACTTTATTTCTCTGTGTATAGATTTGAGTCATGCTCCCATACAAAAAGTGTTAAAAATATCGGGTTTTCCAAATATGTAAAGGCAATCTTATTTTTACTTCGTGTAGTGCATTATCAATTAGCTTTCCAACGATATATAATTATGTATATAGCCCACTGCAACTGACGTCTGGCAGACACCGTAGGTTACCATCTATATACGCTCGTTACCTTTTCTGTTTATGTTTATACGTTGATCAGTGTGAAAAGAGCGTTCGTGGTCAACTCACATTTGTAGCTGCGAGGTAAGGTGTATGTAGCAAAAACACATCAGCATTAGTGTAAGTATCTGGCAGACCACCACGTCAGTATTATTGTCAAATTTCATAGTGTCTACGAGACCTCACGTCAGTAATATCGTAAAATTGCCTAATGTGTTTCAGAACTCACGACAGTAAAATTGTATTTTAACTGTTAGTATTACGTATATTTTTGCAGGCATTATACTGAGACAAAATGATTTCATCAAAAGATCTTCAGCCGGAACTTTTAAAAGTAGTGAGCAGCAAATAATAGATTGGCTGGATGAAATTGAAGAAGAAGGAGAAGATTTCAGCGACAGAACAAATATATATTATATATGGGCAACTTCAAAAATTTACGGCACCTAGACATTTTTTTTTTAAGTTTTTTTTTTTTTGTCTGACATCAATGTCGATTTGCGTGTGTATAAACCGATATTTGAGCATGTGAAATCCGTTCGCGTTAATCATTTTTATTAAACGGCGCAAATTTTACGGCGGTTTAAAGTTAAAAATTAAAAAAAAATATTATAATTACAGTTTTTGTTAAAATTGAAAAACGATAACGCGTGTGGATAATACCCCTTAAGGGCTATCTTAGCACACTAAAATACTTGTAAAAGATTCAATACTTTTTAAAATACTCTGAAAAAAAATAAATAAAAAAAAAATTTTTGATCGTGTACGCATATAAAAATTTATTTCAAATTGTTAAACATTTTACAAAATTACGGCTAGTATAAGACATAATTTGCAATATTTTGGGAAAAAACTATTTGCCTATCGGTAATGGTTTAAGAGATATAGCCATTTAAACTTTACCGCTCATGATTTTTTTACCAAATTATATATTAAGATCAGTAATACCTTTAAAATGGTTAGTTTTTTCTGAGTTTAGTATAGTATTAATATAAAGGGTGGTTAAATTGTAAGGGCCGATGTTGAATGTGAACCACACCTAAACGCCAAGTTTTTTCCGAATTTTATTTGACATTTCTCTATTTCAGACTTACTCAATTTGAACCATGGAGAAATACACAATCCAACAACGTGTTATAGTTATCCAGACTTATTATGAAAATGGGCGTTCAAATCAAAATGCATATCGTGCACTTCGTGATTTTTTTGGTCAATTTGATCGTCCAAATGTGCGTACAATCGCAAAAATCGTAGAAAAATACGAGTAAACCGGGTCTGTAGAAGATGTGAGAACACTAGTTCATGCTCGTACAGCTCGTACTGCAGAAAATATTGCTGCTGTTCGCGATAGTGTGGCTGAAGAGCCGTCTACCTCAACTCGCCGTCGTGCCCAACAATTGCACCTCTCACGCTCGTCGTTGATGAACATTATGCATAAAGACTTGCATTTACACGCTTACAAGGTGCAATTGGCTCAAGAACTAAAGCCTCTTGACCATTCCAAACGTCGTGAATGGGCAGAATGGTGGCAAGAAATGGCAACAGTGGATGATAAATTTTTGAAGAAAATCATCTTCAGTGATGAGGCACATTTTCACCTCAGTGGATTCGTCAATAAAAAGAATTGCCGCATTTGGGCGAATGAGAATCCAAGAGTGATTGTCGAAAAACCAATGCACCCACAAAGAGTGACTGTTTGGTGCGGTTTATGGGCTGGCGGCATCATCGGGCCGTATTTTTTCCAAAATGAGGCCGGTCAGCCAGTTACTGTGAATGGTGTTCGCTATCGTGCGATGATAACGAACTTTTTATGGCCCGAATTGGAAGATATGGATGTGGACGATATGTGGTTTCAGCAAGACGGTGCCACTTGTCACACAGCTAACGAAACAATGGCTCTTTTGCGACATATACCAGAGATTTGATCTTTTTGTAAAAAGTGTTCAATTAAATGTTTTATAGTGTTCTCCTTACAACCTCTATTTTCTTGGAGAGATTTAAAATTTTTATTTTTATTTTGTTGATAACGATTAACTATGTGATATAAAATTTTACGGCTTTTATATTTCTTTAACACTTTTCCAGAAATGATTTTGGAGTACATAGATTTTTCTTTATGAGTTACTATTTTATGTTTATTTTGAACCAATTGTTTTTCTAAAACCTCACAAAACATTAGTCGCTTTTTTACCGCACTGTGTCCTTGTTTCATAACTTTTTTTACATTTTTTGTGGGAGTGGTTTCAGTTGTTTTTGACATTCTTTTAAATTTTTGTTTCCAAGTTTCCGAGTTTTATTGTCCTCAATAGTTTTTTCCATCTGTTCAATGTTTCTTCTTAATGCAGGTTCCCGGGCTAGCGAACGTTTAAGCGCTTTTCGAATCCGGTTTGTTACCTTCAAACATTCACAAAATTTTCCACATTCTTTGCAATTAAAATTGTTCTGCAAATTGGAAGCTGTAACTAACGTTTCGTTAGTTAAATCTTGGGTTTCAGTGATAGATTCTAAGGCGTTTTTAATTTTTTTTAATCCGCAATTTTTTGTTTTGATGGCATTGTTTTTATTATTATCGTTATTTAAAACCGAATACCTAACTGACTTTCTTACACCAATTTGCGATTTGTTTTTTTTTTTTTTTTGCTTTTTATTTTTTCGGATTGGCGATATTCGCGTCTTTTATCGGTTAATTTGTTTCGCTTCTCAGTTTTCTTTCTACGAATTTCACGTTTTTTTAATGTATAATGTGAAACCATTTTACTAATTTTTATTCACAACTGTTCGCGCACATAATTAAAATAAACTGAATTGAAACTCAAATATTTATTCTTAGAAGCATTCAGAAAAGGCTACTATAATCATAGAGTTTTTATAATAAAGCAAGTTCTTTAAGATGTCAGTCCAACGGCGGTAATTTTGCGGTTTTCGCGGTAGTATGTTTTAATTGTTTTGTTGAAATTTGTTAAGGTGGCCCTCGTGAGTATTGTTTAAAAATATACTCTCACTTTCTAGGGGTTCAAAAAAAAAAACGCGTTTTTTTGCAAATATTAATATTGGACCGATTATAAAATACTTGTTGGGATTCTGGGTTACTTATTAACCCGAATTCAAAAATAATTCTTTTAAATTTTCCAAATCAAATATTTCATACAAGGATGCTTTTTGAGGTTAGAAACATTTTGTTTTCTCCATAAAATTTTAAATCCTTAAAAGTTTTTGGTGCGTTTTCGATTTTAGTATCAAGCTTAGTAAAGTCTTCCATTCGATGTACGTTTGAGCGGAATTGATACAGCGCTTTTGTTGTCACAAAGCGAAATGTGTTTGGAAAAAAACTGCCGCTGCACGCGCCAGCACTGAAAAAAATTATTTTTTTTGCACTTTATCAGTTTAGTCCGTCGCGAAGAATCTATTTAGATACCTAAACATATTCCCATGCCATGTTTTGATATAAAAAAAAGCTTAAAAAAATTTGTTTTTTTGCAAAAATTTTCAAAAGTTCATATCATTTTTGCGTTTAAAAATTTTAAAGTGCGTTTTCACCTCGGAGGTGTACTTTACGAAGTTACTCACATCACGCAATACACTAGCCAACTAAAAAGACAATTCAGATTGTCAGACGCAAAAAAGATACATTTTCAAAAAATTTACGCTAATTTCTTTTAAGTTTATGGTGTCCGTGGAACGTTATTGGTGCGCTGACACCAACTTGATATACCTCTAACTTTATAAAATTACGCCGTTTTATTAATTCTGCGCTTAAAACACATTTAAATTGAACGGCGCAAAAACCCTATTAAAAATCTTCAAAAAGTTCAAAAGTCCGAAAATTTTGGTTTCACTTGTAAACCACCATGCAACTTTTCAGCCAGCAGCGATATCAAAAAATTTTTTTTTGTGGATATATCCTCCAAGTCTAGTGACTATAAACTATTACAGAGAAAACGGAATGAATGAAAAAACTCTTGCAAGTTTCAAGTCGTTTTTTTAATTTTTCGAATTTTAGATGACCACCAATTCTTAAGGTGAAGACTTTTCAATGTAAAACTTTGCACGTCATATCCTTCAAGTATAGTCATCCAAACCCTGTACAACGTTTTTTTCAATTCATAAGACTTAACGAAATAAGAGCCATAGTATGTCGGTTTCAGCAGGTGCTCAAAAAATTTGAAATAGCCCATATATATTTGATAGCGACGAACTTGATTTCAAAGTGGGTTTTCAGAAGGAAAATAATGGCTGTACGGAGTTTCAAACAGAATCCATAAGAGAGAATTTTTATAAAGGTATATGTCCGCCTAAAATAAAAAGAAAAACAAAATACAGCTGTTGTTCTTGTTTAAAGCCTATTTGCTTGCAGTGTTCCAGACCTCTATGTGAAAACTGCTAAACTTTTGAGACTGTATAATAAATGATCTCACCGTTCGATTTAGCTCAAAATCAAACCTGAATGTACCTAACATCTGTTTGCAAAGATAAAAAAGAATTTAAGAGAAAAGTAATATTTTTAAATTTAAATTTTTTAAATAAATTAAATCATAACTTTAGAAAAACATCTTTTTTTCAAACTTTAATGTTATGTTAGCTTGAAAACTAAGAAACTCTGCTTTAGAGTGTCGTGTCATTCTGAATATGATTGATATTTTTGTTGTTAAAAAATTTGCTATTATAGTTTTTTCCTATACAAATTCCGACTCCTTCCTAGCAATTATATTTTTTTTTTGTTTGTTTCGCATAGTTGTCGTATTAAAATAACAATTTTATGCCGAAATCACAATATTATTTTGTAAAAAATACATTTCATTAAATCAATATAATAATGACTAAACTAAAAAAACAACTAATAATGACGAAAGTTTGTTTTTTATTTATAAAAAACTAATGACTCAATATATTTATACAAATGAAATAAATTTTTACAAAATATTTCAAAAAAATAAGTATTTAAAATTTAATTTGTACTGAACCAAACTTGGAAATTTTTCATTATACATTGTGTCCAGCCGAAAACTTTGTAATCCAACAGTGCGTTAGATTTTGTCAAATATATCATAAAAGGAAAGGCGAATTATAGGGTCGCTCCGACTGATGGAAGGGATAACACAAATAAGAATGAGTACCTTTGGTGGACCAAATTCACGTTTAAGAATTGAAAAGTTTTGTCAAAAGTAACCCAATTTTCCATTATATGCATTTTTGCGAGCTTCCTTCAAAGAATTAATATACAAATGTATTAAATGAAAGATTTTTGGATTACATTTCCATTTGGGTACAGAAAACTAGCTTAAAAAGCCAAGTACCGGCTTTTTAAATAGTTTTAAATATCGAAAAATATTTAGAAAACTTTTTAACTTTTATTCAGGGACCGTAAAAATTATTCCTTTTTTCATAAAAGTCAGATGATAAAAGTTATTTTTTGATTATTATTTTTTCGAGCAAAAATAAAAGTTATTTTTTGATTTTTATTTTTTCGAGCAAAAATAAGTTATTTTTTGATTTTTATTTTTTCGAACAAAAATAAAAGTAGTTATTTGATTTTTATTTTTTCGAGCAAAACTTAAATTATTTTTTGATTTTTATTTTTTCGAGCAAAAATAAAAGTTATTTTTTGGTTTTTATTTTTTCGAGCAAAAATAAAAGTTATTTTTTAATTTTTATTTTTTCGAGCAAAAATAAAAGTTATTTTTTGGTTTTTATTTTTTCGAGCAAAAATAAGTTATTTTTTGATTTTTATTTTTTCGGGCAAAAATAAAAGTTATTTTTTGGTTTTTATTTTTTCGAGCAAAAATAAAAGTTATTTTTTTATTTTTATTTTTTCGAGCAAAAATAAAAGTTATTTTTTGATTTTTATTTTATTACTTTTATTTTGGCTCGAAAAAATAAAAATCAAAAAATAACTTTTATTTTTGTTCGAAAAAATAAATATCAAAAAATAATTTTAACTTTTGCTCGAAAAAATAAAAATCAAAAAAAAACTTTTATTTTTGCTAAAAAAAATAAAAATCAAAATTTTAAAAAGCAATGCATTTTATTATATACTAGTTCATAAGGATCAAAATGGTATACTTGAAACAGTTTTCCGACATTTACTTCTAATTGCTTTTTTTGTTTAAAAATTTGAAAATAACTGTTATTTTCGGTATAATATAAATAAATATATCTTCCAGTACAAAAATTAAGTTATATGTGCACTATTGTGTCCTAGTGTGTTACTCATCCCAGGCGGCCTAGACCTAGCTATATATTGACAAAATAAACTACTTTACAAAAAGTGAGTATAGAGTTTTAAAGCACTATATTTCCGACTTCTGTAAAACATGTATTAAAAAAAATCTGTAGACAAATAGAAATGTTATGGCGACAGAGGCCTACAAAATTTTAGAGAGGTCGAAACCCTGAGACTAAAACATATTTTTTCTACAAAAGGATTAAGGCGCACTGAATACTAATCTGACCTCAGAAATTATCCATTGTATTAGGTTTTGGGGTACAGGTATGATACGTATCAAATTAAAGGGTTTTAAAAGATCTATCTTTTGACTTGCCAAAAATATTTAAGTAGTATATATTTACTAGTTTTTCCTGCATCCGTTTTTAACCCCACCTTTAGGAATACCGTATCTGAATAATTTTTTAGTATATTAAATGACTTAATGATATAAAAAAATTAAATATTTCAAAGTTTTGAGAATTTTTAATAAAAATACGCTGTTTTCAAAAATAGTCCTTTTTCGACTAAAATTCGTTCAAATTTTCCAAAAAAAAAATTCATTTCATTAACTTGGAACCTTTTTCAATAAAACTGTGGGGTGTAATGACAAATCTATTTTAAAGGGACATCCTACTGTACATTAGGGTGTCCCTACATATTGGGTTTTTAATAATTCACGGACGATGCGTATGAAAGAGCTAAAAGCATAACGAGCATTTTTTTAAAGTGCACTTTTAGGTTTCGACCCTCGCACAGTGTTGGACAAGTGTACCCAATTCAGAATGACAAAAATAAAAAAAAATTATATCTTTCGGTTAATTTAATTTTTAAGTATTTATTAGTAAACATTCTAACTAATGTGTAAACAAACATAAAATTACTGAAAAAGTCATACTTCCTAAAATATGGGTACCCAAAGTTACATTATATTACATTATATAAAAGTCAATTTTCTTATAAGATATATTAAATTTAAAATGTGATATTTTCCTTAATAGTTCAGATAGATGCACATTTTTTTTTATGTGAAACTATGTTAAAATTGCTTTATATTTTTTTTATAAACCGTTTTGATTGCATTATTTAATTTTTTTATTCAAAAAGTTTTGAATAATTAAAAAAAAAAATAATTAAAAAACACCACTTTTACTGGACTATAACTAATGACTGTCACCAGCTTTCACCGAGATACGATTATCAGGATATTCACTGACTTCCATAAAAAACATTTTTACAAAAATTCGTGGATATGCTATCAATTCATCGGCAATTCACGATTATTCAAAAGAGACAAATCATTTATATCTTTCGGAATATTCTTGATAGAAAATTCCTGTAACGGTACATAAAGTACTGCTCCATGGAAAATACATAACTGACTACTGTATTCTTCCTATTGGACAACTTTCTGAAGATGTTTTAGAGGCAAGAAATAAAGACGTGCAAAACGATGGGGTGAAATAACGCCTTACGAAATACGGCCTTAAAGGCTTTATTTCTCAATGGAAAGTGAAATAAGGCCTTTATTTCCAAAAAGGTTTTATTGCACTTTGAAAGTGAAATAAAGCCGTAAAGGGCTTATTTCACTTAAATTTTTTTTTAAATGAAGCAATAAAATTTATTATTCTTATTCTTCTTATATTTTATTGAACAATTATAAAAAAATTTCATATTAACAAAAATTAATAGAACATTAATAATTAATCCCACTTCTGGAAACGAAATAAATCCCACCAAAATGAAAAAAAATCACTTTAATCATTACACATTTTTGCAAATATGATGATAAGAAAAAATTAATAGAACATTAATAATTCAACAAAAAATTTAACTGCAACAATATTGAAAATCTTTGCTTTATAAAGTTTTTCTGCGTGACGGCCTGCGGCCGCTCTTAGGGGTTTTCTCCTCCATGGGACGCGGCAGGTGGCTTCGCTGAATAAAGTTTCCCTGCGCGCGTCACACTAGGGAAGATAATGAGACGCGCGCAGGAAAACTGTATTCAGCGAAGCCACCTGCCGCGTCCTATGGAGGAGAAAACCCCTAAGATCGGCTGCAGGCCGCCACGCAGAAAAACTGAACAGTGCAACAAAAAAATCAAAAAATACAAAATAAAGGCTTTATTGCACCATTGGCTAAATTTCAATAAAGGCCTTATGTCACTTTCAAAGTGCAATAAAGCCCTTTTCGCAATAAAGGCCTTATTTCTCAATTGGAAGTGATATAAAGCTTCAAAGGCATTATTTCGTAAGGCGTTATTGCACCCCACCGTGCAAAACTATAGAAAGTTATTCATAATGCAAAAGATTCAAGAATTTGCCAATAATATTAACTTACTTAATAGACTCTTAACATTTTTAGGTCCATATATATGTAGTTTGTGTAATAAAAAAAAGCGGGGCAAATTAACTCCAGAGGTAGTGCAATTGTTACTGGCCCACAGTGGAGTGAATCAAAAAAAAAAAAGTGGTAATAAATATAGAACTTCTTAACTAGTGGACCGATTAAGACCAAATGAATATGTAATCGTTAAGGAGGAGTATAGCTTTAAAAAATTAGTTTTAAAGTCACCCTGTGTAAACACAGGGTGAGCACTAAGGTGCCAAAGTAGACCATTTCGAGTATAAAAATCTTTTAAAATGCTGTAACTTCTACAATTATGAACCGATTTGGATGATTTTAGACTTTTTGAATCCGCTTGATGAGATTAATAAAAATCGTGCTTACGTTTATATGTTACCTCTTAAAGTTTAAAAGTTGTGTGATCTTGAACATTAAAACTTAAATTTTTTGAAATTTTTTTAAGTTAATAACTCCTTTATAATCAGTGGTAAGACATAAAAAAAAAAAATGTTGTGTATTGCCACTTTCATCGCTAATGTTGTGCTTAAAGTTTCATTTAATTATCTTTAACCATTGAGCAAAGAAAAATCTGCAAAGTCAATTTTTTGAAATAAGTAAAAAAAAATTGTAAAATTTTTGAGAAAAAGTAGCTTCACACAAACGTTTTTTTTATAATCTAATAGAAGAAAAGTAATTTTTTTTTTAAATATTCGAAAAGAACAGGCTTTGAGAATAGTTTTAAATGAAAGTATTATTAATTTTGGACATGCACCCTACACCCAGCATTGATCGAAAATGACCAATTTTCAAGCAAAATTTCAAGTTTACACACGTGGGCAAAAAATGGCACGCCCATTTCTTAACTTTTTAAAACGTAATACTAATAAAATGCTAATTATCCTTTCTCAAGTTTGCCGCCGGGAAATGAAAAGTGGGGTCTTGGGAGGAGTTTTTGTAAAAAAAAATCAAATTTTGAAATTAGTTTTCTGCGCTTTTAAACAAATCATATTTAGATCCATTTTTTTTACTTTCATTTATTTTTTATTAATTAACGACAATATAATCTTTAATGCATATTAAAATTGTTAACATAGCAAAGACACCTATGTAGATATTATTTATCAACGTTAAGTTGTTATAATACAAAAAACACTATTAAATATATTTTTTTGTTTTTTTACTTATTTGTTCTAGAAATTTTTTAAAATTTACAATAATTTTTTTTTTTTAAAGCAGAGGTTTTCACCTGTTCAACGATGTATAACATGTCTGGCGAATACGTTTACAAATGTATTTATATGAAAAAATTTTATTTATATGAAATTCCTTTGTATAAAAATCTGGGTAAATAGTGTATGAGTAATTAACAGGGCAGCGACTTTCATGCACTAAAAAATCGAAGATATGCGCTGAAAATATGCAGTGAAAAGCTCAAAATATGCGCTTAAAACATGCACTTAAATCGAAATATGCACAAAAAACCCAAAAATATGCACTTAAAATCCTAAAATATATTAACATATTAACGTAAACACGTTTTTTTTTATTAATCTCATCATGCGGATTCAAAAAGTCTAAAATCATCGAAATCGGTTCATAATTGTAGAAGTTACAGCATTTTAGAAGTTTTTTATACTCGACGTGGTTACTTTGCCACCTTAGTGCTCACCCTGTGTTAGCACAGGGTGACTTCAAAACTAATTTTTTTAAAGCTATACTCCTCCTTAACGATTACATATACATTTGGTCTTTATCGGTTCAATAATTAAGAAGTTCTATATTTATTACCACTTTTTTTTGGTTCACT
This sequence comes from Delia radicum, assembly GCA_021234595.1. NCBI lineage: Eukaryota > Metazoa > Arthropoda > Insecta > Diptera > Anthomyiidae > Delia > Delia radicum. Next base: position 94,612,552 of record CM037854.1, on the reverse strand, counting down.
CCACTGTGTGGCCTGTGGACTACAGGCCAGTAACAATTGCATTTGCATTTTTGTGTGAAAATAATTCCTACTCAGAATAAAAATATTTTCATTTATTTATTATATTTATGTATTTATTTTTAATTATTTTTCGCCTGGAGTATACATTGCTTTAATGTAATTTTGTTGAAATACACATTCATTTAGCTCATAAAATTAAGTTGATATTTAAATAATTAAATAAAAAACTGTATATAAAAACACAAGGTAAACAAAACTGTAAAAATTTAAAAAAAAAAAAAAATAAATACATGAAAAGTAGCTGGTCACGGCTTTTAATGATCAGAAAAAAAAATTAATCGACAATAGTTCTGTTTATTTGCTATGACCAATATTAGGACTAATTAACACAAATTTTACTAAAAAAAAATACATGGAAAAGGGCGGGTCAATCCTCTTTATAATCAGACACATTTTTCATTGATAATACTTTTTTGTATACTTGCTATGAACAATATCAGTAAAAATTTAATTAAATTTTACTAATTTGTATGTACAAATTGGCCAAATGAGACACTGTCTGTGCCTCGTTTTAATATATCAAAAATGGTATGTTATGTTCAAAAAAAGTTGTCTTACTTTGTATCGAAATAGAGCTTAAAATTTTTGTTATGTAGAGCTTTTTAACCCATTCCTGGTTATTGGGTAGTTAAATACCCAAAAAGGAGCCATCTTAAAAAAATTATAGCTAAAGCCAGGTAAGAGTTGCATCAAATTGATTTTTACAGGTAGGTGTAGAAAGGATTAAAATACTTTAGGAAAATGTTGGTGTAAAATTAGGGGTTGGTAATTATCTGTTTAATTGTCTGCAAATTTACATATTCTGAAAAATTGAAAGAAAGAATTGAAATTGCCTCTGACAAATTGGAGAAGCGACACATCGGAAAACTTTATTGTTGGCTAATAGTGTTAGGTATTCTTTAAAGTGCAAAAACTTTGTAGCTGGGTAGGACCACTCACTTGGGCTACAGGTGTGATTTCATGACATGACCATTAAAATACGTATTTTACAGTTTTATGAAGTACCCTTGCTTGAAATATCGATTATTTTCAAGTAAAAATGAAGAGTTTTACCTGAAAGAGCATAACAAAATAATTTAATTAAAAAACCACAGAGGAATTATTTTATATCAGTGGTTAATTCATAAGTCCCAAGTATGGGAAATCGAAAAGAAAATTATATCAAATAACTTCCAAAACCTTAAGTAAAGAATGTGTGAAATTTCATCGATATTGGACAATGTAATCGAGGGTCAGGCATTAGTGGGTTAAGAGAAAAACATGTATAATATTAGAGCAGTTTTGGTATTCCGCAGCATTTCTAACTTTTCATTTGCTACACTCAGGGAACTTCTGCTGTAAATATTTTTAGTTGTTTGAGTTGTTATATAGTAATCTTTGTTTAGAAGTGAAAAAATAGTCATTTGTAGAAGAAATTTAACTTTTGACTACATATGTAGTTCATTAAAAAAAAACAACCCACATCAAATTACTGTATTATGATTTTACAGTCTTGTTATAAAGTCGTTTTTTTATTTAAAAAAATGAAACCAATAAAAGTATTTTTATTTTTTACTGCATACGTGGTTAATTTTTACTACTAATGTCAGTTGAATTTATTGAAATATAAGTCGTCCTTTCTTTCAGTGAAATTTTATTTGTTTTTAACTACATTTGAAGTAGTCTTTACCTACATAGTAATCTAATTTAATAAAATATTTAGTTATGTATACCTAACTGAATATTTTATTAAATTTCGCATAAAACAATCAAATATCAATTTAATACTTTTTTTCGCACTGTTGACCTTAGTTAAGAGCCATTTCAGTGGTTTTTGTGAAAAAAGTCAACATAATTGTAATTATAATATACATACAGTTATGTGAAAAATAATAAGGACACTTTACTTGTAATAAATTTCAATTAAAAAAAAACTCATAAATTTTTTTAAAAAAATACCAATAATATTTTTTGATTATTGTTCGACATCAACTGTTTAACAATTTAAACTTTGTTGTTATAATTTAAAATAATAAGGCAAGTCGCAAATTGTACGAAAGTTCAAATGATTCTAGCAATTTAATTTATGGAATTTTTAGTAGTTTGATATTCCAAACAACTTTATTCTGAGCTCTTTTTCAATTCAAAGACAAATAAAATAAGAGTTGACCACTTTTGAATCTTTAGGAAGCTGACGTACCTACAGAAATCGTAAATTATGTGGGAATTTTGAAGGGACTTGGGATGCCCTTAATTTTTTTGTTTATTAGAGATTTTCAAGCAATGTCGGGATCTTTAGTACACTCAAAAAAAAAAGTTTGTAAAGTCAGCAAAAATTTTGCTGAGTCAGCAAAATTTTAGTCAGGAGGGTGCTAGCAAAAAATTGCTAATGTCAGCAAAATCTTTTGCTGAAAATCAGCGATCTGATTTTTAGCAACAAAATTAGTAGATTCAGCAAAAGTTTTGCCAACACTTAGTAGATTAGAAATAAAAAAGCGTTGGTAAAAATTAATAAATTTTTTGCTGAATTTTAGTAGACTGAAAAAAAACGCAAAAAAATTGTAATTTAGTTAATATATTTGCTGAAAATCATAAAACATATTTTTGTGATGCTTTTAAAAATAATTTACAATAATTACGAAATATAAAAAATTTAATTTTCCCACATTGATGTCATGAAGTAATTTAATATCTGACAATATATAGAAATAAATATATATAACATAACAAAATTTTCTTTCAACTACTTACATCAATGGTAGTCTAAGTTATGCTTTCTTTTCAACGACACAACTACCGAAGATAATTATAGAAACGAAACGAAAAAATAAGCAAAAACAAACGAAACGAAAAAAACAACACTTTTTTTGCAATAAGAAAAAGGAACCATACTAAGATGTGTGTCTTTGTCTTTCGCTTTACTCTGTCTACATGTCTGTATATGTTTGTTTGCGATTTGACCACACTAGATTATTAATCTATAAACATTTAGTTTAGAAATACATATTAAATTTAAATATTTTCTTTTGTCTTTTATTTAATTAAAAGACAATTATTTTCACAAGCCGGTGACAACGCAAAATTTAAGTTGTTTTAATCCTCAATTTTGTTTTATGAATGAAAAACAGATTTTGTATCTGTTTACCATGGTTGATTTTTTTATATGTCTTATTAGAGTTGTACTTTTTAGTATCATTTTCCTCTTCTCTACTACATCTTGACATGCCGCGACATCAACCTGGTTGTCGTCCACACTATTAATGTGCTTATCAGCACAATTTTTTTTAGCAAAATTAATTAGTAAAACATTAGTATATTAGTAAAGCATTAGTATAAAACAGTTAAGTGCTGAATAATTATAACAAAAATTTTAGCTGAAAACACGATTTTAGCAAAAAAATTTGCTAAAAAATAGTATACCTGATTTACAAGACGTTTTACTTACTTATTTTTTGAGTGTATCATTTATTATTCAGTGGCTTTGATTTAGGAAAATCTAACCAAGTACTCCTTATAAACATGGTATTGCAATTAAAAATTAATAATCGTTCAATAAAACTATTAATGACATTATTTAGTAAAACATGTTCTATTTTAAGTGCAATCCACTAAAAATCGCGATTTTGCATGAAAATGTATAATAATCAAAATAAACTTGGGATGCCCTTCAAAATTCCCACATAAATTGCGATTTCTGTAGGTACTCCAGCTTTCTAAGGACTAGAAAGTGTTTATGTCTTCTTTTGTAAGTCTTAGAAATGAAAAACAGCTCAAATAAAAATTGTTTGGAATAACACTCTACTAAATATTCCATATATTACGCAATGGTTTGAGATTTTCCATATCTCAGACTTTTTGGAATTCTAGCTCTAAACTTGGTAAAATTATGATACAAAGGTAGGTCTACATATTTAATACAATGACCATAACTATATTTCCAACCAAACAGCAGTTAGAGTTATTTGAACTTTCGCACAATTGGTGTACTGTCATTAGTTTACACATTCGAATATGGACATTTAAACAACTTTTTGTTGTTATTAATTTAAATTACACCAACAAAGTTTAAATTGATACACGAAATGAAGAATTGTTGTTGTACAATAATGCAAAAATAATATTGGTAATTTTTTCATAAGATTTATGTGTTTTATTATAATTGAAATTTGTTACTTTGAACTGTCCTTATTATTTGTCTCATAACTGTATGTGATGAAAATTAAAAAATATTGATGTGAACCAAAACTGTTCTAAAAAAATTATGAATAATTTTCAAAAAAGCAATTTTTTGAATCATATTTCTATAAGATTTTTTTGGACAAAATGTACCATTTTTGAGGTCTTAAATTGCGTGACCGACCATAAAAGAACCCTTGAAAATAATAGATTATATATTCCGTATTCAGTTCTTCAATAAGCGTAATGGGTGATATTTCTCAAACATTTTTTTTTTTTTAACAAGACAATGTACTGTACATGTACAACTTGTATTCTAATTTATACCTCCTTTATAAAAGGTGTTCTTTTATTCAGGAATAGAACTGTAAGTTGGCAACACTTTTTTAACTGGCGGCCATTTTGTCAGCTGTCAAGTGATTTATGTTTAGTTTGGTTTGGTATTTCAACATGAATAGACTGACTCCTGAACAACGCTTCCAAATTGTTCAAATTTATTTTGAAAATCATGGTGCTGTTCGAAACACATATCGCGCAAGAATTTTGCGAAATTTGTTTATCGATGAAGCTCACTTTTGGTTAAATGGATACGTCAATGAACAAAACTGCCGTATATGGAGTGATAATAATCCTCAAGTGTATGTTGAGACACCGTTACATCCAGCAAAAGTGATTGTTTGGTGTGCTTTATGGGGCTGGTGGAATCATTGGTCCGTACTTCTTTAAAAACGATGCTGGTCAGAACCTTACAGTCAATGGTGACCGCTATAGAGCCATGATTACTGACTTTTTCGTTAATCAATTGAACAACCATGATGTGCAGGAGCTGTGGTTTCAACAAGACGGGCGCAACATGTCACACAGCTCGTGCCACAATCTATTAATTGAAGGAAATAATTGGTAACTGCATAGTTTCAAGGTTCGGACCCGTGAATTGGCATCCAAGATCGTGCGATTTAACGCCGCTGGACTATTTTCTGTGAGGATATGTGAAGTTGCTAGTCTACTTTAAATTATAATGCCAGAAGAATATCTTTCGAATAAAGAAAATTTCATGTCAATTTAAAAAATTCATCTTTGTTTATTAAATTTCAAAGTTCTATACCTCTATAAAGATACACCCTTTACTAAAAACTCCTTACAAAACTAGTAGTTTCTTAAAAATTTTAGTTATGTTTTAAAAATTTGTATGGAATGTGATAAGTAAATACCAGTTGTTATTAAAAACTACTACAACTTGAGCAATTATTATTCAGAAAATATCAATTGAAATTCAGAATTTCCGTTTAAAATGCAGAAAATATCAATTGAAATTTTGAATTTCCATTTGAAAATCAGAAAATATCAATTGAAATTGTGCGAGTTCCGGTGACATTTCATAGATATATGAAAGAACTCATGATAGTATGCAGAGAATTCTCTCAGTGTTTTAATATAAGCAAAAAGTAAATTTTTTCATTATTCCATCATTCGTTGTACACTCAATTTACTTGATTGTGACTATTTACTTGAATATTACTTAATAATCAGAACATATATGGAAAACATAGAAAACCACTTTGAATATTAAGAAATCTTATTTAAGAACTAACATAAATAAAACAAACAAAATTCACTTACACATCCATACGTATTTTTGGGCTATAACTTTTTAAATTGCATTGCAAATATCAAAAATGCCATATTATAGTCGAATATGCCACATACAAAACTATGAATAAATCCGTTTTTACTTTTTCGCTGGCGTCAAAAAAGTTCGACCACCAACAGCGATGAAGAGTTATTATGTATTTTTTTTTTTAATTCTAAATTAAAATTTAATTTTCAATTTTAATAATTTTAAAAAATTTTCAAAATTCTTTTTTTGGATGACATAAAAGGTGTCTTATATGTTAGCCGATGCTTAAGTATGCGAAATCCAATCGTGTTAATCGTTTATCTTTACCGGCTCAAAAAGCATGGCGGGTTTAAGTTTAAAGTATTGTTATATTATAATTACAATTTTTACTTCAATTTAATTATCCCCATTTAAAAAAATTAATAAAAATACAACCATCAAGCATGCTTTTTAAAAGGATGCTTTGATCAAAATATTTTTAGCTGCATAAAATTTAAAGTCCTTACACATTTGTTGATGTCGTTTGGATTTAAGTTAAGCTCATTAAAATCTTTCATTTGATGTATGTTTTGGCAGAATTGATACAGCGATTTAGTTCTCACAGATCTAAATATGTTTACTTTTTAATTTTTGCTGTACAAATTTTTAAATTGCATTTTTGACTCGAAGGTGTTGTATACAAAGAAATTCAGTTCACGCAATACGATAGCCAATTTAAAATATATTCTTAGAATACTATGTAGGTAAAGACCACTGCAAATGTAGTAAAAAACAAATACAATTTCATTTAAAGAAAGGACGACTTACATTTCAGTAAATACAACTAACATTGTCATTTGTTTTTACTGTTCAAAAAATAAACCACAATTGTAGTAAAAATGAGCCACATGTTAGTGAAAAATAAACAAACGGTTATTTTTTTAAATAACAAACAACTACTTTAAAAAATTAATGTAAAATCATAAAACAGTCATTTGATGTGGTTTGTTTTTTTATATGAACTACAAGGTTAGTAACAAATTTAATTTGCTCTAGAAATGACTGACATTTACATTAAAAATAAAGAAAGTGTATTACAACCCAAACAACTACGACTGTAATTGTGAATATACTCAAATTCCTTATAAGTGAGGCTTATTACTTCCGAGCCCTACTCGTAAGTTTCTCATTTTCGTATCCCCAATATTGGTGAGCTGACATCTACCACGTAAGTAGTTATATAATGAAAACAAATATCCTAGTATATTATAATTCGCGTCGTGCTTGATTACTAAGAAGACAAGAATGGAACAAAATTAATGATTAATATGTATTTTGTTAAAGTTCTGCCTATTATGGAGGCTCTAACTTTTCTAAAACTTCGGGTTCTGATGACATCTTTAGCCAGATCGAAGTACTAGTATCAACCTAGCTAATATGTTTGATTTGCATTATTTTTGTAAATATACGGAGGTTGAAAGCTCGTTAAAAATTAAAAAAAACTAGTCATTTTTGTTGACGAAGTCGTTTTTGTACCCTCACATTACAAATTCGGTTGTCTCAACAGAATTTCATCCAACCGAATTAATTCGGTTGCAGCAACCTAGTTAATTCGATTTTTACAATGATGTTGAATGAAATTTTTGAATTTTTATGAGAGTGCAAGCAGTTTAGCTTACACGCGACTACTTATTTAACTACAAAAATAATGCCTTATTGACAACTACTTAGTTTTTAATTATTTACAAACTTGTAAGCACATATCTTTGTTAGTTTCTTATACACTCAGAATATTAAGTAGTTTACTGTTTGTAGTTTAATAAAAAGTGTTTTCATTTGAGTTAAAAATAAAGGAATATGCATTTATTTTTAAAAACAAATATTTTTTTCAACTTTTTTTAAAATTTGTTTAAAATTACTTACTACCATTTACAGATTATGTTAGTTTAATTTATTATTTTCATTTATTAAAGTTTGAAACAAATTTAAACCACAAAAACGGAATATTATCGTTTATTTGTTTCCGTTACAGTTACCCACAGGACTGGTATAATTTAATACTGAAGTGGGTAAAGCAGTGTCAATTGTCCTAAACTTACCAATCCTGTGACTGGTAAAGGGAGGACATGCCACTTAACCAGAATAATTATTGACAAGAAAAATCCAGTTGACCAGAATTTTACACATTGGAAGCTGTTTAGTTTATTTTATACGACATGGCCCTTTTGCGACAGTCTTGTGGTATGTCCATCTTTGGTTACTCCTGTGGCACGCCACTATGTGGTTTAAAGCAGGAAAATTACCCTCCTCCTATGACAAGCCAATGTTAAAGTTGCCAGTTGTTTACATAAGGTTTAGCAGAGGTCTGGTCTCTGGCACGAAGGGACCGATACTGTGGGACACGCAGAACCGGTCCCTTTCCCCATAGGGTATAGCTAGACTCATTATTTGTTAAGGTATATAAATTTTTTTTTTAAATATTCAAAAAACTCGATTCTGTTTTTCTGTTATTTCAATTCAAATTACTAAAAATTTACAAATTGAATTTCAAATAACTGAACATTATTTTACTTATACTGATCTGTAGTTAAAATTTGAACATTTATTTTGAACTTACTATTTTTTTTGTTATTGCGGATTTGTTAGTTATTTAAACAATATTGAAAAATAAATAACAACAAATATTTGATTTCAATGAAAATTAAGTAAACCGGATTTTAAGTGATTTATCATTTATGATAATTATATTTCAGTCAATTTAAACTACAAACAATTTTGAGTGTAAGCATACGCATATCTAATTATTTTGTTAACCATTAATGTTTTATTTTTCTATACTGCAGCGGGTAATCGTGTATACAAATTCTGTTCGTTTTTTGATGTGATTATGTGAAACTACTTACAAAAAACGACCTCGTCAAACTAAAGTAATGTGTTTTGACGCCAAATTATATGCAATAGATCCTATTGCTACTACACTCAGAACAATTTGCAACAAAATGAATTTAGTTGTTGTAACTGAATTCGGTTGCTCCAGCCGAATCGATCGCTTGAGGCAACTTCATTCTCTAATTCGGTTGCAGCTATCGAATTTACATAAAACGGGCACAATTCTCTTGACTCAATCGAATTTTAGATATATTCGGTTGTCAAAACCGTGCGGTTGAAGCTGCATCATTAATGTATTATTTGGCTGCAGCCACCGAATTTGTAATCAATTCGGCTATAACATCAGAATTATATTTAAATTCGGTTGTGAAATCAGAATTTAAAAATTATTTCATATAAACTTTAAAATAATAAATCATTTCTAAAAAAAAAAAAAACTAAACGAAAAACAGCAAAGAATGCATTAGTTAAAGCACAATAATTAAAAAAAGAAGCAAAAGTTATCTATCCGGAAAAAATCTCAGAGGGTAAAATTTAGCAATTAATTAGCGGTAAAGGTTTGTATTAATATAACAAAATTCTCGTTAAAATATGCTATTTCGATTGTTTTCTTTTTTCACAGAAAAATAGATTCGCTTACTATTTGCTAAGACTTAATCTGCTAATGACGGCTTAGGCTACTATTTATTTTCGCTTGCCACCGTTACTGCTGATAAACTGGGGTTGGTTTTAAAATTATGTAAGGTAAAATTGTGTTTATGATTTTGATTCAAATAATAAAAGTTATCTCTATTTTTATATTCCTTTTTAGATATTGCGATTAGTGTAAAAGTTAACCCTATTTGGATCAATTTACATAAAATTGAAAAGAAATTAAGGGTTAAAGATTTTTGTGATAAACGTAAAGATAAATATTTTCTAATTAAAGTTTGATAAAACCATTAAAATTTTGTTAAATTTTTGATAATATAAGCAATTTAAAGAAAATGACCTGGAAAAGCGTCACTCCAAACATAAACTCGAATTTTCATTTTTCCTATTTATTTTATTTTTTTTTCTTTAATAAAAACTATTATATTATAAAAATAGCAATCGATATCTTCAAATAAAACATTTTAAAAATTCTTTAAAATTACTTAAACAAAAGATCTTTTTGTGTATTAATGAAATTGGTGGATTGCATTTTGGATTGCGATAATAATAAAACACATTTTTTCCAAAATGTTTAATTTTTGGCAAACTTTTGACACGGGTTAACGTTTTCAAAAAAAAAAAAAAAAAATCGGTTTCTTCAATTTGGAAATATTTGAAATAAAACTAGGGGTGTAATGAACGAAAATTCACAAATAGATACTTTAAGGGGCTTCCTAATAAACACCATTAACCCTAAAATTACCCAACGAAATAATTTAAAATTCCGAAAACCTTTAAAGAATCTTACTAAATAGTTTAGATATACCGTTATCCAATAACACTAAGCGTGAAATACACATTAAGAAAAGGTATTGATCATTAGATAAAAATGCTATCATCAAGCAATGCATCAATACTTTAATCACATGTATGGTATATTTCGACAGAAATCCTAGGACTAAAAGTCGTCAACAAATTTTGATTTAGAGCACAGAACATACATTTTAGCAATAGCCCCATAATTAGAAAACAAGCTGATTGATTTTTGAACTTCAGTATACACAAAATTCGAAGTGGGAAATACTAAATTCGTCAAAATGTAATCACGTTAAGAGTTTAATTTAATGAAATTCATTATTTGCAAAATGTAAAACAGCTGGCAAAACATATTTTGTTTTCCACCCTAAATTGTAGCCTGTCATGGGGAGTATTTTCAATTAGTTTTAAATATAATTGTGAATGTCAGACGCAGAAACCATACATTTTCAAAAATTTTACGCTAATTCCCTTTAAGTTTGTGATGGTCGTATCCCGTAGTTGGTGCGCTGATATTAACTTAACTACCAAAAACTATATAAAATTACAACATTTTTAAATACTGCTCTCAAAACTCAATTACATTAAACAGCACAAAAACGCTATGGAAATTACTTTTTCAGTGGATGTATCTCTCAACTCCAATGAGTCCATTTTGTATCGGTTTGGATCTAAGTGACTATATAATGAAAATGATTATCATAACGCATTATAATTTGGCGCCAGCACTATCTATTTTTGTTTGACGAAGTCGTTTTTATAAGCAGTCAAGCGACTAATTACACAGGTCAACAGCAAAAAAAGGCTTGACTAACCACTATATAGATTTGATGCATCATGGCTGCCTAAGTACAAAAATGGTAAAAATTTTCAATTCTATGGATAATTTTTTTTTTTAAAAATTTTTTAAGTAAAATTGACAATATTTTGAGACATTTCTCCACTTATGTTGTCATAACTCAAAAACAACTAGTCCGATTTTGTCAAATTAAATTTACAAAAATTAAGGTTTACAATATCTTTAAAGAACGTGTACAAATTTTTTTAATGCGATCAATAGTTTCAAAGTTATGAAACAAATTGTTAGCAAAAAAAAAAAAAATGCTAAAAAAAAAAAAATTTGAAAAACAAAAATCTGGAAAAAATCGAAAACTGCAAAAAATATTACTTTTTATTTTTTTGTAGTAAAGCTACATATCATGCGAATTAAACTAGATATGGATCATAAAAATCGATGCATGCTTTACATTTTATTTACAATTAATTGAAGGTATCGCATATTTACAAGCACTGTAGAAAATTGTACCTACTATATAATGAAAATGCAGAACATAAAAACTCCGGTGCATTTTACGACACGCATTTTGGCAAAACCCTTTTGGGAAAAACCTCTATGACATTTTTATGATTCTAATAATTAAAAAAAAAAAAAAGGAATAAACAAAAGATTGTTTAATTTTTACGATTGCGGTAGGATAGTAATAAAACGCTCATAAATGTGCGTGTACGCTGAAGTGCTCTTATTTTCCGTTAGCTACCTGTAACGGATGATTTTTTTTTTTTCATAAAAGTCCTTAATGTTTTTTAGGATTCTTGGGAATAATAAAAAATTTGCAGCACACACAAACTGTATCCACACAAAGGGTTATCCCAAATTATAGTATCAGTATTTATAAGATCTCCTTGACCCTTTTTATTTCATTCAAGAAGTGTTTGCGATAACGCAAACATCATTTAATACCTACACAAAAATTAAAGTCATACAGCTTAGAAGTTAAAAACAATTTTCAAATATTAATAAAAATGAGCCAGAAAGCCAGAACATTTTTATGTAAAAACGATCCAGATTTATTTTGTTATGTGTGCGGCCAATATATCACCGGGAAAAAACGGAAGTGCTTCTTAACTTCATTGCAAAAGTCATATCAAGATTGCTATAATATCTATCCGCACAATTTGAACCAGCATTGGACACCGAGTACTATATGCATTTCATGTCGATTGAATTTATCTATGAAGTCTTCTAACGTAAAGTAAGTATAAATTAATAGATTTGGAATATTTTATAATTACAATATTTCTTAATTAAAATTTGAATTCTTCATATTCCTGATTTCAATTTTTTTTTTAATTTTACAGACGACACTTGGAAATTTTGAAGCCTATGCTATGGAGAGAAACAGCGAACCACGCATCCGAGTGTTATTTTTGTTTAAGTACAAAAAGCGGTTTTGGAAAACATATGCGATGGTCTTACCCCACGAGGTCTGCTGATGGGTTTACACTTGCAGTTCTACATTCACAAGAAATAGAATATGCTCAAGATCGGGGTGCAAGCTGTAGTCATGTGCTTTCATCTTCACCAGGACACTCAACCTCAAGTATGTCTTACCAATCAGATATGTCAGATCCAGCACTACCATCTACAGCTGAAAATGACGAGTTCATCCCACACAAACATTTCTCGCCGAGACCATGGAATCAAGATCAGCTTAATGATGTAATTAGAGACCTTGGATTGTCGAAAAGATCTTCTGAATTACTTGCGTCCCGGATGAAAGAAACAGGTCTCATAACTAAAGAAACTAAAGTTTCGTATTACCGTACTCGAGAAAAAGACTTACTTCATTATTTTGCTGAAGAGGATGACTTTGTGTACTGCACAGATATTTCTGGTTTGATGACTGCCATGGGCTTACAGAGATATGATTCAAACGAATGGCGTTTATTTATCGACTCATCAAAACGCAGCTTGAAGTGTGTCCTTTTGCATAATGGAAATAAATTTCACTCCTTGCCGATCGCACATTCAACCAAAGTAAAAGAAGAATACTCTGTAATTGCATTGGTCATGAAGAAGATAAAGTATGATGAACATAAGTGGGTAATTTGTGTTGATCTTAAGATGGTAAATTTCCTCTTAGGCCAACAAAGCGGCTTTACAAAATATCCTTGTTTTATATGTTTATGGGACAGCAGAGCTAAAACAGAACATTGGAAGAGAAAACAATGGCCTTCTAGGGAAACACTAGTTCCAGGTACGCCAAATGTTATAAATGTGGCTCTAGTGCCCCGAGATCGCATCATATTACCCCCTCTTCACATTAAACTTGGTCTGATGAAACAATATGTTAAAGCACTTAACAAAGATAGTGAATGTTTCCAGTATATTTCAAGGAAGTTTCCCAATCTAAGTATGGAAAAGCTGAAAGCAGGCATATTTGATGGCCCACAAATTCGCAAATTGGTGAACGATACTGAATTTGGCAGTTCAATGTCAGAAATTGAGAAGAATGCATGGGATTCGTTTGTATGGGTTATTCAAAATTTCTTAGGAAATAACAAGGGTGATGATTACGTTGCGCACGTTGAAGAGATGTTAACTCACTTCCAGAATCTTGGATGCAACATGAGCATCAAAGTACACTACCTGCACAGTCACTTAGATCGTTTTCCTGAAAATCTAGGAGACTTGAGTGAAGAACAGGGCGAACGATTCCACCAAGATATCCGGACAATGGAGGAACGATACCAGGGTCGCTGGAATGCACACATGATGGCTGATTTTTACTGGAGTATTCAGAGTAACACTTCGTTATTCAACAATAGTAGAAAATCGACTAAAAGAAAATTTCAGAGTTTGTAGTTTATAATACATATTTATTTATTTATTTATTTTCTGGTTTTATTTATTATAATAAATGTGAATAATAAATATAAATTTTCTACTATTTAATTTATTTATTTATTTACATTTAAGCTCATCCAACACAAATGTCTTTCCGAAGAATAGAATCAGTATATTCTAGGTAGGGTTTTGCCAAAAAATACACGAATGTTACTATGTTATGCATTTTTGATGTGAAAATTTGTACATAGCATGGGGAAAATGTTTTCAAAATTCAATCAATCGAAAGAAGAACATTAACTACTCAATTTTATGTATATCAGACAAAAAAACTAAAATTTGGTGAAAAATGAGCGAATTCACTTAATTGTGAATAAATTCGAAAAAAATCAATCGATTTTTATGATCGATATCTCATTTTGTTCCTATTACATGTGGCTTTGCGATAAAGTAATAAATCTGAACGATTTTTGACGTTTTCGATTTTTTATGATTTTTTTAAAACAAAAAAATTTGCTATTTTCACGTAAAAAAAATATTTTTTCCCTCAATTTTTTATTATAACTCCGAAACTACTGAGCCGATTGAAACGCAATATATTAACGGATTAAAGGCTATGTAAATTTCAGTTTTTCTAAATTTATTTGAATAATATCGGACTAATTTTTTTTTAGTTATCATTAATTATGTGGAGAAACGTCTAAAAAAATTTATAATTTTACTTAAAAATTTTTAAAAAAAAAACCTCTCCATAGAATTTCAAAATTGAACCATATTTGTACTACTGGGACCACAATACATCAAAATTGTATAGTGGTTTTCAAAGCCCCTAAAATTTTTTCAAAATTGTTGCCTTGTGTTATCTAATTACAATGTAATTTCGTTTTGTAAACAACTTATTTTTTAATTACTGATAAGTATAAAGGTAAGTCTTGTTATTTACAAACTTGTAACAGCATAATTTTTAGTTGCTGATAACCATGCGAATAACTAATTATTTTGTTAACCACTTATTTTTCATAATTTAGTAATGCAGTGGGTAACCGAGTGTAAAAGTTTTTTTTTTTTTTTTTTTTTCTTGAAGCAAATATGCAAAACTTCTTACAAAACGTCCTCGTCGAACAAAAATAATAAGTTTGATGCCGAATTATATGAATTTGGCCCTTATTACAATGCTTATTATTTAGATACTGGTAATGAGAGCCCATTACTGAAAGTTAGCTGGGGTATGATCCACAAAATTAATGCATAAACTACTCTTTAAAGTTTCAATTAATTTTTTTAATTTTTTTTTTTTTAAATAACCATCAATTCCTTTAGTGAAGGCGTTTCAAAGTAAAATTTTGAACATCATAACTTCTAAGTATAGTCAACCTAACCCTGTCGATCGTTTTTCTTAATTCATTAAACCTTGAGAAATAAGAGGCATAAAATGTCAGATTCAACAGGTATCGAAAATTTCTGAAGTATGTGATATACCTTGTGATATGAAATGAAAAAGCTACTTAGAAAGAGAAAACATTTTTTATGTTGGTTTAGAAAATGAATATGTTTTACCAAATCACCCAAAATAATGTTTTTCGTTAAAAGTGCAACATTTCCCCCCTCGTGGTACTATGCCAAAAAAAAATTGGTTATAGCCCTAATGTACACGATAATATGTATATATGTATATGTATATATATAGACGTCTAATCAACGCATTCAATAATGTTGATTGAGCACGTGCTAGGTACTGTCGCTAAAAATGCTTAAAGTATTTTCTACATAGACTTTTAATAAATATAAAATGCAATACAAACAACAACGCAACAGCAAATATACCATAGATTTATTTAGACAGTTGCGAAAGCTTAGTCAACAAAACATATAAAGCCCAACCAAAAACTTTCGATGAGTAAGAAGAAAACAAAAACGTTTTAATATGATGAATTTGATTTTTTTTTTTTTTTTTTTTTTTTAGGAAGAAGGTTGGGTGTAGACGAAGTAAAAAGGAAACATATGACAACAAAGATTTATTCAAAGAAAACAAAGGCATATTTGTGTACACATATGAATGGACAAGAAAAATCATAGAAGTATTTTGTTCCTTCAATATCATGCCAGCCATTCAATATGTGTCTAAAAGTGTAAGAAACAAAAAACTGACACGTGCAGCATAACAAAATTGTTGTCGTTTTTAACAAACAAAAATATATTACAACGATCCATACTTGGGAGATTTTCATTACTATTGAAGTTTCTTTTTATAGTGAGTTAAATGCAATGTAAGTGGACAAATTTCAATTCCTTTTAATGGGAACAAAATTTAATAAAAAGTGGAACGAATGAAATTGCAATACCATTCGCAAGAGACAAAATGAAATAAAACGAGAATGAATATATGTGTTACGAGGGCTTATAAATAAGTAGGTGACTTTTTAAATGAAACAGTTTTTTTTGCAAAAAAAAAAAAATATTTTTCAACATAATCTCCTACACTTAGTCTAACGTTTCTCCAATTTTTGTATTCCTTCCCAAAAATAGGATTTTTCGAGGTCCATAAAATAGGCATTTGTTTGATCAATAATTTCATCGTTGGAGCTAAATCTCTTTCCACCGAGCCATTTCTTTAGGTTTGGAAGTAGGAAATAGTCACTGGGGGCTAAATCCGGAGAATATGGCGGATGAGGAACCAATTCGTAGCCCAATTCATTTAATTTTGCCATTGAGGCTGCACAAGTGTGCACCCGTGCATTATCTTGATGAAAAAGAACTTGTTTCTTGGCCATATGGGGTCGTTTTTTTTAAATCCTCGTTAAATCGGTCCAATAAGTTGGCATAATATTCGCTGTTTATAGTTTTTCCCTCTTGAAGGTAATCGATGTGTATTATCCCGCGTGCATCCCAAAAAACTGTTGCCATCTCCTTATTGACCGACAAACTTAACTTGGCCTTCTTCACAGCCGATTCACCAGGAGAAACCCATTGTTGAGACTGCTGCTTGGTCTGCGAAGTGTTGTAATGGATCCATGTTTCATCCACAGTTCCAAAACGCCGCAAAAACTCATTCAAATTTCGGTTAAACAACTCCAAACAATTGTAACGACTTCCACCAATTTCACAGATTTTGTTTTTCTATTTTAGCCATTTATTTATATTTTCACTTTTTTCATATTTAAATAATATTCTTACAATTTTCATCAATGCAACGCTTATGAAATCATCAATTAATTTGAGCGCTTTACTAGTTCGTCCTATGTTTTCTACAATAAAATCAGCTTAAATTGCTTTCAATATCCTGTTTTTTTTTTTTTTTTGATTATTTCACTGGATTGAGATTTTAAAAGTTATTCCAAAATACCTTGGTGAGTCCTTTCGTTTTTGTTAAAATTTACAATTTTTCTGCAAAAATTTAAATAACAATATCATTTGCTATTACAGGCTACCGTTTTCGGTTTCTTAAATTATGTAAACTCTAGTTTTTATTCAAGTTTAAAATTTATAAAAAAAATAAAAAAATTGCTAAAAGAATTGAACTTTGGAAAGCCATATTTTCTAAATTAGTTCGACTATTTAAGATGCATATGAAAACGCTTGTAATTAAAAAACAACTTTTTTGCGAAAATGCACTCCTAACGTAAATTAAATGTTTAATTGCACTTTTCACTTTTTCCACCTTCGATTTTGAATAAAATTTATAATTTTTTTAATAAATAACAACTTCGATTTTTTTGGGGCTATAGTGCTAACTATTTTAATTATTTTTTCAAAAATAGCTTTCTACATTTTCCATATAAAATGAAAGTTATTTAGTAGTTTAAGTTTTTTGTTTTATATAATTTTTAGCTATACAAAAAAACAATCATGCGATAACATCACTGAAATTTGAACAGCATTATTTTGACTGTTTGAATAATTTAAAAAGATTCAATAGTTGTCTGATTTACGATTTTAAATACAAAAGTCACGTTTATTTTTCAAAAATGATTTTTAAATATAAGGTTCATTAAAAAATCGCATTTGCATTAAAAATTCATTTTAAGAAAAATCAATGATTTTTTGGAACTCAAATGATAAAAATCAAATGATTTTAAAATTATGAAAATAGTAAATTTACTTTAGATGGTCAGTGGTGTTTCTTTCAAATTATAAAAAAACTTTAAAATTCTTAATAAAAATCAAATATTTTTATATATTAAGCTAGTTTTAAAAAATTATCAAAAAAAATATAATTTTCGTCCCAAAAAAGTCGATGTGGTTGTTTAATCCAAAAATTGAATATTTTTCAAAAATTACTATGTCTCAAACGATTCAAATTACATATACAAGTTGAGCTACCTTCTCTTTTAGTTACGGCACCCGTTATATGTTAAACCATATATATTTTAATGTTATCTACATTATATCAAAAGATTAACTGATGTATATTGTAATCATCCTGGCTTTATATATATAATATATGTATATATTATATATTATTATATTTATGTACAGTGCAAACACTCTAAAAAATGATTGAAAATTTACTACTATAAAACGAGTAAAATTTCATGTACAAGGTGGCGCAAAAATAACCTTCCGATGTTTTTTGGCTGTAATTTAAAAAAAAAAAAATGAAAAACTTTGATTCTTCTTGTGGATTATTTTTATTTGGTATTTTAATTTTTTTTACATCAAGTCGAGAATATGATGTCATGTAAATGGCCGCCGCCACAGTTGATTGTCATTTGAGCCCTTTTTATGGCATTTTCCATCACTTTGGCCAAAACTTCCGGCGATAGGTCCTCACATTCTTGACGGATATTGTCTTTAAGAGCTGCAAGAGTCTGAGGCTTGTTGACATAAACCCGCGACTTCAAAAAACCCCACAAAAAGAAGTCTGGAGCGGTCAAATCAGGCGATCTTGCTGGCCAGTGCAAATCGCCAAAACGGGAGATTAGGCGCCCGGGAAATGCATCCTTCAGCATATCGTTTGTGGCACGTGCAGTGTGTGCCGTTGCACCGTCCTGTTGGAACCACATGTTTTCCAATCCCAATTCATCAAGTTGCGGCAAAAAGAACTCGTTGATCATTGCTCTGTAGCGCTCACCATTCACAGTAACCGTTTGGCCCGCGACGTCTTCGAACAAAAAAGGTCCGATGACTCCTCCAGCGAAAACAGCACACCATACAGTGACTTTGAGCGGGTGTAATGGCTCTTTGTGGGTTACACGCGGATTTTCAGTGCCCCAGAAGCGTAAATTTTGCTTATTGACGTACCCGCTAAGATGGAAATGGGCCTCATCACTCATGATTATTTTTGATGAAAAATCATCTTCCTCTTGGTGGTGATTAAGGATGGCTTTAGCGTATGTTACACGCGATTGGCGGTCAGCAGCTAACAGCTGATGCACCGTCTGGACTTTGTACGGAAACATCTTCAAATCTTGTACCAAAATTCGATGTAAAGACCGGCGACTGATACCCATTTGCGTGGCACGTCGTCTGGTCGATGTCGACGGCGCTTCAATGACATCCTCGGCTACAGCAGCAATATTCTCTGCAGAACGGCTACTCCGGGGTCTGCCACGCCTGGCAGCATCTCGTGTTGTGCCAGTCTCTTCGAGGCGAGCGGCTAAACGTCGCAGTGTTTCACCAGTAGGCGTTGGACGGCCAGGAAATCTGCGACGAAATTCACGTTGTGCCAAAGTCACCGACCGATTATTGGTCAAATAAATAGTCACCAATATTCCGCGTACTGGAGCAGTGTAGCGTAACATTGTTTATTAACGTGTATTTTACATGTGTTTACTACACAAATGTCAAAACAGAACTGACATTAGGGGCCAAATGCAAAATTTATAGCATTTTCTGATAGGAGGATTACTTTTGCGCCACCTTGTATTATTACGCTAATTCGGTAAATTTATACATCAAAATGCGAAAAACTATTTTGCTCACACTTTTATATACAATAATACTCACTTACAATATTTTTGCCAATTATGTGTTTACAATTAAACACATTATGCCTAAAAGTAGTATTATTTTGTTAAGTAAAATTTTCATGCACAAAGTTTGTAAATATACTAACTGTTAAGGTTTTGTAATTGATACTTAAATTTCCTATTGGGAATTAGTTGTTTGTCAAATCGCATTCTTTCTGCCACCAACAATTGCATTACCAACGCAATGTATATTGGATGACGTAAGGCAAAGCAATTGATTCTTGTTCTATTTATCACCGTTGTTCGCTACAAGCAATTTTGTTTTTGTTAAAAAATTGTAGTTTTTGACAAACAGTTAATTCTCTCATTAAACAAAGTATTGTACATTTCTAAAATTTTCCATAAAATCACTTGGCTTGCATCATTCGAACTAATAATAATAAAATACAGTCCGTGAAATTTGTGTGAAAAAGAAAAAATAAAATTTAAATAATATTGAATGTTTGTATTAGTTTAAACAAAATTTTATTATAAATAAAATTTTAACTATAATTGAATTGGTATAAAACTACTTGAATAAAAATAACATTTGAAATTATCATTGAAAAAATTAAATAAAAGTGCTTTTATTTTGTATAAAATCATAAATACCAGAAAAGCGTGTTTTTCCTATAACACAAATTATTGTGAATAATTTTGACATTTGCTATTAGAATATTGCTAAATTTTTGCTTTGTGGACAGGAAAAAGCTCCTGTCTTCTCCACTAGCTTATAATAGTAATTAATATTTTGACATTTTAAAATTGAAAAAAAAAAAAAATTAAACAAATTAAAAAAAGCAAAAAAAAAATCTAAAAAATTTAATTTATTGACAATTTTAATGGAAAAAAAAAATGTATAACTGTAGTATTTGTGATAGTGTTTAGTTTATAGTTTATTTCCAAGTGTTTGCAGCCTAATGCTAGAAACACATAGACCACAGCAGACTACAGAGCTACACGACTGCAAATGCCGTTGACTGCAATCGTCGCCGTGTGGTCAGCTACTTATTATTTTGGAAACGACAGCAGCATAGTAAACAGCTGATCACGATTCAATTTAAAAATATCAACAGCTGTTTTTTATACAAATCAGGGATGTTAAAGTTGGTACAATTGTACTTTTTTGGTACATTTTGACCTTCTAAAGTACCGTGGTACTACCGCGACTCATTTGGTACAATTTAAAAATTTTTAATTTTTCCCTTTTTGAATTTTTAGTATAGCAAACAAATTGTTATTGTGTCCTTTTTCATTGCATTTATTCGTTTTATGTAATGAGCTCTTAAATATATGCGACTATATCCGCCAGATTTTACGATTTATCATCATTTTAAGGATTTTGAAGAATAAAGTTGGCAATTTTTTTTTTTTTAATATCGATTAAAAATTTACGATTTTTTACAAAATTTATCTGGCAGCTCTTACATATATTGACACTTGTTGCAGCCAACTTCACTTTTATTTTGAATTTATTAAAATTCTGAAGAAGTGAAAATTGATATATAGATATGGCATCACTTATAACATATGGGAAAACAGTGGACATTAGAGTGAGGTGAGTTTCTAAAAATAGAACTGTTGTGTTGTTGGAGTTGTACTTCTGAGATTATGTATGCAAGAACAAAAACACCGTGTATTGAATAAAACTAGTTTTAATCACAACAAAACTCGACCTAACTATAGCTCAGAGGGCTAAAGCGCTCTGTCTAACGTGTAGTGCGAGTGCATGTGGCATTAGAAATCAGTTTATCTATACCACGGTCAGTGATTGCACAGAAAAATTTCATATAGACGCAATCGAACAAATAAAAACATAACAAATATTACATTATTCAAAAATTCAAAAAAAAAAACAGGGTCACTGACGAACGTTCAATACCAGAAACTGCGCAGTCTGATTCAGAAAAAATTTAATATTTGCAATGTAGTTATGACTTTTAGAAAATACACTCATTCTTCTCTACCACGCCTTTCACAATTAAATAAAATAAAATTGCATATTAATTATAGTATTAACTGCAATTGTCTGAAAAAGACGTTAAAATTCAAACTCAAACGAAAATTAAATTATTGTTAAAGAAATGAAAGAAAATTCCAAACAATCTTATATATGTTTAATTTAGAACGAGCTCTCAACCTCCGTATATTTACAAAAATAAAGCAAATCAAACATATTAGCTAGGTTAATACTAGTATTTCGATCTGGTTAAAGATCTCATCAGAACCCAATGTTTTAGAAAAGTTATAGCCTCCATAATAGGCAGAACTTTAACAAAAAACCGATTAATCATTAATTTTGCTCCATTCTTGTCTTCTTAGTAAAAATATTACTTGAGCCAGAGTAAAAACTAAAATTTTTTTAACTGAAGTCGTTAAAAAATTAAAACGTTTGTAGTTTTTGGTCGGTAGTAGCTAATTTTCAAAATGAACTGAATGTCAATATGTTTCCAGACATTTCTAGTCGTTGCTGGAATTTTATTCATTCCACACTGGTCTGCAAATGTGGAAAGATTTTTTTGCTTTTCAAAATATAATAAAAACTAAGGAAAGAAACAGACTACATTAGCCAACATTATCAAGTCTCATACAGACTAAGGATTGGTTAAGAGCGACAAATTTATGCTGCTATGATGTAGAAATTCCAAATAGTTTATTAACTAAACAAATAATTCCATGATTTGGTCTCATATATTCATAAGACTTTTTTATGCCTTATTTTATTCATACATATAATGTATGTTATTGGAAGGTTTTGTTTTTTTTTTTCTGTACAAGAGAATTTTTATGTATTTTTTTTTTTTGTTGTTTTAATAAATTTAAAAAAAATGGTACCGTCAACGTCCAAAAAGTACAATTTTTTTTGGATGTTGGTACAAAATTGAAAACTCCATTTAACATCCCTGATACAAATGCATTTTTGTTTCAGTAGTGCCAATTACATCTTTTTTTTCTTTATTAAAATAGAACAACATGCTTGGTTGTAGACACGTATATAAAGTTCACTTAAAAATACAATTACTTATTTATAATACATTATTATAACGTGAAAATAAATTTATATAACCCCTCTTGAATATTAATGCAATTATACCATTTCTATGTGTTTATAGCATAATGCTATAAACACATAAACGACTGCAGCTACACGACTACAGCCTGTCAAAAATAAAATACACACAAAACGATTATTTTGGCACCAACACAACTACACGGCTACCCGACTACTTTTGCCGCTGTAGTCAACTTAGGATAATTTCTATTTTTGTTGGCTGCAAAACAAAAATAGTGTTGACAATAAAACAATATATGTAACAAATTAGTGCTTAAAAATATTTTATTTTGTTAAACACAAAAACGTCGCAACATTAAATGGTATAATTGCATTAATATTCAAGAGGGGTTAGATAAATTTATTTACACGTTATAATAATGTATTATAAATAAGTAATTGTATTTTAAGTGAACTTTATATACGTGTCTACATCCACGCATGCCGTTCTATTTTAATAAAGCAAAAAAAAAAAAATGTAATTGGCACTACTGAAATAAAAATTCATTTGTATAAAAACATCTTTTTATTATGTTGCTGTCGTTTCCAAAATAATAAGTAGCTAGCCACACGGCGACGATTGCAGTGAACGACATTTGTAGTCGTGTAGCTCTGCAGTCTGCTGTGGTCTATGTGTTTATAGCATAATTGTGGAAAAATATTTTCAAAATATAATATATGTACAGAGCTTTAGAGAATAAAATTGTTCATTCGATTTATTCAGTCGGTTTTAACTCAATCGATTTAAAATATCGCCAATATTGAAAAAAATTGCCAAAATTTAAAAAATCGCCAAAAATCGCTAAAATTGAGAAAATCTTTAAGATAAAAAAATCACCAAAAATAAAAAAAAAAAAAAACGTTAAAATTAATAAAAAAAAAATCACTGAAATTAAAAAAAAATCTCCAAATTTGAAAAAACGCTGAAATTTAAAGATAATCGCCAAAAATAAAAAAAAAAATCGCTAAAATTTAAAAAAATCGCAAAAAATTAGAAAAATCACTAAAATTAAAAGAAAATCGGCAAAAATTAAAAAAATCGCCAAAAATTAGAAAAATTGCTAAAAATTAAAAAAATTTCGAAATTAAAAATAAAAAATTTGCAAAAAAAAATCGCCAAAAATGGAACAAATTTTCAAATTGGAAAGAAAGCTTAAATTGAAAAAACGAAAAATATTCACAAAAACTTAAAATAGCTGTAAATGTATCTTTATTAGTTTTCGAAACACAGGCGATGTTCCAAATAAATTCTCTTTTTGCTTTGCGATGTTTTGTTTTTGAGAAAACGCGATCTAGGAACCTAGCCAATCAGGCCGGTATTGGGGTTGAGTTTTGAACACCTGTGCAAACATTTTTTATTTAGTCAATTTTTAAAAGGTACATATTACGAAAACTAATGGAGCTGGGGGAAAAATTGCTGCACCATTGTTCAAAACTCAACCCCATTACCCCTACAACGATCCTAAATTTCGATTTGATTGGCTGGATTCGTAAGTCGCGTTTTTCTCGAAAAGTAAGCATCGCAGATAAAAAAAAATATTTATTTGAAACATCGCCTATGTTTCAAAAACTAACAGAGATAATTTTTTTTTAATTTTTTTAAATTTTCGCGATTTTTTACTTTTGCCGTTTTTAAATTTTGAAATTTTTTCATTTTGGCAGTTTTTACTTTAGAAATTTTTGGCGATTTTTTTTTTTTAATTTTGGCGATTTCTTAATTTTGGCAAATTTTAGTAATTTATTTTTAATTTTGGCGATTTTTTGCCGGTTTTTCAATTTTGGAGATTGTTTTAAATTTTCGGGATTTCTTTCATTTTGACGATATTTTTTCGATTTTAGCGATTTTTTTCAATTCTGGCGGTATTTTTCAGTTACGCCGATTTCGGCAAATTGTAAATCGATTAAGTTAATAATAGATTGAACTCCCAATTATTGAATTCGCAATGAAAATCCGATTTAATTTTTTTAAAATAGAATTCAATCTTTCAAGCTCTGTATATGTACAACAACTTATTACAGATATTTATTATTAAATTTATTATTATACAACACATTAATAAAACTCTTTCTAAAAATTAATTTTTTGGTTTATTTGAAAAATTTTTTGGGCTGTTATTCTTTTTTACCGGAAGGTGAAGATACGCATTTTTAGGGGGTTTTTACGCTTATAAATATGTATTTTTACGCATTTTATACGTATAATTGCAATTAAATCATGTTTTTTTACACGAAAATTTGGTAAAATTACTATTTATTTATAAATTTTATCAAAATTTTACGCACTTCCATTGTAAATTTACCAACTTTGTGTTCACAAACTTACTCTCAATGTAAGTATTTTTTTCATTTACACACATAGAGTAAATTTACCCAACGTATAGTAGGAGTACAGTTTCCTACTATAAGTTGGGTAAATTTCAACAGAAATTAATTAGAGTGTACTGTTGGGACATTTATTCGTTCCCCCGCATAGTTTAGGGAGATTTGCTTACTTTGGGGACTGTCCTCAAAGTTTTTATACATCTAGCGTATAATATGAGCACAATTGGTTCGATACACCGCATATTTCGGGGACAATTTTGGCCATGTCCTTAAAGTATGCGCTGTGCATACATATATATATATATATATGTACATATATATATGTATGCGTAGCGCATACTTTAGAGACATGGCCAAAATTGTACCCGAATTATGCGGTGTATCGAAAAAATTGTCCTCATCTTAAACGCTAGATGTATGAAAAGGCGCGAAAATTTTGGGGACAGTCCCCAAAGTAAGCAAATGTCCCTAAACTATGCGGGGGAATGAATAAATGTCTCTAGACTATGCGCTGTGCATACATATATGTATATATGCACAGCGCATACTTTAGAGACATTTATTCGTTCCCCCGCATAGATTAGGGACATTTGCTTACTTTGGGGACTGTCCCCAAAGTTTTCGCGCCTTTTCATACATCTAGTGTATGAGATGAGGACAATTTATTCTATACACCGCATATTTCAGCAACAATTTTGGGCTTGTCCCTAAAGTATGCGCTACGCATACATATATATATATAGATAAGTAAAAAAAACTCAATGCCCCTAATCCCACCCAATTAGATAAATACCTACGGAATATTACATGTTTTATTGGCAGAACCCTTTAAGGTAAATTTGTGGTTTCTGAATGATTTTTTTTTCCAAAATGTATTGAAGCGGTAAAAAAAATACGTTATATAACATAGGCACTACCTTCCTATGTTTAAGAAAGAGGTTTAACTTTCAAATGCAATATATTAACATTTAACAAGACTAAAGGTAGACATATTATATATCGATGAATAGGTAGATACTTCTTCTTTTTGAAAATTTATAAAAAAAATTAATAATTAATGAATTTTTTTTAACAATTTTGCAAAAACAAGCAAAATATAAAAAAAAAATA
The DNA here is from genome assembly GCA_021234595.1 of Delia radicum. NCBI lineage: Eukaryota > Metazoa > Arthropoda > Insecta > Diptera > Anthomyiidae > Delia > Delia radicum. Next base: position 94,586,342 of record CM037854.1, on the reverse strand, counting down.
TATTCTCTAATTACCTTTTAAAATTTAAAAATTAAATAAGTTTTTTTCTGTTAATTATATTGAAATGATTTTAACAAATGATTTTAACGAAAAGTGTCGTTAATTTAAAACAATAAGGATCAATTTAAAAAATATTTTTTAAATATGATTTTTTTTAGATAAAACAAAAATAGTATCATAAAAAAATTACTTTTTTCACATAATCTGTTCCTCGGTCTGAAATATGAGTAGGAAATCCACGCGCAAAATGGTTGGCATACTTGCAAAGTAAAATTTTTTTTTAAAAATTGACAATTTTAGACCAATGCAGCGTGTAGAGTGTATGTCTAAAAATGATTAAAATGACATTCACAGCCTTTCTTAGAGTCCATTTTTTTTAGAAACGGTTAGCGAATAATAATAATTATTAACAAAGTTCCGAGAAAAATGTAAATAAATAAAGGTATGCTTTCGGAGAAAATTTTAATCGTTATTTTTTTTTTTTTAAATAGTTTTTGAGCATTTTTCACAGCTAAACTATTAAAGATAATTTAAAAATTTGTTCAGAAGTTTGTTTCTGAATGTATTAGTAATCTTACAATTTTTTTTTTTTTTTGTTGGTAACAAAAATTATATTGGCCATGAACAATAAAAGTCTAGACAAAAATTAAACAATTTTTTTTAACATGAAATATCTTTTTAGTTATAAGAGATATCTTACCACCATACGTATGTTTTCTGTTTATCTTATACAGGAGATTATTTATTTTTATTTTTTTATTTATTTGATTTGATTTACTATACAACAAGATTTATTAATCTTATGATAAGAGTATAGGAGGAGTAATAGTAACTAGTAATGAATAAACAGATTTACGAGTATAGTTAAATTTTAAACAATAAATTAAAAACAGATTAAATAAATTTAAATAAAATACAAATTTAACATAGTTAAAAACAATTAAAAATGGAAAAATTAAATTAATTTATTTTATCTCAGTCAAATTTTTTTTCAAATCGGTGCACGTTTGCCAAAGTAGCGAGTACTTACTGATTTTTTATAGGTGAGGTGGTATACTTTGGTGTCATAGTAATCTCCCTATGTAAGTACAGGGTGTCTCAAATGGCAATATTCTAAAAGCCTAGCTCCTCCCCTATAACTCTTCCAATATGTATGTGGATTGGACCAGTAGTATAGAAGCTCTATACTTATTGAACTAAATAAATAAATATCCCCCGGTCAGAGTTTTTAAGATCTATCATGGAATGAACGATATATATTTAAGTAATATTGGAAAAATATAATATTTAATTTTTGATAGATTACATAGCGTAAAAGTATTTAATAACACATACATATGGTGCTTTCCAAGCCAAACACCCAGCTATATGAAAAAGTGTATCGAAACAACACGAAACTAAGAAACAAAAAAATATGCAGCAACCCAGACAGAAACTGCCAGTGGTAATTAAGCACTGGCATGTCACTGGCTAACCGAGAAATTGTAATTTAACTACTGACAGAACACTTAATTGAGCCGCTTTACCAGAGTTTCCAAAAAGCGCTGCGTCTGGTAGAGCATTTATTTGATAAAAATGATGAGGCTTTGTATGAAAAAGTTTGTAGTCGGCAGTTTCCGAGCTCAATACCGGTTGGGTTATAAATTTTGTTTGTGATTTTTTGTGCTTTTTAATATTTTTTATAATTGTATTTTAAAAAACTGTTTAATAAAAAAACAATATTATTTAAAAGGCCAAGTTGCGATAAAAAAAATAGTTGTTTCAAATGGCAAAACATGCATTTTATGTATTTATGTCAGCGCAAACATTCTTTTTATTTTATTTATCTGTGGCAAAAAAACTTATAACTAAAAATTTGTCCACAATGCTTTTATTTAGGTAAGGGTTATAATTTTATTTGCACTTCAATAATTACTGAAAACCATTTTTGATTTTTGGACTTATTTGTCAAAAATAACAATTTTTAAAAAATGTTTTACTTTTAAATTTTAAAAAATTAAAACCAAAAGTTTATTTTTCGATCTTTTATCATAAATTATGATGTGAGCAATATTATTCAAGTTCAAGATCATTTGTTTTTTGTTAAACAAAACAACCGTGCAATGTTTATTTATAAATCAAAAAAGTTTTCTGTACGCTAACTTAAAGCAGACTTTATCTACTGACAGGTCCTTACCTGTTTCATTTCGTGTTACCGAAAATCATCAGAGAACCAATGTAGAAGGGGTAGAATATTTTTACCCAAATTTTAAAGGAAAAAGATCAACGCTTTACCCGTATTGTTTTATTTACCCGATGAGAAGGAAAAAAACAAAATTGAAAGAATTAAACTAATTCAAATCAAAAATAAAACATTTTTAACTTTTGTTTAACAAAAAACAAATGATATTGAACTCGAATAACCTTGCTCACATCATAATTTTTAAAAAATGTTACAAACCACAGCCGTATTTAATTAAAATTTTAAATTATGAATTAGATTAAGAATTAAAGTTGTTTACAATCGGTCTTTAAAATGTTGTTTTGAAACTGATTTGATACACCACTGTTATGTGTTTCAAATCATACATATTCCTCCGTATATAGGTGTATGGAGTTAATTATATTTGCTTATATGTTCATATATGAGCCCCTATTGCAAATGAGGAATTTCAAATTGTGTAAATATGACAGTGCTCATATATTTTCCCCCTTTGGCTAATATGAAATGACATATACTTCCACATATCGCTCATTTACTTCAAGAACGTCACAATTCAAAAACATGATTTTTGAGTTAATGATGCATAAGTATTCGTTATATCACGTATCATTATGTCGTTATTTTTCTCTTCAAGCTGTGAGTAAATTGAAAACTTTAAACTCGTTTTCTACAAAATCGAAATTTTTGAGTTATGACGTTATTGAAGTAAGTAAGCGATATATTCGTATATGATAAACTTTTGCAAATATGAAATCATACATATCTCCTGACATGACCACATATGATTACCGTTTGCATATATGTAATCACATACACTTCCATGTATGCCCATATTTGAAAATATATGCACATATATCCACATACGCAACCATATATGTCCATATGAACATATATGAACTTTTTTCTATAAAAAGACATAAAATGTAAAGCTGTTGGCTCATCTTTGTAAAAAAAGACGTTAAATAAATTATGTTGTTCGGGTAATCAATTAACATCACCGATTTTCTCTAGTTGGTTGATATATACCTGGTCAAACCATGAGTTCTTGTGGGTGGTGGATTAGAATGATGCTGACGATGGCCTAGTCGCTTAAGTCGAAAGTGCGGAACTCCGTCCAGAACTGATCCCCGAAAGATTTTTTTTTATCTTCTCTTACATTTATTAACAATGGGTGTTTTCTATTTGTAATAGTAAAATTTTAATTCTGAACTCTATCCTGACAATTCAAATGAAATGCAATTTTAAAAGACTAACAATACATACAAAATTCTAAAATTATTAAATTTGTTGGTAAAATAAAGAAATTTTAATGATAAGTTTATTACCTTTTAGTTTTGGTTATTGTAGCCCGGTTGAAAATAATTTGTAAGTTGTTTATTTCATATGCTTAATTTCATTCCTACACTCAAATAAAAAGTTAGTAAAGTCAGCAAAAAATTTTGCTAAGTCAGCAAAATTTTAGTCAGGAGGGTGCTTGCAAAAAAATTGCTAATGTCAGCAAATCAGCGAGCTGATTCTTAGCAACAAAATTGGTAGATTCAGCAAAAGTTTTGCTAACATTTAGTAGATTAGAAATTAAAAAGCCCTTAATAAAATTTTTGCTAAATATTAGTACACTGAAAAAAACTCAAAAAATTTGTAGAAAAATTATACTTTAGTTAATTTATTTGCTGAAAATCAAAAAAGATATTTTTGTGATTCTGTTTAAATTAATTTACAATACGTTACAAAATATAAAAATGTTCATGTCATACCCCAAACTGACGATATGAATTAATGTAATATCTAAAAACAATGGAAATAATTATATAAAACATAAACGAAATTGTCTTTGAACTACTTACACCAATTATTGTCTAAATGATGCTATCTTTTAAAGGAATGCAAATGCAAAAGAGAATTATAGAAACGAAACGAAAAACTAACAAAATATAACGTATACAACCCTTTTTTTGCAATAAAAAAAATATACAGAAAAATCTACCTAAGATGTATGTCTTTGTCTTTCGCTTTAGTCTGTCTACTTATTGCATATTTGTTTGCAATTTGACCACACAAGATTATTAATTTATATAAACATTTAGTTTACAAATACACATTTAATCTTTATTAATTTTCAATATTTTATTTTGTCTTTTATTTAATTAATAGATTCAGTTGTTTTAATCCACAATTTTGTTTTATGTATGAAAAACAGATATAAAAATCTTCCATGGTTGTTTTTTTATATTATGTCTTACTAGAGCTGTACTTTTTAGCATCATTTTCCTTGTCACTGCTACATCTAGACATGCCGCGACATCTAATTCATTCTGCGTATATCTTTCAGTCTGGTTGTCGCTCACACTATTGATGTGCTAATCAACACAATTTTTTTAGCAAAATAAATTAGTTAAATATTAGTAAGACATTAGTTCAAAACAGTTAAGTGCTGAATAAGTATAACTAAAATTTTTGTTTAAAACATAATTTTAGCAAAAAAATTGCTGAAAAATAGTATACCTGATTTACAAGATGTTTTACTAACTTTTCTACAAACTTATTTGTTTGAGTGCACATCATTTTCAAAATGAGATGAAATTTTCTAATCTGTAGATGAATTTCCAGAACTGTTCGAAATTGGAAGTTCTTAGTTAAAATGCCATGCCAATACGTTTAGAATCTATGATCTCCACTGATAAATAATTGGTACCCTTTTAGTATTTGAAAACCTACTTAGCCTTCAACTGTTTTATTTTTGGTAAGATATATGCAATTTTACAGCCTTGTACTCTATTTGGTCCGATAGTGTATTTCAGTATATCTGTAAAGGCCACATGTCGCATAAGTCATTTTATTATTGTCTTATATTTATCGCTCAAACGCGACGTCTATACAAAGACTGAGCTCGAACTACATGTAACAAGAAAAATTCGTAATATCTTTCTAAGACATTCTTCAGTTTTAACAAATGTAGTCATATATTAAAGATAATTTTATTAAAATTTATACTAAATTAAAACAATTTATGAAATTTAAAATTAAAATACAATTTATGACATTATCTATTGTAAGAAATCACATTTTAGGAAGTTTACTAGAAGTTTGCTTTGATGCAGGCGACTTTTGTCAAAACTTTTAGGTATTATTGACACTAGGCCATATTAGTCACACATTTAAAAAATCTGGGTTCCTGTCCTGCTATATAATCCCCGTTTTATTGGTAGAAACTTTAGTTAATGTTTTATTGTTTAGCTATTTATATAAAAAAAACACGATTTAACTATAAAATATATATAAAATGGACGGAATGTATAGAAATTAATGTATAAAAATAAACAATTGAAAACTTAATTTTACTGAATAAAATACATATTCGATTTTTTAAAAGATTCTTTTTAGAATAAGAGCACTTTTACGTCACATTTTTAACTTGATATGCTAAAAAATAATGTATTGGATTTTGAGTACGTTTGGATTTTTTAAATTTAATGCAGCTCTAGGACAACAAAAAGTGAAATGACGAACACAGCTATTGAAGTTATAACAGGATTATTTATTGTAGGGGAGCCACTAATTACAAAATAGTTACATCTATCACCCCGACAGCATTCGTGACATGACCAATCTTCATACCAAATATGTGTGCAATAGGGCATATGACGCTTACGTTTAGCTTGACATTGCTGTTTTGTCATGCAGTGCTTAGAAACGTAGTATTGCTTCAGGGCACCTTGGGATAAATATGGTTGACTGCCCCAACGAATTTCTGTTCCACAAACATCTTCATCTTGTTCACAGGTTTTAATCGTATTTAAACATTTCTCTACATTTCCCGTTTGATTGGAACAAACATAACACTCCAAACCAGACACGAAATTTACTTGGGTACAATAATAAATTGCTATTATAGTTACAATAGCAATTTTCCAAGTTTCCATTGCAAATAAAATTGTATTTTTTAAGAAATTGTTAAAGAAAATTAAAAAAAATTAAAACTTTAGCAACAAATCAAGTGTTTACTAATTCATACACCATTTTTTACCACATTTTTCGACAGTTATGGCTTTTTAGCTCTTGGTTTGATTAATAAATCATATACTAAAAGGGAGCGTATAATTTGTCAATATTTACTCACACTTCTTTGCAAATATTTTGTAAAAATTTAAAAAGAAGTTCCATATGCTGTTAGTTTGGTGTTGCTGCGATACACTCTTTTTTGGCTGGACAGTTGGCTTGGAAAGCAACATATGCTTACAGGAAAATCTTCACCATATTTATCAAACCCCTATTTTTTGTCCAATGAAATATTTAATAAATATTTATTAAACTGTTACATAAAAATATTGCTGAGGTGATGCGTTTTAGAATTCTATCCACACCTGGCTAAATGTGATTATCAAGGTGTTTTAGTACACTACTGGACTAAGAAATTGGTCCATTCACTGCTACCTCTTTGAGTTTTTGAGATATGCGCCATTTTCATAAAAACGATATTAATTTTTTTGATTATGAAGAAGGTTTTTAGCATTTTTTATAAATATTTATAAAATTATTCAAAAGCTGCATATATAATGACAATTTGTCAAAGATTTTCGTCTAATAAAACTGTTTCATAAATATGATAAAGCTTTTTCCCTGAGTGTAAGCACTTTACTTTTTGCACCAATATTTTTGAATATTAAAATTTGTATGTTTTATTTAAATGCCACACTAATTCATATGCTGGCGTATGAGTAATAATTACTCATACGTCAATGGTATAAAATGTGGGATTAATTTTATATCTAATGAAACTGTTTTATAAACATAGATCAGGTCATTACCCATATACACACAGAGAATAAATTGGTTGGAAGTCCTTTCAATACAACGATATTTTGATTATTGTTCAATAATTTAATTGTAAGTACTTAAAAATTATTATCACTAAAATAAAACTTTATTATGAAATAAAAATTTATGAAATTAACCAAAACACTATCACATCATTCAAAACATTAGCTTTTACTACCAATTTTGGAAAACTGTTACCTTCTACATTACTTTTAATACCAACAACTTATCGGATATTTTGTCACTAGAATAAAAAATTTGCAGTTAAAATCGTATATACGATAAGTTTCGCCTGCAAAAAAAAACAATCACTCCTGCAAAAAATTAGCTTTCTTACCAATTTTAAAATTACACTGTGCAACAAGAAAAAACATCCCATACCATTCCAACGGAAAATGAAAGTAGACCATTAGTAGACTAAAACCCCCAAAGGGTTGGTGTTCAAAATGAGCTAAATCGGTCCAGCGCTTCAAGTTATGAGTGAAAATGTAAGGCTGCCTCAAAATTTTACTAAATTATGTGACTTGTCCATTTTGTAACCAGACATATAGAGGTGAATAGTGTTGAATATTCACCTCAAGTACTATTTTCAACAAATTTTTTTTTCACCTCAAACTTTTTTCACCTTGAAATTTTTTTTCACCTCAAACTTTTTTCACCTCGAAATTTTTTTCACCTCAATTTTTGTTTAATTTAGTTAAGAGAAACAAACATGGATCTTGTTTCTTCTAGATTAAATAAACTTACTACAAATTTTTATTCCAGATGTTCTGGATCTGAATATCCCCATATTAATGAATTAACATCAGCTTAGGTGGACATTAGGTAGTTGTGCAAGTAGCTTTTATTAAAATAAAATAAAATAAAAAAAAATTCAAAAAGGTTTTTTTCAATTTTTGCCTCCAATAAAATTATAAATGTATATATGTATAAAATTTTGTAAATTTATTTTTAATTTTTAAGAAGAAAAAGTACAAAAACTTGAACTATTTATATATAAATTTAAGATGAAATGTAAATACTATTTAACTGAAATAAACTGAACTAATATATGAATAAAAAAAGAATCGTATTAGGAGGGGTGTGGGAGGAGAACAATAACCAACTAGAGACCATAATTTGCATAAAACGCTAATATATTTAGAAGTCTTTCAGAAAAATATAAACACTATATGTGTTTCTGAAAAAAAATTTTATATGGATGTAAAAGAGTCTTATTAACTTTTCGACCAAAAAATTACTCAAAACTCATTTTTTTATAATTTGAATTTTATACCAACATTTTTGAAAGCAATCAGACTTCATTTGCCTTTTCCATCGGCAAAAAACTGGACCAGGTTATTGCATATTTAGAGATAACCCAAATTTAGAGATAACCCACATGAGTATGCGTATTTATTGTCGGAAAAAATCAGTTGATAAATATAAATTTGGCAAGCTCTAAAAAATTTGCAACACCCGAGGTGTCCTACGTTGGAGTCTAGTTGATCAGCACCTGATAAATCTAGTGGGCCCTTCTGTGAAACTTAAGCTTGAAACTACATTGATTATGACTGTGAGAAGTTTCATGGCAATTCGATCAGCCACTAAGATGTGTGTGAATTCTTTACAAAATATTTGTAAAATACCCCACAGAAGTTACAAAATAAATGAATACCTTGAAGTTATTTTTTTGTTAAGAAATATTTTAAATAAATTTTAAATAATTTTAGCTCGGAAAATTCACTTGTAAACAAATTTACTTGTTAAAACAAAAGAATATGAAATCGATATTTATGTAGCCAATTACCAGTAACTCATTATTTTGAAACTACATATAAGTGCTTCTATAACCCTTTATTAGTAAGTAATTGAGTTCTATTTTAAAGTAATTCAATAGGAAATGACCAGTGTCGGCTCCAGCTCAAGTCTTGGAAAACAAATTTCAATCCCTAATATTGAAATTTCAATTCTAAATATAATATTTAATTTTCCTTTTCCTCAATGTTGTTTTATTTTTTTTGTCATTCTGTTTTGTTCTATAAATTTTTTTGTTGTTGATTACACTTGCACTTATTTTAATGTTTGACTGTTAACTTATAATATCGTTCCAATGTTTTATTCTTAACTTATATGGTATTATTGTTAACTTTTAGATACGCCAAGGATGATGAATAGCGACGCCATTCGAAATATTGCCAATATTAGGGAATTTTTGCATAAATAAAATACTTAAGAACAAATCAGCCCACGAGCTTGCTTATTTGAAATATTAAAGAATTTTGGAAAATGGTCAAAAAAATTCAACATCTTATTAAGTATTTTAAGTAATATTTTCAGTTGTAATAAAGTTTCTTTATTTTTTTAATGAAAAAAAAAACAGTCATATGTAGAAGAAATCTAATTTTTGACTAAATTCGTAGTTCACTTAAAAACAAACTACATCAAATTATTTTATTATGATTTTACATTAATTTTTTACTGTATTTTTTTTATTTAAAAAAATAAAACAAATAAAAGATTTTAAATTTTTTACTACATTTGGGGTTAGTTTTAACTATATTTGGCAAATGACAATGTTAGTTGGATTCAGTGTAAGTCGTCCTTTTTTCCAGTGAAATTTAATTTGTTTTTAACTACATTTGCAGTAGTTTTTACCTTCATAATATTGTCTGAGACTATATATTCTCAACTCAGGGTCAGACAACTATTTCGCCTGTGTTATTATTTCTCATTAATCATAGTGTAAGCTTACAGTTTTACATTTGCTAAAAGTTAATTATTCATTTCCTGCAAATTCACATAACTCTCGCAGTTCTTAACCATATGTACTCTAATCTTAAATAAATTGTATAAAACGAAATAGTTTTACATACATTATTATTACATTTATCACCTATATAAAAAAAAATATTCTACTATGATATTGTAAGCCAAATTGTTTCCTTTTACTACATTGTTAAATTTCTGTAACGAATCGAAATTAATAGAAATAAATATATCGCTAACAAATGTATACATTTTCAAAATCAAGATTACATTCCAAACTTTATGATTATTCAGTTTTTTTACTCCTTTATTACTTTGAACAACACAAAAAAAAGTTTTAATTTTTCGCGTTTTTTGGAAACGGGAATGAAAATTTTACTTACTTTAGAAATGCTTGCTATTTAATATTAAAATTTAGTTGTTGTCAAATAATAATTGAGAAATAAATTTTGAATTCGATTCAGACATACGTCCAATATATTCGTTTGCATATGTGAAACACCCTGCAGTATAGGGTTAAGAAACAGAAATTTCAAAATCTAATACAGATTTTTTCATTATTTATAATTTTTTAATAAGTATTCATCGATTAAATTAAATTTTCTTAGCTTTTCTTGTTTTGTTTAAATTCAAAAATATTGGTGAGCCCAAAGAAATTTCGTCTACAGTAAAAAATATCGAAACTTTTTTTTTAAATAAAAAAAATGTGTCAGATTTTTGGATAAACTTGTTTTTATATTATTTTAGAAAATCGGCACTAGTTTTAATTGTTTTTTTAAGTTTTTTTTGTTTTTTTAAGTTCTCCGTAAAAAAAAATACGTCGTCCATTCCATGAAACAACGATCAAAAACGATAATTTTTTGACCTCACGCCCTGGGTTTGTTTATATTTTGTCTTTTACTAACTACAGTTCTCAGTTCCTTAAAATGGTGGCAAATGGACTCCGATTCTAAATTTTTTTAAAAAATCAGAATGAAAATTTAAAAAAGTGATATTTAAATCTATAAATAATATTTTCTTTGAAATTGGCAACGTTAATAAAATCGAATTTTGGAAAAATGCATTAAAAATGGCATTTGCATTTTGAATGTATTATAGAAAAATGTGATAATTTTTTATAACAAAGCATATGAAAAATGTATTTGTCTCCTTTGCAATTTGTTATGAAAAAATTATCAATTAATACATTCATAATGCAAATGCAAGCTTTCAATGCATTTTTCCCAGATTAGATTTTTAAAACGTTGTCAATTTTGAAAAAATTGTCATTTACTCCAAAAATTATAAATTTTTCAAAAATTATCTCTTTTCAAAAATTAAATAGTACATAATGCAAAATGCATTCTGAATATATTTTCACAAAAACGTATTTTTTTTTAATTATAAATCGTGAAATAGCTTTCTCATTCTTTTGAAATCTCTAAACTTGTCCATCCACAATTTTCTTGTTTACAATTTTTTTTAAGTTTTTTTATTTTTTAAACTCTGGAAAACGTTAATAAACCACAAGTTTGAATAATTTTAGGAATTTTAGTTGACTAGCAGACATCTAAAGAATACGCGTACATAACATAAAAAACATTAAAGACCCCAGTTAAATTTTGGAATATCTATCATGGAATGAACGATATAGTAGATAGTATATATGTTTCTAGTTATATACTCGTTGTATTGATTTCTCCTTAGTTATTTTCTAAGATTTTATACATTTTCTTATCTCTGTCTTTTGTATTTATCTATGAATAAACAGAAAAATGTATTTTTTGAAAAAGAGGATCATACAAATGAGTTAGTTCTAAATTATGTAAAATGTGTCTTAAGAGCTAGAAACAGTGTGATACCATATCACCCTAAATCCCCTTCCCAAAGAGAGTCATCATTCATTTAGTTTGTTAAACTTAAGAGATCATATCATTGGAATTTATGTATGAATTTTGTTTTAATCTCAAAAGACAGAGCTCTAATAAACTTTGATATTTTATAAACTTTTTTGAACAAACGAGTTATTTTTTTTTATATTACAGAATTATAATAAAATTCGCTATTTTATGATAAACTGCGTTGCAACTACAATAATTCTATAAAATTTGTGTTTAACATGATTCTTTCGTTAAAAATTAACTATAAAACTCTACGAATGGTTCACTGGCAACTTTTGGTCAATTCTTTTGGTAAAGTTAACTATAACTATTTATCTTTAAGAATTTTTCACCCTTAATATTATTTTTCAAACCAGTTTAAAGGAAATAAAAAGGAATACAAAAACTTAACTTAATTTAACTTTAGCATTAACATTAACATTTTTACTTTCCTATTGGGAATGTGTCAAAAAATGTTAAAGTAAATGCCTTGTACTAGAATGGCTATTAATGTTTTTGATGATTGTGTATTCTGCAGAATTTTATTGTGATGATGCGTATAGAATTAGGGCATTAATAAAAGCCTAGTTATAAGAAGTTCGCAAGAGGAATGTAAGCAAGGAACATGTATATACCTTCCTACATTTGATGTAAAAACTACAACATAACGACCCACTCATGTCTGTGGAATTACGACCTGATTCAGATACACGGAATAGAGTAGAATTTCCGTCTAGCACAAGTGTTTTGTTTTTGTACATAACAAAATATAGGTATAAGAAGGAAATTCTACTTTGTGCAATCTTTCTGAATCAGGGCATTATATATTATTAATACCTATACATCGCATACACGAATTAACTTTTATTCTTTTCTTAACCTATGTCAATTCAGTAAATGGACAATTTTAAAACGCTTGATATTAAAAACTATTTTTTTTTTAAAGTATTTTTTTTTATAACTATAAATTATGAATTAACTTTTTTAGAGAGCCAACAGACAGCGTCAACATTTTATGCTTGATACCTACAATCATGCTTTCTGCGATATTCACGTCTTTTTTTTATACTGCTTTTTAATTTTTTTCTTCAATTCTTCAGTGCATTTGGCTTCCCAGCAATTTTCATACAACTTTTGTCATAAAAGATCACAAAAGTCCTTAACTGGGCGTGCTTTTTGGAGTCTTGGGGATTGGGATATTTCGATACAGAATGCAAGTTTTTTGTATTAAGCCATTCTAACGTCTTCCTGGCATAATACATCCAAAATAATAGTGTTCTTTAAAGTGTCTATATTTGATAAATATTTTCAGTTTTACTAAACATCAATAGCTCTTGAATAATGTACGTAAAGTTGTGATATACCTTTTTCCGAAATGGCTGCACACACTAGTACTTTTGGTTAAAACTTTGCTTTGGCCGAATATTGTTCTTTATTGGGATTTTTTATGTCATCAGAATGAAATTCACAATTAATACTTCCGTTGTTCCAAGCAAAAGAAAATTATTTTTCATCATCCAAAATAATTTGAAAAAATTTTTTTATGAAGTTTTTTCTCAGTTGTCTCCATTTTGTTGGTATTTCTGCAAATGATTTTTTACTATATTTGGCTACTGTCTTTCTCTGGTAGTGTTTCACGTTCATTGCGAGTAAAGTTTTGCAAATTGTTTCCTTGGAAAGGCGAAATTTTCTGGCAATATTATGATTTGAGGCTCCAATTTGATAAACCGCCGATTTTTTTTTTAATTTAACATTTTTTGGTCAACCTTTCCTTTGGATCGCAATCTTGATCTCTAATTTCAAACCGTTTGAATATGGAGTATATTATGGTATGTGGTGCTTGTTTCTTAAGGAAATGATGTAACACTTTGTTTTTAGTATACCGTCCAAGCATGTCATAGATATTTTTTCTATTTTTTTCAAAAACTTTAATTTTAAATTTTTTCACTTTTAAATATTTGTATATATAATATAAGATTCTATTGACATGCATTTTGAAAAGAAAAAACATGCCTACTTAGCAGAAATTTATATTCGAATTTTGTACATTTACTTAGTTGTCATAAGTTATCATCAACATTAATCGAAAAATAGGCCAAATTGTAAAGTATTTTGATTCTGAAAATTGAAACATTAACAAATTTATACTAAAATATTAATTAAAGTGAATACGGTTTTAACTTCAGACAACACATGGTGTAACTAAAGGAATACTTCTTAATAATCCATAAATAAATAATGGAGTCATAAATGTAAAAAATTTGGGATATCATCACTTTTTAAAATGGTTTTGCCTCAGCCAAAAATAGCGTTATAATTGTTTTCAATTTCAACTGCATTCATATGCGCTTGGAGGCCAAAAATGCTGATTTTGTGTCTCTTTTCCTACAGAGCAAAAGTAGATATATTCCTATACTCAAACTAGTGTGTAGTTTAAATTGACTGAAAATGTTATTTAATATAAATTATAAATCACTTAAAAATTCGGTCTACTTACTTTTCATTTAAATTTAATGTATCTTGTTATTTATTTTTAATTATTGTTTAAATAACTAACAAATCCATAATAACAAATGAATAGTAGGTTAAAAATAAATATTAAAATTTTAACTGCAGATCAGTAAAAATAAGTGTTCGAAATCAGTTATTCGAAATTATTCCAGTTTTTATGTTTTTGTTTTCTTTTTTTCTATAAAATTTTTCAATTTATTGTAATTTGAACTGAAATAATTTTATATATAAACAAACCATTTTAATAAAAAAACAGACACGAATTTTTTGAATATTTTGTATTTGGAAAAAAATTTAAATTTATTATAACTGCACCGAAAACAAATAAACGACAATATTCCGTCTTTGTGTATACAAATTGTATGAAACTCCAAAAATATTTTTATTTTTGTTTTAAAAATATTTAATACAATGATATTGTCATAATAGATTTTATTTGTTGCTTATCAAAAAGTTTAATCATTTTCATGTATAAAACTTTAAATAAATGAAAATAATAAATGAAACAAAAAAAAAAAAATCGGCAAGTGGTAGTAACTTATTTTGAACAAATGTATAAAAAGTTGAAATAAATATTAATTTGAAAAATAAACTCATGTTCCTTTATTTTCAACTCAATTGAAAACTTTTTTATTAAGGTACAAAAAGTAAACTACATAATATTTGGAGTGTATGAAATTTGAATTTAGCATTTCGATATTATACAGATAATAATTAAAAAAAAGTGTTCTCCAGTTTTTAAAGTGCACCATTTAGGCAATAGTGTGTGCGGAAAAAGCTGTTTTTTTTTCAAAAAACTTAAAAAGTATTTTTTATAACGCTCAGTCAAAAAATATCGTTTGTTTTCGACGGTAAAAAAATAAAATGGTGTTCATAGCGTTAGTAGTCAGTGATATGGAATACATTATGGAAAACATTACAAAAGCATTATTTTGGATTGCTTTTTGAACGTTCACAAAAAGCACATTGGGAGTGTGCGCCCCTATAGTCAAGTTGGTAGCGTGCTGGCTTATCAGTGCGGGGGTCGTGGGTTCGATTCCCACCAGAGGCACTGGTCTGTTTTCGCTACAACGCGCCGAAGGCCATAGTAGCTAGTGCTCGGTTAGGGAAATAGTTAATTTGTAATTATATAATTATTAATTAATAAAAAAAAAAAATTAAAAAAAACTTTGGGACTACCTTTCTTAAAAAATTTATAATGGTTTTTGAAATAAAACAATTTTTACGGCATTGCTTTAAATCATTTTTCTAACGCTTGCAAAAGTAATTTATACTCGTATTCATTTTTAAAATATACGAGTATATCTGATTATTTGAAAAAAACACACATTAAAAATATAAATATAAAATTATCTTACAGTTTTTTTAGTTTTTTATTTTTATATACATCGAGATTATTTTTATGTTAATTTTAATTTATAACGAGCTTCCAACCTTCGTATATTCACAAAAATAAAGCAAATCAAATATATTAGCTAGGTTGATACTAGTATCTCTATCTGGAACCCGAAGTTTTGGAAAAGTTAGAGCCTCCACAATAGGCACAACTTTAACAAAAAACATATTAATCATTAATTTTGCTCCATTCTTGACTTCTTAGTAATCAAGCACGTGGTTAGGGTCTTTTCCTAACAAGCGTCATGACGTTACTAAACTTTGAAGACCAAAAATGTTCTATTTATATAAAAAAATTTTAGTTTTTACTCAGGCTCAAGTAATATTTTTTAGAGTTTTAGATATTGTTTATACATCGAAATTATTTTAATGTTATTTTTAATTTATAACGAGCTTCCAATCTCCGTATATTTACAAAAATAAAGCAAATCAAACATATTAGCTAGGTTGATACTAGTATTTCAATCTGGCTAAAGAGCTCATCAGAACCCGAAGTTTTAGAAAAGTTAGAGCAGTTTTTTTCAGTACATCTTTATGGTCGAGTAGTCTTTGAGAGTTCAAATTTAACCACAAATATTTCCATATCAATTTGACATTCACAACTATGGTTATTTTGATATAAGTTCTAAACGTTTCAATTCTTTAGTTATTTAACAATTTTAATTGGTATGCAAATGGATTATTTTCCATAATATTAACAAACAAAGAGGATGTATTTAAATGAGCAAATGAGCAACTAAATAAACATTCATCCTGTGTAAAATTTAAATCCATTCTTATCCAAGATAAAATATTTTTTAAAAACTATTCTCACAAATGTGTTTTAAAACTACACACAGAAAAAAAAAGGCCTGCTGCAAATATAAATGCTAGTAAACATTTCCGTTTCCCATGTTTCTAATATAACATGTTTGCTGGCAAATATATAATTACTAGCTGACCCGCAAACTTTGTTTCAAATTTTAATTGTAATTAATTCTTTAAATCAAGAAATTTTTTTTACGCAAATAAATAATTAAAAAAATAAATTCACATAAGTAAATCATTTTAAAATTTGTAACTTCATGGGAAGACCAACGCCTCTTTGTCCTTCTATCGCCTTTATTTGCTGAAGTATATAAAATGAATAGCTGAAAACAATTGCCATAACAACTGCGACGTCACCTATCACCGGTGCATTGAAGCGCCGCTCATGATCACCAGCCGGTGTCTTATCACAACCGTATAATCATCTGTCGGCATTTCGTATAGGGCTGTTTTCAAAAGACGGATGAAGCTGTTGTGTTCGTGTAACATAGCTTGAAAATTAACATAAGTTTTTTGTAAATATTAACATGGGTTTTTGTAAATATCTTCGGAACTACATAACCGATTTAAGAGTTTGATATCTCGTTTTGAAAACATGACAACGGCTTTCAAAAAAAATAGAATAAAATAAAAAAAGCAAAAAGAAATAAATATATGTATTAGCATCTTGTATGGGCTTTTTTTTTGAAATTTGATTGCTTGCGCTGCTTAAAATATGAGGTTTGGTGTAAGAAATCATGTCCTAATTTTTCAGCTCAATCCGACAGTGCCTAATCGTGCCTAGTGGGGCCCAAAGTTCCCCATATATAAAAAAACATCTATTCAATCAGATCTTTATAGTTGTACTAGTTGAAAAGCCGGTCCCATAGACCGAAAATCAAAAATCTGGTTTCGCTACGATCTTCCGCAGAGAAAATACTTTAAGTATGCCAAATTTCAGCTTCCTATGTCATCAAATGGCTTCAGAAAGTTGCGGAAAGAATAGGACATACATACATAAATTCGGACTTACTAAGAAATTATATATTGTATAGATTAGAGTGGTTTTAGTGGATGTGGGCAAAATTTATTTTGAAATTTGAAGGTGCTCAGGTGCTTACGACCAGTCTAATATGTATATGTCATTGGTGGTACAATATGAAAATTGGATTTTGCCACGCCCCTCCGCCCACAGACCGAAAATCAAAAATCAGACTTCACAGTGTCACCCATCGGAATATTCTGAAGATTCCCTGAAAATTTTATCAAAATCGGCAGAGCCGTTTTGGAGTCCATACGTTACATACATACACACATCCTGTTTTATATAGATAGATGTTTGCCTGTAAAAATTTATATGTTTGGAACTAGTGAAAAACATATATATACGGAAACTTATATATATATATATAGTTGTCTTCAAATAAACATATATTTGTATATTATTTATAAGTGCTCAGTCTGAAAAATACAATCGACACAGTGTTGGCAAAGCGGCGGCGACGGTCTGTTTTGCGTTGGCAGAATGTGGGACAATATTGACATTACTGTCCTGTTACATGATAGATAACAGTGGAAACCTGTTGGTTTGAGCGAGCTTCCCACCGTTGGCATAACGTTGGTAATTCTACAAATTTGGTGTTTTTAAAATGGCCTAAATTAAATTAAAAAAAATGCTTTTAATTGGTTGTAATATTGGTAAAAACAACATTGGCAAAGAATTTTTCGGGTGCTACTGGCAAAAGACATGCTTTAGCAAACAAAATAGCGCTTTCCTACTACAATATTATTTGTACCTTTGGTCATTTTCAACAAGGTGTGTTTTACAAAAGTAGCAGGGGTTTGCTAGTACTATTTTTTTTTGTAAGATTGGCAATTTCTACCTGGGTATTAAAATTGCAAATATATCTTTGTTTAGGTTTGCAAATTTGAATCATTGTAAACATATATATAATTACCTGCAAACATATACAAAAGTGTCTTTTTTCTGCGTATAATGCAAATGCCTTTAAACTAAGGTTTTTTAACGTTTTCATAACGTTATAAAATACACTCAGGAGCTTCTGCTTTAAAAATATGTAGTTATTTGGGTTGTAATACAGTTTCTTTATTTTTAATGTAAATGTCAGTCATTTGTAGAACAACTAAAATTTTTTACTAACCTTGTAGTTCATTTAAAAAAAAAACACATCAAATGACTGTTTTATGATTTTACATTAATTTTTTACAGTTGTTTTTTGATATTTAAAAAAACAAAAAACAAAACAATACATGTTTGTGTATTTTACTAACATGTGGTTAATTTTTACTACAATTGTTAGTCATTTTTTGAACATTAAAACAAATGACAATGTTAGTTGTATTTAATGAAATGTATGTCGTCCTTTCTTTAAGTGAAATTTCATTTGTTTTTAACTACATTTGCAGTGGTCTTTACCTACATAATATTCTAAGTGTAATGCTTATCATGTAATGCTTATCATTTTGGTCGTTTTCACAACGCTCTTAATTTGTTAACAATAATTCTATACAAACGGTTTTTTGAAATTTGTTTCGGCAACGCTTTGAGAACCGTATAAAATAGCATCTTCACACCGTAAAACATTGTTATCGTTTACGTAGTTTTCAAAACGCTTTAAACCTGTAAAGCAGAATGTTCTAAAGACGCTATACCATCATTTCGAATACATTTAGGATGCTGTTACGATAATATTTTTCTACCTGGGAAGTTCTAAAGTTTTTAAAATTATTTATGGACAAAGAAGTACTGTTTTATTAAGTTTAATTTTCAGGTATCATTTATCGCTAGGAATAATTACTGTGATATATTATTTTTAACTTATTTTTAATTAATTTATTTGGGTTTTGTGTCGTTTACAGAATAAAACCTGTGATATTTTTCAAAAATTATATAAAATTTACTAAATATAATATGTATTTAACAAAGAATTCATCGCTGAAGAAGCTGCAAAAAACAATCAGCGAAACGTCGGAGTAGAATGAAAAATTAAATAGTCTTTTTATTTATTTTTGAATGTATATGTCCTTGAAAACCTGTTTGGAGATTTCTAAATAACTTCAAATAATATTTTATTTATTAAGAACATTTTTGTTGCCTAAATGGTGTGTTTTAAAAACTGGAAAAACAATTTTTAATGATTTTTGACGTCGAATCGAAAGTTGACCTCAAATTTCATATTAATACATCCACCGAGGGCATGTGAAAGGAGTTGCAATTTTTGAAAAAATAATTACGCCATTTTTTTATTGATGTAAAAGCCATAAAAAACGGATGATATACCAAACTTAAATTTTTGTGAGTAACTCTAATAAATAAATATACATTTATACTTGTATAACACTTAAAACTAATGTTTAAGTAGTCATTGTTTAAGATAAAGAAATATATATATATATATATATATATATATATATATATATATATATATATATATATATATAGATTAGACCAACTCGCTTTATATGGGGAAAAAGTGTTTTTTGTTTACCCAGAAAACAGAATTGGTAGTAGCAATCGTATTTGTAGCATTAACCGTATTTGTAGTTTGAACTAGCTATCGAATTTTTCAGTAGTTATTACCGAATTTCTGTTGAGGCAATTCGAATGATTGTTGTCACAACCCAAGAATTCGGTAGCAACAACCGAAGCATTCGAATGGCAACAAATATGGTTGCTACTACCGAGTGCTTATGCTACTAATGTTGTATACGTTGTTTTTAGTTAAAATAAAAAATTCTTCTCACGAGATCTCAATGCAACCCACGAAATATTTTGGGAATCGCCATAACACTTACCAAGATACATTTTCCGGGGTGGACAAAGAAACTTTTTTTGTGTGAGTCAGCCTAATATATGTACACACATTTATTTAAAGACTATAATTCAAGGATACACCCATACTCAGACATATACTTATACATAGGTTATATATTAAGCCTAACAAACAATAATTCAAGCATACAGACGCAAGGGTAGCCATACTTACTCTCACACACACAACACACACACACATTCTCAAACACATACTTATACATAGGTAAAATAAAGCCCAACAAACAATAATAATTTCCGTTCACGTAAACACAACTTTAGACAATTTGACATGTTGCTAATGTGGCATCTTTTCAATAATATGTAGTTGCATACATACACCTACACCTTCATACAAACAAACTTATATTTATTTCAATATGTGTATGTGTCGGTGTGAGTTTTCATAAATGAAAATAATCTTATATGTATGTAACTGAAAACGTTTATTATATTAGAGGGTGAATATTGATGGTTTTATTAAATTTTTTTATGTCTAAATATCTTGTTATTTTGGATTTATAAACTTATAACGTATTTCCTTTAGTTGGCTTATAGGGCGGTGGTTTGAAAGTAATTTATTACTATTACAATCCGGTTTTTTGTATGTAACTAAAAAACCTTGACATTACTTTTGAGATGCTTTCCTTTTAACTATTATTCCTTTATTTTCTGACATCTGATAAGAAATTTTCTTTATATTGTATTCTCTGGTTTCAAAGAATATTGTCCTTATTTTATATTATCTTTAAAAGCACATAAAGAGGTTTCATTTTATGTTAACCAAGTACTTAAAGAGGAAATTTATTCAAATATTAAGTAGGTAATGTTAAGTTTAAGTAAAAAAATTAAATATGAAGAACTAGCACATATAAAGATAACGATTATAAAATTTCTAAAGAAGAAAACCTATAAAATATCTTTCGTGAAAACACCATCTACAATAGTTTACAACTACTTTTAACTCGACGGTTTTAGCACACAGAAATCCGTTTAAATCTGAAATAAATAAATCTAAAGTTAAAAAATTCCATTTGGGCCCAGTCAATTTTCTAAAAATAGCCAGAATGTACTTTTAGCCAAAAGTATTTCCATATAAATTTGACATTCATTACTATGCTTAAGCCCTAAACTTTGATTGCTTTGAGATAAGTTAGCAGGCCTAATTTCCTTTCCGAGACTTGCGCTTGTATTATTTATTTTTTATACGTAACTCGAAAATTATCTTTTTGTGGAATGGTGCTTATAGAATTCTGAGTTGATAATATACTCAATAAAAAATATATGTAAAATTTTCTGAAAGAACTGTACTTTTAAATAAAACAAGCTTCGTCGGAACAAGCTCTAATCCAAAAGTCCAAACAACCAAGATCGTTTGCATAATTATGTATTTCAGTTGTCTAATAACAATTTTGCGATAATGATCGAAATTATCAATCAAGCACTTTTAGCAAACATTTGTTTTGAATTTGCAAGAAATTATAAATTTCGAATTTTCTCAAAAACCATTTAAAATACGAAAAACAGATACAAATTATTAATTATAAAAAATATATTTTTAATTTATAACGAGCTTCCAATATTTTTTTACAGTTTTGTTAGTTTTTTGTGTTTATATACATCGAGATTATTTTTATGTTGTTTTTAATTTATAACGAGCTTCCAACCTCGGCATATTTACAAAAATAAAGCAAATCAAACATATTAGCTAGGTTGATACTAGTAAAAATAATTGACGTGTTATACTTTCACATTTTCAGTGCAATGTTATATTTGTCAAAAACCTCGAGCTGAAAATCAGCGAGCTGATTTTTAGCAACAAAATTAGTAGATTCAGCAAAAGTTTTGCTAACACTTAGTGGATTAGAAATAAAAATGCCTTGCTAAAAATTAATAAATTTTTTGCTGAATTTTAGTAGACGGAAAATAACGCAAAAAATTTGTAGAAAAATTGAATTCAGTTAATTTATTTGTTGAAAATCATAAAACATATTTTTGCCATTCTTTTAAAAATAATTTACAATAATTACGAAATATAAAAATTTTCATTTTCCCACATTGACGACATGAATTAATTTAATATCTGAAAATATATAGAAATAAATATATATAACATAACAAAAATTTTCTTTCAACTACTTACATCAATGGTAGTCTAAATGATGCTTTCCTTTAAAGGACGCAACTGCCGAAAATAATTATATAAACGAAACGAAAAAAATAAACAAAAACAAACGAAACGAAACGAAAAAAACAACCATTTTTTTGCAATAAGAAAAAAGAATCATAAAAATCTAGCTAAGATGTGTGTCTTTGTCTTTCGCTTTACTCTGTCTACATGTCTGTATATGTTTGTTTGTTTGCAATTTGACCACACTAGATTATTAATCTATTAACATTTAGTTTAGAAATACATATCAAATTTAAATATTTTATTTTGTCTTTTATTTAATTAAAAGACAATTATTTTCACAAGCCCGTGACAACGCAAAATTTAAGTTGTTTTAATCCTCAATTTCTGTTTATGTATGAAAAACAGATACAAAAGTCTTGCATGGTTGATGTTTTTATATGTCTTATTAGAATTGTACTTTTTAGTATCATTTTCCTCTTCTCTACTGCATCTTGATATGCCGCGACATCTGCTTCATTCTGCGTATATCTTTCAATCTGGTTGTCGTCCACACTATTAATGTGCTTATCATAACAATTTTTTTAGCAAAATTAATTAGTAAAACATTAGTATATTTGTAAAGCATTAGTATAAAACAGTTAAGTGCTGAATAAGTATAACAAAAATTTTAGCTGAAAACACGATTTTAGCAAAACATTTTGCTAAAAAATAGTATACCTGATTTACAAGACGTTTTACTAACTTTTGTACTAACTTATTTTTTTGAGTGTATCGATAAAGAACTTTTTTAAATACATTTAATACGAAATATAATGTTTTACTTTTATAAAGATGAGAGTAGGTTAAAAAAAATTGTATTTGAAAATTACTCATATCAGCTAATTTTTTTAAAACTGGTTACCACTAAATCTATTCCAGAATTACTTCTTTTACCACCGGTTGCATGGAACCGGTTCTATAAGAGGTTCCTGGAAGTCAAAATGTAATGTTAAACTGTCCCAGAACCAGTTCTATAACTGGTTCTACAACATGTTTTCAAGCATTCCTGTTTTTGTTTGGAGGTAAAGAACATATTGCAAATAGGACAAAATCCATGCAAAAAGAATCGGTTGTAGAACATAAACTAGAAAATATTATAACAGAAGTTGTTCTACAATCTGTTATTTGGATTTTCCTATTTTATTGGGTATGCAAAATTACAATAAATGTTGATCAAATAGGCTTCAAAAATGCTTTATGTTAAGTAATGAAGTTTATTATGGCTTAAGTATTACTAAAATATTAATTTTTGTGTACATTTTTTCCGCTTTTGAAAGAAACTATTCCCATTTGTGAATAATGCAAATATTATGTTTTATATCATTTTGAAGATATACATTTTATCCGCAGCCACTTATACTTTTTAAAGCAATCAATCAGAACCTTTCCTAATTTGAAGACCCGCCCACTTTAAAAGGGGCGGGACAGTAAAAAAGTTACTCCATTCAACTCACAAACAAAGTCTAGCGGTGGATTCTGAACGATTTGTATAAAATTTTGATATGTGATAGAGAAAAGAAAAATAAGGGACACGTATTTTTCTGTCACAACAAAAATTCATTTTTGCAAATGTAAATTTCCTGTTTTAAGACTGTATCGACTCTGGTATAAGTTATGTTTATAACAAACCACTATATAAAAATATTGAATATCACTTTTACTATATTCTTACCACTTTATTTTTCATGATCATTCTTTTCATGTGTATGTAAAGTATATTTGCATTATTGTTTCTTTGGTGTTTTCTTTCTTGATGCCTTGCTTTTGATCAACATTGATTAAATTTTTTTTTATTTTATTTTATTTTGAGTCTATGGAATTACAACCTTACAGACTATAATATTAAATAATAATAAAAGTATAATAATAATAATAATAAATTTAATTTAATTCTGAGTATTTAAAAACAAAATTATATTACTCTTCATACGACTAATGTTGGCAGAATGATGGGGTGCAATAACGCCTTACGGCTTTATTTCTCAATGGAAAGTGAAATAAGGCCTTTATTTCCAAAAAGGTTTTATTGCACTTTGAAAATGAAATAAAGCCGTAAAGGTCTTATTTCACTTAAATTTTTTTTAAATGAAGCAATAAAATTTCTTATTCTTATATTTTATTGAACAATTATAAAAAAATTTCATATTAACAAAAATTAATAGAACATTAATAATTAATCCCACTTCTGGAAACGAAATAAATCCCATCAAAATGAAAAAAAAAAATCACTTTAATCATTACACATTTTTGCAAATATGATGATAAGCAAAAATTAATAGAACATTAATAATTCAACAAAAACTTTAACTGCAACAATATTGAAAATCTTTGCTTTATAAAGTTTTTCTGCGTGGCGGCCTGCGGCCGCTCTTAAGGGTTTTCTCCTCCATGGGACGCGGCAGGTGGCTTCGCTGAATAAAGTTTCCCTGCGCGCGTCACACTAGGGAAGATAATGAGACGCGCGCAGGAAAACTTTATTCAGCGAAGCCACCTGCCGCGTCCTATGGAGGAGAAAACCCCTAAGATCGGCCGCCACGCAGAAAAACTGAACAGTGTAACAAAAGAATCAAAAATACAAAATAAAGGCTTTATTGCACCATTGGCTAAATTTCAATAAAGGCCTTATGTCACTTTCAAAGTTCAATAAAGCCCTTTTCGCAATAAAGGCCTTATTTCTCAATTGGAAGTGAAATAAAGCCTTAAAGGCCTTATTTCGTAAGGCGTTATTGCAGTCCACCGGCAGAATAATTAAAAAAATCGTATATATCAATAAACTGCAGACATAGTCTTCTATAAGAATCGGCATTAGCGTAGTTCGTCTGTACAGCTTGAAGGTATATTGGGATATAATTACGAGTCGGTCGTTGGGGAACGTTAAAGTTGATATTGCCCAGCAGAAAGTCAGAGGTAGTATTTCCCTTAAGCAGATTGGCCAAGAATAAAGGGGTGAAAGAAGAAAAAAACAAATATTTAATATTATTTACATTAAGAAATGTATATTTTTAATATAAAAATTACCATATAATATGGATATGTGAAGTGAACACAATTTCAACAACAACGAAAATTGTTAGTTCAATATGTCTTTAATTGAATTAATTTTCAATTAAATAATAACTCATTTGATATAATCAATACCGTATACCTTAACAAAAACCAAAAAAAAAAAAAAAAATGAAATGAATTTAAAATATTTATTACTAATACTACTAAACATAAACATTTATAAAAAACAACTACACTCTAAAAAACTTATTGTAAATTTACTACCATAAAACGATTAAAGTTTCATGTATTATTACTCAAATTCGGTAAATGTATACATAAAAATGCGTAAAACTATTTTGCGCACACTTTTATATACAATAATACCCTCTTACAGTATTTTTACCAATTATGTGTTTACAATTAAACACATTATGCCTAAAAGTAGTATTAGTTGGTTAAATAAAATGTTTACGCACAAAGTTTGTAAATATACTAACTTAAAATAGTAATAAATATTTTTACAGTTTTTAAATTGAAAAAAATTAAACAAATAAAAAAAGCCAAAAAAATCTAAAAAATTTAATTTATTGAGAATTTTAATGAAAAAAAGTGTATAACTGTAGTATTTGTGATACCGTTTAGTTTATAGTTTATTTCCAAGTGTTTGCAGCCTAATTATGGAAAAATATTTTGAAAATATAATATATGTACAGAGCTTTAAAGAATAAAATTCTTCATTCGATTTATTCAGTCGGTTTTTACTCAATCGATTTAAAAATAAGAAGGTACATATTTCGAAAACTAATGGAGCTGGAGGAAAAATGGCTGCTCCATTGTTCAAAACTCAACCCCATTACCCCTAGAACGATTCTAAATTTCGATTTGATTGGCTGGATTCGTAAATCGCGTTTTTCTCGAAAAGTAAGCATCGCAGATTAAAAAAGAGTATTTATTTGAAACATCGCCTATGTTTCAAAAACTAACAAAGATAAATAAATGACATTGACAACTTTTTCCAATTTGAGCTATTTTTTTTTTTTATCAATTATGTTGATTTTTTTTAAATTTTCGCGATATTTTACTTTTGCCGTTTTTAAATTTTGAAGTTTTTTTCATTTTGGCGATGTTTTCACTTTTAGCAATTTTTCTCATTTTTGGCGATATTTTTTATTTTTGACGACTTTTTTTTAATTTTGGCAAATTTTAGTGATTTTTTTAGTTTTGGAGATTTTTTTAAATTCTGTTGTTTTTTTCAATTTAAGTGATTTTTTACATTTTTGGCGATTTTTTTCAATTTAGAGACTGTTTTAAATTTTTGGGGATTTTTTTCATTTTAACGATATTTTTCAATTTTAGCGATTTTTTTTCAATTCTGGCGATGTTTTTCAGTTTCGGCAAATTGTAAATCGATTGAGTAAAAAATACATTGAATTCCCAGTTAGTGAATTCGCAATGATTGAATTCCCAACGATTGACTTCCCAACGATTGAATTCCCAATGATTGAATTCAATAATTGATAATATCGAATGAGCTCAATTAATTGAATTCCCCACTAGTGAATTCCAAAGAATGAATTCTCTGCGATTGATTAAGAAAAAAATCATTTGATTTAAAAAATCCGATCTGATTTTTTCAAAACAGAATTCAATCTTTGAAGCTCTGTATATGTACAACCACTTATATACAAATATTTATTATTAAATTTATTATTATACAATAAATAAATAATAAAACTCTTTCTAAAAATTAAATTTTTGTTTTATTTGAAAAAAATTTTGGGCTGTTATTCTTTCTTACCGCAATGTAAAGATACGCATTTTTAGGGGGTTTTTACGCATATAAAAATGTCTAAAATTATTAATTTATTTCTAAATTTAATTACATTTTTACGCACTTGTATAGTACATTTACACGCTTTTTGTTGACTAACTTACACGTATTGTGTGTATTTTTTAATTTACACACATAGATGTAAATTTACCCAACTGATAGTAGGAGTATATTTTCCTACTATAAGTTGGGTAAATTTCAACAGAAATTAATTAGAGTGTACATAAAACAACAACAATGTGCTGATGTTTGCTTTTGAGCGAATAATATAAAAACATAGCAAGTTCCGAATTGATTCAATTAGTTTTTAATTGACATCTTTTAAATTTTTAACAAACCGATTTAATTGAAAAAAGTAAGAAAATATTTTTTTCTGTGTAGTACTAGAAAAAATGTTTACAAACATTTATGCAAATGGTTATATTATAAACTAATAAAAAATAAAACTGTAAAAAATATTCAATGATTTTTTTATGAATGGAAGGAATGTAAAGAGAGTTTTTTTGTGTTATAATAATGTTTAAAAAAATAATTAAAAAACAGACATAAATTTAAATAATGTTTAGTAGATTTTACTGTTTCTGTTTTTATTTTACTAATTTTTAGAAAAATAATCCTGCTATTTTTACTGCTTTTTTCTGCGATGGCACTGTTAACAAATTTTTAGTAACATTTTCTGATATTTTTACAGACTTATTTGTATGAGTGTACAATAAAGGCTTGGACTAAACTTTCGAATTTGTTAAATATTTATATTATATTATAACTATTATATTTTTATTAACTTATTCAGTAATGATTTTTGACACCTAATCTTTAGGTTCGTGAATTGTGCGTCATTGAAACAAATCGTTACTGCAAAAGGCCATTAATTTCTCATTTCACTTTTCAAAATTTCTTACACAATGTATTTCGAAATCGTGAGACGAAACTTTTTTGTTTATAAAACAAAAAAAAAAAAAAAATTCGTAGGAATAATTAAGGAGTACGCGAGAAATAAATATAACATACTTTATAAGTTATAATCCTATAACTTTAAAACAAACAGCTTAATATTTAAGTTTTTATTTTTTATTAATAAACATTTAATACAACGTTTTAATTTACAAAGCTTTCAAATGTTAAAGATGTTTTGAATAAAATTTCTCAGTCTTTCTGGAATGTCCTTCCATTAAGCCTTTACTGCATCTTTCGTGTCCTTTTTTGTAAGAAGCAGCCCACTTTTTCATTACTCATTTTTCATATTGAGATATTCTATTGATTGTCCGTTGCTCCTTATATTTTGTATAACACAAGAAATAGTTTGCCGAAAAACACCAGCTTGCCCAGTAATACTTTTGTTGGGTCGACACTCAAATTATTTGAATATTTGAATAAAAAAATGCATTCACTTTTTCTTGATTATTCATTATACAAAAAAAAAGAAAGTAATCATGTGATTGACATAATATCAGGCACATAGTTTTTGATAAAAATATCAAAAGTTATACAAATGTCAAATGTAAGAAATACTGACAAATATAAGCCAAAAAAATATATTTACAACGATACTCATCTATAGCTGTTTACGTATGTAGTTGTAACCCCTTAATATGAATCTATTTTCAGGTCAAAGGATAATTTTCTTACAAATTTTTTGTTGATTGATAAAGTATCTCATCTCGACTTAAAGTTTATTTTTTGTAATGTTTGGATTTTAAAAATCTTTTACATACATAGTTTTTTCTCCATGAGAATTGTATCCTGTTAGGATAACTTTTTAATTTTTCCTTTGTTCCTTTATTTTTATTCATACGCATTTTTAACATAGCAGTTTTTTATTTTACTAAAAAAACAACCCTCCCTTATCATTTCACGTTTTTGTTATTGCCGTCGTTGAGAAACCATTATATATTTTAAAAGAACAGAAAATGAAAAAAAAAACAGTTTTTTGTTGTTCCTCTTGGTTGTTTTTTGTTGTTATACGTCACATAAAAACTTAATTTTTTTTTTTGCTTGACATGTCATCAAAAACACATTAAATGCGTTATTTTTTATGAGCTCGTTTATCTAAACCGTCGTCCACCTGTAGTACCTTTTTTACTTACACATACAAAAAACAAGCATGTATTTAGAACACAAGCATACGTATACACAAACACCAAAATACATATTGTGATATTTAAGCCCTGTGATGAGTAAGGAGGATAAGATGGGAACACATTTTTTAAGTTTTATAGTTGGGAGCTTATGATTCATATTTTAATTTTAAAATTTAACATCACTCATACGTAAAACGATAGTTTTAAAAGTTACATTTTTAGACGGTTTAACATTAATTAAACATCTAATATTTTGCATTTAATTTAAAGTAATTTGTTTCCTTTTTTTTTATTTATACTTTAAATACACTGCATGACATTAAAAATATTGTTGAGATTTTGACCATCAATTCTGTATATTCCAATAGCCTACATTATTTTTCGATGTATGGTACAGTTTTTGCGCAAAATCACTCTAAAAATTGGCGCATCTTCATTCTGTTTTTTGTATGCAAAAACTTTCAAATGCAAAAAAACCTGCTTTCTTTCTTTTGAAATCAAATTTAATATGTATGGTACAAAATTGATTCCAAAAATCAAAAATTGAACCAGCTACTTAGTGGTTTCTCTTAATTTAGTTATTAAAAGACATAATCAAATGATTATGTAGTTGTAAGAGTCATTGAAGTTGTGGTATATTGGGAAGACAAAAATTATTTTCGCATGTTGTTTTCCTTGTAAAATTCGCGATTTATGAAAATTTTCAAATGGCGGAATAGCTTTTAAGAATAACGTTAAGGTCCAACTTTTAGTATCATATATGAATGGTTCCCAAAAGTTTATGACTAAATTTCCAGGCAAAACTATTTATATTTTTAAAAGTTTTTCTAGCAAAAACCTCCGTTTTGGTACATATTTGTCACAAAAGTTGGGTTTTGGTTACAGAAATGAAACATTTACAAATATTAAGATTTTTGCCTGAATTTTTACTTCTATACTTTCAAATGTACTTATCGTACTTAATGTTGGACTATGGGGTCTTCTTCGAAATATATATGACGCCACAGAGAGTTTTTGATAAATCGCGGATTTTAAATATGTATTTTGACACAAATACATAATAAAAAATAAATACATAATAGAAATACATTAACATTATACAAATTTAAAATTAATTTGACTCTTTTGTCTATATCTTGAGTTAGGATCAGGCTACTTTGGTCAGTCAAATTGCAACACAAATATCATTTAATGCTCAATATATCTTTTGTATTATATTTCTAAAATGGCTAAGTAGTTTAGGAGCTATGGGTCGAAAAGAGTCTAATGTTTTGACAAAAACTAAAAATGGAAATTTTCAAAAAGTATATAAATATATCATATGAAGCAATGAAAAATACATCATATTTTTTTTTTTCCTTAAACATAAAGAAAATGAGTAATTTTGAAAGCAAATCTATTGATAAATAGCAAAGTTATTACCATTTATGTAAAAGTAAACAAATTTTTGGTTTTCTCTATATTTAGCCCATGTTCATCATTGAAATATAATTTCGATATATGTCCAGAAAGTCCGATTTTTTTAATCAGCCATTATCTCCGAAAAAATGTTTGTTGGGTGTATCTCCTAAACAAGCAAAGCTAGATACTCGCAATTTGTCACATAGCTGATTCTAATGACCAGAAAACAGTTAAACAAAGCATTTTTGGATAATCGAATGTTTTAGTGGTAAAAATGGGCTGAGAAATTTCAACAATTCGATGTTTTGTCCAACAGTTTAAGGACCCCAAATAAAAATATACCCACAAACAAAACGTCGGTAGTGAAAGTGTTAATGGAAATAGGCGCATTGACCAATAATACCCCATGAACAAACCTGTTCATATTGGTTAAAATTTTTCCATGTATAAGCATTTATGTATATACCCACGCTGTACAGTGAAACATTTCACCATTTTAAGGAGACAAAATTCCACAGGTTACAAAATAAATACCTATAAAATTTGGTAGAAGATGTTGTTGGACCGAGATGTAGCCTCTGACAAAAAAATGTAATTAATTAGACAACTGGCACTACCACAACCCATTTAATTGTACAAAGTTACGTATGCTAATTTTAAAAATTCTGGATGATTGAAGAATAATCAGAAACCAATAATATGTGCCAGAAATTGGAAATATTTCGTTTGAAAACTTAACCTTTTGTTGCATGCTGTTATATGCATATATGTAACGAGACAATTTGAATTAAAAACGAACCTATTTAAAAAACTTTTCTCAATTATTTTTATACAACAACTAAATTTCAATATTTAATAGTAAGCATTTCCAAAGTAATTGCAATTTTTCATTCGCCCGTAAACTCGAAACTCGTGTTGTACAAACTAAGAAAAGTTTAAAAAAACAGAATAATCATAAAATTTATGTAGTATTCTTAATTCAAAAATTATAGACATTTGTTTTAAAATTCGAGAAATATTTCTTTGTTTGAATTTCGATTCGTTACAGAAATGTAACGGAGTGGTAAAAAGGAACAAATTGGGTAACAATATCATATTTTTATATTACTTTTTTAAATAGGTGACAAATGTAATAATAATACTTATAAAACTATTTCATTTAATGAAACTTTTTAAGGATATCGTCCAGATGGAAAGATGCGAGTCTTCAGGAAATAAAAGAACAGCTTGCAGGAAATTTTAGAAATAATAACACAAACCAAAAAGTATAAGCCTAAGACTAAAATGATTAGATTAGATTAGATTAGATTAGAAAACTTTATTAATAAAATATTTAAAAATAAAGATTTTCTAAGGCTTTGGCATAAAATCGTCAGAGTGTCATACTACATTACAATTTCAAAACGTGTTTTAACAATAACTACACGATCTGTTTTTAATTAATTCATTATTATATATAAGACTGAAATGTACTTTTCTAAAGGTTTGATATGAGCAGAACACGAATCTAGCCTCAGAATTTCTAAATAACATCAGGTTTTTGTGATATTTTGAGCAAACATTTTATTAAACCCTGTTCTTCGCTATATTTGGGTCGTCATAATATCGCTAAATAAGTTTTATTTACAAAATTTTTTATGTCATCCAATCTGTACAATCTGTTGCTGTTCTAATCAAGGTATCACACTTTCGCTATTAATGCAACACACCATATTAATATGCACACATATTATTTTTGATTTAAAATAACGGTATGTAACACAATAAACACTAACACATTTACGTTGTTATATTCTTCAAAAGAAGCGCAAAACCTCTGTTTTTGCAAATACATATAGCAAAAATACAGATTTGTTTAATTTATACGAGTTTTTTTACATATCTGTAAGCAATCGTTATCCTTCAATAAAATCCTTATAAATTAAAGCATATGAAAACGCTGAAATATATATATATATTTTTTTTTTTTCATTTTCTACATATAGGTGCATTTTCTGTATATAGGTTTTTTAAATTTCAAGTTTCATGCAGTAAATGGTTGAAACGATTTATAAGAAACAAAGAAAGAAGATTCGCTACTTATATTGACACAAATATGGTCCACAGTCTTTCATTTCCGGGTGTAGTTAGCCATGTATCAAAAATTTCTTGGTATGAAGTTTTGTCACTTATTGCAGATTTTTAATAAGGTCGTCAAATTTCAGCAGACAGCTTAACTTGTTCTTAAAAAACACTTTGGCTATTTATGAGCTGAACCATATAGCTTGATCCTAAATCGATATTTCGTCAAAATAGTCAAATTGCTAAAAAAAATTAAAAATTATTTTAAAAACTAATCAATAAAATAAAAATAATGTCGTTTTCAGATTTATTGGCCTAAATACATAATAAAAAATAAGTCGCATGTTTGCAATATATGGGGGCGGTTCAATAAGTCCGTGAATTTTCGTAGTTATATGAAATGCAACAGTGCTCAAATCAAGTTAAACCTTGTAATAGACTACTGTTAAATTTTGAGTAAGTTCCGTCATTTACTTTGCGTTTAACAGCTGTTCAAAACAAACAACATCGTGGATTTTTTTAAAAATGGAAAAAAGTGAATTTCGAGTGCTCATTCAACATTGATGATGACATAGGCATTTCATATGGTCAATTGACCATAAACGTAATCGTGGCCAATAAGGAGATGGCAACAGTTTTTTACGATGCACGCGGGATAATCCACATCGATTACCTTCAAAAGGGAAAAACAATAAACGGCGAATATTATGCCAACTTATTGGACCGATTTAACGAGGATTAAAAAAAAAAATACGACCACATATGGCCTAAGAAATGCCTATTTTAAGGACCTCGAAAAATCATATTTTTTGGAAGGAATACAAAAATTGGAGAAACGTTGGACTAAGTGAATTGAGCTAAAAGGAGATTATGGTGAAAAATAAATTGTTTTTGCCAAAAAGAACTGTGTGTCATTCAAAAAGTCACGGACTTATTGAACCGCCCTCGTACATAAAATGGTTTAAAATTGGTAAACTATTGGTATTGATAGTTGATATAATTGTAACAAAAAATATATATCATTTGTGGGTTAAAAGAGTTTCTTTTTTTTATATTGTGGTGGCAACGCATTAGTGTACCCATATAGTAGAACAACAATATTATTTTTTTGTTCAAAAGAATTTTTACCATCGTTGTCGTTGGTTGTTTTGTTTCCTTACCGCTTTTTACTTTTTTTTTTTTTGGCTTCTTCAATATATTTTTAATATGAAATGTTTTAGTCTTAACATAAAAAGAAAATAATACATCTTTTCTTAGTTTTTTTTTTTTTTTTTGTTGTCGTTGGTCCTTAACGTTGGTTCCCTTCTGCTTATATATTTTGGGATAATTGAAAAGTTTTATGTTTTATGCTCGTTTTAGTTTGAATTAAATATAAAAGACCGTATGTTCTGCATGCCCAGTAAAAAACGCTGCTAACACTCGCATAAAAATTTGAAAATTTTATCCAACCGAATTGATTTGGTTGCTGCAACCTCGTAAGTTCGGTTGTACCAACCGAATTCAATTGTCACCAAATTCGATTGCCACAACTCAGAATTCGGTTGCACCAACCGAATGCAGTTATGACAACAGAATTTACGAGGTTACACCAACAGAATCCATTCGGTTAAAAAGAAAAAATCGGTTGAGGCAACCGAATTTGTTATGAGAGTGTACCTGCAGGCAGGTTTTTAAGAGAGTAAGCTAAAAAGAATCCCTTACATACCTGCTTACATATGCCATTATTTTTAAATTCCCACTTGGAAACATTATTTTTAGACAAAATAATTGCGGTTTTTAGCTCTAATAAAAATCTGTGATTTTATGGATTTCAGTCAAATCATATTTTATATCTACACTATTACGATTAATATATAATAATATTTTACCTAAATTATACAGATATTAATTTTTAGTTGTTAAAATTTTAGACCTATTTATTAATATAATAATTTTAGTTTTATAACCGTACCATCTGCTAGCTCTTCTGAAACAGTTAAATAACTAATTATTTTTTATAACATACACGAAAACACCAAACGCAATCCTTGTAGCCTTGTAAGTGGTTATGGTAAGCATTTTTATACGAAAATTATTCTTTTCTTTTGCTACCTCTCAGTATAATATAAATAGTAAGCACTTAACTACATCAGCGCATTTGTTCTATCTTTCATCCAAAAACACAAACATTTTTACTGGGCTTGGGGTACACGCAGTTTTTTTTCTCTTTTTGGGTTTTTTGAAAAACATCAAAGTGAAGATATAATAAATCTGCTCGTGTTTTCTTTTAGTTACTACTACTTTTTGGTTTTAAATCATAAGTGTAAAAGAAAATGTTTTCCAAATTAATGATAAATATTTCTATTTTATTTTCTTAAATCCTTCGCTAGTCAAAGGTTTTCATTTGGGTCTTTATTTCTTATAATTTTTCAGTTTATAAATTATGATAAATGTAAGTTTTATTTACTTAAATGAGATGTATGTTTCCTTTTCTAAGGTTTGTTAAAAATTGATAAGAATTTTTCAAAAACAATATATTAAAAATCTTTATAGGTATATTGCGGAGGTCATTTGAAGATTTTTTAAGTAATAAATCATTACAGTTGTAGTTGATGGCTCCTCATTATTAACTTATAAATATAGAAATATTTAAAGATTAATTTGCTATTGGTGAATATTTATATTTTTTAACATCTAATTGAATCGTTCTTCAAAAAATGATTTAATTTTTTTTGAATTTAACTTTTTATTAAATGAAAGTAAGAAAGAAAAGTTATAAAAAATATATGAGTAATTTCAAAAATTTTCGACACCTATTGAAACGGGATTTAGATGCATCTTATTTCCCAAGGCTTTAGAAATTAAGATTAACAATGGACTGGATTAGGTAAAATATGCTTAAAGCCAATGATGTGCTAAATTTTACGTTAAAAAGTCTTCACATAAAGAATAGAAGGCCACTTAAAAAAAAAAAACAAGAGTTTTTTTCATTCGTTTTAGTTTTTGCTCATAGTTTTTAACTTTCAGATCCAAGCTGATACAATAAGAAGTCACTAGACTTGGGGAAAGAGTTCGTTTAAAAAGTAATTTCTATATCGGTGGTAATTTATTATTATTATTTATTATATGTGTTTATGCAATCAGACAGCTTTATTAAAATTGTGAATAAAATTCCTACCGTTTACAAATATCCGACTTGAAAATTTCTTTAAATCTTGTTAATTATTTACTTATTATGTTTATGAATAATTAAACTTTATATTTCGTTTTTTTTCAACTACACAATAAAACTAAGAAAAATGTGGGAACTCAAGTCAAAACTATTTTAAAATAGTGATAGCGGAAATTAAACTAGATGACAGTTGACATTTTTACATATCCCTGAACCAACAGGAAAAAAACTAAAGATGTACTTTGAGGATCAGGCCATATAACGGAACATTCCCTTAAATTTATCACTTTTATTAAAAAATGAAACATGTGATATTGTTTACCAATTTGTTCCTTTTTACTTTGTTTACTTTGCTTACTTTGTTACATTTCTTAATCGAATAAAATTTTTGTTTTTTTTAAAGCAACACTCAGGAAATTCTTCCTGTTTATTAATGTGTTGCTTTCTTTTTGAAGTGGATAGTGGCAAGGTTGCCATTGTACCCATTGTAGCCTTTTTCCTGCTAAATCTAGCCATTTTATTTATTTTTTTTGCCATAAAAAAATGTCTAGATTGTATCTAGCCGGAAGATTTAGCCATTACAATTTTCCCTAGCCATTTTTTTCTTACACGTTCTGCAGTTAATTTCAAAAAATGCGCTGAAATTTTTCGATTTTCAAAAGTCATATTTAAGATTATCTTTCGAATAAAGTAAGTTTCATGTCAATTTAAAAAATTCATCTTTGTTATATTGCATTTTAAAGTTATATACCTCTATAAAAACACCCTTTATAATATACATATAATCATATGTGATTATATCGCAACTGAAATGATTAAGAGCGAAATGTGAAACAAATAAAACATTTTTGGAGAGTACTTCCGGGTTCCGACTAGCGATTTAAGATGTCCTAAATTGTATGTTATTTCCAAAAAAGTTGTTTTACTTTTAATCGAAATAGGGCTCAAAAGTTTCGTTATGTAATGCTTATTGTGAGAAACATATTTAAACATTTTTTGGAACAGTTTTAGTTCACCGCAGAACTTTTAAGTTTTCAGCTTATATATGACAAATGTAATTATTTTAACTTTATTATCAAAAAATTAGTAAAAAAAGGCCTGTGATGGGGTACCATATTGCAGAAGTAATTACTTTTCGAAAGTTCATGTACTTAAAAACTGTTTTTTAGGCGCCGCAAATTCTTAGATTATGCACTTAGAATTAAAAAAAAAACAATGCACTTGATTTTTTTTCATTTTATTAAAAGCAAAATCAACATAAAATATATGAAAAAAAAATTTTAATTCATTCTCATTTTTTGTTAATTCAAAGTATATAGAGATTAAATGAATTTAAATAGAATTTTTATTTTTGTAAATAAACTTGTTTTTTTATATTTTCAAGAGTAAATGTCAACATTTGACCCTTGTAAATTTTTTAGTCCCAATATTTACAGATGCCAAAGTTTGGCTTTTTGGAACAAGGCTAGTTGTTATAACGATAAAACTGAGAAAGGAAAGTAAATATTATTCTGGGATATATTGGAACACAACATCGATAAAATTTAAAGTAATTTAATGTTTTATTAATATACTAGCTGGTTGGTTGGTTGGTTTAAGTGGCAGCTCACGCTACGCGTAAGCATCAAGTAGAGTCAAAAAGCGACTCCGTTTTGAAGAGACCACACTACCCGTAAGGAACTAGTATCCGGAGTACTAGACCCACCCCGTTCGGTTAAGATAACGTATGAGATCACCGAATCCCACACGTGATATTACCGAGAGGTCGTCCAGTATATGGTCACCCAAGATCCGGAGTCGAATATTCTGCAGCGCCGGACAATCGCAGAGAAGATGCTCCACAGTCTCCTCCTCGCCTCGGTATGCCGCAGCTGCGACAATGCGAACCGCGTACAATCCCAAGTCTAATTCCATGCCTACCAATCAGCCAGTGACCCGGTCAGAACAGCCGTCAGCCTTGAGACATCCCTCCTGCTCCTACTCAGGAGAGAGTTTGTACGCCCTAGGTCGTAGTTGGGCCACGTAAGTTTCGCGGTCCTACAAGTATCCAAATTATGCCACCTGTCCCCCGCCCTGCGAAAATAGTGCCGGAAAATTTCCCCCTTAACAGTCCCCAGCGGTGCAGCGACTGACACCGATGTGGAGACGTTTAAGGCAGATCCTGCCCTTGCCAATTCGTCTGCCCTTTCATTACCGTAAAGGTCTCTGTGGCCGGGGACCCAAACTAGAGCAACTTGGGATAGACAGCTTAGCCTGGACAGTTCCTCCCTGCACTGACCAACGAGAGCAGATAATGTGACGTGCGAGCTCAGGGACATTAAAGCCGCTTGGCTATCGGAGAAGATGCCCACTGTCCCTCGAGCCCCCGTTTCAGACAGAAGTCTGCAGGCTTCCCTGATAGCCAGAATTTCCGCCTGGAAAACAGTAGCATGATCAGGTAGCCTGAAAGAACACCGCAAGTTATACTCACCCGAGAAGACCCCGGAGCCTACACCACAACTCATCTTTGAGCCGTCGGTGTATACCCTGATGCAAAGCCACATGCTGGAGCCCCCATATCCCACTCCCGCCTGGAGGGAAAGCTAACCCGAAAAAGTCGGCAGAAATCCAATCTAGGAGTATAGACGATTATACAGACGATCCGTAACCACCCTCTTAGCGGTCGCAGTCCACCATACGATAGAGCCATATGTAAGTATTGGACGCACGGTAGCCATGTAGCACCATTTTCGGACTCAAACCCCACCTTGAACCAAACATCCTCCAACAGGAGTAGAAGGCTACCGTTGCCTTCCTGACCCTGTGCTCGGTGTTAAGTCGGCATGATAGTTTAGAGTCCAGAGAGGGTGAGCTCACAGCCTTGCAGGCGCGGAGGTCTGAAGCCCGAATTGGACCGAGTGGTGAACAGTACCAGTTCTGTTTCAGTCGGATTCACTCCTAAGCCACAACTGGTGGCCCAGCTACTGAGAGTATCCAGAGCGCTGGTCATAATATCGCTAATCACGTCCAAGAACATCCCTGATACCAATATCACCACATCGTCCGCATAAGCGACAACCTTAACACCCTTATTATCCAGCGTGACGAGAACTGAGTTAATAACAAGGAGCCATAACAGGGGCGAGATCACACCACCCTGAGGTGTACCTCTCCTGACCTGCTTTGACAACTCGCTATTTCCCAGACTAGCACTGGCAACACGGGAGTCCAACATGTTCACTTTCCAGTCGCTGATGAAAGTCTCAGCGCCAGATCTACGAGGGCTCCCTGTATTGCATCGGTCGTGACATTTTTGGAAGCCCCCTCTATGTCCAGAAAGGCGGCCAGTGTATATTGTCCAAATTCCAAGGATCTCTCCACCACTCTCAGAACCTCATGGAGTGCAGTTTCCGTTGAGCGTCCCTTGATATACGCATGTTGACTACCCGACAGTTGAGGCGATCCCTCGAGTTTCAGCCTTATATGTTCGTCAATGAGTCTTTCCAACGCCTTCAGTAGAAAAGATGAGAGACTGATTGGCCTAAAGTCCTTTGCAGCCTCGTGACATTTACCAATTTTAGGAATAAAAACTACTTTAACCTTTCTCCAGCTTACGGGCACGTAGTTAAGAGAGAGGCAAAGTCTGTATATCACAAGCAGCCAGGGAGTAATCAAATCTTGACCCCCTCTGCAGCATTATCGGTAAAATGCCATCCAGACCCGGCGATTTGTATTGGGAGAAACTGCCAATTGCCCAGGCTATCCTATCAAGTGTAATTATCTCGTTTTCCATCCCATTAGAAGCGCCCCTAGAGCAGTTGCGTTGGTCATTGTCCAAGGTATCTGCATCCAAGCAGCCAGGAAAATGAATATTCAGAAGGATCTCCAACGACTCAGCAGATGAGTCTGACCAGGATCCATCACCTCTCTTAACATAAGTAGGGTTAGAGTGACCATTTGCCAAGCACCTTGCTAGCAGTGTCCCTAGTGTTGTCTATGGATTCGCAGAACTCTCTCCATGAGTTCCGCTTTGCCAACGCCAATGCTTTCTTGTACACCTTCAGCTTGTCGCGGTATGGCTTCCACTGTCTGCTGAAATAGCTAGTGTTGAAAGCTCTTCGTGTCTCCCTCCGAAGGTCTGACAGTTCAGAGTTCCACCATGGAGGAAAACTCTTCCTTGCCCTAGTCTGAGGGCAGGAAGCTTTGAACGCCACATCAATGGCCTTTTCCAGGACCCTTACAGAGACCTCGAGACTTTCGATTGTCCCTTCGACCCTTGGCCCCCTACACAGCTTCGTCCTAAGAATCCTATTGAACTGAGGCCAAACAGTTCTCCTAGGATTCCTGAAGCAACCGCTCTCCCTAACGTTCGTGTTGATATCGAAAAGTATCCAATTATGATCCGAAAAGGACTTCTTATCGGATACCCTCCACTTTTCAACACGTACGTGAGAATTACTTGAGATAGCTGTGATATCTAGAACTTCTTCCCAACCCCTATAATTATCGGAGCTCGGAAACATAAAAGTTGGGTTAGTACCAGAATTACATATATCGAGAATGTTAGTGTTAATAAAATCAAGAAAAGACTCACCTCTCTCGTTGATTTCAGTGCTACACCAGATTGTGTGCCTGGCATTGGCATCACAGCCCAGGATCAAAGTATCCTCTGCAGCAATGGATGACAACAAGAACCTCACTTCTTCTGGCGGGGCGTCTCGATTGTGAGCCATATAGCAGAAGGCAATAGTGATGTTGCGGCCACCTGTCATTTCAACCTTCGCAACAGTAAGGTCAGCTGAGCTAAATTGAGAGCATAGAAAAATTTTTATGTTCTTTTTAGCTATTATGCAGGATCTTGGCCTACCCTTATGATTGATGTATAGTATTGAGTACGGGGCACCCTGAAACCCTTTAACCTGTGAGTCATTCACCCAGGGCTCCTGGATGATGCCTATGTCAAGGTCCTCCTAGGCTAGAAGAACCCGCAGGTTGGCTGTAGCAATCCGGGAATGCTGCAGATTAATCTGCACGACCTTAAGCTTCCCCATCTTTGTTCGCTATATTGGGGGGGTTCTTCCAGCTGCATCTTATCGAGCAGCTGGTTGGCGACATCGATTTCATCTTTCCCGTCGACACCACCCGATCCAGATGGACGGAAAACCTTTACCTTGGCCTCCCTTATACCAAAGAAGAGCTTGTTGCCCACCTTCTCGAGTGCGGACACACCCTGTTCGGAGATGACAAGCACGTAGCTCATGCTGTTGTTCTGAGGCTCCTCTGCCCGGATGACAGACCAGTCATTCATATGAATCTGAGGATTTTGAGCCTTGAGGCATTCTAGCAGCCTGTGAATTGTCCATTGCCATTTTTGGTAACCGAATTCTGGCACGAGGTCTAGCTGGAATTTCTGCAGCGGGGATTAGCTTTAAAATAAGGCCATCCCATGCATCGCTTATCGTAGTGACGCGATTTGCTGAGGCAATTCCAGGGAGAACAGGTAATACATTTGATTATCCTGTATGCCCTGTGAATTTCACTGGAGTCAAAACGGGGTACCGGACTATCCCTTGTTGGAGATCACGTGAGCCATCACGAGTACTGACAACTTGGATTCGATAGCACTCCATTCTATTACTACAGGCGAAGGCAACCCACCACTGACATTTGCTAGAGCCACAAGCAAATGATCCCTTACAACCTCATTAAAGGGTCTACGAGAGGTAGAAATAGGCTGCGCAACGGTTCTCTGCTCGTGGACCTTTTTCCGCTTCGGCGATTTGTCACCCTCAATCTGTGAGCGAATTTCGCTTTGCCCCTTCTACCTTCTTTGACATGTTTGATGTGCTGGGTGCGGTCTCCTTTCGCTTAAGGTACTCATTCACCACAGCTTGGTATTTTACGCGGTCCTCTTCATCGCGTGCATGAACGGTCCCATTCAACGCGTTCTTGGCAATTTTGTCAAGAATAAACTTCGATGTTAAATATCGAGACTTCCATACGTCGCCCGAGGATTTTTTCTTCCGCTTAAGCTTGGGCAAGTCACCTGCCGAGGTGACCTGTCCAGGCTGGGATATTGCCTGAGATGTTGTCTGGTACTGGAGTACTATGAAGTGTACCCTCAGTACCTGGGAAGTTAACCACCGTCTCCTGACTGGAAGCCAGTAGGTCATCTTCAGACGAGTTGCAAGGCAACCCGCTAATCGGCTTTACATTGCCTTTGTTTTTGTTGTTGTCGTTGTTTTTGTTGTTGTTGTTGTTAAAATTCATGTTGGTCCCACGAGTAGGCACGTAAGGGGATGGACCGTACCATGCA
Organism: Delia radicum; assembly: GCA_021234595.1. Lineage (NCBI taxonomy): Eukaryota > Metazoa > Arthropoda > Insecta > Diptera > Anthomyiidae > Delia > Delia radicum. The sequence continues at coordinate 94,544,212 of CM037854.1, read as the reverse complement.
GTGACGGCGTACATAGACTAG
>CM037854.1:94522305-94544091 GCA_021234595.1 Delia radicum | reverse complement strand
TGTATGCATACATATTATGTATGCACATATGTATATGTCGCATACTGTTGGACATTTATTTGTTCCCCCGCCATCGTTTAGGGACATTTGCTTCTTTTGGGGACTGTCCTCAAAGTTCTCTACACATATAGGCGCATTCTATAGGGATATCGTATATACATCCAAATTGTCCCCTAAGTATGCGGCGTATCGAATCAATTGTACTCATCTTATACGCTAGATGTATGAAACTTTGGGACAGTCCCCAAAGTAAGCAAATGTCCCTAAACTATGGGGGGGAACGAATAAATGTCCCAACAGTAAGCGCTTAAAGTAACTTTTGAAGAGACTTACCTAATAAATTAGGTATATGCTGTAGGATTTGCAACCGCTTCTGCTACATAATTGGAAGCGTGCACAATTTTAATTTAAATTTGCCTTAAAAATTGTGGCAACTTTAGAAGCGGGTGGGAAAAAAATTGCAAAAATTATATATTCTTTTTAATTTCTACTTTAAAAAATTTAATTTTTGAGTGGAACTAGATATTGTCGATTTCGTCCCGGTATTCATAAAAACTGGACCTGAGTCGGACCAATTTTGGAATTTCACATTTTCAATTGGGAACATTTCGGAAACTATTAGAGAAAGCCCACACATGTATGTGTGTCCCTTGTAGCAGATTACAAATTGGTTATTTTTTTGAAAATCGTATTGAAAACAAAAAAAAAAAAATGACGAGCACTCAAAATTTCTTATGCAAAAGTACAAGTTTTGTTTGGTCATATTGCTGCCCCCGTTCATTTTGGAAGGTTCACAATCAAAACGTAAGCGCACATCGCTTATGCTTGTTCCCAATTTCAATGCAATCGGACTACTAAGTAAGAAATGTCCGAATTATTTCCATAAATTATGTGATATAGCCCACTGCTCCACCCGAATTTGCCTTTAAAAATGATATAAAATCAAATGGCCACCAGAGTTGCCATGTAGGACCGAAGTTTAAAACATAATTTTTGAATTAATATCAAATATTGGGTTTTTCTATCACAAAAATAATTTTTTTAATCAATAATTTCTTTAATTTTTTGTAATTGTTTGATTTAAAAAGACGATAACTCCACTTAAGTGTCTTTCCCTCACTTTTAAAATTGTTCATACTTTTGGTACATAGTGCTTATAATATAAAAATAAAAATAAATAGATAGAACAAAATGGCAAACATTGAAAGACAAATATTTTTTATGTACATACAACAATATAAATACATTGTCAGTCAGTGGGTTTTCTTCGTTACTACTTACTTTATACACTGTAGGCGTTTAATCCCTTTAGGAATCCAAAAAGAACTCAAGACAACAAATGTTAAAAACACACAATCACCCATATATTGTGTTCATTCATTCATTCTTCCCAAAGACGAAGATGGATAAAAATAGTAAAGACGTAGTAATAACAATATTATTTAGGTTTGGTTTTTGGTGATGGATATTCTAGAAAAATCAAAGTACAATGACTTTTGAAAAAGAAAAAAAAAATTGTACGTAATCATCAAAAAACATTCAGCACAGACACAATATTTAAATTTTTTTTTTTTTTTTGAATCTGTACAGTGTTTAAAGCCATTTAACATTTTTTATATTAAAACTTCTTTAATACACACACATAATAAATTAGTTGGAATTCGGTTGAAAATATTAGAAATCATTTGTTTAGAAGGAAATTTAATACCGATTATATAATTTCCTTAATCAAAACTGCTAAAACATTCTTAATATTAATGATTTTGTAACACAACCAAATTTACTCTGCAATATTTCAATGATTTGTTAAATTAACCAATACTGTATTAAAAATTTAATTTTAGTAATGATCGGTAGACTCAACCGAAACAAAAATTAAAAATTAGTACTTTAAACTATCATAAGTAGTCACAAAAAAATTTCAAGTGCGCCCGGTAGGCTAGTTGGTAGCGTGCTGGCTTATCAGTGCGGGGGTCATTGGTTCGATTTCCACCAGAGGCATTGGCCTGTTTTCGCTACACCGCACCGAAGTCAATAGGAGCTAGTGCTCTGTTACGGTAATAGTATATAATTTGTAATTATTATTATTATTAATAAATAAAATAAAAAATAAAAAAAAATTTTCAATATTAACTGCTCAATAAAATGTCAATTCAAAAATAAAGAATAAGGAAATTTATTTTGGATTAAAAACAAAAATGATTATAACACAAACCAATATAATAACAAAAAATATTAAATAATCCAGAACTAGGAAGGATAGTGGCTGCTAAGGTAAGTACAAATATTAACAAATGTTTAATTTTTAAATGTAAATAAATATGTTTGGTTTTATATATTTATTTGAAATAACCGGAACAGCAGACCTATTTGCTATTATATGTTGCTTGTAAGTGAAATTAATAGCTTTAAAATCTGATGAAATCCATGAACATTTTATTGAAATGCTCAAGAAGAGACTCCACTGGAGTACAGAACGAATATTTCAAAACTTAGAAATCTTGATTCTTTATTTTTATTAAGTATCTTATAGGTTATTTTTTTAATATTAATATTTTTGTAGTTTGTACTAGTTTTTATTTTTACATACAAATAATAAAAAAATACTGAAATTGGAAGTAGTGTTTTAATAATTTTAATAGTAATTATGAAAAAAAATTCTGTCGAATCGACTGAATTGGCAATTCTAATATGGCAGACATAACTGCAAATGTCGGTAGCTGCAACCGAATAATGTTATAGTATTTGTAACTGCCAAAATTCGGTTTGCGAATTTTTTCTTTGTGTGTAGTATATATGTCCCAATGTTATAGTTTAATATTAAATTTTTTTTTTCTGCACCAAATTTATGAAATTTAAATATTTAATTATTTTTTCTTTTTAAAAAAGTAAAACTTTGGCCTAATATTAGCAAACAAAATACAAAAAATTTTTGCTAAATTTGCCTGAAATTAAGTAAATCCAAATAGCATGAAATTTTTCTAAAATAGGCAGAAATATTTGTATATTAAAGACTGCTGATTTCAAAAGGGTTGATTTTTATTTGCATAAAAATAAAATTTAAAATGAGCTTTGAAAATTTTAAATTTTTTGTGATATTTTTTGCCTAACAGTATTTTGGAAATTTATTGCTGAATGTGCCAGTATAATTTGTTTATCGGTTTTATTTTATATTATTACAACTATATATGACAATATATTCAAATTTTTGGACGATATTAATATAAATATAAATTTATATGTCCGGTTAAAAACACTGACAAAAAAAAACTTATTATTATATGCACACCTTTTTCAAAATTTTCCATTTTTTTTTTTTGTAAAAGAGAGCTTTTACGTCTTAATTCTGCCTATAAGTTCTTAAATACTCAAGCAAATTTAGGAAAAAACTTGATTAGCCAAAGTTGGTTCAGTCTGGTTTAGGTAATTCTAAATATATAGTGACTTAAGTGACTATATGAGCGCCTGACTCAACATCTCCCAGCCTATCATAAATTCTGACACAAATTTCACATTATTGAAAAAAATCATTGGATTATGTATATTAATAAATATTTTATTGAATAGTGAAAATTTACATGTTAAAAAACCGAAATTATTACCTTTCTAATAGGATTAAACAAGTTTTTTTCTAACAACTGTGCTAAATGCGATTCATTTTAAAAAATATAGTAATCTACAGTTAATTTTCTTTCCAACGATACCAAACACTTTTATAATATATTTAAAATTCTTAACAGTAAATCTTCTTATATACACACTGAGAATTATTTAGTTAGAAAACCATCATGACCACCATGATTCCTGTTATAAAGTGTCAGCCAAATAACTTTTTTTTTGAACTCCTGAACCAATTGGACTTTGTATGGCGTAATTTTTTTTTTTTTTTTTTTTTTTTTATTTATTTAAGTCTACGGAATAAATCCTTACAGACTATTAACATAATAATTACAAAATTATAAATTAATATAAGTACAATATTTTTTTTTTTTTTTTTTCAAATAGTAGAATTTAAAAACAAAATGATGTTGCGTTTAATAATATTAACATTTGAAGAAAAATCTAACAAATTATAAAGATTATTAAAATCATTACACATTCTTATAAACGGATTAGCATCAGCATACATTTGACGATAGAATGGAGTACTATAAAGGAATATAATTACGTGTTGATCTTGGAGGAACGAAAAGTACAAAATTTTCTAACAGAAATCGGAGCATATATCACCATTAATCAAATTTAATAAAAATGTAACGTTTAGCATTGTCCTTCTACTTTTCAGAGTGGGAAGCTTAACGAGGTTTAGTCTGGTCGTATATGAAGGTAGATTATTAATGGTATTAGGGTAGGTGCTTCGTAAGCAGAACAGCAAAAATTGTTTTTGCACTGATTCAATTTTTCCAATTTGAACAATGGATAATGGATCCCAAATCACAGATCCATATTCCAAAATTGTTCTCACGAGCGATGTATATAATTGTTTTGTTACATTGGAATCTGTAAATTCCTTAGCCCATCGTTTTATAAAAGCTAAGGTGCCACGAGCTTTATTAATCGTCAATAAATATGACGTTTAAATTCCAATTTTGGGTCTAAGAGAATACCCAAATCTAGAATATTATCTACTAATTCCAACTGAAAACCACCCAAAGAGTAAAGACCAAAAGATTCTGTCCTTCTAGAGAAGCGCATATGTTTACATTTTTTCAAATTTAGTTCCATAAAATTAGAGCAGCACCATTCGTAAAAACTATTTAAATCCTGCTGTAGATAAATCTGATCGGAACTTTTATTAAAGCCACGAAAAATTTTAACGTCATCAGCATACATAAGAACGTTTGAAAACTTTATTACCGATGGTAAATAGTTAATAAAAAGAGAAAATAAAATTGGTCCAAGATGGCTACCTTGAGGAACCCCAGATGTTACAATAATATTTTTCGACGTTGCGTTATTAAAATTAACCTTCTGATTTCTGTCTTTTAAGAATGAATTTATCCAGCTTAAACAATTTCCAGCGAAACCCATCATATCTAGTTTTTTGAGTAAAAGATTATGGTTAACTTTATCAAAAGTGTAAATGACATCAGTGTTTTCGCCTTTAGGGAAACCACGATTTACAAAAGTTGTTAATTGTAATAGATTAGTGTTGTAGAGCACCCCTTACGAAAACCATGCTGAAGAGGAGATATTATAGAGGAAATTTGATGACACAGAGAATCAGTTAAACATTTTTCGAATAGCTTTGGAATCGCGCTGAGTTTTGCTATTCCTCTATAATTAATAACATTTGACTTATTTCCAGATTTAAATAATGGAATTAAGAAAGAGTCCTTCCATAATTTTGGGAAATAACCATTTTTAATGGAGATATTAAACATTATGCTCAACGGATACGCCAAAGCATCTGCACAGTTGATTAAGATGCAACTGGGAACACCATCAGGCCCACAAGTTGTTGAGTTTTTAAATTCTTTTAAATTTTTAACAATTTCATCAGTAGTTATAAGAGGAAAGTTATTAATTGATGTTCTGTAACTGGAAAGTGGATAATCATTCAAAGTGTTATATTCGGCATTACAATAAGTTGAACCAAAGAAAACAGCAAACATGTCACTTATGACAATATCATCTCGGGATTCACGATCGAGATACTTCATGACAGTTGGAAAGCCAGAAGATTTTCTATTAGAATTTGCAAATTTGTAAAACGATTTAGGGATCTCTTCTTAAATTTATTTTCATATTTTCCAAGTAATTATCATAAAGCTTTGTATTAAGCAAATTATATTCAGCACGCGTAACAGAATATTTGCTATAATCAGTTACTAAGCCAGTTTCTTTATATTTTTTAAATCGTTTATTCTTTAAATTTTTTAGTCTCGATAATTGTTTTGAGTTCCACGGTGGACCAGAATGATTAGCAGGAATATGTTTCGGGATACAATCGTTCATATAATTTAAAATAGTTTTGTAGAATACATCGATCATTGAATCAATAGATGTTGATTTGCCATTAGCGATAGATAATAAATTAAGCCAATTTGTATTATAAAAATAATAATTTAAATCATTATAATTTGCCTTCTTAAAACAAAATACTTTTGAATTATCATTACCAGAGTTTTGTTTAATGGCAAACGGTAAATTCAGACTTAACTCAATAGTGGGATGGTATGGATCTTCCGGTAAGGTTACAGGGTCAGTGCGATTTAATGAATAATCTGTTGGCTCATTGACATACATTAAATCTAGAAGCCTTCCTTGAACGTTGTGAACACCATTGATTTGAAATAGGCATAAGTCTGACAAATTATTAACAACAGCATCATTCCAATCCTTTGAAGTAGATGCCGAATAATAAAACGATTCATTTAAATATGTCATACCAAGGTCTTTATGCAAAATTCATCTCAATGATGTCTCCGAAATGTTCAATTGTTGAGAACGACGGTGAATTGATGTTGATGGCGCTTCACGCACACTTTCTGCCACAGCAGCAATATTCTCGGGTCTACGCATTGTTTTTGGCTTTTCACGCTTTGGTTTATCGATGAGGATGCCAGTTTCTTTCACTTTTTTCACAAGATAACGAACATAAGGACCATATTCGTTCAGCGGAAGGATAAAACTAATTATCTGTCAAATCAGACATGAGCTTAGTGTTACCATTCACGAAATAAGCACTAGTTAAAAAAAACGTTAGATGGCGGACCCTTTATAATATAATTTCATTTACAGATACTTTTTATTTATGGTCACGGAAAACTGTTTGATATTTAGACTAAATTTTTACTGTGATAACTAATTTATTTCCTCTGTATAATTCAGTGCGGTATTTCCAACCGATTTCTATCAAAAAATTATTCCATACAAGAATTCAATGGTAGCAATCATATCAAAAATATAAAGGTATGCATTTAAACTGATTTATTAGCTATACTAATAATTACCCAGTAGAATCAATAGAATTTCGTTACAAAATTGTAAATTTAATATTGACTACTAACTGTTGGTGAAAATGCGTAAAAATATTCGGTTTGTAACATCAAATTTACAAAATAATTTAAAATTCAAAAAACTGTCCACTACAACTAAAAGAAAATTTTCTCAACTGATAAGTTATCATTGAATTTTTAAAACTGTCAACAATAAAAAAAATAAATTTAAACGTCAAAGAAAAATATTAAAAAAAAAATTAAAACCGATTTGTAATATAAAAATACAATGCAGATGTTTCTAAATTATTATTTAAAAAAACCTCAGGAAGAAGAAGAGAAACCACAGTTATTAGGTTGCAGATGTTACTCAAATCTTGATGAAGATTCGTTGGAGGTATGTTGATACGAAATATATGTATGTAGTTCCAAAGTAGTTCGTTTATGATTGCGTATCTTTGTACAGGTGCATCAGACAATTTCCAGGTTTGAACTAAACAATCCGAAATAAATATACAAATCTGTCAAGGCCGTGACACAACCATTCAAATTCAAGATACACGCAGGATAATTTAAGAAACGGGATTAATTCAGGAGCCACTTTTAGAACAAGCATGGTGAATTGTAATATTTAAATTGTATTCCATACCAAAACCACTTAAACGGATACTGACTATTTATTTTCATGAAAGTAAAATGCATTCATTGCATCATTAAGTGTAATAATGTATGCAAAAGAATATGATATAGAGCTTAACAGGATGCTGAAGATTCCGAAACACTTTATCTGAAGAAAACTCTCTTGATTTTAAAGTACGTTTCTTATGGCAAATCATCGAATTTTTAAAGCTGTTTTTGAATAAGAATATTTTTAGTGTAGAATATTTAGAAAGTAGTCTCAGAATTCAAAACATTTTCCTATAGTAAAACATAAAAAATATCAAATTTATCTAAAAATATTTTTGTTAAAACGGTTTTTATCTAAAGATTTTCTTTTTTTAAAAGCTCCAGACCTTAATGTTTTCTTATAAAAAAAAACTCAGATTTCGGTGTCGAAATATGGAAATTTTTCGCACCACAATATATATATAAAGAAAAATAAATCATTGAATAGTGTAAGACTGTGCTATTTAAATTAGCCAAAGGGTGAGAAAGTTTCCTCATAAAATTCTCCTAAATATGTTTTTTTTTCCATACAAAGAAAAAAATTTAGAAACGGCGAAAAGAAGAGAACATGTGCTAAGCAGCTTAAAATATTTTTTTTAATTCGCTAGCACGTGAGTTTATATTATAATTAGATTTTAATTTATATTCTCGAATCGATTCGAATCTCGATCGAATTCTTATTAGATTTGGAACAGCTGTCCGATTTCAACACCTGTTGGTGAGAACAATCTCATTTTAGGTTGAACTTGGAAATAGTTAGTGATTTATAAATAAATTATATTTAATAAACTTTAAAAATCATTTTAAATTCAAGTACGCAAAGAATATTGTGTAAATATGTGTTTGTTGCTACATGTACGCAGAACAAAATTTCGTAAAACTATTTGTGTTTTATTTCGTCACCTAAAATCCAAAAGGCCGTAACTAACATAAAATTCAAAATAGCTTTTTTGATTGATTATGATGTAGCTTACTAAAATACATCTACCCAAAAAATTTTACACTAATTCGTCCAAAAATAGCGATTTTATTAGCATAAAACCAAAGGCCGTAATTACAACTTGAAAAAATCATAAACCAAAAAAGACGTAACTTCAATTTATTTAAAAAAAAATAAAAATCAAAGTTGATTTGAATTTTCTATTAATTTGTTTTTCTGTTTTTAATTTTAAATTTTAGGAAAACTGTAACAAAAATGTGGTGAATATTTGTGCATACATACAAAAAGAATAAAATGAGTGCTAATAGTGAAATAAATCCCGCTAAAAAGGTTAAAAAAAGTAATACAAAAGATGAAGATAAAATAAACCGAATGAATGGAAAACAATACAATGGCCGGATGAAAGGCAACGTTTGTGAAAAAGCTCCAAGAGTGCTGAAAGCTAGTTGCACTTCAAATTCTGCAAAAAAAGTGAATTACGAAATTGTTCCATCTTTTCCGAAGAAGATCGTGAGAAAATCTTCAACGGCTTCTGGGAAATGTCCTGGGATCAAAAAAAAAATGTATGTTACGAATCTCGTTGAACGGTCAAACAGACAACGAATTTCCGTTAACGAATCCAGGAGAACAATTTCAAAACGTTACTATCTGAAATACTATTCGAAACGTGTGCAAGTGTGTTTTTCTATGTTTTCATCTACTCTTGGAATAAATGAAAAAATGGTAAGAAATTGGGTAAATTTCAATGATACTCATGGCACCAATATATCGCCAAAAAAAAACAAATGCAAATAATATCTCAACGTAAAGCAGCTACAAAACAGGGAGTATTATATAAAAAACGTTTAAATTATTTAAAAAATGGTTACACGATATTCCTAAACTTGAATCACACTACAGAAGACAGTATACGAATAAACTGTACTTTCAATCTGATTTTAAAAGTTATGCACATGTTTATGAAGTTTATTGTAAAGATTGCGAATCTAATAAAGAGAATGATGTAACTCCCGTATCATTTCCAAACTTTATGGCAGTATTAAAGGACGAAAACTGTTCTATATTTAAGCCAAAAAATGATATGTGCGATACCTGCACTTCTTACGAATCAAAGAACTTGACCCAAGATGAATTTGACATTCATAGAATGGAAATACAAAACATGAGAGAGGAAAAGCTTAACGACATAGAACACGCCAAATCGGGATTATGCTTGTTGTTATGCATTGACATGCAAGCTGTCATATTAATACCACAGACTAATGCAAATGCCACATATTATAAAATGAAATTGCAAGTACACAACTTTACAATTTATAACGTTATCTCGCTTGAATCTGACAACTTTGTCTGGGACGAAACGGATGGTACCCTTGTTGCTTCTACCTTTGCTTCATGCATTATAAATTACATAAAAAGTGCGATTATAAAGCCTCCAAATATTGATCACATAATAATATATTCCGATGGTTGTTTCTACCAAAATCGGAATGTAGTTCTCTCCAATGCTTTATTATCATTATGTGTTCAAAAAAATATTACCGTAGAACATAAATATCTAATAGTGGGACATACACAAATGGAGTGCGATTCGACCCACTCCCTAATTCAAAGAAAAATCAACAAAAGGCAAATAAATTTACCATCTCAACTAGCTGGTTTGATTGAAGAATCACGAAAGAATCCGTTCCCTTTCAAAGTTCATCATCTGGATTACAAGCATTTTCTTGATTATGATAGTCTCCCTAAGCGCTATACATCCATTCGGCCAGGTAAATTTTAACCCACACACATTATACTTCAAAAAAAAAACATTTTTATTCACAGGCAAAAAACCCGGAGAACCTACTGTTAATATGATTCGTGCCTTGGGATATGATACATCTGGAATTATTTATTATAAAATAAATATTAAAGAGAACTATAATCCTTTACCGCAATGTACACAACAAAATTTCGAATATGCGGAACCTTCTCAGTTGCATACAGACAGAATAAAAGTATCCAAAAAGAAATGGGACCACCTTCTGGATCTTAAATTTTTACTTCCGTCGGACTGCCACAGCTTTTATGACAACATTCCATATTTATCTTGAACAAAGCTTCACTTTCATTGCTAGTTCAGTCTTCTTTCCTTTGTATGTAATGAATTACTATTTATTTTGTTTAATTAAAAATACACAAAATAAATAGTCTAAAAAACACATGAGTTCACTAAAACTTGACTAAATACGCCTAAAAACCTATATTTTTATCCTTACCATTTTCACTACATACTTATACATTTTTTTGTATTGTAGTTACGGCCTTTTGGTTTCAGAAAAAAGCGATTTCAAAAGGCCGTAACTACATTCCTCTTAATCTACTTCTTTTTCTTAATCTTTTTTTTCAGAAATAAATCCGTCTTGGTTTTTTAAGCTTGATTTTAAAATTTGGGCATTTAATTCCTTATCGTTTTAGTTTTATGGTGTTTTTTGCTTCTCCTGTAAAAAAGAAAAATGTTAGTTACGGCCTTTTGGATTTTAGGTGACGATTTGAAATGAAAAGTACACTCATAGAAATTAACCTGTAAAAATAGTAGAAAAGCTACTTAAAATTATTTGAAAATGGCTTAGCAGAAAAACTGCTAAAATTAACAGATTTTGTTGTTATGTATTAGTTAGATCAGAGCAGCAAAAACTGTTAATTTTAGAGAGTTTTTGTTATATTCGAGTTAAATTTTAGTTAATCGAAAATAGAAATGCTAAAATTAGAAAAAACTTTTGCTAAATATTTATAACAGTATATTTTACTTAAATCTGACTGCTGATTTCAAAAGGCAAAATTTGTATTCGCATAAAAAAAATGTAAAAAAAAGCTTTAAATATTTTTAAATTTTTTGTGCTTTTATTTGTCTGCTAATATTTAAAATTTTGTTTACCGATTTTACTTAAACTATTTGCTGCTTGAAATTATCTTAAATTTAGCTCAAATATAACTAAACTTTGGCAGATTCTATATATTTATTTTTTCTGTTCTTATCTTTATAATTTTTAGAAAAAACCTGTAAATATTATTACTTTTTATTTTTTAATTTATAATGAGCTTCCAACCTCCGTATATTTACAAAAATAAAGCAAATCAAACATATTAGCTATCACTTTTTCCTGCAGCGTCATTTTGCACTAGTTTTTTTTTTGTAGTTTTAGCGAAACAATTGAGACAATGAAGGGGTTTTCGATAGTATTCAATGGCTTTTATTCAGTGCACAAAATTTAGTTGTCAAAATTTTAAAGATCGCTGAAATTTAAACATTATTCTTTTGTTGTAAGTTATTTTGAATAACATAGAACTCCTTCCCATAAAGCTGTTATTTTGGTCTTATGAAAGTTGATCTTCAGATTCCGAATTTGCACTTAAATTTTTTCCAGCACGTACCATTTTTGCTAAATTTATAATTTTGGTTTATTTTTAAAAATGCATTTTCTCAAAAAGTTTGATCACTAACAGATTATGTACTATGTATATGAACTAATCATGTGAAAAACCTCGCAAATTTTCCCATTTCATAGAAAATAGACATTAAAAAAGCTAGAAATTAATATGTTTATGTACAGCAATTTAAAAAAAAAAAATTATTTTGAAAGTGTCTTGAGTCCATTCTAAGCTGAAAAAGATAATTTTCGGAATAAATATGTAATTTGTTTTTAAGTGCAAATCAATATTATGTCCCATGATGAGCTGTGTATAAAAAACATTATACAAAAGTTGACGTTTAAACTTTGAAATGCAAACCCCATTATTTCTCATTTTAAAAACAAGTGGATTCATGCCATTTTAAAAATAAATAGTTCAAAGGTAAATTTTAATTTTTTATAATTTTTTTTTTTAAGAGAAGCAGGAGCCTTCTATTTATTTGTTGCTGTTTTTGAAAAGGGGATAACGTAGTGATGGAAGGTGGCGAAATACAAGGACTTCAAATATAACTACAATTGTAATTGCGCGAGATACTACTTCTTAGAACAGCTATTGCGCCATTTGAAGGAGGTTTGATGAACTCGATGATATTTTGTAGTTCATATCAAACATATGTTGTTGTACTTGGGTGGGGCTAAGTGTTATAAAGAACGAGAAAGAAAAAAATGTTGGCCACAGCAACAATTTTGGCATTGAAATTTTTTTTCAAAGACTTGAGCTGGAGCCGCCTCTGCCTCAAACTCTAAAACTAAACTTCAGTTGAATTAGCCGAACTTTGTTGTAAAAACTAATATTCAGTTTTACAGACGGACTGCAATTAGGAAATTAGTAACAACCGAATTTGATTCGTAGTAACAGAATTTCAGTAGACAAATATCTATATTTTGCGCTGCGTGCACCTTTGTGGATATCTACACCAGAGTAGGAACCTATATGCAGAATTTCAAAATCATCCGGTTTGGACAGAATGATTAAATGATTAATTGGAAAATCCCAAATATTTAATTGGAAATTCTTAATTCTTAAATCAGATTTTGAGCCGAAGTTGTTTAAGCAGGACAATAACGTTAAGACGTTTTATCCTTTTTGTACCACATCCTTAATATTTCCAAAAAACGTGATTAGATGTCTACGATGGAGAAGGAACCCCCATGACAAGCTCCAGCGGTTTAGGCTGGGTGATTAGATGGTACTAAATCACTTTATAATACCATTTTTACTCTGTTTTTATTGCAAATATTTTCAGTAAATTAGGCCATACACCAAAGAACACATAATTTATAGGAACGGACAAGCCCGTTAGGTTGTTAACGTTGTTTTGCCTTCAAGTATAAAATGTAATTGTTAATAGACAATGGAATAAAGTATTACATTTTTTATTTTACAGCCTTCCATAAATGTTTTCTTCAGCGAAGCCGGATGCGGACATACCACGAAATATAAAATCCCTAAGTCCGGCCGCAGGCCGTCTTCGAAGAAAACTGCAGTGTTCAAACAATGTTCTTCTCAAAAGCGACCTTTATGGAAATAATTAGCATAAATATGTTAGACATAGCTCCTATTTTGATTTGTAGCTCAAGACATAAATATTTTCGTTCGTAATCCCCAAATTTGTTGAGTTTGCTGAACGTTTGATCTGTGTAAAATATTTTAAAATTGGAGAAGGTTTTTTTTTTTGTCATTTCATAAGAGTCTAATTTTGCTGAAGATTTCACACTTACGGTGACCATATTAAATATTATTGTAACCCGTGGTAGACTAAAATTGAAACATAAATTAATAGCTACTTTCCCTTGGTTCATCCAGATCCTATTAGTCTTTCAAAAGTTATTATGTTTTCTTTGTGGAAAGTTTTTCAAATCCTGAGAAGTGATATACCCGATAAAAAAATTAATATGATGCAAAAAAGAAATTTAGCATATTTGATATAGCCTTATATCTAATTGAAATAATATTTGAGCCGAAAATTGTAGATCGTATTATATATAAATGGATAAGATAACATTAAATTTGATATAATTTGATACGATTCAATCCAGTGAAAATAAATTTGTTAAATTGAATACAGGGGGCTAAATTATTAAGAGCCCATATTTAACGTACAGTTAAATATAAGACTTATAAAACTTTATGTTGAACTAAAATTCTTGGGTTTGATATTTTAAATTGTGATGTTCATCTAAGATAATTTTAATAGATATTTTCAATTAAAATTTTCTAGTTGATATTAAAATTTTGAGAAGATGTTATGGATTTCAAAACAAAACGTCACATTTGCACAACTTAACAATTTGTTTAATTTTTTTTTTTATTTTTTTTTTACATGGGGAAATATATTGTTTTGTTTAATACTATATATTAATTTAATTCTCTCAATCCAATAATATATTTCCCGTCTAATATCGTATGGTAAAACATATTGTAAGATATAATTGGATATGCCATTTTACGAAAAATTACAGTGGTAAGTAAGATTGTATATTAGCATATATGATATCATACTTAACTATATTAAACTGTACAAAACTGGATCACATTATACATTATTATATACGTTTTTTTCCTCGGGTATGATTTCTTTTTATTTTAATTTTTTACTATTATCACTAAAATGTTTCTAAATTTGTTATTTTAAAAGAAAAATTAAATTATAGTTTTTAATGATTTTAAAACTGATCAAATTTGACCCAACAAACAGATATCATTTGAACAGGAGAGAAGTGTTAAGAAACGACTCTATAGCAATACATAATCAATTAAATATATAATACAATTATAGCGCACCAACAGTTTTTTTTTTATAAATATGCTAGCTGGTGCAATTTACTCTTACATTGTACTTAATAAGTCTCATATATATTGGGACCCTGTACGTATGAGTTACACAAATATTGCAAATAATAATCATACGTCACCCTGCACAACACCTTATTTTGTGCTTCATTGATATCTCAAAACAAATCCACTAACAATAATAATAATAATAAAGTTTTGGTTTTTTGGACATTTTTTCTTTTATTTTACGTATGGTTTATTATTAATATTTTGTTGGAGTTTTACAACTCTTAAATCCATAAGATCTAAAGGATTTTTTTTTTGTATTTTGTAAGGAGGTATGGGTTCGCTGAAATGGATTTTGAGCAAAAAAGATGTTTTAAAACAAAAAAACATATTCACAAAATCAGACAAGCACTACTCCAGAGTATCATCCTACTTAAACAAAATGTAATCATCCCAGCAGAAAATAACATCTATTTATTGGTAAGCAGTTACTACATTTGTACACTCCAAAATATTGCTTAACTGCTTTGCATACAATTGGCGAAGGCATTTTGTGATGCTTTTTTAAACGCATTCTTTTAAAGCAGTAAATAATGCATACAATGAAGTTGTAAAGAATGTATACATGGAATCATTAATATTGTCGATACACCAAAAAAAACGCTTTTCATTTTCTACTAATTCATGTATTTATTTGCTTGTCAGAGCACAGGAAATAAGCGCTTTTCACCTGCTAGCAAAATCATAATCCAATCGCGAAAAAATCAAGCCTTCGGATTTGCTTTGGAAGCTTGGAAGCTCGGAATTAAATAATGCATTCCATAAATGCTTCTATGTAAGCACGATATTTTGATGGGTTGTTGCAAATTATTAGTTTAAGGATCCTGCGATTACCTTATATATAAAAATTAAGAATTTTCGAAATTTAATATAACTTCAAAAATAGCCATTATATTAACGTCAAATAAAACTTGGGCAGGTCTTTCAAATACCTTTAATTTCGGAAAGGATTACAGCATTTTTGTGCATAAGCAAAAATACAAACCTGATCAATTATTTTGTGTGAAAAAGATAAAATTAAGAAACTGCAATTCAATTTATATGACAGCATTATGAAAAGAAATGACTTATGACTTCATCTTTTAGTATAATATGTAAATAGCTTAAAAAACTACATGTGCCAAAATACAGCCAAAAAAGTTAATATATCCGAAAGTAAGCCTAACCAAATTTTTAACTAGTTACAGTGAATGTTATTTTAAAAATGTTAGATATGCATTTTTTTCTGGTTTACACGAAACAACTGTTCATATTCGTTTTTCTGCTTATGCACAAAAATGCTTCAATCTTATATGAAATGCCATGATTAATTGTGTAAAAATAGTAAAATATAGTAAAAACTAAGAAAAACCGTAGATATGCTTGCATATTTATAACCAAATTTGATACCCGAATGTTTCTCAAGGCCTTATCAGTATTTCCTTTAAATATTAATATAAAATATCTTGTTTTTATATTTATGTATACGAAAATTCGTTAAAACATGCAAAACTGTAATGCACTTTTGCGCAACATCTGACTAATAACACTAAAAACGTGGCTGAATTATTAAGAATAAGCCTCGGGATTTTTTTTTTATTTTTTAAGTTATTAAGTGTTATTTTATGTATTACCAGCGAGTTCCAATAAATTTATTTTTAAAATCCAATCTTAAATCTAGTATAACATTCAACAGAATTTATTTAAATAAAGCAAAAATTTATTAAAAAGTCCCCTTAATAATATAATAAAAAAGTTCTATTTACAATAACATATTTTTTGTTAACATTACAACTTCAACATTGTTTACCTTTTTATTATTTCTTTAAAATATTTCATTCCCCTTAAAAATTAAATACATATTTGATTAATTTTTAAATAGTCACTCGGTTTAATTAATATTTATGAAAACTTATAACGAACAAAGTAAAATACATTAAAACATTTTCCCTCACACATATTTATATAAACAGAAACGTAAACCCTTAATGCTGCTGCATTAATAAAATAATTTATATTTACAAAAGTAATAAACGCGTGAAGATAATAAAAATAAAAAGTTTTTTTTTTAATTTTTTTTTTTGTTTTACAGCAACTGCAGACTAAAAGCCATATTCATTAGACTGGGTCGTTTTGCAAAAAGTTTCCCTGATCGAAATGTAATTCCCCTTAAAAATTGAGCACTCATATCAGAATCTAAGATGTATAAGTTGATCCCGATCGGACTGTATCTTCTGCCTCCACTTTTAATCTGAATATTTGGGTTTGGGAAAAATTATATTACATTGAATCCAAAATGATTAAATAAAAAACACAAATTACTTTGGATATTATAAATGTGCTTCCACTTACCTGTGCTTAAACTCAGGGACCGAAAATAACAGTTATTTTCAAATTTTTAAACAAACAAAGCAACTAGAAGTAAATGTCAGAAAACTGTTTCAAGTATACCATTTTGATCCTTATGAACGAGTCTATAATAAAATGCAATGCTTTTTAAAATTTTGATTTTTATTTTTTTTTTTTTTAGCAAAAATAAGTTATTTTTTGATTTTTATTTTTTTGAGCAAAAATAAAAATTGTTTTTTGATTTTTATTTTTTCGAGCAAAAATAAAAGTTATTTTTGATATTTATTTCAATTTCTTGAGTTTGAAATTCCATAAGTTATAAATTTTTATTTTTATAACGAATAAATAACAAATAACGTAGTTATATCTGTATGAACTACATATATAAATTTTATGGTTGCCTTTTGTAATATTTTCGAGTTTTATAAACAGTAAAACTTATTTTTAATATGACGATTTTTTTGAGGAATTCTTGTTTTAAAAATGACGATTTTAGTTTCCAAAAATTGGCACTGATCGTAGAAATATAGATGTTTGTCTTGTAGTTAGATACTTAAAAAATGTATAATAATATATATTAATACAGTTATCACAAAAAAAACATTGCAAAATATTTGTTGTATATCTATCATCACTGAAAAATCATAATAACAAAGCTAATAACTGCGATTTTTTGTTATAACTTCATCAAAGTACGCAAGATTTGTTAGGGTGACCGCATTGTTCTATCTGAAAATTAGTCAGAAATAAGACAAATGAATTATTTTAAGAAATCAAGTACAAATCAGTACGCATGTTTTGAGCAGTTCATTAGATGAGACGACAGAACATAATCTGATGAAATTACTTCCCTGACTGGTATTCGTTGTACATTCTGTACCTGCGACACAAGTTAGTGTAGAGAGATCTTTTTCAGCCCTCAAACTGATTCTAGGAGAGTTGCGGTACAATTTGTCAGTGGATAATTTGGAAGCACTAATGTTAGTAAAATTAAATTCTGATGTTTAAAATATATGTACTTGATATTGGCATTGATATTGGCTCGAAAAAATAAAAATCAAAATATAACTCTTATTTTTGGTAAAAAAAAAAAAAATAAAAACAAAAAAATTACTTTTATACTTGCTCGAAAAAATAAAAATCAAAAATAACTTTTATTTTTGCTCGAAAAAATAAAAATCAAAAAATAACTTTTATTTTTGCTCGGAAAAATAAAAACCAAAAACAACTTTTATTTTTGCTCGAAAAAAATAAAAATCAAAAAATAACTGTTATCATCTGACTTTTATGAAAAAAGGAATAATTATTACGGTACCTGCTTAAACTGATTTTTTTTTAAGTTTTTTTAATTTTTAAATTATTCAGTGGTAATAAAATCGCACTACCTACACTAGGCTATATTAAATATAGCTTAGAGAAAACATAAAAAAATAGTATAGAATTATTTTATTTCAGAGTTTTTCAAGGAAAATTGCTTTTAGACTTTTTTAGCCTTAATTTATTTAAAATGCATTTAAGAAAATATAAGCGTTTTTCTATCCTTTAGTTAATTAGTTTAGTTATTATTATTTATCTACCCCTACTACGAACGTAAAAAAAGAGATTTTGTTTAATCGATCGAGTTTATTAACCCAGACTTAAGCATCAACGACCTACGAGTCAGCTTAAGTACAGAATTATGAATAAACCTAAAAAAATAAGAGTACATTTCATATTTTTTATGTTTTCTCTTAGATCGGTTTAACAGAGTTAAATAGAGGTAATGTGATTTTATTATTAAATATTTCTGAAATTAAATATAAACTAATGGTTTGAAATTTTTTGAAAATGTATTTTTAGACTATTTATTAAAGTGGTTCATTTAGCAAAGAGTTTCTCTGAAGTAATCGTAACACCAGCAAGGGTTGAGTACACATAATAGAATCTGAGATGTTAAATTTGATTCCGATGGGACAATATCTTCTGCATCCATTTTTAACATAAAAATTGGGGATTTTGGAAAATTTTGAGGTATTGTTAATCGTTTTTAAAATTGCATTGCATTTTGAATTGCCAAATAGAAAACACTAATTGTTAATAAATGTAAGAGAAGATGAAAAAAAATCTTGTGTGAATCAGTGCTATAGGTAGTGCCACACTTTCGACCTAAACGACTAGGTCACTTTCAGCCTCATTCTAATCCACCACCCAAAAGACACTCAAAGTTTGATCAGGTATATATATCAGCTAACCACAGAAAATCGTCTTTTCTTACAAATTTTTGGTTCCTAGAGGGCGTAAAATATAGTGCCTGAGTGATTCAAATAACGCACTAGAGCTTCTACTAAATATCATTTAAAGAAATAAAAATAAAAAACTAAACATTTTTAGACTATGTCGAAAACTACAGTTGTGAGCATAAAAATGCAACGATATATCAAATGATCTTCTAGTGAGGCGCGAAAAAAATAACGGTATCTAATTCATCGCTTCTTTTGGTGTTTAATGCTTGTTTTTTTATTTTTAGGATATTCACCTACATATCAAGTACCAACAGTCAAACATTAGGGTGTTCAATAATGATGTGGGGTAAGAAATAACAATGATTCTCATTTATATTTTTTGATATACGCTATCTCCCGACATGGCGTTGGTTCCATAACTAAAATATAATTAAATATGATTGTCATAATACTGTGTAATAACAAAACAATGCGTGCTAAATTCCCTTCATGAAAAATGGCCCCTGGTAGTATATTCCAGCACGATAACGATCTTAACCCGGGCTGTGCTGTAATTATTTTTTTTCGAATTTGGAGATGAAACTTGCATGTTCAGTAGATTTTGAGTCGTTGGATCTGAATATTCAATTTTAATCCTTTTTCCTTGTCAGGATAATCGACAGGTCCAATTTTTGCGCTGTGACCATAAGGGTACAGGTTTTTTTTAGGTGTAAAATTAAAATTTCTAGCAGAAATTAAACACGGTTTTTTCAATTTATTGAAATAAAACTTTATTAAGAAACAAAAAAAATATTTATTCATGTGTGAGCACAATGGAATTTTAGTTTCAGGGAGTGTGGTAAGCTGCAAATAATTAACACAAAGCCCAACATTGCATTTCTTGCAAAAAGTTCTGCCTACACTTTTGCATAAATCACCAGCACAACATCTTCTTTCTCGCAAGAAGCAACAAAATGATCTATTCGATTGTACCGGATATTTTGTGCGAGGTCATCTTCACGTCGCGGTCGCTTTGGCCCTATATGAATCGGCTGTTAGCCATAATGTTTGCAATAGTAAATAGCAATTTCGCATTTAAATTCTAACTGAGTGAATCTTTTTGAACCTCTTTGCAATTGCCAAGCATTATTCACTGGAACGTCAAGTAGCCAAGTGAAAATTGCACTCCACCACTTCTTCCCACGATATCCAATGCGATGGTGATTGACGTTTTGATCAAGACGATCCACTCCACACATATACTTGTTATAGTCGAGTAACACATATTTTTTTCCCGGCTTCTTTTGAGTACCTTGCTGCTGGAGAAGTTGGCAAAGCACTATAACATGTAGAAGCAACGCAAAAAACAGAGTTGTCGACCCATTTCGTCAGTCGTATGCCGGTTTCATTAATTTTGATTGTTTCGTAAAAACCGCGAACAGCGTTTTTCATAGCTTTCTTGTGCTTTATCGGGCAACTGGAAGGAATGCGATTCTCTTGAATTGTTCCGGTTTCATTATAACCCCTCGATTTGAGATAGGTAAAGGGAAAGCTCGTAAGCAAATTATCGAAATAAAAAAAAATGGTAACTGGAAACTGGAAAATGAAAAACGTAAATGTATCAACACTGGTCACCATTTCGCAGCACCACTTCACAACCCGTCATCAATTGAGCTCGACAAACATTATCGATTACACCGCCTTCATTTTCTCCAGCATCATCTTCGCCATCTTACATTTCCATCTTCATAAGGCGGTTGAAGGTAAATGGTATCGATATTTACTTCATTCTCTTCTTCATCGACCAACTGTTGCAAAAAATCGGCAGCTTCTTCAAGAGTTAATTTCCTAAGAAATAATTATTAAAGTATAAGTTGTCAATTGTAACCTATTAAATTGAAAAACACGAACAGCAAATAAATCACTAAACCTGTACCCTAGCAGTGCTGGCGTGACCATATGGTCACGACTTAAAAAAATGCAGAAATTCACTAGAAAAAAAACATTTTTTATCCCGAAACTTCATTTCCATTTGGGAATACATTTTTTTGCTTTCGATTGATACGGAAATTACATTTAAAGTGTTGAGAAAATTATTGAAAAAATTAAAATTTACTTGCGATTGCTTGCCATTGCCATTGCGTGCCTTTCTTTTGTTCAGTTTTCTTCACAAAAACGTGCCATGATGCATACCGTTAGAATGCAATAACAAATTGCCTCTCAAAAATGGCATACATGCGGTTTTTTTTCTAGCACTGAATAATTTACTATAAGTGTACAAAATAAAAATCGAAGTAAAAGAATTATTGTATGCAGTTACGAGCACACACACGTACTTAAAGATAGCAAGACTCAGCGTTGCATTTTTTTCTTTTTTTGCTCGCTACTGTTAGCAAAATACGCTTTTTGGGCA
>CM037854.1:94499042-94522205 GCA_021234595.1 Delia radicum | reverse complement strand
AGTAATGAGCAAAAACCGACAAATATTTTTTAAGGACATCCTAACATGTGAAAATAGTCCTTAGTCAAAGAATATATCCACAAATCCGGAGACATTATTGGTATTATTTTTAATCCTGATTTCATGTAGACACTTTTCTTTTAATATCATAAAAATTCTTTAAATATCATAAAAATCAGAATTTATAATTTTAAAAGATACTCCTACTCAAGTACTGCAGTACAACAGCTCCCTATACGTATGAGTTATATTTCGGTAAATATCTTTATCACTCATCCGCCTTTATAACAACAAATTGTAATAATTCTTTGTGTAATCATAATTTTCTCTATTTAATAAATCAATTAAAGAAAAACAGTAATCATATTAAATAATTAAAAGTATATTTCTAGGGAAATCATCAATTCTATTGTTTGTAGTAACTCTATTTGTTAAGCTTGATTAATCAAGTTTGATTTCATCTTTATGCTTAATATCAAATACAATAATAAAATTATGAAATTTTCTAATTAAATCAAAGGCAAATAATAAACGAAAATTTTATACAAATATTAATGGAAACAATAACTAATCAAAAGCAACAACAAAAAATTTACAATAGAAAATAACAAACATAAATATAAATAATTACACTTGAACAGTTCAATGCTAATTGCCTCTCCTTTACGCCACTCATATTTAACTTGCCTCAAATAACACCCTTCATACGGATTCATTTACAAACTATCACAAACAAACATTTCATAAAATTATGATTCCGTTACAACGTTTTTTGTTTCCTCTTTCCCTATTATCATAATAAGAACTTAAGTCATAACAATACAGACATTTATATTATTACTACGACAACAACAAACAAAACAACAACAACACAATAATTGATTGTTCTGTTTAAAAAAAAACAAGTCCTTTTAAAGTAAATATAATTTCAATTCATTAATTATGTGATTATTAGGTATATATATAAAATATCAACAGTTTTTGGGGACGGGTGTCATGTGGAAGGTTTGTGAAGTAACTGTAAGTTAGTACGTGCGATAAATCGATATATTTCTATGTACATTCTCAAATTCGATTTCGCCTTATAATTTCGCCCCCTGGTAAATGAGGATGTAAATCCAGAGGATTATTATATAAATCTTTTATTTTTTATCATTTTCCTTTTATTTTGCATCAGGGCATTTCGATGCACATTCGCTACAATATTGAGTACCAGTAAAAACAATACTGGAACTGTAATTTTACGGAATTAAACTCACTTTTTAAAGTTCAAAATCAGGTTAAACATTTTTAATTTCGGGGTCTTATAAAGGAGCCCAAACAACATCCTTTCCAATTCAACTTCTAGTTCTATGCTATGAAGAGTCGCTGAGTAGTAAAATCGTCTTTATTAGCGATTTTAATATTAATAGCTATACCTGGCTTAACCATTCGAGTCATACAACTCTCGAGAATGTTTAAGTTGACCATTTTGCAGCGCATAACCCTCAATTAGGAAGTGAACAATACCACATTCCGTGCTAGCAAGTGAATACCAGAATACTTTTGAGTAAAAGCGTTTACATAAATATAAATGTTGAAATAACCAAAAGCCAACCATTTTAATCGTTGTTTTCTACAAAACTACTTAACTAAAAAAAAAAAAAAATTTATGACTTAAGTAGGTTATTATCTACTCATTTTATTTCAATAAAAAAGATTTTTGAAATGTAATATAGTTTTGTCAGAAACGTCATCAGAGTT
This sequence comes from Delia radicum, assembly GCA_021234595.1. Taxonomy (NCBI): domain Eukaryota; kingdom Metazoa; phylum Arthropoda; class Insecta; order Diptera; family Anthomyiidae; genus Delia; species Delia radicum. Next base: position 94,520,462 of record CM037854.1, on the reverse strand, counting down.
TAATCGAAGAAAACTTATTCTGCACGAATATAATAAAAATAAGAGTGTTTCCATACGTTTAATAACAAAAAATTTTAAATAAATATAAAATTTTATTTGTTTAAAAAATGTCAAACTTCCTTTTGTGTTGAAAATGTATTTAATAAATATATTTATTAAATAAATAAATTCCACCGTAAGAAATGTTATTAAAAACTTTAATGAACGGTTGTCGATTAAGAGAAAGCGTTGGAAGTGGTGATGAGCATGTCCAAAGGGATCTAAAAGCAGCGGAAAAGGTAATAGAAGTTTTTAAAAAGGATCTTAAGATTTCAACTCGAGCAGTCGTGTGCAGAATCAAGAAATCGACAAATTTTGTTCAGAATGTCAAAATGATTAATCGACTCAAGTGTTAGAAAGCTCAGGTATGTTCAGACAGGAATACAAAACAAAGCAAACTTCCGGAACATTGCAGGACAAAACTTTTATATAACATGTAGTCGTGGTAATGCTCCAGATAAATTTAAACATAAAATAAAGTCCAAATTTCCAAAAAAAAATTACCTGTTTTGGCAAGCAACTGGTACAAAAATTGGTGAAATTTATATTACCATTTGTAAGATCTCAAACTACAACCACCGTTATTTTTGCCTGACCTAGCCACAATTGAGTGGTATAACAACAACAAAACTGATTTTGTACAAAAAAAAAAAAAAAAAAAAAAAAAAACACCAAATTTTCCAGAACTACATCCAAAAAAAGAATATTGGTCATTAATAAAAGTATCTTTAATGAAGACAGGAATGACGGTGTCAACTGTAGAAGAGGTAGAATCTAATTGGAATTTGGCAGCCAGAAAAGTGGATGAAAGTCTCGTGCAAAAAATAATGGGACGACTTCTAATTAATTTTTTGTACCAATATTTAATCGTATATGACATATACAAATATAGGCGTACCGTTATATTCCCCAAAGTCGTATTGCCCAAAAACCAAAATGACATATTGCCCAAACGTCCGCATATCCCCATAAAATTTTGGATGTTAATATGTTATAACGACCAAATCAATGACAGAAAATCCAAAGCTTTTTTTTGGGCTGCTATGGCAATTTATTTTGAAAAAACTTTTTTTTTTTGGCGCTATGTCATTATATTTTAGTAAAACAATTTTTTTTTGGGCACTATGTTGTAATTTTGCAAAATAAGAAATGTATGAAGTGTAAAAAAAAATGATAATCACGCAGAAAAAACTTTATTTCGCGAAGCCGCCTGCCTCTAAGAGGCCTTCTGTTTATTTAAAAAAATAATCATTAAAAAACAATGAATCTTGGTGTGGGTTGGTATTTTGGGACATAAAAAGGGTCGATATTTTAAGTGGGTTGGTATTTTGGGACATAAACGTTAAATAAACTAGAAGAACTTGTTTGTCAAATCAGATGTCGAATCCGTTGAAAACTTATATTTTTAAGACATCAAGTAACATTTATTTGACCTGTCATAACTTTTTATATCGCAAAATACCAACCCACACTAAAATTGATTGTTTGTTAATGATAATTTTTTTAAAAGTCTATTTTATTAAAAAGTTTAGGTATATATTAGTGTCTAAACGTTAAATAAACAGAAGGTCAATGCTCTACTATTTTATTTAAGATTAAAAACAATGAATTAGCTGTTTAAATGACAAAGCTATGACTGGTCAAATTATATTACTTATTGTCTTAAAAATAAGATTTCAACGGATTCGACATTGGATTTGTTAAAAACAAGTTTCTCTGTGTGGAGGCCTTCGGCCGCTCTTAGGGTTTTTTTCCTCCGTAGAACGCGGCAGGCGGCTACGCGAAATAAAGTTTTTTCTGCGTGCGACACAAAAAAATAAAATTGAAGCAATTTTTTTAAGTTTCCTTAAAACTCTTTTGTTTGATTTCATGAATCAGCCTTGACATTTAAGGTCTTATGACATTAAAAAAAAATAAATTATGATTTTGGGCAATAACTTCTTTTTTTTACCGTCCCAAATTTATTTTGGCCAAACAAAGAACCGCCATAGCGCCCAACAAAAAATGTTATTTCGTCCAAATCAATGTCGTATTGCCCAACAACAAGAAAATTTTTACAACAACAATTTACATATAATTTTTTTGGGCGCTATGTCGTTATTTTCTTGGGCAATATGACTTTGGGAAAAATAACGTTACGCCCAAACATATATGCTTAATCTAATTAGGTTCGAATACATGTATAATAATATATATCACAAATCAAAATTATATAATAAATATAGTGTAATATCCAAAAAAATTATTTTATTTTGGATAACACCATATCTTGACTTATTCGAATTTATATATATGGTTCTATACCAGAAAAACTTATATCTTCTTTTGTATATAACTATATATTTCTGCAGGACTGTCCCGAATTTAAAAAAATTCCGAATTTCGTCATGTACTCAAACAATGGGTATATTTGAGCTATTTACGCATAAAAACCAATTATTTTTGTTACCACCGTTCTTCATAGTGTATCATTAACATTTTAAGGCAAAGAAAAGTTTAAAAGAGCACAAAAACTGGAAAGTCATATATCCCAAAAGGCTAGCATGTTGCATGTTGCCCAAAATGCAAAGCCATATTGCCTAAATTTTTGTTTGGGCAATATGACAGTTGAATAAATCAGGTAGTTCTCAAAAACACAATACAGTGAAACCGTTTTTAAACAGTGCTTGTGTATCCTTTACTATAGTGCGGTCGTGAATTTTATGAGATGGAGAAGGACAATTTTGAATACATTGCCGGAAAAAATTATATAAAAAATTTTAATTTTATATCATAAATATTAAACTCTTCTTCGCCTTTAACAACAAATACATTTTTCATATACATTCAAATATTTTTGTATAGGTATAGGACGTATGTCCAACATACTGTCAAGAGTTACGTCTTCTGACAGCAAAGTGTTAGATATCTACGTAATCAGCCAACTCAACAAACTTTACTAATTAAGTAAAAGCAATTGAGAATATGATGGAACAATGTAGAAGCCCACAGTGCTTCTTAGTCACACAAAAGCATTTTGTAAAATGTTTGCGAAAGGTATGAGATTAATGTGCAAACGCATTGGAAGCGATGGGACCTGCCTCGCCGCAAACTACCCAACTCGCGTCTGGCGGGTCACGTGCGGCACTACCGGTGCGAAACGGCAGGTCACACCGCTTCCAATACGTTTATCGTAAGTTTGGAGGAGCTATTTAATTTGCTACTTTCTTATAATCTTTTATACCGTATGCTGGAGAATTCAAAGAGCTTAGAGTTTGTATGTCTACTACAAAAAGAAAGAAATTTACTTTTACTTTCATCACAAATAAATAAGATACAAAAACAAAATTTCGTTATTTTTACGAAAAATTATTTTCGTTCGTTATAGATAAACAAATATTTTGTCTACACACAAATACGAAAATCGAAAGAAAGACGTTCATTGAATAAATGTTTGGAATATCCTCGAACCATGTATATTTGCGTCTTTAAAGTATAAGTTTATTTAGAAAAGTTACGGACTTTATAGAGAACCTAATTTCCTCGATCCTTGAATATTATAAATATTCACAAAAGTTTTGGTTGTTAAAAATTTTAACAATAAAAGTTAACAAATGTTTTGTTTATTTTATTCTCAAAACATTTAGTTAATTTTCCTTCATTTTGGGCATTTTAACGTTTTGACGACTATAAATTTTTGGCTTAATATTGATGTGTAAATTCAAAAAAATTACGTATTGACCAAACTCAGCGTTTTTGGGGGCGAAAAGAATTTTTCCGAGTGTATAATTTTCGACACTGTACATGAATTATATTAGACTAGAGTGGCACTATGCACCGCGACCAGAAGTTGGTATTTTGTGCTGCCAGCGAATATACCCTATAGGTTCAGGCTCCCTACGAAGCCAACTATCCTACCAGGTAAACAATTTCAAACGTCCAATGGCGTCACTATTCGACCATCAAAATAACGCAACCTCCTGTCGGAGAGCCTCGGATATTTGCAGAGAACATGCTCTGAGGTCTCGGGTTCCAATTCACAAAACCTGCACGTATCCGTAGAGGATTGTCCCATCTTGTATAATTGATACCCAAGGTCACAGTGTCCCGTGAGGTAACCCGTCACCAATGAATTGTCGACGAGCTTCGCAGTTGGCCCAATGCCCCTCATGGCCAGGAACCCAGCCCAGTGTCAAGGAGTTGTTAAGTCCGAGACGATTTAGAGATTCGATACATTCCGTAACCAGACCCGACGACACATCTTGAGCCCTCAAGGCACCAAGTGCCGCCTGGCTGTCAGATAGAATGTAGATCGTGGCCCCACGTGTCCTCATACGCAGACACTCTTCCACACAGATACAGATAGCGAAGACCTGCGCCTGAAAAACGGAGGGATATTTGCCCATGGGCAGAGCACACATGAATTGTTACAGACTATTCTTTTTTCACATAATCAACAAATCCGTAATTTCCTTTAATACTTGAATCAATAAGAGTATTCATTATACTACTAACAGTAAAACATTCACATTTAGTCAAAAGTTTATTGCAGATATAGGAAATTTGTGAAATTTTTTTTAATATAAATATTCACCAGCACAAGCCGTAATAATAAAAATAAGCAACAAACACATGTATTCATACAGGCAACGTCAACATACCAGCAAAGAGAATAGAATATAAGTTAGGATGTCCTTTAAAATAACGATTTGTCGATTTTCGTTCATAACACCCTCCAGTTTTGTTGCAAATGGTTCCAAATGAAAGAAATCGATTTTTCCTTTTGTAAACGTTAACACTCTAGAAATGTCCCATTTGAAAAAAAAGAGTATTATTAAAAATTCCCAAAATTTGAAATTTAGAAAAAATTTATTTGTTATTTAATATTTTCCAAATTATTCAGATATGGAATTCTGACTTCATCATTAACCCATTTTAGCATGGATTTAAAAATGACCTACGAATTAGATAAAACTGCAAAAAACTTTTTTTTTTAATTAATTTTAAAGATTTTGTAAAATGCCTAATTTGAAGATGTTTATTTTTCTTTTTATAATATAATAGTTGTTATCAAAATACAAAAATATATTGCAACATTAAAATTCGAGTTTGTGTTTGGAGCGACACCTTTCCAGAACTTTCTATGAAAAGAGCATATTTTGAGAAAAATTTAATAAAATTTTTTAATGGTTTCATTAAAGTTTGCATAATTTTCGGAAAAATATCACTTAAATTTATTAAAACTATAATAATCTTTGCTGTTTTTAAAAAAAACTTTAACCCTTAGTTGCCTCTGGTCAAAAAAGAAACTTATTTTATATTATGACTACAAGATTGTAAAGCTTTTAAATTGATAAAAAAAATCAACTTGATTAAAATAATTATTTTACTTAGCTTGATCCATATAGGGTTAATTTTAGCACTTTCGGATAAAAAAGATCCACTACGAAATTTACGGAATAACACCTTTTATAATTTTCGGGAAAACATCACTTACATATTATAGGACTATAATTATATTTACATTTATTCAAAAAATATTTAACCCTTAAGATTATAAATCCATTAAAGGGATAAAAAAAAATATTATACACTTGATTTCAATTTGTGTAACTTCAGCCATATAGGATTTATGTATTCACTTTTCACCAAAAAAAGACCCACTGAGAAATTTACACAATAACAGCTGTTTTATATGTTTCATTTAACAATAAATTCTTTATATTTTTTTAAATAAATGAAGATGACCAATTTGTTGTATTGCAATATTGCAATTAAAAATCTGGAGTATTTAGTATTTTTCTATTTTCTAAAAACTAGTTTTCAAAGTAACTTTTTTTAAACAAATATTTTGGGAGGCTTTATATTTTGTGCGGTGCCTCAATATCACCCCCTTCCAAGTGAAAGGGTTTTGTTTTGAAAGGCTTGATATTTTGTACAGTCCCACCACAAATCTATTAGATATTTATTAAATTCGGATATGCGATATATCCCAAACATTTTTTAGGGTTATTTTTGACTCCTCGTTTTTAACCCTTAAAAAAATGTTATTCTGTTAATTTCCTATTGGGCCCTTAAAGATGAAAATTGAAAATATTAGCTTTATATGGATCTAGTTACACAAAATAATACTTTTTATCAAGTGCAAATTTTTGTTTATCCATTTAAGGCTTCATATTCTTTTCTTGAAGTCTTTATTTAAATTAAGTTTTTTGGGTGTTTTTTGTTCATATATGTTTATATATGCGCATATATGTTGCATATATTGGCAAATATGGACATATATATTTTATATAAGGGAATATATGGAAGTGTCTGTGATACCATATATGCAAACGGTACTCATATATGGTCATATATGGAGGTATATGCGATTTCATATTTCCAAATGCGGCATATTTAAACATATATGAGGGTACATGTTATTTAATATACGCAAAAGGGAGTCATATATGGAGAAATATGAAAGTATATAGAATCCCTTATGTGCAAAAGGGAATCATAAATTAACATATATGGTAAAATATGCACCCCATATACTCATATATGAACAAATATGGAGAGAATGGTTAACTTTCAAAATTTTATCACCTTACCAGTCAGGCTTCAGAACTGGTCATAGTACAACAACCCTTGTATTGGAAAGGGTAAGGAAAAGTGCGGATGCCGGCGGATGGCCAGTAATAGTTCTTTTTTTACATCAGAAGGGCATTTGACTCAGTGAATCTTATTCAGTTGGTGTGAAAGATAAATGCACAATTTAGGTTTTCGCCAATTTCATATAAATTCATGACTTCGGTTTTGAGTGATAGAAGCCAATTTGTTAAGTTGGGAAATATAATATCTGAATGTACTTAGATTATATAAAGGCGTACCACAAGGGTCCGTTATCGGACCTATTTTGTTTATAATTTATATTAATGATGTTATACAATCTTTAAAATTCTGTAAGGCAAGCCATTACGCTGATAACATACAGTTTTTTGGATGTATGGCCGGCAATATTTCCTTTTGATTTTTTTTTTTTTTATTTAACAATGATTTGAACACAGTGGACAGGTAGAAAGAGGAAAACAGACTGATACTTAATCATGTGAAGACGTTTGTGAAGATTAAATGGTGTGACTATAAAATATGTGTCTCATAATAAGTCTTTGGGCATTTATTTGAATGATGACCTTTAATTTAATCATCATTGCAATATGGTCATTAGAGGTGTTCAACTTTGTATGGCCGTTTTTCAAAATGAGTTCTAAAGTCAAGCGATGGTTCCTTTGTATATAAAAACATTTAATATGAAGTTTGGTGCCGATTGGCATAAAGAAAACACGAGGCGGAAATCGATTGAAAATTGAAAGTGTGTTTTGTGTGGGGGAAAATGGCTTTTTTTGCGTTTTTTCAAAAAATTGTTCGTATTGAAGCAGTTTTTATTCCATATTATAAATTAATCGAGATGAAGACAAAATAGTTTTTTCAAAAAGATATAAAAATCCAAAATCAGTTGAGAATTACGCAAGTAAAAAAAAATACCCCAGACCACTAATGTGCCAAATACCACTTGATCAAACATTTTGAGCCCACATCCTAAACGTTTTCAAAATTAAATACCAAAATATTTTTTTTTTACTAACTGAACCCATAACCTGTTAGATGTGAAATATTTAATTTTTAGGATGTCGGTATCCTGTCCTAAGGTGACGTCTAAAACCAACAATATTTTTGGGGTATTTTTCAAATCTAAAATTTCAAATTTTAAAAAATTTTGTTCAACAAAATTAAAAATTAAAATAGTTTCCCACACTAAGGTCTCATTAAGTATAAAATTTAAAATAAAAATACCAAAAATTACACATATCCCTCCGTTTGATTTAGTAAGGGCAGCTATTTAAATTCGGAGGATTTCGACGAAAACGCTTTTTTTTGCACAAAATTCGATCATAGGGTAAGATTTATCTACTTTTAACAAGTAACAATTAATGCTATTCAGAGTTTTATGAAACAAATTACAAGCACTATATTCTGAAAATTTGGCCATAATCGAACTACGGCAAAGGATCAAATTTCAAGGTCAAAAGTCATTTTTTTCGAAATTTTGAAGATTTCATGAAATTGATAACGAAAAATCATGTGGTATCTTCGTATTTGAATGAAAGTTGACTAAATTATTTTCCGTAGTTGGTATTTATTATTAAAAAAAAAAAAAACTTAATTAACCCTTTTGTGCACTTGGGGCCAAAAATGTCGCAATATTTTTTAACATTAAAAAAACGCAGTTTCTTTAAAATATCTGCATAATAGAGGTAACATTTTTTAATTATAAATAACAAAATACAGATTTACTTTACTTAATATAATTATCTAAAAATCGTTTAATGCACTTTGGCCCATATCTAACAGTAAATGGGTCCAGTAAGTAAAAACAAAATATTTTGGTATTTAATTTCGAAAACGTTTAGGATGTGGGCTCGAAATCTTTGATCAAGTGGTATTTGGAACATTAGTGGTCTGGCTTCATCTCGATTAATTTATAATATGGAATAAAAACTGCTTGAATTTTAACAATTTTTTGAAAAAACGCAAAAAAGCCATTTTTCCCCATATACACTTTTAATTTTCAATCGATTTCCGCCTCGTGTTTTCTTTATCCAATCGGCACCAAACTTCATATTAAATGTTTTTACATACAAAGAAACCAAACTAGCCCATGGCTTGACTTTAGAAATCACTTTTATTTTTAATGGTCCTTTAATGGTCATATCCACAGTTTCGTTTACTCTTGGAAATGTGAATAATTTAGGATGTAATTTAAATTTACATGTCAGAAAGCTAATTCCGAAATCTTTCTTCATGTCAATATTTCTTTAAGGCCTAATTATTTAGGCCATTATAAATAAACTCAATAAAAAGAAATATTTTTAAAACTTTAAAAATACGACCTTTCAATTAAAAAATTATGATATTTTGTTTGACCATAAAAGAAGTCTTAGTGATACAAAATTACTCCAGGAATATTTACTTAAAAATATTTTGATACGACATTTGGGATCTAAAATGATCTATCCAATATTGTTATGTAATTTTCTGAATATTATCTTATTCGCATTCACCATTTGAGTGATATTAATTCCAACATTTTTAATTGAAATATCCATTTGTAGAAGAAGAGTAAAAATATTTTCATTTTTAAATTCCAAATAAAAAGAGGTTGTATAAACTTTTTAACCAACAAATAAAATTAAATAGTTAAGTAAATAAAAAAAATTTAGAAAAAGACAAAAAGAATAAATTGAAATAAAACTCTTTGTTGTAACAAATGCTCACCTAATCTCATTAGAAAATATTTTACGAGCTTATGCAAGTCAAGTTAACATTTTATTTAGAATAAGAAGATGATGATGAACAAAATCCAACCACAAATGCTGCATACAAACGATAAGTTACAATAAACTCTGTCTAAGGATACCCATACACTTTGCAATATTATTGACAGTATTATTGTCATTTAGCCCTACATAAGAAGTAAGAATACTTTAGCACTAAATATGGCACCATTCTTTTGTTCTGTTGTGGAGGGATATAAAAATTGCACAATGTGGCCAACAAACCATTTAATATTTTTCGCATTTCTTGGTTGCGCAATAATAATCAAAACCTTTTTGATTTTTTCCACTATATTGTACAACCTTCCAATATGACATACACACTGTAATATTTTGGATAATAGAAAAATTTGCGTGGTGTATGGGTCCATTAAGACATATAGACCAACAGCAAAAGCAACAAAATCTAACAGCAAAGCTTAATGGTTGTAAGAAAAAGATATAAAGTGTGGTAAAAAAATATCAGGAGTCATTTCAAATAATTTCAAATAATTTCGATTTGATTTGAGTGTTTGGATTTCATTGAAAGTGAGCACATCTGTAGTGTGATTAATAAGTCAACATTGTCGTGCAATAGCAATCACTGTCATAAACTTGACACTTAATTGTGATTGGCTAAAAGCCGTACTTTTTTGGTTGATTAATCTGACACCTTCATAATATGAACCGTGGGAACCACTCATTTGATGGTTACCCACGAAATATAATTAAGGTAAATTTTAAGTACAATAAATGATAATAAAACAGTTGCTCATCAGAGCCTAAACTAAACGTTTATAGTGTATTTTCTTACTCTACATGGCGATCCTGCCAGGAGTGAAGTGAAATAAAAAAGTTAAAACAAATTTAATCAAAATGAAATAACCTAACAATTGTTAAATTTTTTTTGCTACTGATACGAATGATACAATAGGACTCAACATAATTTAAAATTATTGAACTCTTTATAACGTACTAGTGAAAATTATGAAAAAAAAAAACAAAAAGTCCAGCAACAGTTATAAGTTTAAGTTACTGAACTCTTTCATAACGTACCAGTGAAAAAAAAAAAAAAACACCAAACCAAATAGCGGTGCTTTAAAAAAAATGACTTGGTGAAAAAAAAAATTCTTTCAACAATTCCGTAACTCATTGCTGACTACTAACAATGAGCAAGCTACAGAAAAAACTGAAAAAATGGGCTATGTTGAAATTATATCAATAGTATTATTGATTTCGCTAGCAATAATTTACATAATAAAAATAATTTGTAAAACCTTAAAACCAGAAACTCACGCCAACAGGAAATATAAAGAAGCTGAACTTAACAACTTCAACAACAACATGACTTGCAATACAAAATAAGTAATAAACTAAAATAAATACGTAAGAAAAATTACGCCATCTACATTTACAAAATAACGAAGCAAGTGCATCCTGATTTATAAATGAAGGAAGATGCAATGTGGATGAACATTGCGGGATACCACGCCGAGTATCCCAAGGATGGTGTGGCCGATACACCATCGGACACTAAAACTCAACATCTTTAACAAAAACACCAACAACTTAAAACTACAACAACAGTAAGCCGAAAATTAATTAATTCTGTTTTAGTTATTTTAAATTTATTTTAATTCTTATATATATATTTATAATTGAAATATTTAAATAATTTTTTTTATTGTGCAATATGAATTGTTAATTTAAAGCAAAAAAAAATTCAATTTTAAAATTTTGAATTTATAATTTTCAAATTTTATAACTTTTAAATTAAAATTTTTAAATTTCCTTTTTTTTTTAAAAAAAAAAGTATTATTATATTAATACTTATAACTTTTAAAATAAAATTTATAATTTTTAAATGTTTTTAATAGTCCTTTATTGTGAATAATTTTTTTAAAAATTAATTAATTATAATTAATTTTCTTTAACTACTAACCAATTTTTTTTTAATTTCCGTCGGCTGGGATGATTCTCAAGGGACACTCTCACAGCGCGACAGAAATCATACAGTCACCAAGTAATGAGTGACTGATTTATGCCACATCCACCTCAATCTGTTGTCCTGAAGGAAACGGATAGGGGATGATGTGACATAACTGAATTTTTGTTTTGAATTCATACTAACAAAATTTTTTTATGAATTATATTTTTTTTAACAATAATTAAAGATGGGGAATCACGATTCGAAAATCGAGAACCCCAACGCTAATGTTATAAATGAAATCACTGTAGAAGTGCACCTTCCAGTGATATACTTAATAATAATAATATGTATATTAGCACTTCAATTACTCACGACTATGTATCAACTACATAAGAGGTCGTTGAGAAAAAATTATATCAGAACCGCGTCCTTAGGAAACGGTCTGGATAGAGTCTAATTTTTTTTTATATTAACACTTCATTTTGTCCTAAATTTTTCAACTTAAATTGATCATGCCATCCTATGGATTGGATAGAGATAGTTGCCAAAGCAAGACTTCTGAGAGAGGATTTCGACAAATCCTTTAAGTGTTTAAATACCTACAAAGGACCTTCAAGGAACGAAACGGTGGAAAAAACACATTAGGAATTTGTTCAACAGTCTTGAAGAAGTTAGGGCATTATTTGACGAACATTATTCTCGTCTCACCAATAATCATCAGTTGGCAGCGAATGCATTTCTTCGATGACATTCGTAATAAACTTTCAAACCTATTAACAAAAAGGAATTTGAAAGCGGAATTACCAAAAACTATCCATGAGAAAGTGGTCTACGACCCTGCTCTTGTTAATGCTTGGACTAGCCAAGATTTAAGTGTAGAATCCGAAAAAACCAGTTATTCAAACCGCGAAAACCATATCTAGCATGAATATTGGTGGCATAGTGTCCAATATAGAAAACACAATGCCTCAATCAGTAACTGAATTTCTCAGTTTGGCATCGAAACTTTTACCAGATTTCGATGGTAAACCGGAAAACTTACAGAGTTTCCTCGACGCACTGACACTCTTGGATTCCGTAAAGGATACCCATGAGGTCGTGGCGGTAAATATAATTAAAACAAGACTAAAGGGCTCAGCCAGAAATTTAATTTCGAATGAAACCACAATTAATGCAGTTATAACTACATTAAAGGGAACTGTCAAAGGCGAGTCGGTCGAAGTCATATCGGCCAAATTAATGAATGTCCGTCAAGGTGGCAAAAACGCCAATACCTACGTGGCAGAAATAGACTCCCTAACCAAATCATTGGAGAGTGCCTATATTACAGATGGCCTCCCACACCAACTAGCCCAGAGGTACTCAACCCAGGCGGCAGTTAAAGCAATTACAAAAAATGCAACAAACGAAAGGGTTAAACTGGTCATGGAATCAGGAACCTTTTCAAATATGAACGAAGTGACGGCTAAATTCGTCAATAGCTGCACGGAAGCTTACGGGCAGCAAAACTCCGTTCTATTTATGAAAAATAAGTCTCAAATCCGTAATGGCAATAATCGCCAAAATCAGCCAAATGGCAATAGATCCGGCTATAGAAATGGCCGTAATAATAATTACAATGGCAACAATAATAATAATAATTACAATAACAACCGTGGGCGGAACCGTTCAAATAACAACGGATCCCGACACAATGTGCGACACGTTACCGAAAACATTTCGGGAAACGAACTGGTACCCCTGACTTAAACCACACAATATACAATATAAATTTGAATCTCTATAGCTATCTTCCCTGTAGAACATCCTTGAATAATCGAAAATCAACACTATTAGTTGACACGGGAGCGGATATTTCTATAATAAAGGTCGGACAAATCCTAAACGGACAAATAGATGAGACTACAACGACGCAATTAAGTGGTGTTGGCCAAGGATTAACAACTACCCTTGGTAAAATTCATGCTGATTTGAAATTTGAGGAACTCCTAATACCGCATACATTTCATGTGGTCGAGGATGATTTCCAGATTCCTTCTGATGGAATCATTGGTATGGATTTTTTGCGTGAATATAAATGTCTTCTAGATTACCAGGATGACCAAGATTGGTTAGTCCTGAGATCTGGTAATCTTCCACAACACATTGCAATAGCAATGCGCTGTGCGCCACAAGTTAACTCGATCTCATTGCCTGCAAGATCTGAGGTAATTCGTCACGTTAACATTCAAACTGATGAGGAAAATGTCCTAATTCCGAGTCAAATAATTCAGAATGGAATATTCATAGCGAACACCATAGTCTCAAAATCAAGACCACTGGTCAAAATTGTTAACACAACCAATAGGGATGTAGTTATTTTGAATGTTAAAATTCAAACCGAAAGTCTTAACGACTATAAAATTGTCTACCCGACCAAAAATCCTCGCGGAGACCAGGAGAAATTGAATAGATTATCCAAAAATTTCCCGGAGTTTGCAAAAGACAAACTTAGGAACTTATGTTCTGAGTATGTTGATATTTTTGGACTGGAATCTGAAAAGATGACAACCAACAATTTCTACAGACAAAAGCTCAGATTAAAGGATGATGACCCAGTGTATATAAAATCGTACGGAATACCACACTCTCACAAAGCAGAGGTGAACATTCAAGTTGATAAGCTTATGAGAGATGACATTGTAGAACCCTCCATTTCGGAATATAACAGCCCAATTTTATTAGTACCGAAGAAATCTTTACCCGGTACGGATCGGAAAAGATGGAGATTGGTAGTTGACTACAGAGGAATTAATAAAAAACTCGTAGCAGATAAATTTCCACTCCCTAGAATAGATGATATTCTAGACCAATTGGGCAGAGCCAAATTCTTTTCTTGCCTTGACTTAATGTCGGGTTTCCACCAAATTGAATTAGAGGAAGGCTCTAGGGACGTAACGTCTTTCTCGACGGATAAGGGATCATATCGTTTTAAACGATTACCCTACGGTATAAAAATTGCTCCGAACTCATTTCAGCGAATGATGTCGCTAGCTTTTTCGGGATTATCTTCCGACCAAGCGTTTCTTTATATGGATGATTTAGTAGTAATTGGTTGCTCCGAACAACATATGTTGAAAAATTTAAGAAATGTTTTCGAAACTTGTCGAAAATATAACTTGAAATTGCATCCAGACAAATGTACTTTTTTCTGTAACGAAGTCACATTTTTGGGACACAAGTGTACAGACAAAGGTATATTGCCTGACGATGGAAAATTTTCTGTAATTTTAAATTACCCAACACCAAAGAACGGTGATGAAGCTAAACGCTTCGTAGCCTTCTGCAACTATTATCGGAGATTTATTCCTAATTTTGCCGAGTATTCAAGGCACATAACAAGGTTATGTAGGAAAAATGTACCATTCGATTGGAACAGTGAATGTGAAAAATCATTCAATTATCTAAAAAACCAATTATTGAATCCAACTATTTTGCAGTATCCTGACTTCGAAAAAGAATTTTGCATAACAACAGATGCAAGCAAATTTGCTTGTGGTGCAATTCTGAGTCAGAAATACTTTGATAAGCAGCTACCTGTGGCTTATGCTTCACGATCCTTTACAAAGGGCGAAAGCAATAAGTCTACGATTGAGCAGGAATTAGCGGCTATCCATTGGGCAATTAAATATTTCAGACCATATATTTATGGCCGAAAATTTTTGATCCGAAGTGATCACCGTCCCTTAACATACTTATTTTCCATGAAAAATCCATCGTCAAAACTTACGAGGATGAGATTGGATCTGGAGGAGTATGATTTTACAGTGGAATATATCAGGGGGAATGAAAATCACGCAGCTGATGCATTGTCTCGATTAGAATTCGAAGACATTAAAAAGGCAGAAAATTATGGAATACTGAAGGTAACTACGAGACTTCAGGCTGCCAAAGATTTAGACAAAGTGACCAACGGAAAACCAAACACGGAATCGGTGAATATACGGGTATATGAGGCAATAAATGCCCAAGAGTACAATAAAAATGCAAGATTGCATTTTGCTAAAGACAAGCTGGTTATCCAAAAAGGGAAAACCAGGCTTTTCCAATTTGAGTCACGAGATTTTATTACTAATGGAACTGTTGATTTAGATCATCTATTTCCAAGGCTTGAAAAAGTAGCCAGTAATCTTAAAATCACGACTCTTCGCATGTCATTGGATGATGCGTTGTTGGCCAACGTAAAATTAGACCACTTCAAGAAAGTAGGTAATGAAAAGCTTCGAAGATTGAACATAGTACTCACACCAACATTGACAAAGGTCAAAACAGATTCCGAAAAAACTTGAAATTATGAGATTATACCATAATAATCCATTATTTGGAGGTCACCCTGGCATTACACGAATGCTCAGGAAAATAAGATTGAAATACCACTGGAAGAACATGACAAGGGATATCACTCGTCATGTGAAATCTTGTGTAGAGTGCCAAAAGAGCAAATCAATGCCTAAGACGAGAGAACTCATGGTTGAAACGGAAACGCCAACACGCGCGTTTGACACAATCATTATTGATACGATTGGTCCTTTCATGCGATCAAACAAGGGTAATGAATACGCTATAACTATAATATGTGACTTGACCAAATATTTAGTCACGTTACCAATTCCTGACAAATCTGCTCGAACAGTCGCCAAAGCGATTTTCGAAGGTTTTGTTTTGATTTATGGTCCTATGCGGAAAATGATTTCTGATATGGGAACCGAATATAAAAATCAGACCATAAAGGAATTATGTCAATTGTTGAATATCGACTACGTCACTTCAACAGCCTATCATCATCAGACATTGGGTACCATAGAAAGATCCCACAGGACATTCAATGAGTACGTACGTTCGTACATGTCCTCTGATAGAACTGACTGGGACGAATGGTTAGCTTACTTCACGTACTGCTTTAATACAACACCTTCCACAGTACATAATTACTGTCCATATGAATTAGTCTTTGGTAAAATACCACCATCAATAGACGCTTTAAAGTCGGACAAAATTAATCCACTTTATAACATCGATTCATATGAAAAGGAGGCGAAGTATAGGCTCCAAACGGCTTGGAGAAGAGCATCAGTGATGCTTGATAGAGCAAAATTGACCAACAAAGGCCAATATGATCAGGTGACTAGGCCTATGAGCGTTGAAATAGGAGACCTAGTTCTCTTGGAAGACAGTGCTGGTCATAAATTAGAAACCACTCTTTAAGGGTCCCTTTGAGATCAAAGAGGTGGATGACCACGGCAATTGTTTGCTAGCACTTGACGATATAAGGACTATGAAAGTCCACAAAAATCGTCTTCGACAATTTCGATCTCGAGAGGATAAAAACTGAATAATTAAAATAAAATTAAATAAAAATTTAAAATGTAAAATTAATAAAAATTAAATTAAATTAAATAAAAATTTAAAATGTAAAATTTAAAAATTAAATTAAAATAAATAATAATTAAAAATGTGAAACTAATAAAAATTTAAAAATTAAATTTAATTTAATAAAAATTAAAATTTAAAAAAAAATTAATAAAAATTTAGAAATTAAAACAAACTTAATTTAAATAAAATTAATTTTTTTTATATACACTTAAGTTATATAAAAAGATTGATCAATTAGCTACTGATCAATCTTTTTCCCAAAAAGGGAGGTGTAGTGTGATTAATAAGTCAACATTGTCGTGCAATAGCAATCACTGTCATAAACTTGACACTTAATTGTGATTGGCTAAAAGCCGTACTTTTTTGGTTGATTAATCTGACACCTTCATAATATGAACCGTGGGAACCACTCATTTGATGGTTACCCACGAAATATAATTAAGGTAAATTTTAAGTACAATAAATGATAATAAAACAGTTGCTCATCAGAGCCTAAACTAAACGTTTATAGTGTATTTTCTTACTCTACACATCGGCATTTAAAGTTCCTACGATATATGTAATGTATTCAGTTTTTCGAAAGTCACTGTAGTTCGCTTTCTATCGCTTCCCAAAGTTCGACATTTTTACCAAAGCTAAGAAAAATACCTAATTTTTAAATTGCTATAACTTTTTCAGTTTTTATACGATATTTACAAATCTTGTATCATTAACTTTTATATATTTGTTAAAAAAATCGACAGCCTCTTTTCAGAAATTTAGCAAAAAATAATAAAAAGAAGATATTTCAGAAAGAATATTTTCGATTTTACTTAAACCATATTAATCATATTGCCCTGTGAAATCGTCAAAGTTATTTAGATTTTAGTAAAAAAATTCTCATATCACGAATTTAAATTTCGAGAAACTCAAGACCCATAGCTCAGCGTTAGATGGTATTTTGCTCTCTAAATCAGATTCTCTATGAATTTTTGAGATATTCTAACCAAAAATGAAATAATCATGATTGGTATTATATAAAACTCGTTACTTCATATGTTAGTACACTCAAAAAAAAAAAAAAGGTTTGCATAAAAATTAGTAAAACAGTTTTTAATCTCACTTTACTATTATTTTACCACTTTTTGATATAAAGTTTTTTTTTTTAAAGAGAAGCAACAATCAGGAAATTCTTCCTATTAATTAATGTGTTGCTTACTTTGGAAATTGGATAGAGAAGAGATGAAAGGCGGTGAAAGATGAAGGGCGTGAAACGTGGCAATGTTAAATTTTTTGATATTCTTATTTAACAAATTACTAAATTTTTTACTAATTTTGGCTGCAAATTTTTTTTTTAAAGAGAAGCAACACTCAAGAAATTCTTCCTATTAATTAATGTGTGGCTTTCTTTGGAAAGGGGATAGTGGAGATAGTGGTGAAAGATGAAGGGCTTCAAACTTGGCAACACTGCAATTGCGCGAGATGATAACTCTTAGAACAGTTGTTGCTCGCCACCTAAAGGAAAATTGTCGAACTTCTTGAAGTTGTTTCATTATTTTACTTCGGTGGGGTTAAGTGCTATAGGAAGGTGGGCGCAGCGATACATATAAGTGATAGAAAACTCAAACATATTATTTTTACTAAATTGATGTTGTCGTCACCGGGAATCGAACCCGAGACCATCTGTCCCGGGTTCGATTCCCCGGGTTAGATCTTTTGTTGCTTGTGTCGTATTTAAATAAAAACTTTTTGAATTTTAATTGATAATTTTTAAAATTTAAATTTAAGTTTTTTTAATTTCAAATGAAATATATTAACTTAAATTTTTATTTTCTAAATTTTAAATGAAAAATAATGACTTTAATTATTTTTATAGTGAATTTTATCGTTGATCTATAAGTTTATATGCGTCAGATTTTATTCGTTTTTTTGTCAGAATTCTGAATGGAAATCTGAATATCAAAATGGTTTAAATTTGCACAGATATAAATGTACATAAAAAATGTTTTATACGAAAAATCCAAAATAAAATGTAAAAAATGTTATATTTTTCTGTTTTTCCCGCTAAAGAAAATTTAAAATTGTTTGTTATGTGAAATGCTATAAATAAAAATAATGTATGTAAAATATTCGTCATTGTGTGTGTTAATGTTCATTTGGTAGTGTGCCTTTGGTTCTTCTCTTCCAGGTTGACAACACAGAAATAGCTTGATCTCAAAATAAAAATTGCTAGAAATGCAAAACTTCCAAAAAACTTTAAAGGTTTAGTGTTTAATAAAAAATCAAACAATTTTAGTCCAAAAACTAACTATTAAATCATATTGCTCTATAATTTCTATCAAACTATGTTGAAATATGTTAATTTTTCTTTTTGCAATTGTAAAGTTTATAAAATCAGACCCACAATTTTAAGTTTTTTAAATAATTTTGGAAATCATATATTGGGAAATTTTTAAAAGCATTTTTTACGAAAAACTTTCAAAATCGAAAAACTTTAATGCTAGACGTAAAAGAAAATAGTTGCGAAAAATGTTATTGACGGTAATGCTTGTTATTAAAGCCAACATTTTTTAAATTATTGATTTTGTTTTCGTTTAGGACTATTTTATTTAATTTTTTATAAAAGCACCAAACATTTAGTTCGTTTTCTACAATTGTACAAACAAATAAACTTGCATCGATATTGTTTACTTTTTATTGAGCTTACAATATTAAATATTGAAAATTTTGTTTATAAATTGGCAAAGAAGATAAAAATTAGCAAAATCTCTCATGGAAACGCAATGTCAATATATTGTTATGGCTTAATTAAACACAGTGAAAATACTTCAAAAATAAAATTAAATGCTACAAGTCTTAAAAAACGCATGCTCTGAAAAATAGCTTGAGAATTTAGGAAGAAAAAAATTGCAAAAAATCGGTAGGACAAAAATAAATGGCTTAATCTTGCTGCTAAATGCACTCTAGCGATTTTAAGGCTTAAGGTTTATTTTATTGAGCCTTTTTTGCAATGTATGATATATGTAGATTAGTAAAGCAAATTAGATAAAAATTAAAACTTAGGACAAAAATGTAATATAAATAAAAAAAAAATAATGACAAAATGGCTAGATATTCCCAGAAAGTAGCTAAAATGGCAACCTTGTTTGTCTTATGCATGCACTATATTCTTCTCGCTCTTACAAAATATATAAAATGGAATAGGCATCATACAAAAGGTAATGGAAAGGAAAAATTTCCCGGAAAAAAATAATAAACAAAATTGCAACGAAAAACTAACAAATCAATCTAAGTTAAACTACTCAACAATTTTAAACTTTTTGCAGAACTCGTATTTAAGGTACATATTTTTTAATATACTTTGGCACGCAGAATTCAAATCTGCCAAAATAAATACATTTCTCATTTGCAGTTTTTGAAATATCTCGGTTTTTATATTTAAATCGTTCTCCAAATTTTATTCTTTAAATTTTGCTTAATTTTTCAAAGTTTAACCTCAAAATAGTGAATAAGCAATATAAATCAACACAAATTTGTGGGTGTTGTGGTGTAATGGTTAGAGCGTTGGACTGTTACACAAATTGTCCCGGGTTCGATTCCCGGTGACGACAACATCAATTTAGACAAATAATATGTATGAGTTTTCTATCACTGATATGTATCGCTGCGCCCACCTTCTGCGTTCCCATAGCACTTAACCCCACCGAAGTAAAATAATGAATCAGGGCTATGAAACAAAAGTTGTTTAACCATACATAAAATTTATTATGATAAAATTTAAAAGTATAATTTTCAAGAACCTTGTAACACCATAAGACATCCTGATAAAAACACCGACATGATTTTACTTAAATTAAAAATAAATTTGTGTAGATTTATATAAACAGCGCTATTTCAAAAACTGTAAATGAGAATTTTTTGCCAGATTTGGAATCAGCGTCCTTAGGTGTATACACCTAAGTATTAAAATAGATGTGTTTCAATTATTTATGATTATTATTATTATTTTTTGAAACATTAACATAGTGTATTATTTTGTGAAAATGTGGCAACATTAGTAAAATAATAAAATAAGAGAATAACAAATTCCGGGTAGAAAATAAAATAAGTTTTATTTCTATCGAAAATCGGTGCACGTAATCAAATGCCAATTTAATAGTAAAAACAAAGGACCTTTGCATTCTATCTACACTGTAACCTGTTCTAGTGATCTATTTAACAAGGAATGTTATGCAGGCGGAAAGTGAGTGAATAATAAATTAATATATTGTTTTTAAAACACATTTGCAAATAATTGTTTAATAATATAGTTCTCATAGTAAATTTTTTCTTTAATTACTTACGACGAATATTATTTTTCAAGAAGAATTCATAAACAAAGTATGCGTGTTTTGTCTAAAACAACCATACACGAAATTGATGATACATATGACATGTAACAAACATGGAGTAAGAATATATTAGAGGAACGCTCAGGCCCAAGCCACCCTAAAAAAATTGTGCAGATTACAAAGTTTGGATAACTGGAAGAAGAAAATTGCTTTGATTTCAAAGCAAAGGCCCCACTCCCGAACTATGTAACATGCACATATAAAAACCAAGAGAACGAATTTCTGCATCAGAGAGGGATATACAGGCTGTGCTACAAACAATATAAAACTATTTTGTGTTGTTTTTTGGGCATGTATTTTACATATATATACATATATACATATATACATA
>CM037854.1:94451152-94498942 GCA_021234595.1 Delia radicum | reverse complement strand
TCCAATTGAAATATTTTTATTCATATCGATCTTAGTTTTTTTTTTGGTGTATAATTAAAATTTTTTTTAAAATAACATAGTGATGCTAGTTGTTCATGTGAAACTTTATTTAACATTTGCATAAAATGTTATAGTATGTTATGTTAGCATAATTTATGTTACACTGGCGATCAACATATTAGCACAACATAATTTTAAAATTCCATAAATCTCTCTTTAAAATTTAATGTCACGATATAAACGTTTTGGCATGTGTAGAAGTCGACTTATATACGTTTTCGGTTTTGATATTTACCACTGTTATCGAATGGTTGTAAAAAGATATGATCATCAGTTGTAAAAAGAGTGATCAGGCGAGCCGAAAAGTTAAGTAAAGAAAGAAAAAAGTCTTCGGTTTCTTTCTTTTTAACTTTGAGAATTCAACGTGACTAGTTCGGAATTTAAATAAACCCAATATTAATTGGTAAGAATTGTGCAAAGTTTTTTTTTTTATATTTTAATATTACGTAAAATAATAATTCTTAGGGTTTTTAATATTGGAATCATATTCACGTGAAAGATTAACAAGATTTAAGAAAATTCTGGAAAGTTAAACCCCGAAAATAAATTAATGCAACACGTTATTTTTTTTGGCGAAGCAAATACTTCGGAACCAATGGTTTTGCATTACAAATTTTATTAAATTATATAGAAGCTAGCCATGTGGTAATTTTTTATTCATCCGTAACATACGTCATCATTGTGGAATTAATATAATTGCCAGAACTGTGTAACAACTCAGAAACGTCATCATAGTTGTGAAAAGGTGAAGATAAAATTATGTTTCATATTATACTCTGCAAAGTAAATTTTTAACGTTGTTTTTGCATCCAATGATAATTTCATCCATTCAGTATCGGCTCTACACGTCATAACTTGAAATTCCAGGACTGATTTATTCATTGACATATAAAAATGTCATAGGAATAATATAATCTAAAATATAGTCAACAAATTGTCTAAATCATCATACTACTAATGGCTGTGCTACAGAATTGTCCACCCACAGTGATTTTAACGTTATGAATGACGTTACAACAATAATAAGAACGTACAAACTAATTAGTGAAAACCAGATTTAGAGTCATCAATTTTTTTATCATTGATCTATAGCTGATAAGTATAGTTTTTATTAAACAAAGATTTAATTTTTTTTATACACATTCTTTCTTTTTTTTGTATAACACTTATTATTAAATTAGGAAGGAATGTGTTATAAACAATTTTTTAGCAATGCATAAGAGCAAGTTCTAAGCATATACTCTACATCAAGTCTGTTAATATTTAGTGCTGTCATGGTGAAATTTTAAAATAAATCAATGAAACTGATGTAAAATGTATGTTAAGAATATATTTAAATTTTAATTGCTCAATTTTAAGATAATACTATCACTTTAAGATTAATTTTATTATTAATGTTTAAGTTATAGCATGTTAGAGAATTATTGTATATTATATTTAAAACCTTTAAATATTTTTTATTAATGATTTTGAATTACAGTTCCCTGGATGTTTTGAATTCAAACCATCGCCTGAATAGCAGAGAAGGGTAAATAGCAAAAGTATAAATTTGAAATACGTCATCCTCAAACAGCGTAAAATCGTAAGTTGTAATATACAATATTTGATATCTAACATGCGTTCGATTTAAAACATAATCAGAAATTTTGATATTCGTTTATATACTAACCAGTTAATTACTGAATTGAAATTAGATTTTAAGCTACACCTAATAATTTGATAAGAGTTATGATTTAGGTAGAATCATATTTAAATTCTAGCTATAATTATTAAGTATAAATTTTAATTAATCAATTAGATTAGCATATGAGTACAAATGAATTTTTGAATAAAATAGCACTTGCAATAAAATGAGAAGTTTGGAATAAGTGAGATTATTTTGGGAATGTTGAGAGGTAAAATGATGAAGCGAATGATATTTTAGAATAAACTTTTATATGAATTAGGGAAGATACTATAACGTAATTATATGAACACTGTTGTATCTGAAGTGAACGAATATGGGTGGGATTTACCTCATAGTGTTCAATGTGATAATAACAACTATCACTATTGTGTGCATATTAACTTAACTTGTATTAAATTTCAATAGCCCGATTTTTTTTAAATTTTAAATTTCAATGAACTTATAAGTCTTGGAAATAGAAAGTTTTCTATTTTCTTTTTATGTTGTAGCTACAGGTATCGTAACGTCAAGAACCCTCCCCAAAACCGGCGAGCGTAGCCTTCGAAAATTTCCAAGCACTCGACTGTTACTTTACCAAAAAGTCATATCATTATTTTTTTATATATTTGATGCTACACAACCTTGCCAACAGTTTTCAAGTTAAGTTGATGCCCTTTAGAGGTATTGTAATGAGTTTGGTCCTTACAGTTTGTATGAGAGCCAGAGTTCCCTATGGCCCAGTTCTATATTTTAATAGCTGTGTGGGGGTCTGCTTATAAATAGGCGTTCAAAAGAACTGCTAAAATATTGAGACTCAAAAAGTAAAACACAGTCACTTGTGTTGTTTTAGAACTCTAAATTGAAGTCTGATCTATTTCCAAATTTACATGTTCTTATATACTATTCTTACAAGTCTAACTTATTGTCTAGTATTGAGTGATTTTAGGAATCACTCAATTTATTTTTATTCTTATTTATTTTTATGCATTGTTCTCTTATCGTCAACATACGGTCACCAGATATCTGAGTGCAAGTGAAAGAATGCGGTCATAGGTTTCTGATTAGTCAGTGCCGCTAGACAGTTACTTGATGCCACTTCTAATGTTTAAACACATGGTGATGTGTGTGGCATTCACTCTACAGTATTTGAGACGGTATGTTGGGAAATCAATATTAGTTGTTGGTATGCAGTGTACGCTTAATGAGTACACTACAGTATCCTATTAGAATTCTGAATGTCCTTTGACCAAAATAAAAGCTTTTTTAAATTCCATAAGCTGAAATCTTACTTTGTGTTTGCTATAAACGGTTTCTAGTTAAGGTAAATATGTTTTTTAGATTTTCGAATATTGTGTTCATTTAACAATATTTATTTTTTGAAATTTAACGAAATTTTACTTTTAAACACTGCCTCGATTCCAAACCGTGCAATGCACAGAAAAAACTACTTCACAAAATATTTCGAAATTTTGGTTTTATATCGAAATAACTTAATTTTTTATTACAAAACACTTATTTGACGCATTTATGGCCAATTTAAAGTGCCCGTCTGAAGGCGGGCAGATTGTTAAACAATAAAAATTTAACAAATAAAATTTAAAAATTTAAATGCATTTTAAAATTGCATTTGCACTAGAAGTAATTGCACTTACATTTATATACCAACATAACTTTTTAATATTAAATAATTAAGAAAACAATAAAGCCTTTTGCTTTTTAAATTATTGAAGTAAGATGATAACTGTCAGCGATTTAGCTGTTCGAAGTGCTATAGTGTCTTAATATATTTTCATATTTTGTATTAAAAAAATAATAAAAATCCTAAAAACGTAAATGTTTAGTTTTGATATGTAAAATTTAGTAAGCTTTTTAACAAAAAAAAAAAAAAAAAACTTACGAAATCGTTACCTTTCCAGTCCAAAAAAAATTTCTGTTTTATAAAAAAAATGTTGTTGAAAAACGAATAAAAATCTTCAATGTTTGATATTCCTTCACTTACAATGTAAAGGATAAATATGATGACATTTGAAAATAACTGCCAGTCAAATTTCAACTTAATTAGTTAAACTGGCAACTGTGGTAATAATTAACAACTAAACATATCTTTATAGAAAATAAGTTCGCAGTAAAATTTCGTCATACTCAAACTAAGTTACGGCATGTTTTTAACCTAACTAGTTGAGTTAAATAGATGATGTTTACAATTTAACACTTTAAGGGACGAAGAATGTTGATGAAGGCCGTTTCGGGCTAGAAAGTTAACTCCATTCATGCAGGTGTCAAATAACTTTTTCTAATTGTTTTTTCTGTTAATTAAAGTAAATTATCACAAATAAAAATTATAATTTTTCTGTTAATATGGAAAAATATTCATGATCTTTAACCGAACTAACCAACAACTCACACACAATTTATATAGATCAACAATAAAATTCACTAAAAATCTTTATTTTAAAAAAATTTAAACTTTTTTATAATCAAAGGTGAGTGAAAAAGTGCAAAATGCACTCAAAAATTGCATTTGTAGTACAAATAATTTTTTAAACAGAACTGGTTATTTCTAGAATACATAAACTTTTTAGATTTTTGAATAGTATGTCCACTTAAAAAATTATGGCTCTTCAAAGTTAATTTTTTTTTTGAGTTTTTGAAAAATTAAAAACTTGAATAATATCGTGAGTGTTTTAAATTTCAAAAATCTAAAAACGATATTCTTCCTGTTCACAAATTAAATAAAATCGGAATATCCTTGGTCAGATTTATGACGACTTCTCATGGAATCAGCGTATATGTCTAAGAAATTGCAAGTACTCTTGTTGTGTCTTTAGGTAACATTAAATCTGGCAATGTATTAAGGAGTTGGAGTTGGATTTAGCTAAATATGGTGCGTAGTGATGCCGTTTTAATTTATTCGGTATAGGTCTCTTAGCTTTTTTCTTATACTCGTAATCGGTCTGTTTAATGCGACATTTTATGAAGAGCTTTGCTCCCCTGTACACAGAAAAAACTAAAAACGGGTTTAAATTAAAAATTTTATTGAATCAATTAATATTTTAATTGATTTTGCATCTACGACTGAAATGATAGTATTAACTAAAAAATTTGCAGACAGTTTATTAAAACTCATTCAATTAAAATAATAATAATATCAATTAAAAGAGTTATTGCTTTTCTTTACAACCTCATTTAAAAAGTTTAGTTAAATTGATTAAAACTTTAATTGAAACTTGAGAAGAAAACAATGGTAGTTTTAATTGAAAACTCGTATTTTTTTATTTTTGTTATATGCCCAACATTAAATAAAAAAAGAAATGTAGGTTTGTAAATTAAATTGACATTTTATTTATAATAAATTTAAAGCTTTTTAATATAAAAAGGTATTATAAGAAAACAAATAAAAGTAAAGACAAAATTTTTGTTTAGCTTGTCTTGTCTAGAACTTTTTCTTTGTAATTGAATTGCTTTCTTAAAAAAATCACACACAACTTTAAAATGATAGTTTAATGACACTTATACTTATTGAAAATTTAATTATTTACAAAAATAATAGTTTAATTGTCCTTTTTCGATAAGGTTTATTAAAATCCACATGTGCACTTTTATTAACACAGATAAAACACGAAACTAAATTAAGTTTTCGTGCGTACACGAATACCTCAACAAAAAGAGTGTTGCAAACTCTAGTGACATAACTACGATTTTGCGTGTATCGGTAAACTATTCAACTTATTAAAATTTAATCATTTGCGATTTTTCTTTCTTTTTATTTACAAATTAAATAATGTATTGATATAATTAAACCTTTGTTTGATTATTTAATCTAAATAAAATAAAAAAAAATAGTTTGCCAAATTTTTAAAAATTTTGTTTACATGTTGTCAACACTGTATGGATATATTAGAAAATTCAATAAATTTTTTAATTGAATCCATTAAAAAAATTGTTTAAATTGCCATTGATATTCAATCAATCGATTAATTAGATATTTTTGGCCCATAATTTTTTCTGTGTAATGAAAATAATTAAAAAAATGTGGCCACCCTTGGTCCACGATATGGGCAATATGGGTATCACTAATGTTGATTTTTTGAGTACTTTAACCCTGTGTACAAATAAGTATAATTTTCATAAATTTCATACATGATTTCATACAAAAACAAATTAATTTTACACTTCACTTTCTTACACTAAGGATATTATGTAGGTAAAGACGACAGAAATTTAAATAAAATTTCACTTGAAGATTATTTGTTGGGACAATATCCTAATAAAGAAATATAGAGTATGGCCTCGAACTTGAATAATTTTCATTTTCATTGCACAATTGAAGGTCGATAAAAACATAATTTTTGTTTTTAATAAAAATTATATCAAACTTGTATTGAAGACAAAGTACAGTCTGGTTTACTCCCCCTGTGTTGTTTATAAACCAAACAAAATATAAAAAGGAGAGAAAAACAAAAAGCGTGTATTGAATATCCACCAGAGATGGACCTTGCACATAACAAACAAGTTTTCAATTTATTTTGTGATCAATGGTTATAATCTTTAACTTCAAGCTCATATATTAGTTCTCATGTAGTGAGTAAACTAGTTTATATGAATGGTAGATGTTTGGCATGGGATTGTTACCACTTTCAAAACGTGCTGTGATGATGGGAACCTAGAAAATTCCCGAAATAGATCTATCAACACATTCCTGAAAGGGTCAAATAAAAAATTTGAAAACAAAACTCTCTAGATTATTTGTTATGACAATATCCTAATAAAGAAATGTAGAGTATGGCCTCCAACTTGAATAATTTTCATTTTCATTGCACAATTAAAGGTCGTAAAAAACATAATTTTTATTTTAATAAAAATTATATCAAACATTTATTTTTGTATTTTTTTAAGTAATAAAAAATTAATGAAAAAATGTATGTAAAACCATAAAACAGTCATCTGATGTGGTTTGTTTCTTTTTAATGAACTACAAGGTTCGTAAATATTTAAATTGGTTCTACAAATGACTGGCATTTACATAAAAAATAAAGAATAATATTACAACCCAAACAACTAAAAATTTTAAAAGCTAAAATTCCCTGAGTATACCATTAAACATGAGATTGGACAGCTAAGCAAAGTAACATATCCGCGGCTAATTAAATGTGCAGGTTCGTGTCGGGTAACTCCATTGTTAGTTTGACATTGCAGCGATATACTTTTGTTTTTTATCTGGATAGATGGCTTGGAAAGCCAAATAAAATCAGAAGTATCAACTTATGACTGAGAAAATAAGACTTTTCTTGTTTTTTTTTGCACAACTTTTAACATTTCCGTTTTATTTATAAGTTTTTATACTATTTATTGTTTTACTTAAAACATTTTTGCTCATTAAACTTTTGTTGCACTTAAAATAAAGGAAATTTCATTATTATTTTTTCATATTTCTTTAAAAGCATTATAAGTTTGGACAACAATTTGTTTTTAAGTTGTCATTACTTCTTTATGCTCTAAGAAAAGGGGAATAAAGTGTCAAAAATTTGTTTTTGTTGTTGTTGTATATTCGTTCTGGAACAAAAATTATGTTTAAAACTTTACAATGGTTTGAATTGCTGTTAAGTGCAAATTATATTAAGTTAAGAGAATTGGAATTTTGTTAAAAATAAAATAAGAACATGAAAAACATTAAATAAAAGTTTGATATGTAAAAGTGAAGGAAGTAAATTAGTTAAGACATGCATTATTTATAGGAACATTTTAAAAATAATTAGCACAACAAAATTACATTTTAAACTTTATCTCTTCTGATTTAAATAAAGCTTGCTACTCATATTCTTCTTGTGACTGCGGTTTATACGATTTTTTTTCTTTTTCCAAAATTTGTTATAGTTTGCGCTAAGTTTCTGCTCAAGTTGGGGGGTTTTTTAACATAGGTATATAAAATATACTATGTTTGAATTATCACAACTTTTGAACGCGTCAACAAGTATAATTCAAAATTTGGCGTCATTTAAAGAACCAAATACTCTTCTTTTAACGCAGTTGCCCAACAATTATTATATTATTTTTTTAATGTTATTTTAAATATCCTTTTGAAAGAACATTGGATGTGGTAACGAAAACCTGATTAAGTATTTTACCTACATGTGGTCTCCTGCTTAACATGCATATTGAGTTTCCCATACTTGGCAAAAAATGTTAAATTTGTAGTAGAGTGCAATGTGAATATATTAAATTTTATATAAAATATCAATGATAATTTCGGAATAGTTCCTTTTATTTTTGAACTCTCTGTATATGTTGTAACTGACATTTCGAGTTAATTTCAAAATAAATTTCAGAAAAATTAATTATAATTATAATTATATTTATATAATATATATGATATAAATTATATACTACTACCCTAACCGAGCTCTAGCTACTATGGCCTTCGGCGCGTTGTAGCGAAAACAGACTAGTGCCTCTGGTGGGAATCGAACCCACGACCCCATTTGATAAGCCAGCACGCTACCAACTAGCCCACCGGGGCGCACATATATTGAGATATAAAATAGCTTTTACTTAGCATTTTTGACTTCTTATTACTTTTTCAAGATTCTCTAACTCAAAATGACTTTTTGGCTCATAAAAAATTATTTATTCTATTAATTTTGAACTTTTTTTAAAAAGAGCAGTTTTTGTAAGTATTTTCTTTAGCTTTTTCACACTCTATTGCAGCTTGAAATACATTGCATTTTGCTTTCTTTTTGTCTTCTCTTATAATTATACATAAAAGAGATAGATTTTGGTTTTATTGTATTATATATAGTTATATATAAATATATATATTACTTAGACTGCGCCAAATAGAGCGACTACTGTCTTTAGCTGTTTTTACGTGCCATATTTAGATTATGTTGTTGGTCACAAAAAAACAATTGTGACAAAATTTCAGCCCTCTTTCTTCATTTTTCAGTTAGCGCTCGCAAAAATTAGAAATTTCGATAAAAAAATTTTGTGGTAGTTTTTTTTATAAACAATTAAATATAAGAGATAAAAAAAAATCAACTCTGTTTTTTGAGAGCTAAGAAAATTTAAATTTTTTTTAAAAATTTTAATTGTTTTATTTTTTACAAAGAAAAACTGCAGGTTTTAATTTGTTGTGGATACTTTATGATCTACATAAATAGTTTGCATGCTCCTGTATATTAAAATGGCATCCAGCTACGAAGGCGGATCAATAAGTCCGTGACTTTTAGAACTTCCCTCGTAGTTATATGATATCCAACATTGCTCAAATCAAGTACCACCTGTTAATAGACTACTGTCAAATTTTGAGCAAGTTCCGTCATTTACTTTGCGATTAACAGCAGGGAGAAAAAATAAACGGCGAATATTATGCCATCTTATTGGACCGATTTAGGGAGGATTTAAAAAAAAAAACTACCCCATATGGCCAAGAAAAAAGTTCTTTTTCATCAAGATAATGCACGTGTGCAGTCTCAATGGGAAAATTCCATGAATTGGGCTACGAATTGGTACCTTATCCGCCATATACTCTGGATTTAGCCCCCAGTGACTATTTCCTATTTCCAAACCTAAAACAATGGCTCGGTGGAAAGAGACTTAGCTACAACGATGAAATTATCAAACAAATGCCTATTTTATGGACCTCGAAAAATCCTAAATTTTGGAAAGGATACAAAAATTGGAGAAACGTTGGACCAAGTGTATTGAGCTAAAAGAAGATTATGTTGAAAAATATTTTTTTTTTTTTGCAAAAATCACGGACTTATTGAGCCGCCCCTAGTATTAATAGTTACTATTTTTAAAACAATGCCTTTTTGGTATTTATATTTTTTTGCGCTTTTAACCTCTTTATTAATTTTTTTTCTTTGAAGAAATGTTTTTTATAGAAAAAATATCATAATTCTAATACTACTCATGAAAAATCATTGGTATTTTGATTATTTGAGTTTCTCAAACAAATGTTTATGATCATAGGAAAACTATATTCCGATTGCACGGCAATTTGTATTTAAGTATTTGAGTATTTTAAAATTTTATGAGTTTACATTGTTGGAACATGGAACTTCTGCTTTAAAAATATGTACTTGTATGTGTTGTAATACGGTTTCTTTATTTTTAGTGTAAATGTCTGTCATTTGTAGAACAAATTAAATTCTTTACTAACCTTGTGGTTCATTGAAAAAAACAAACAATATCAGATGACTTTTTTAAGATTTTACATTCATTTTTTGTTACTTAAAAACATAAAAAAATAAATGTCTGTTTAGTTCATTTTTACATTAAAAAACAAATGACAATGTTAGTTGAATTTACTGAAATGTATGTCGTCCTTTCTTTAAGTGAATTTTCATTTGTTTTTAACTACATTTGCAGTGGTCTTTACCTACATAGTATTCTAAGTGTACGGGTGGGATAGTGAGTTTTTCGATTTCCGCTTATTTTGCATGAGCCAGAGAATGGGAGTCCCAGGGCTTCTTCAATAGTACACTAAATACTTAATCATAATATTCAGTAATTCCACGCCTTATTTGAGTGAGAAATAAATGCATATCACCTCGATTTTGGCCACACACTTATAATAACATGGTCTCTGTGCTTTTATATAACAACCGTTACCATATTTTTAGAACGTTATGGCTTTTTTTTTTAAAGTCCTATTAAAAATGTCACAAAAATTTAAACAAAAGATATAATGCCTATTTTGTATAGGAGCCAATTAAAGCCAAAATAAAGCCAATAATTTTGTAATAAAGTTAGCTCATTTTTTAAAGCTAACTTTATTACAAAAAATTTTAATTTTCTCAATTGGAGAGAACTTACAAAAGAAAAACCATGTTATAGGTATAACATGGTTTCTCTTTCGAGCTCAGTCTTTACATAATTAGTTAATGTTATGTAAAGTTATATTAAGTTATGTTAGATTATACATAAACTTTTTTCGTCGGATATATACCAAGTTAAATGAAACTTGAAAGGCCCTTATCTGAAAGGTGTGTCGAAAGTTTTTAAAACCTTTCTATAACAAGATATAACAATTTGATTAGTTAAATATTCTTATTATTTGAATCATTTAACAATTTTTTTTAAATTGTTTCTCAAATTTATAAAGATTAAAAAATTGTTGATTTATAAAAAAAAAAACAATTTAATTTTCATTACAAAACTGTTTCCCTAAATTTTAAAGAACTTTAAACAAAAACACAAATACTGTAAGTATACATTAATTAGTATATCCTTTGTTAAAACGAAAATTTAACAATTCCCTTAGAATAAATACATTCTAACTTCCTTATTTTTTGTATACTTAATATTTTGAGTAATTTACAAACATTTGCATAATTTAAATTCAATTCGTTTGTTTTGTCGTTATGTTTAAATTACATGATGTGAATTACTCCACAAAAATCACAAAAAATAACAAACTTTTGTTATTCAACTGCTATTTCCTCTTATATACATATTTTATTCTTTACATTTATATAACAATGTATACAGTTTTTCAACGATTTCCATTTTTTTTTTGTGTTGGTGGAATAAAATTAGCTAAAATTAAAGCTACTTTACAAAATCCTACTTTCACTCCGAAAAAACCCCCATCGTTGGTAAAATAAACTTTTTTTTTGTTTTGCATAAGTAGGAAAAAAGTTTTCTGCTTACATATATAAATATATTTATGTTTTATTTTAAGACAACGCATTGTATAAAACGTTGAATTCTCGAAAATAATGTCAACAGCAGTAGTCGTAGCCGTAGTAGTATAAAACCGTCAACCAACGACGAAATAATATTTGAATGTATGCTTTGTTTGTATATACGACAAATAATTTCCCAAAGGCAATTTTGCATGCAAAATCAAAGTACAAATCCAAAGTACGCAATTTGACAAGCTCATGTGTAGCGCGTTTTTAGTTTCCTTCCTTCCTGTCGTTCCTTTCATCTTCTCCTCGTATGCCTCAAAATTGTTGTATTTTTAATGTTAGCTTAACCATTTTACCAGCAGCATGTTTAACCTTTGGTGGTTAAGTAGCAAAACAATAACAATTAGCGATGTTTCTATATATGGGAAAATCTACGAAAACGTACGATTTCAGTTTTTAAAAAATGAATAATTTCAAATTAGTGGCAATCAATTTTTTTTCTATATTAGCTTATTTATAATGCATTAAAAAGCCATAATACATTCTCTAGAATAAATTTTGGAAATTGCTGAAGAAGTTATAAAAGAAACGCAATTTTTTTGGATTTTTCAGCGATGCGACCAAAGGTTTTCCAGTTACCTTTTCGTGCTGAGTCCGAATATGGTTTCCACATTTTTCCAACACATCTGGCTTTTTTTCGTAAATTGAGGTCAAAGTACATACATTAATGTTGAGTTAATGCACAAAAATATGAATCAAGATTTTCAATCATCACGGCACTTCCGCGGTTTAAAGAATTATGGGGTCAAATATGTCTTGATGATAAGAAAACATTAGAGTTTTTTAATCAATTCAAAAATGCTCCAAAAATTATTCTTTTTGGAGCCGAGAATTTTTTTTTTTTAAATTTTTAAATTATTTGTTGTCAAAATTTTTCTTTCGCTGTAACAACGGGAATACACAAAGTAAATGTGTATATTTAGCATATGAGTCCACTAATACACATTTTAACGATATAAATATAAAAAATATAAGATATTTGTAAAAATTAAATAAATTCTACCTACTGAGGTTAAAATGTTCATATGTGGATCCATAAAGATTCAATATATGTTTGTACATATTCACATTTATCACATATTCACATTGTTGCAAAAATCTCCATACAGGCTTTTCCATATGTCTCCATACATGTGTATTAACTAAATTTTAGGTAATATCTACATACATGATCATGCATGATCACATTTCGTTAATGCACATGTGTGGAGGTATATGGAATCTTGAAAGAAGATGTATATATAGGGGCATGTATGCATGTTTATGGGCATGTAAACACATTCATTGAGCCTTTATGAATCCATATATGACCATTTTTAGTCGGATAATACACAACACGCAATTATTCAAAATTTGTCTGAAGGGGGATCTTATTGTATAAGTGTGTACAATCCAACAAGTGGTGCTAAATACAAGAATTCTTATAGAGGATGTCCAATATCTCGTTTTGGGTTTGCTTTTGATCATTGTATTTACCCAGCAAAAACCGTACCGTGAAATAACTCCCAAATGAAATAACTCCCAAAAAAAAAAATTAAATAACTCCCAAAAATTTTCCATATTAACTTGGGATTTATTTCATTATGAAATAACTCCCAATGCGTTAGGTGGAGTACATACTTTGAGCTAAATCCTCTATGTAAAATGAAAGAGAGTGTTCTATTTTTTAATTTCCAGGAGAAAAGAAATCCAACCGAGTTTTCTTTATAAATTGTTTTGTGGTTTTCTGCCATTCTTGATGCAGTTGTTCCATATAGTAACAAGTGTTTCTTCAAAAGGACAGTATAAGTAATGTAAAAGAAAAATAAGTCTTTACTGTGAAAGTGTTGTTTCAATTAAAAAGAATACTGTTTTCAAAAGTTTTCTAAGCGTTTCTTTTAAATCTATAGATCAAAATCATAAGTAGATTTTACAATGCAAAGGGAAAAGAAAAACTTTTATTAAAATATCCATTTAATTCTATTAGGATATTAATTAAAATTTCTTTAAATTGATGATTGTTTTGCATTTACTTCAATTTATGTTTTGAGGAAACCATTTGTGGTTATAAGCGGACGGAAGTTGGCTGGAGAACTTGTCGCGGGTTTAGAAGGAAAAGTCAACTAAATTTCAGGAGTCATTAGAACTGCTGTAGGGCTTCTGCGTTTTTATGTGCCAATTATCAAATGTATTTTTTTTTTTGGTATATGGAAAAAAATCAGAGGGAAAAAACTCTTAGTTAAGTGAGAAATCCTTATAATAATAATTTTTTTTTTTACATGTAGATTGGCACTTAGTTTGCAGTTACCAAAAACAACAAGTGGGAGCTTTTATTTCGATTTCTTTCTATTATCAAAATCTAATGAAATCAGTACTTTAAATAGTCTTCATGGTGCGAAGGTCATGTCGTAAGTGTAAATGAGGCCGGTGTAAAGTGTCAACAACATAATGATAAACTGAACACGTGTTAAAGTAATATTAAATAGCAGAATAGGGCAAAGCCATGGTTCTTAACTGATTTAAGGAAAAAAAAGTTTTTAGCACAAAAAAAAAAAAAAAAAAAAAATAGTAGATCCACAAAGTTTTTGCATAAAGTGATTGGAAATAGCCCAACGGCAGATAAAATAGAAAAAATAACTGTTTTAAATGACCACAAAGAAATAAAAAAAAGTAAAACCTCAGCAAAAATATATGTTAAATTTTGCACCGTCCTACACTAATTTTTAATAAATAATAAAGAAAAAATCAGGAAAAGTCTTACAAAGTAAAAAAAAAAACGTTAACCCGAGTCAATTATCTACTTAAAATTAGAAGAAAAAAAAATATAAAGTGATTTATGCTATGGTTGTTTTAGAAAAAATATCTGTTATAATTTCTAAATTTAGTGTTGTTTAATTGCTAATTAATTTTTGAAAAATCTTGACTACGAAAATAATGTCAAAACAACAAAAAACTTTCATAAAATGAACACATATTGGTTAATTTACGAAAGTTTTGCTATTTTGACATTTATTGGTATTTTTGTGCATTGATTATTATCAGTGTTTACAGTGTTGCCAATTATTTTTTTTTACAAATTCCCCTAAATTGTCAAAAAACCCCGTAGTTTTAGTCTAACACTAAGATATTTCCTTAAAATTTTTTAGTTTTTAATTCAAATTCTTTGAATCAAAATGTTAAAATACACTAATTTCATTAGAGTTTTACCGTTTTCATAGTCGAAATCTCAAATTTTATTTTTACGGCCCAATAAAGTGACTTAAATTTTACAAACAATCTAAAAAAAAGTTAAAATTATGCCAAAAGTTTGACAAAAGTAATTATCGACCCGAAAATTTTATTTTTGTAGTGGCAAAATTACTTCTTTTAATCAGATTTTTACTCCCCAAAAATTCCACTTAACAAATAATTACCCCCAAAAATCCCCCAAAATGACTAAAAAACCCCTAAATCTGAGTTGGAACCCCCTAGCTTGTCAAAACCGCCCTATAGTCAACAGCTGTACCCAACGAAAGTACTTTCGTAGTGGGAGCAACGACCCCAGTAAACATTTTTCCTGTTTTTAGAAGCAGGATATAACAAATGCGCTGATGTAAGTGCTTACTATTACATAATACAGAGAAGCAGCAAAAAAAAAACGAATAAATTTCGTATAAAAATAAATAAACAAAAATCTTAAGGTTACTGTTTTCCCCAACTAGGATGCAGGCGTTAAGCAGCTTACCCTAATCCCTTACAAGGATGCAGGTTGTAATACAGAAAGTTTCATATCGTGGATTATAAACCATCTGTAAACATTTTCCCGAGTGATTTCCGATTGTGTTTGGTGTTTTCGAGTATGAAATAAAAAATAATTAGTCATTTAACTGTTTCTAAAGAGCTAGCACGTGGAGCGGTAAAAAAATATAGTAATTATATTATGTCAAAAATTTTAACAACAAAAATATCTATAGAATTTTATGTAAAATAAATTATGTATATTCATATTATTACTTTTAATTGTAATAATGTAGACATAAATATGATTTGACTAAAAAAAAAATCCGCGCTTATTATGCTCAAAAGTAAAGCTTCCAAGTGGGAATTCGCCATATAAAAATCATGTCATATGTAAGCAGGTTTGTAAGGGATTCTTTTCGGCTCACTCCCTTACAAACCTGCTTGCATGTAAGCAGCGTTTTTTAGTGGGGACCTCACACAAATGCAAGTGAGATTCTTCTTCTTCGTTCTTTTTAATTGCAAAAATTATTGTTTACGTATTTTAGAAAAATTTTAGTTAACCAGCTTAAAATTTCATTTTAATTATTTAATTTGAGTGCGGAAATAATTGAATGCATTCATTATATAAGTACTCTGCAATCGTTTTGATTTTTCCATTTAAATTTTAGGCTTGCTCGCAATTTTTTTTTTATCATTGTTTGTCTATTTTGCGCCTTAACCCTTACAGCACTTCCTATTTTAATTTAGTGGTTTTTATATTTTATATATCATTTTGGTTGTTTTATATTCTTTTTCTTATCTATTTACATCAGATTAGAAAATATATATATATTATCTAATTTCTTAATTTCCAAAGTCAAATGAATTATAGTTTATTAAATGGATCAAATTGATTTGGGGCTATATTTGAATATTTCCTGACAGTAGAAATTTATTTGCAAGCACCCTCCTGACTAAAATTTTGCAGAAAAAGGAACATTTTTTGCTTTATTAACTTTTTTTGAGTGTAGTTCTAAATGATTTATAAATAATTCACTTCGCTTTACCTGTTAGACTGATATGGATTATGTACGACTATTTTGTTAAATTTTCTATTTTTTCATGTTTTAAATCGCGATATTTATACAACTGTAAGATCAAGCAACCCGAAAATTTGTTGTTTTATTTGTCCTGAATGTATTTTTTTTAAATGGAATATCAATTCACAAGTTTATTATTTTAAGCTTTTCTATTTAGCGACTCATGGACTCCACACGCAAATGCATCTTGTCCTTTACTCAACAACTATTCCTGCCTGTTCGTGAAATGCAATATTTCAATTTTTTCTTATTTCATGCAGACCATCTAACATATATAAGTTCGTCGTCCTTTAACTCTAGATGAAATACTTACCTTCCTACCAATTTTGGTTAAAATTGAAGGGTGTCAGGTTAAACATTTTATATTTTTTAATACTTTTGTCTATAATTAGTCTAAATGTAAATGTTTGGTTGCTTTTGCATATGAAATCCTTTACCTGAACGATAATGCAACGTTTTATTAGAAAAGATTATATAAATTTGTTAAATTTTTGTACCATTTTAAAAATTTGTGATAAAGCTTGACTTTATTGTGCAAGATTGGTATAGTGAGCCGTTTTTTGTTATTAACTATTTAACAATTTAATTTTTTAATATTTTAGTTACCACACAGAAGTCATCTAAAGTCAAAATATGACTAAAGGCCTGCCATCATTTTACAGTCTTTATAGCGCAATAACCAGGTCATAGCTTACTTTATACAGCATTTCCTACTTAATATAAATATAATTTATTTAACTAACATAAGATTTCTTTAAGTTTTTAAGCGTCTTAAAATGTATAAACATTTTTTTTTTTATTTTGGTAGTTGTTGCTAAATTTAAGAAAAAATTTAGTTTTTCGGATCGGAAATTTGTAACCGACATTTTTATCTGGTTTCGATACAATTTGGTATATATCATTTTGTTTTTTAATTTAGACAAAAAAAAAAGCCGATTTTAATCATAGATGTCTGTTTTTCCACCAGTAGCTCTTGTAGTAACACACGGCGTATACATTATTTTAAATCATATGGTTACCCATACAAAAAATAATACTCATACGTATAGGTGTTACAAATTTTGAATAACTTAAATATGTTATTTTCCCTATTCTTTGATTATTTGAATATTCCTTTTGGAGAATTTCTGAGAATTGGTTTTGAACAAACTTAAATCATAGTCCAACTATTACTATGATATGTGAAAAAGCACACGCTGACTCAAACGAAAAATCTGGTCAATGTATATTTTTTGGTGGCACATGTTTTCTCGACCATGTATTTATAATTACACCAAAAACCAACATCGTTTTCGCTGCGTATAATATGAAAATCGAAAGAAATAAAAAAGGTGCAATTTCAAAGGCAAATGGAAAGTCGGACAAAGAAAAATTAGTTTTTAATTTTTAGCATTTTATTGACAACATGAGTACAAAAGTATTACTAAAAGCGTGTTATTATACAACTGTAAAGTGAAAAAATGAAAATCGCACCTAAAATAAGCACATCAGGGTAAAAATTCAATATAGTTTGGAAATCGGGGTGAAATATTTAGTCCGTGACAATTAACGGTGAAATTAGGTGCTAAAGTGATTTTTCTGTTTGAAAGAAAGATTGTGTTGAATATACAGTAACAAAACAAGAACAAAAAATTAATTTTAACTACACTCAAAAAAAAAGTTCGTAAAGTCAGCAAAAAATTTAGCTGAGCCAGCAAAATTTTAGTCAGGAGGGTGCTAGCAAAAAAATTGCTAATGTCAGCAAAATCTTTGCTGAAAATCAGCGAACTGATTTTTAGCAACAAAATTAGTAGATTCAGCAAAAGTTTTGCTAACACTTAGTAGACTGAAAAAAATGCAAAAAATTGTAAAAAAATTGTAATTTAGTTAATATATTTGCTGAAAATCATAAAACATATTTTTGTGATTCTTTTAAAAATAATTTACAATAATTACGAAATATAAAAATTTTCATTTTCCCACATTGACGACATGAATTAATTAAATATCTGAAAATATATAGAAATAAATATATATAACATAACAAAAATTTTCTTTCAACTACTTACATCAATGGTAGTCTAAATGATGCTTTCTTTTAAACGACGCAACTGCCGAAGATAATTATAGAAACGAAACGAAAAAATAAACAAAACAAACGAAACGAAAAAAACAACCCTTTTTTGCAATAAGAAAAAGGAACCATACAAATCTACCTAAGATGTGTGTCTTTGTCTTTCACTTTACTCTGTCTACATGTCTGTATATGTTTGTTTGCAATTTGACCACACTAGATTGTTAATCTATTAACATTTATTATAGAAAGACATATTAAATTTAAATATTTTCTTTGTCTTTTATTTTATTAATAGACAATTATTTTCACAAGCCGGTACCAACTCAAAATTTAAGTTGTTTTAATCCTCAATTTTGTTTTATGTATGAAAAAGAGATACAAAAGTCTTCCATGGTTGATTTTTTTATATGTCTTATTAGAGTTGTACTTTTTAGTATCATTTTCTTCTTCTCTACTACATCTTGACATGCCGCGACATCTGCTTCATTCTGCGTATATTTTTCAATCTGGTTTTCGTCCACACTATTAATGGGATTATCAGCACAATTTTTTTTAGCAAAATTAATTAGTAAAATATTAGTATATTAGTAAAGCATTAGTATAAAACAGTTAAGTGCTGAATAAGTATAACAAAAATTTTAGCTGAAAACACGATTTTAGCAAAAAAATTTGCTAAAAAATAGTATACCTGATTTACAAGACGTTTTACTAACTTTTGTACTAACTTATTTTTTTAAGTGTACAATTTTATGATGTAAACTGGTGCAGCCAAAAACTCAAAGTTGTTTTTTCCTCGCTCCCCACGCCATTATGTTAAAATATAAAATTATATCTGCGAAAACATAGGACTTTTATTTCGCAAACCGGCCATGCCATTTGACTTTAGACATAAACAATGGGCTAAAAATGGTTAATAGCTTTGTTTTCTACAACATTTCAAATTTCGTTATTAGTATTATTATGAAAATAAAAGCAATAATTATTTCTTTTACAGATTTTTTTGACATACTTATGAAAAATCGTGATGGGTTTCGCAATCAAAATGAAAATTAATTTTTATTAATTTTTGTGAACCGAATAGTGTATTTACTGCAGTTTTATCAAAAGTTTCGTTTTTTAAAAACATATGGTCCACGAGGGCGGATCAATAAGTCCGTGACTTTTTTAATGAAACAGTTTTTTTTTGCAAAAAAAAAAAATATTTTTCAACATAATCTCCTTTTAGCTCAATACACTTAGTCCAACGTTTCGCCAATTTTGTATCCCTTCCAAAAAATAGGATTTTTCGAGGTCCATAAAATAGGCATTTCTCGGCCGTATTGGATCGTTTTTTTTTAATCCTCGTTAAATCGGTCCAATAAGTTTGCATGATATTCGCCGTTTATTGTTTTTGCCCTTTTGAAGGTAGTCGATGCGGATTATACCGCGTGCATCCCAAAAAACTGATGCCATCACCTTATTTTGCCACGATTACGTTTATGGTCTATTAAGAGCAAACGCGGCACCCATCTTGCAGACAGCTTTCTTAAACCCAATTGATCATTTAAAATCGAAACCACATTGCCATATGAAATGCATATGGCATCAACAATCTCACGCACTTTTACTCGTCGATCGACCAACAGCATATCGTTGATTTTTTCGACATTTTCGGTGTATTGATCTAAATTGGTAGTCCAGAACTTTCAGCGTCATTTGTACTTGTGCAACCACAACGAAAGTCAGTAAACCACTTTTTTACCATTGAAATCGCTGGTGCAGAATCCCCACAGTTTTTATCAAGCTTTTCATTGGCTTCATTGACGGTTTTTTTTTTCACAAAAAATAATGTTTAATGAGGCACTCGAAATTCACTTTTTTCCATTTTTAAAAAAATCCACGAGGTTGTATGTTTTGAACAGCTGTTAAACGCAAAGTAAATGACGGAACTTGCTCAAAATTTGACAGTAGTCTATTAATAGGTGGTACTTAATGGAGCAGTGTTGCATTCATATAGCTATGAGGGAAGTTCGAGAAGTCACGGACTTATTGATCCGCCTTCGTATTCTGAAACGAAATAACAAAAATCATACAATGAGATATATGTATTTTTTTTTTGGATGTTTCTTCGTATATTTTATAATGCCATAAATTAAAAAAGTGTAAACTTATGACCACTGATATTCTAAATTTGTAATTACCTGTTATTTACAAAAAACCGTTTGCTAAAAATTGTATTTGTAATGAGAAACACTAAAATTTTCCAAAAGTAATAACTATCTATTACTCTATCGCTTACAAAAAGGGACAAAATAATGAGTACATATTAACCTCTTGCTTACCAAAATACACAAAATTATGGATAGCCAAGATATGTAATGTTGCGAGTTGCAATGAGTTGAAATCCTGTTTTTGCTGTGAAGCAACAATTAGCTTAATGTGACGTGAATATTTAATTTTTCTAATTTATTTATATTTATTATTTTTATTATGTTTAATTTTCTTCGATCTTCTTTTATTATATGATTCTTCTTTATAATCGAGCTTAAGATCTTTTGTTAAATGATTGCAAATTATTAATTTCCAATATTTCGTCTCCACATTGGGAGACTTCTTCAGGGAAATTTATTTTAATTGAAATTCTTCAGGGAAATATATTTTAATTGAAATTAAAATAAATTTCCCTGAAGAAGTCTCCCAATGTGGAGACGAAATATTGGAAATTAATAATTTGCAATCATTTAACAAAAGATCTTAAGCTCGATTATAAAGAAGAATCATATTATTTTTATTATTATTGCTATTTTTTATTTTTATAACTAAGATATTATTAGTCATATATCAATTATGCACTCAGAGAAATAAAGTGCTAACCGAATTGAAAAGTGTATATTAATGGTAACAAGTTATAAATTCAGTTAGTACAACGATATTTATATTAGATTTCTAAATATTACGGGTCTAACAACTAAAATTCAGTTGAATTAACCGAACTTTGTTGTGAATACTAATTTTCAGTTTTACCAGCCAACAGAAATTCGTAATAACCGAATTTGAGTC
This sequence comes from Delia radicum, assembly GCA_021234595.1. Lineage (NCBI taxonomy): Eukaryota > Metazoa > Arthropoda > Insecta > Diptera > Anthomyiidae > Delia > Delia radicum. Next base: position 94,477,648 of record CM037854.1, on the reverse strand, counting down.
GTAGTAAACGAATTTCAGTTGGCAAACATCAAAACTTTTCTCTGTGTGTGAGTTTAATTTAAATACTCTATAAATTTTCCTTTTTGAAAATTTTTTTGATGGCACATTTCTATAATGCTGTTCTATTGTTTATTCCAGTTTTTATTATAACTGAATTTTATTTAATTTAACCAACTGAAAATACGTTTAGAAATTAGTTAAGTAAAAATTTAAAAGTAATAAATTATTAGCATTAGTTGACCGAATCCCGAAAACGTTTCTACAAAAAATCTAAAACGTATTTTGTACATGAGGTGATTTTGAAGATGAGCATTTCTTGGCAAGTATTAGTATTCAAATAGAGGAAAAAGTGGATAATATTATAAAAATTTCCACTTTTTGCCTCATGTGTAGAAAACTTTATTCTTTTTTAAAACATTTTTTTATTTGAAAATATTCAGTTTTAACCATCAACTTTATTTTATCTTACCTTTTAGACCTAAGAAAAACATGGGATATTTTAAATATTTTTTGTATTGGAACTGAGTGATTCGGATTAAATAAAAGAATTTACAATGTTTAATTATTTTCTTTCTCCAAAAGTATATTTTTATAATTAAATCGGTCCCGACGCTAAATGAATTGACGGATCTCTTCATTATTAAGTGTTTTTTAATTCTCATGATAGTTATGTTTAAAAAAATCTCCAAATTTTAATGTTTGCAATCATTAAATTTTTTTAATTTGTTATTCATTATTGGGTATTTAAAAATAATAATAACTTTTAGAAATTTGTTTGGCCAAGTGTGGTTAAGAGTTAACAATCTTATAAAATCTAAATATTTATTCCTGAGTAGTTTGGGTCAAATATAACACAAAAAATTTAATATTTGTGAAAGGCGTGGTAGAGAAGAATGAGTGTATTTTCTAAAAATCAAACTACATTGTAGACTCTCAATTTTCTGAATCAGACTGCGAAGTTTCTGGTATTGAACCTTTGTCAGTGACCCTGTTTTTTTTAATAATGCAATATTTGTTATGTTTTTATTTGTTCGATTGCGTCTATATGAAATTTTCTGTGCAATCACTGACCGTGGTAAAGATAAACTGATTTCTAATGCCACATGCACTCGCACTACACGTTGGACAGAGCGCTTTAGCGGACTGATCTATCGTCAATTCAAGTTTTTTTGTGATTAAATCTAGTTTTATTCAATACACGGTGTTTTTGTTCTTGCATACATAATCTCAGAAGTACAACTCCAACAACACAACAGTTCTATTTTTAGAAACTTACCTCACTCTAATGTCCACTGTTTTCTAATATGCTGTAAGTGATGCCATTTTTATTATGTTTAATAAAACTGAAGGTCGAATAAATACAAATTTTAATTATTTTATTTATTTTGCAGTTTTTTATAAAATAGAAATTTTCTGAAAATATGTCAAAATTTAACGTGTTTAAAAATATGAAACAGCGTATGCTACACGCTGTTTGAAATTTTTTTAAAATAATTTATTTTTATGCACTAAGTATTTAATCCTACAGTCAAAGTTCTTCTCCGGATAGACCAAAGATTAGTCATTTGTGGTATTTTTCATGGCAAATGTTATTTTTTAAAGAATATGGCTTGTAAAGGTCATTTGTGCTTATTTGAGTAATATAAAAACTTTATCTGTTATTTTTGCCACGAAAATAACATTGAAAGACGATTTGCCATATAATCTTGAATATGTACCATGATGTGGCGCTATTTTTTTACTTTACTTACGTATAATAATACACTCAAAAAAATAAGTTAGTACAAAAGTTAGTAAAACGTCTTGTAAATCAGGTATACTATTTTTTAGCAAATTTTTTTTCTAAAATCGTGTTTTCAGCTAAAATTTTTGTTATACTTATTCAGCACTTAACTGTTTTATACTAATGCTTTACTAATATACTAATGTTTTACTAATTAATTTTGCTAAAAAAAAATTGTGCTGATAAGCACATTAATAGTGTGGACGACAACCAGATTGAAAGATATACGCAGAATAAAGCAGATGTCGCGGCATGTCAAGATGTAGTAGAGAAGAGGAAAATGATACTAAAAAGTACAACTCTAATAGGACATATAAAAAAATCAACCATGGAAAGACTTTTGTATCTGTTTTTCATACATAAAACAAAATTGACGATTAAAACAACTTAAATTTTGCGTTGTCACCGGCTTGTGAAAATAATTGTCTTTTAATTAAATAAAAGACAAAATAAAATATTTAAATTTAATATGTATTTCTAAACTAAATGTTTATAGATTTATAATCTAGTGTGGTCAAATTGCAAACAAACAAACATATACAGACATGTAGACAGAGTAAAGCGAAAGACAAACCCACACATCTTAGGTATTTTTATGGTTCCTTTTTTTTATTGCAAAAAAAGGGTTGTTTTTTTCGTTTCGTTTGTTTTTGTTTATTTTTTCGTTTCGTTTCTATAATTATCTTCGGCAGTTGCGTCCTTTAAAAGAAAGCATCATTAAGTAGTTGAAAGAAAATTTTTGTTATGTTATATATATTTATTTTTATATATTTTCAGATATTAAATTAATTCATGTCGTCAGTGTGGGAAAATAAAAATTTTTATATTTCGTAATTATTGTAAATTATTTTTAAAAGAATCACAAAAATATGTTTTATTATTTTCAGCAAATATATTAACCTATTTTGGGTCGGAATGCAAAAATGTTCGAATCGTAAACTAAAAAGTACTTTTTTTGTCTAATTAGGCCCCAATTACCATACAAAACCGTAGTCAGGCGACAAACAAAATTTATACTACCATACAGAAATAATTTCCAGGTATCGACAAAAAAATCACATGTGAAACAAAAACACGATTGTAATGTTTATTTTTTTAAATATTTATTATATATATTGTATTTAAATGTACTTTTTGTAATTTTCATTACTCTTGCTCCCATTTATGGTAAGCAGCAAAACACTTATTTTTGTGCAAATGGACTTGGCACTTAGAGCACATTCTCTGTGTAAGCTTATGACAAACATTGCAACGTCTGGCATGTTTTTCAGGTTGTGTTATGATTTGGTGATTACCTGACACACGAGGGTGCGGGCGAATTGTATATGATGTATCTTTAGTAATGTCATCGTCGTTGTTTTCGTCGTTGTTTTCGTCAGGCGTTAGTAACAAGTTTGTGGCCAGGTCGACCCGAAATGGCAGCTGTGAATTATATTTACGAACAAGCTTCTTATTTACTAAAAAATTTAACTTCCAATCATTCACAACAGATGCCTCTAGAACGGCCAACCAAAGTGGCCACTACGACTTCTTTGAACGAATCGAAACACGGTAATTGGAAACAGCATTATCATGAAGATCGACACCGCCCATGAAACTGTTATAGTTTCGGATTATATTGGGCTGCTGCACAATGATTTCACCAGGTTGGCCTTCTCGTTGTCGTTGTCTTCGTGTGGTTGATGTAAGTGGGTAAACTCCGGTGAAGTTTGATAGTAATGTTACCTCACGCTTATCTTCCCAACGACAACATACAAACATATTAATCTTATCAAACTTTGAATCGATTTCACCTAAAAAAAAATATATAAAAATAATAACATAACCAATATGTATAAATATAATTACCTTTAGACAATGCTTTGCCCGTCTTCAAATCTGGTGCAGGCTGTCCTAAGCGATTACTCCGCACAGTCCCGGTAGCGCATATACGTTTACACTTAGGATATTTTGTTGGTAAAGACGACAGCAATTGTAGTCAAAAACATATGAAATTTCATTTAAAGAAAGGACGACTTACATTTCATTAAATTCAACTAACATTGTCATTTGTTTTTAATGTTCAAAAAATGACTAACAATTGTAGTAAAAATGAACCACATGGAAGTAAAAAATAAACAAATATTTATTTATTTTATTTTTTTTAAATAACAAAAAATAACTGTAAAAATGAATGTAAAATCATAAAACAGTCATTTGATGTAAGTTGTTTTTTTTTTTAAATGAACTACAAGGTTAGTTAAAAATTTTATTTGTTCTACAAATGACTTACATTTACATTAAAAATAATGAAACTGTATTACAACCCAAACAACTACATACATGGGACAATTGTTATACTTTTTCTGAAACAGAATTAAATTTCCTTTAATATGGAATCACTTTTTTGTGTGTCGGGAACACTAAATCACATAAAAAATGAAGGTGAAAAAAGAGAATTTTGCTTGCAAAAAAATTGCTATTGTCAGCTAAATCTTTTGCTGAAAATTATCGAGCTGATTTTTAGCAACAAAATTAGCAGATTTAGCAGACGTTTTGTTAGCACTTAGTGGAAAAAAATTAACTTGAATAATTTTCATTTTCATTGGAAAAAAATTAATTTAATATCTGCAAATACATATACAAAATTATATATAACTTATCCTACTACTTACTAACTACTTACATCAATGGTTGTCTAAATGATGGCATCTTTATAGAAACGAAACAAAACTAAATAACAAAATATGTAATATACAACCATTTTTTGCGATAAAAAAAGAAACATAAAATTACATAAGATGTGTGTCCATGTTACTGTCTATCTGCGGGTATATTTGTTTGCAATTTGACCACACTACATTAATAGTCACTATAATTATTTAGTTTACAAATACACATTTAATCTATATTAAATTTAAATATTTTATCTTTAATTAGACAATTACTTTGACAACCGGTGTCAACACAAAACTTAAATTTTATCAATCCGCAATTTTTATGTATACGTTACACATTGTTGGCGTCTTTTTCTTTTATTATGTATTAAAAACAGAATCAAAAATCTTCTATGGTTGATTTTTTTATATGTCTTACAAGAGTTGTTCTTTTTATTTTCATTTTGATCCTCTCTACTACATCTAGACATGCAGCTATATCGACTGTCGTACACACTTTTAAAGTGCTTATCAACACAATTTTAGCAAAACAAATTAGTAAAACATTAGTAAATTATTAGTGAAAAATTAGTTCAAAACAGTTAAGTGCTGAATAAGTTTAACTAAAATTTAGCTGAAAACATAATTTCAGCAAAAAATTTGCTGAAAAATAGTATTATTGATTTACAAGACGTTTTACTAACATTTCAACTAACTTATTTTTTTGAGTGTAGTACTGAATACAGTGTAGAACGAATTTGGTTTTTATGGCTGAAAATTTTTTCCCGCTGATTTTATCAGATTTCTATATAAATTGGCATATACTTCTTTTTTGTACAAAATTTTGCAAATTCTAGGTTAACGGACCATTTTGGTCCATACCAAATTTTTTTTTGAAAACAGTGGGTGTAAGATTATTTTTTATACTTATTTCAATTAAGTATTTGGCAAAAAAATATTTCCACTAAAAGTTATATTTGTATGCTTTGCAAATCGATTGATCTATTCATTTTGTTTTGAATTTTTGTTATTATATTTCATACAAAATAAATTTTAAAGCCAATATAGAAATATAAAGAATTTATTATAGAATATAGAAATATAGCCAATATAGAAAATAGCCAATAGCTACTCCCCTAACGATGTTCTATTGAACTCGTTTTGAACTCGTTATTTCAATACAGCCAGGACCAACTCGATTTGCTCTATCCAGGTGCCAAGATATGCTTTCATCTTTTTACTGTTTTTTCCACCACCATTAGAAAAAATAATTATTGAAAATACCAATATGTATGGCAGAGTAAAGTTCGAGGGTAAATGGAAAAGATATTGATGAAGCCAGTTTGCGTGCTTATATTGCTGTACTTTTTGTTGTTGTTATTAGTCGGTATGTATACCCTTATGGAGAATGGGACCGGTCCTGCGTTTGCTACAGGATCGGTCCCTTCGTGCCAGAGACCGGTCCTCTGCTAAACCCTACGCTATGTAAACAACTGGCAACTTTAACATAGGCTTGTCATGGGAGGGGGTCATTTGTCCACATAGTGGTATGCCACAGGACTAACCAAAGATGGGCATACCACAAGACTGTCGCAAAAGGGGCATATCGGAGGACTAACCGTTTTTTTGCCTTAATACTTTAGAGTTAAAAACTTTTAACTATTTCGAAATCTTCTGTAGTTAAGGCGTATATTTGAGTATACAGAAATATTTATTAAAAATTCCCAACATGAATTGCAAAAGAAAACAATTTAATAATTTTTAATGTAAAATATGGTAGAAAATGAAACACTAAATTTCTTACCCATTGGCTTTTTCTAGTCAATATGTATACCAGTTAGGTGACATGTCCTACCAGCTACGGAACTAGTTTTTTTAGATCAATTTACACTACATAACTCACATCAATGGTAAATAATACTAGTCCTGTGATAAGTCCTTTTCCAGCAGTCCAGGTTCTTTTAGGTCAATTTTCGCATGCCAATAATTTTTTAATAAACCCCAAAAAAAAAACATAAATATCGACAAAAAAAAAATAAACAAAATTAATAGTTTTTAGTTATAAAAATAAACGAAAACTAAACAGCTTCCCATGGGTAAAATTCTGGCCACCTGCTGTTTTCTTGTTAATAAGCATTCTGGTTAAGTGGTATGTCCTCCCTTTACCAGTCACAGTATTCGTAATTTTAGGACGATTGACACGGTACCGTGAAATAACTCCCAAATGAAATAAGTCCCAATGAAATAACTCCAAATGAAATGAGTCCCAATTTTAATAAATGAAATAACCTCCAAAGAAAAAATGAAATAAGCCCCAACATTTGGAAGTTATTTCATAGTAATAAAATAACTCCCAACAAAGAATGAAACAACACCCAATGAAAAAAGTCCCAAAAAAATGAAATAATTCCCAATTCAAAAATATCGAATTCTATTTATTTCATAAATACATGTAAAAATGTACATAATATTAAACATATTATAAAGATAGAATTTAATGTATACATAAATATACAAAAAAAAAAATCAACAAAATTAATAGAAAAATACATATTAAAAATATAATTATAGAAAAACCTGGAATAATCTTTGCTTTAAAAGTTAAAATAAATTAGTTTACATTAGCATGGAGTAGTAAAACAGTGCGTAGGTGGGAGGCGGCGCGGCGCGTGCTATTCGCGGCGCATGTGAGTCGCGGCCGTGGTCGCGCCTACAGGACGCAAAACACGGTGGTGTCGTATTACGCGAAACGCGGCCGCGACATAGGACGCGAATCTTACGCACCGCTTTCCAGAGGTGGCATGTCATAACGTCCAATGACATAATGTCCATGGACGTTATGTCACTCGAAAAGTTTCATAATGTACATGGACTTTATGACAATTTGGAACATGGACATTACGACATTATTTTTTTGGATATTATGTCACTTTCATATGTGGCATAGCTTCCAGACTTTTAAAAAAAAAAAGATTAATAATATTTAGTATATCAATAAATTTTTTTTTAAATATTCTTTAGTAGTATATCACAAACTAAAACTAAATTTATAAATCGTATAATCGCACGCAGAAAAAACTTTATTTCGCGAAGCCGCCTGCCGCGTTCTACGGAAGAAAAAAACCCCTAAGAGCGGTCGAAGGCCGCCACACAGAAAAACTTGTTTTTACAAATTACTTGATGTCTTAAAAATATAAGACTTCAACGGATTCGACATCTGATTTGAAAAACAAGTTCTTCTGGGTGGCGGCCTTCGGCCGCTCATAGGATTTTTTTTCCTCTGTAGAACGCGGCAGGTGGCTTCGCGAAATAAAGTTTTTTCTGCGTACGACACAAAAAAAACTTCAAAATTACTGATCTGTTTCCCACTGGAGTATAATGTCCATGGGCCTTATTTCGTAACACGTATAATATTTTCTTCCTCTAGCTTCCGAATTTTTTAAATAAATTTGATTTTCAACTTTTACATATAACAATTTATTATTTCTTCTTTTGCCACTCATTATTTCAAATTCAAGATTTGCCATTATTTTTAATCACTTTAATCTTACTTACCAAAATTCTAGCAAGAACTGCGTTTCTTTTGGTAAAATAACTAATTGTATTGCTATTATTTAGTTTACGACAATTTTAATAGAAATGAAATAACTCCCAACAAAAATGAAATAATTCCCAACGATAAAATCACATTTAAAAATGAAAATTAAATAAGTCCCAACAAAAGTGCAATAACTCCCAATAACAAAAAATGAATGAAATAACTTCCAACAAAACCTGGTTGGGAATTATTTCATTTGGGAGTAATTTCATAATGAAATAATTTCTAACAGAAGATTGCGAAATAAGTCCTAACGCATGGGGAGTTATTTCACAATGAAATAAATCCCAATATATATGGAAAATTTTTGGGAGTTATTTAATTTTTTTTTGGGAGTTATTTCATTTGGGAGTTATTTCACGGTACCGATTGGCACTGCTTAACCCACTGCAGTATTAAATTATACCAGCCCTGTGATAAGTCCTTCTTTAACAAGTCACTTTTAGTTCAATTGACTCCTCATTCCCCAAAGGGTATTTATACAGATTTTTTATTTTGGTTCTCTAAAACGTGGCAAATTTATTTGTTATATGGCAGCGGCAAAAACGAAGACGTTCATGGTTTGTTTGATGCACGTGTTGGTCGTCCTATTTTCCGTTCAGTTATGTCTGAGGATACTTTTAAAATGATTACAACTGCGCTCCGGTTCGACGATGTTATGAACCGAAGACAAATGCGAAGCACTGATAAGTTTGCCCCTATTCGTGATTTGTGGAACCGTTGGGAAGGCATTCTTTCAATGAGTTTCAACCGCTATGAACATGTGACTATAGACGAACAACAGGTGCCTTTCAGAGGACGATGCTCTTTTAGACAATATATGCCTTCAAAACCTGCCAGATATGGCTTAAAAATTTGGTTGTGTGTTGACTCTAAAGCAGGTTATGTGTGGAAGATACAGCCATATCTAGGAAAACAAAGAAACGAACAGCCTGAAAAAAACCAAGGACAGCGCGTCGTATTGGACTTTACTGAAGGCTTAAAAGGTCAAAATATTACGGCTGATAATTTCTTTTCATCGTTTGATTTGGCGAAGAAACTTTTGGAAAGGAAACTGACATACGTGGCAACAGTTCGAAAAAAATAAAATATTTATTCCACCAAAGTGGCTCATATTCAAAAAAATTCCTTTATATTTTCTTTCCATGAAATCGCATCATTAGTTTCATACATCGGCCATAAAAACAAAGATACTGTTTTGATGAGTACGATGCAAAAAATGCCAGAAGTTGATGTCAATGGGCAAAAAAAAAACCAGAGATTGTGTCTTATTATAACTCAACGAAGGGTGTGTAACTTTTTGCAAGTGTCCATAGCTTTTTAGTAAACAAATTTTAAATTTGTCTTTTCTTTTAGGAGGCGTAGATACTGTCGACCAAAATATCGGCTATTACAGTACTAAACGCAAAACAAATAGATGGCCGGATGTTGTTTTTGCAAATATGATAGATATATCAGCATTATATTATTTTCTGAAATCGATAATTCGTGGGCACCAAGTGTTCAAAATCATAAGAGACCAGCATTTTTACGACTATTAGCACTTTCTTTGGCTAAAGAACAGATGATGACACAAACCATCATACGCAAACAAAAATTCGCAGTAGAGTTATTGGCTGATGTAAGAGCATCTTCCACAGATCCCGTACCTTCTACAAGTGATACAAGAAACTCAGCTGCTAGAAAACGTCGAATTTGTGGTTGCTGAAAATCCAAATGCGATAGTAAATGTACTATCTGCAGCAAATTTATTTGCAAACTAAACCGAAAAATAGTTTGTACATACTGCTTAATAAGAGAATAAAAAAAAAATTTCAATGGACCAGAATGGTCCTTAACATAAAATTTGTAACTGTTTATTTTTCTCCCTTCCAATTTATGTTAGACACTTAATTATTTAAATAAAAACATTGATTTAGAAAAAAACCACGTGAGCTGACATTTTAAGTCGATATGTTTTACCGTTGAAAAGTTAAAAATGAAAGTAAAAAAAATGGACCAAAATGGACCAAAATGGACCTAACAGTAGGGATAAAGTATCTCATTTCGTAATACGGGGAGTATACTTTATTTAAAATCATATGTATAATATAATATTCAGTTCCCAATAAAGCACTTATGGCTTTGTTAATTATGTTATTTTATTTTCAAAATCTAATTGTTTTTGGCTGTAGTATAAGTTTAGTATTAAATATAAAATATTTATTGAAAGAAACGAAAAAATTGGTATGCTCAACTTTTAAATTTGCGATTATTGCTAAAATATTTAAAGTTCCCTTATGCTTTCTAGTATCAGAATATCAGAAGACCTTATCGGGTATTTTGAGATATCAAGCTACTTTATTAGCACAAGTTAGCAGTAGTAACAGTAGAAAATTATTGGGGTATCTTGACATTGTTATTTATGATGATACTGAGTTTTTCGCTTAAATGTAGGAAAGGCAATGAAAGAAGAATTTGACATTGTTATAAAATGAGAATAAAAAAAAATAAAAAAATCTACTGACTAACAATCACTAATGTATGTGAAATATGTGTGTGTTTGTGTGCAAATAATAAGGGTGTATGTATGGAATATACGTTTATATTCATTAAACATTGTACGCTTTATTCATTTATTTTCTCATCCATCTAGCAAGTATTGTCAAGCAATTCTTAGTGTTGTCACTATACTTGAGCTAATTTGTTAGAATTGAAATTCATGAATATCACATGAACGTCAATTTTGCTAATGAAATATACCAACTGTATCAACATAGACACATGCATGCATAGACTAACATATACATACATCGGCCACAAAAGATAAAATTTTAATTATTTAGCATTATTTTTTGAAATTTTCAAAAAAAAAATACGTTTACAATACGTTGGCAAAACGTGGTATTAACGACATCGACAGTATTGTCCTCTTATTCGATTGATAACAATGGCTAACCGTTAATTATGAAAAACTCCCAAATGAACTAACTCCCAACAATATTTTTTTGCGAGTTTTTTCATTTATTTTGAGCGACTATTTAATTATTGTCGGGATATATTTAATTTCATAGTTGGAGTTATTTTAGTTTTGCTTCTAGTTATTTGCGGAAAAATTTAAATGAAAAAAGTATAATACACCAAAATTACGACAACAAATAAAAAACAAATTATGTGTAATTATATTATCTAAAACAAACATTTTCCCAAAATTAAATTTCAAACAGCCATTTAAGTTATTGAAAATCTCTTAATTATTTCGAAATGTCTGTATGGTATTTTAAATAAATGCTCTACAGTATGACAATTGATATCATTTAAACTTTGTAAAGATTTTTTGAGTGAGTGCAAAAATTCAAAATTTACTGTGAAAGTTTTTAAAAGTAAATTAACTTCTCTATAGCCTATAAAAAGTCATTCAGATATATATGTCACATAAAACTTTTAAAAATGTTGTACAAAAGTTGGAAAAAAAACCAGCCCAATAGGACTCATTTCAAATTTTGAGTTCATCTATCTATCCCACTTTAACAAAAAAATATATATTTTTTTTAATATCAAATTTGGTAGGACAATACGATAACAGAACTTGTGTACAGTCCAATTAAGTAGTCTTTTAACATATAAGTTTCACCGTTATGAAAAAAAAATGATCAAAGATAAGCCATCTTCAGAAGGTTTTAAAAAATCATTAAGAGCTTACTGCGCAAAACCCTTTGAGGTTTTGATATATTAATGGTTTGCTTTCATTTGATGTTGGAACCATTCTTGAAATTTTTTCTTATTGCACAGTTTTATAAAAAAATAAATAAATTCTTTTAGTTGTATATCTACTGTGTACTTTAGTAAACGAATTTTAAAAGTAACATAACTTTTGAATATGGAGTAGTTTTCAAAAAAATGAGTTATGATTAAAAAAACATTTATTTTTAATATTTAAGAAACTTCGCAACTGCGGGTTTTTAATAAAATAATTTAGGGGTTTTTTTTTGAGATTTTCAGCGAGCAATTACAGTGTTGCAAAGTTTAAAGCCTTTCACCTTTCCCCACCTTTCATCTTTCTACTATCCCCTTTCCAAAGAAAGTAATACTTCAATAAATATAAATCATTTCCTGAGTGTCGCTTTTCTTTAAAAAAAATAAAAATAAAAATATTGCATATGTTGTCACACTGTGCAACATAGTTAGTTTTACACAAAGTCTTAAAAGATATATATCATTTAAAGCGAATATTCTCGATAAGATATAAAACAATTTAACTGATAAGAAACAGATAATTTCAGAACTTCAAAAAATTCCCATTTAATGGTAATCATCCGTTAGTGGTTAATAAGAGATTTTTATTTTTAGCACAAGAGATTTTTATTTTTAGCACAACTTAAAGAGAAATTTTTGTTTGAAAATCAATTATCTAAAAACCAATATCATATTTTTTTTTTTTTTTTTTTGAAAAACATAGAAAATTAAAAAAGAATTAAATTTTTAAAATTGGCAAAGAACACAAAAACTGTAACAACAGAATTAACAAAACATACATCCATAGTTGAGAACACCTATACGTATGAGTATTATATATGGTATACATAGGATTTAAAATAAAGTATACGCCATGTATTACGAAAAGAGCGACTGGAAGCAAAAACAGTACGAAACTATGTATGACAAGAAATCTACTGTTTTTTTTTACAAAATTTTGAACATAAAAAAAGCTGCTACGTGACTTTGTTTACTTAAAGTAAAGTAAAATATGGCAACACTATCATTATAGTTTTTATACATAAGTGTAATCGTAATTCAGTGTATCAATTATGTATCTTTTTTACGACACACGGCAATGAAATGACACCTAAATCATTATCGTTTTGGGGATGGAACTAATTTTGTTTATTAATCTCATGGCTTATAAATGTCATATAAAACCGATGCAACAAAAAGTTTTACATTTACGCTGTTAAAATGAGAATGATTTAGGTGTCATTTCATTCTCGTGTGTCGTAAAAAAGATACATAATTGATACCCTATTAAAACTACACTCAGGGAACTTCAGCTTTAAACATTTGTAGTTGTTTGATTAGTAAAACAATATCTTTATTTTTATATGAAAATACAGTCATTTGTAGAAGAACTTTAAGTTTAGGACTTTCACTGTTTTTATTAGAATTTAAGAAGATTTTTCTTGGTATTTACGAATTTAAAAAAAAATATGGTAAGTCATAGGTAAAAGTGACATATTCTACTTTGGAATGGGTAACAATTTGTCAAGTAATCGTCTAGCAATTAGGGTTCTCTCAGATCTTAATGATATTTTGATATGTAACGGAGAAGACTAAAATAAGGGACACATATTTTTTTAGCGGCCCAATCTCACATTTAAGGTTAAAAGGTGTGGTCAAAATTATAAATTGTTTGTATTGAAACATATCTGAAATTAACTAAATTCAGATTAATTTGTACGCAGCGTTGAATTATTTAGAAACAAAAAATATTGTCTATATTGTGGACACAGAGTGAATTACTACATTTTGGCACGGAAACTTTTTAAGTATACAAATGACCACAAGAAAATGTAGAACTTAAAAATGCAATAGTTGCATAGTTTAGCCGTCGCACAGTGGTCCAAATTATCCACCTAGCCGCAAGAAAGTAATTTTTTTTTATTATTTCGAAATTAAATATTTTGTTTGATAAAAAGTTGACAAGTGGTCACAGTGCATAAATGTACATTTTTTATTTATTTAACTTCTGTTTCAGGTTTGCTTTCTTCTTTTAAACACAAGTAATTGCTGGTTTGTTTTCCTTTTAATAGCTCAGTTGATATTTAGTACCGCAATTAAAGTTGTCGTGAAAAAAATAAGAACAAAGTTGCTTAAATATTTTTTTTTTGCTAAAATTAATTTAACAAAAGCAGGAGCAAATTTTACTATTTTTATATCTCAAATAAAATGTTTTGTTTAGAAAAAAAATGCAGTTTTGTACGTGTGTGTCTTATATGTAAACATTTTGTTCAATGTCCAAATTCAATTAGAGCTTTAAATTGGAATTTATAAAACTCTAATTCTGTTATTTGTGTTTCTGTAATCTGTATGATTGTAGCTTGTCAATGTTTTCAAAATTCAGCTGCCAGTTTTTGCCTAAATGCTTTTTATTTGGTTTACAGTTTAAAATGTCCATTACTAAGAGGGAACTATTAGATGTTTGGTATAGTGAAAAACAACAAAATAAGAAACTTAATGCTGTTGTATCATATGTTTTTGCTAAGATCGGGCTTTAGAATAATGAAACGGATATCTATTGCAAATAAGTGAAGCAATCTGCTTGAATGTTTGTATGGTTTCTAGCTAAAAAGTGGGCTCAAGCCCATCGAACAAAGCTAGTTCTCGAGGCTACAATTAATATTAGCTAGATGCGAATTTTTTAATTTCAATTAAGCCTTCTTCAGCATCTCAGGATGACGGATTAATGGGTCGGCCGTCGACATCAAACTATGGCAGACCTTCTAATGAATTCTTAGATAAAAGTGAGAGAGCAAAGCTAAGAAAGTTGCACCTTTATTGGAGACTTGGTGCCCAGAAGAACTGAAATTTGCTGCTGAAACAAATCTCTATAGTCTGGAAAAAAATATTCTGCGGGCATTGTCAAAACCGTAGACTCTTCTCCGTCAAGAGAAGCGAAACGGAAAAAAATGAGCTATTCTCCAAAAGTACCAATACCATACACAAATGAGGACGCGTTAGTTTTGTATATCGATGGTGGATACACAAGACACACTTATAGTCTTTTGCGTACAGGTGGTAAAAACCATAACGCTGATATCTTCCCTTCATACCATAAACTTTTGGCGGCGATAAGGGAATGTAATCCAAATGATGGTATCAACATTTCTGAAATATCGGCGGAAGTATCTTTGCAAAGGTTAGTAAACCACACTGCAAAAAGGCTTTTAGAGCAGCAAAATGAAGTTTTGCAACAGTGTAAATCTACACAGCTTATTTTGGCCTACATATAAGGGTGCAATGGCAGCAGTGGGCATTTGCGTATTCGGTATTACATGCCATCGAGAGTTCACAAAGTCCTCATTCATGGTGCAGATATTATCCAATATGCAGCACTTCCTATAGGAATGTTGTCGGAAGAAGCATTGGAATCTCGAAACAAAGACTTCAGAAATATGCGAGAAAGTCACAACCGAAAAATGTCCCGCGAAAAAACAATGCATGATCTTTTTTACTATCTACTCTTGTCTTCAGATCCTCTTATTTCTTCTTTTTCAACAAAGGCTTCTATTCATTCTCGCTGTATAGAGCCTTTGGGCGAAGAAGTTATTGCGTTACTTTCAGATGCTTCTATACCCGAGTCGTTCCTCGATTCAGAAAGTGAATCAGACTAAAGCAAACATATTGTCTTTTTCTATTTGTTGTATTTGTTCGCCACAGGCCGTTGTTTTTTGAATAATTTTCAGTTGTCTTTGATGTGCCTTTACATTTCACTTGCCTTTAACATTTTGAATATTTGGATTAAATATATATGCATATTTCATTAACTTGTTTCTTTCTATAGCTCATATTAATGTAGATTAAAATTTGTGATAAAAATTCGAAATTTTAGATAAATAAATAAGTAATAATCATTTTACAAAATGCGCCCATTTTTTTGATGATATTATTATAAATGATATTATTGATAAAATATATGAATGCGCAAAGTTTCATATCAATGCGGCTTTTCAAAAGCGAGTTATGACTTTATTCCGGCTAGGTTGATCATTTGGACCACTGTACGTCGGTTTGTAGTTTATTAAAAAAAAAAAAACCACATGAGATAACTGTTCTATGAATTAACATTTATTTTATAATTTTTCAGTTTGTTTTTATTTAAAACGGTAGTAAGTTTTTGGTACAGTTGTGGTTCACTTTGTCAAAAGTCAAAAACAAATGACAATGTTAATTGCTTTTAGTGCGATGTAAGTCGTGATTTTTTAAAGTTAAATTTCGTTTGTTTTCAACTAAATTTGCATCGGTCTTTACCTACATAATATTCTAAGTGTATATATTATTTACATTGGTCTTTACCTACATAATATTCTAAGTGTCGATATTATTTATATTTTGAGCGAAAACGGAATAAATTTTGGGATATACTCAACTTTGTGTATATAAAAAGTCATGCTTCGATAGTTCAGATTTTTAAAAATTACAGCTTTAATAGCACGAAAAAAATGGATATTTTGGTACTTCTTTAAGCCTCTTATTACACGTTTGACGCTTTTCAATGATTTAAAATAAAGATAAATAAAGAGTCCGCCAAATAACTTTTTTTTTTTGAAAATGCTATAAAAAAAAACTACTGAATATTTTCTAAAATTTCATTTTTTATTTGAAAGTACAATCCTTCCAGTTAATAGTGGAAAATAATTTCATTCAAATGGCTTCCTCGGCTGGCCATGCAGTAGCCTACACGATCGGTCCAATTTTTTAGCTCATTATCGAATTATCGATTGTGTGTAGCTGTATTTCACCAATGGCTTCACGAATATTCTCCTTTAAAGCGTCAATTGTCTCTGGCTTGTTGGCGTAACACTTATCTTTGACGGCACCCCACAAATAATAGTCCAACGGTGTCAAATCGCAGCTCCGAGGTGTCCAAACGACATCAGCTTTGCGGCTGATTAGAATTTTCGCACACATTATGCAACATTACCATGATTTTCAAAGTAATATCGTAATATTTCCTAGCGTTGTTCAAGCGTATACACAACCATATTCGTTCAGCGGAAGGATAAAACTAATTATCTGTCAAATCAGACATGAGCTAAGTGTTACTATTCACGAAATAAGCACTAGTTGAAAAAAAACGTTAGATGGCGGTCTCTTTATGTAGAATACACTTTACTTTCGAAAATACAGCCATGAAGATATTACTCTTGAAGATATGCAATATACATACATTTTTAATATGCACACAGAGTAATATAGTGACAACCGAATTGCAAAGTGCATTTTAATGGCAACAACTTTTAAATTCAGTTAGTGCAAACATATTTCCATTAGATTTCCGAATATTTTATGTGTAGCAACTAAAATTAGTAGAATTAACCGAACTTTGTTGTGAAAACTAATGCTAAGTTGTGCAAATGGACCGAATTTAAGTCGTAGTAACCGAATTTGAGTTGGCAAATAGCAAAAAATTTATCTGTGTGTGGGATTTAAGGAAAAGAATTGTTACTTTATATAATTTAAAAGATAGCTTATATTGGAAGTGCTAATTTTAAATCAAGTTGTTGTAAAATTCTAATGTTATAATTTTAATCTTAAAGTTACTAATACTATATAGATCGGCCGTTCCAAGACAGATACGTCCAAATCTGACATTGGTTCTTCATATTTGAAATGTGTTTTGTACGTAGTAATTCTATGGAGCCACTTAAAGATCGCGAAAGGAGGAGGGTCATCTCTTCACACTTAACCTACATGTGCGGTATATTAAACGTACCCTTTTTCAAAACTCAGAAATCCGTCTTCCCAATCAACTAAGTTTGTTGTGTTTAGAACATAATGCATCATGGGTGAGAAAATTAAATGATATCGGACAAGAGTTCAACATACAATGGTCACCAAATATTACTGCTGAAGAATGGGATGAAAAACAAACGGCTCTTAATAATTGCTTAAAAATAAAATATTTTCAAGAACGACTGGATAGAGCTGGTCAAACTGATTCTTTTTATAGTAAAGTAGATCCAAGAGTGGCACATTTCTATTTTAATGCAAACAATAACCCAATGACTATTATGTGGATATTTAAAGCTAGATGTGATCTTTTTGAACTAAATGGTTCACATTTCTCGAGAAGATTAGCTAAAACTTGCTCTCTTTGTAACTTTAAAAGAGATTGAAAATATTCAACACTTCATAGGAAGATGCCCAATACTGAAAACTTTTAGATTATATTGGTTTCACAAAACTACAATATCAGAAGTAGAACTGATACGAATTTTAGATGGTAAAGGGGGCTGGAAGAGTCTTGTAAACTATATTATCAATGCTTTGGCTTATCGTAAAACGCTAATACTTGAATATAATTATTAAAAATAATACTACACTGAAATATAAAAAAAAAAAAAAAAAATTATTGAGTTAAACTCTCTTTTACTGGCTAACGACATAGTCACAGCCGTATATTCTTAAGATTTTATAATGTAATTTTGAAAAAAGAAACATTATCAAATAAAGAATTATTACTACTACTACTAATACTACTACTACTACTTAAAGATTTTCGCTATTGTTTTTGTGAAATTCGCGATCTAATTATTTTTTTAAAGAATTACAAATATGCAAAAATGCTTAAGTTTCAACATTCGTAGTTTATCAAATATTGATCGGATTATAACCATTTAATTTAAATTTAACGTTACTTTCCCAGGGAAAAATTACCAACCGTACAAAAAAAAAAAAAAACAAAATTGGCAAACTACTGCTATTTTTTAAAATCCAATGTGTTAAAAATTACGAAAGGTACAACAATATTGTACACTTAGAATACTATGTGGGTAACGACCACTACAAATGTAGTTAAAAACAAATTAAATTTCAATTTTAGACAGTACGACTTACATGTCCGTAAATTCAACTAACACTTGCATTTGCTTTTAACTGTTCAAAAAATGAACCACAATTGAAATTAAACACATATGCAGTAAAAAATAAGCAAACATTTATTTGTTTTATTTTTTAAATAAAAAAAACTACTATATAAAATGAACGTAAAATTATAACACAGTAATTTGATGTGGTTTGTTTTTTTAAATGAACTACAATTACAGTCAAAACTGAAATTTATTCTACAAATGACTGTTTTTTCACTTAAAAATAAAGATACCGTATTACAACTAAAACAGCTACAAATATTTACAGCAGAAGTGTCCTGAGTGTACTAGAAAAACACTATATTGTTTGGAAAGCATGTATTTTGCAAGTGCCACCTGCAAAATTCTTTGCCAATATTGTTTTTACCAATATTACAATCAATTAAAAGCATTATCAATTTCGGTACCGTGAAATAACTCCCAAATGAAATATGTGCTAATGGAAAAACTCGTAATGAAATAAGTCGCAACAAAAATGACTCACAACTTTAAAAAGTGAAATAACTCCCAAAAAAAAAAAAAAAAAAACGATATATGGCGATATTTTATAATCATAATAAGTCCTAACAAAAAGGAAGAAACTCCCAATTAAATAAGTACCAAAAAAAAATTAAATAATTCCCAATTCAAAAACACTAGTTCAAAACATCAGAATTTATTTGCATACCCAGTAAAATAGTAAAATCCAAATAACTGGTTGCAGAACAACTTATACTGTATTATAACAGGTTATAATTTCTGTTCTGCAACTGGTTCTTTTTATATGGAGTTTGTCCTATTTGCAATAGGTTTTTTATCCCCAAACAAGAACAGGTTGCTTTAGAACCGGTTCTAGAACCAGTTAAAGAACTGGTTCTGGGACAGTGACACCTACATTTCGACTCCCAGGAACCTGTTCTGGAACCGGTTGTTCTAGAACAGGTTCGGAGGTAATCTGTTCTAAAAAATTTTGCTGAGTAGCTTTTTGTTAACTTTTATTCGATAAAATGAAAAAAAAAAATTGGAAAATCTAGGACGTTGTGGTGTAATGGTTAGCGCGTTGGACTGTTATACAGATGGTCCCGGGTTCGATTCCCGGGGACAACAACAACAATTTTGAAAAACAATATATATGAGTTTTCTATCCCTCATATGTATCACAGCGCCCGCCTTCGGTGTTCCCATCCCAGTAAAAAAATTTCGTGTTTTTAGAAGCAGGATAAAACAAATGCGCTGAAGTAAGTGCTTATTATTATGTTGTTCGTATAAAAATAAACAAAAAATTTTGTTAAGCTTACTGTTTTTCCTTGCAATGACGCGGTTGTAAGCAGTTTACGTTAATCCCTTACGAGGATGCAGGTTGTAATGCAGAAAGTTTCATGTCGTAGATTATAAACGATCTTAACAAGTTTTCCCGAGTGCTTTCCGATTATGTTTGGTGTTTTCGAGTATGTTAAAAAAATAATTAGTCGTTTCACTGTTCCTGAAGAGCTACCACGAGGTGCGGTAAAAAAAATTATTATATTATGTCTAAAATTAATGTCTTTAGAATTTTATGTAAAATCCTTATTAATATTATAAAAATGACTGTTGGTTTGTTTGTTGTTTGTTTGTTTGTTTGTGTGAGCATCACGTCCGTGGCACTTTTACGCCCACTTTTTCACTATTTCGATATGGCTTTACCGATGCAATTGATATTTGGTACCCAGAAGGAGATGTTACAGATAAGCACTTTAAGTTATATCAAATTTTGATATTGTGGGCGTGGCACTTTTACGCCCACATCTTCACTATCTTCTATATGGCTGAACAGATTTTATTGAAACACACATATTGGGATGACTCATAAGCACTATTTGCTATAATAGATTAAGACTTGGTGGGCGTGGCAGTTTTACGCCCACTTTTTGTTATCTTTTATATGGCTTAAATGATTTTATTAAATTTTGGTATACAGATAGTGGGCAAACTGAAAAGTAATATGTTCTGTATTTGATTTCGATATGGTGGGCGTGGCACATTTACGCACACTTTTTCGCTATATTCGATATGGCTTATGCTATGTAATTGATAGTTTATACCCAGAAAAAAGATATCACAGATAAGCACTTTAAGTTATATTACATTTAGATATTGTGGGCATGGCACTTTTCCGCCCACATTTTCACTATCCTGATTAATATTACGCCCATCACGCCCAAACGACTGAACGGATTTTATTGAAATTTGGTACATAGAGAGTGAAAAAAAAATTACGATATGGTGGGCGTGGCTATTTTATGCCCACTTTTTCTGTATTTTATAAACGGCCGAACCGATTTCATTTAAATTGGCATGTAGATAGTGGAAGCTCCGGAAGGAAATATATTCTATAAAAAAATTCGATATGGTGGGCGTGGCCCTTTTATGCCCACTTTTTCCGTATCTTATAAAAGGCTAAGCCGATTTTATTGAAATTTGGTGCATAGATAATCTGTCTACTGACAGCCACTATAGCCTATATTAGAATCCGATACGATGGGCGTGACACTTTTACGCCTACATTTTCCGTATCTTCTAAACGGCACAACCGATTTCATTGGAATTTTATGCATAGCTATTGCGACCATCTTTTTGAAAAGTTTTTATTTGAATTAAGCCAAGTTTATCCATCATCAAAAAAACTAGGTCTAAGGCACGCTAACAACGTAGCGGGCTGCGCCCGCTAGTAAATTATATATTATTTATATTATTACTTTTAATGGTAATAATGTAGACATGAAATATGATTTGACTGAAAGCCATGAAATCACAGCTTTTTGTAAGCGCTAAAACCCGCGCTTATTTTGCCCAAAAGTAATGCTTCCCAGTGGGAATTCGCCATATAAAAATCATGGCATATGTAAGCAGGTTTGTAAGGGATTCTATTTGGCTTACTCCCTTACAAACCTGCTTGCTGGTAAGCAGCGTTTTTTACTGGGTATAGCACTTAACCCCACTGAAGTAAAATAATGAATCAGGGCTATGAACCGAAAAGCTTCAATAAGTTCGCAAACTCTCCATCAGGTGGCGAGCAACAACTGTTCTAAGACTTATCATATCGCGCAATTACAGTGTTGCCATGTTTGAAGCCCTTCATCTTTCCCCACCTTTAACCTCTCGACTAACCCCTTTCCAAAGAAAGCAACACTTTAATTAATAGGAAGAATTTCCTGAGTGTTGCTTCTCTTAAAAAAAAAAAAAAAAAAAAAAATACCCAATGAAAAAATTCCTAATAAAATATGTTCAAACAAAATTGAAGTACCTCGCAAAGAAAATTTAAATAAATCCCAATATTTGTAAGATATTTCATAATTAAATAATAAGTCCTAACAAAAACGAAGCAACTCCCAATTCAAAAATATCAAGTTCAAGATATCAGAATTGATTTGCATAGCTTTTGATAACATTTATTTATTTTATTTAAACGAAAAAAAAAATTATATAGAGAAGGGAATACCATCGCGGATGACGGATGCGAATAGCACAGAGATATATATAAGATTACTAATTTTCAAATTAAAATTATTACATTAAAAATATTACAACAACTTTATTGAAAAATAGTATTTCATATATAAGCTATCTTTAAAATTGTACAAAATAATAATTCTTTTTCTCAAATCCCATACTAAAAATGTATTTATATTGCATATATGCAAGAGTAATATCTTCATTGCGTTATCTTCAAGAGTAAAGTGTATTCTACATATTTATCTTTATTTCGAATCATTAAAAAGCGTCAAGCGTGTAATAAAAGGGATAAACAATTACCAAAGTAACCATTTTTTTATCTGCTACAGACTAGTTCGTCAATTGCAACAATTTTTAAAAATCTGAACGATCGAAGCATGACTTCTTTAGAAACACAAATTTAAATATATAAAAAAATGTATTCCATTTTCGCTCAAAATATAAATAATATCTACACTTAGAATATTATGTAGATAAAGACCGATGCAAAATTTTGTTGAAAACAAACGAAATCTAACTTGAAAAAGCACGCTTACATCGCACTAAAATCAATTAACATTGTCATTTGTTTTTGACTTTTGATAAAGTGAACCACAAATGTAGCAAAAATTTACTAACATTTATTTGTTTTATTTTTATTTTTAATAAAAACAAACAAAAAAATATAAAATAAATGGAAATTCATAGAACAGTAATCTAATGTGGTTAGTTTTTTTATATAAACTATAAACCGACGCGTCCAAACAAAATTATGCTAAGTCTACTTAGAATGTTTTAGTTTTTTTGCGTTTTCAAATTCTACGTTTTCTAACTAAAAAACATCAAAATTAGGTACTGATCGTTCAATCCACTCAAAAGTTATTAAAAAAATTTACTTTTTTTTTTTAAAAAGAGAAGCACCACTCAGGAAATTCTTACTATTTGTTAATGTGCTGCTTTCTTTGGAGAGTGGATACAAATGAAGACTTAAAAAAGTTCCGTTCCAAAATGTAGTAAGCCACTCTGGGTCCACGATATAGGCAATATGGGCTTATACATTTTTGTGTTTTAAGTACATCAACGCCGCTTAATCGCTAATTAATCTCAATTAAGTTAATTTCAGACATGTTTCCATACAAACCATGTGTCCTTTTTATAGTCCTTTCTGTTACATATAACAATTTTATTAAGATAAAATTTAGGCAACTACTTCACAAATTGTTGTAAATTCCAAAGAATCCTTTGTCAATTTCACTTATGACCTACTATAATTTTTTTAATTCGTAAATACCTAGAAAAATATATATAAATTATAATAAAAACAGTGAAAAACTCAAATTTCCATCTCATACAGTTTCCGATACACTCTAAAAAATGATTGTAAATTTACTACTATAAAACGAGTAAAGTTTCATGTATTATTACGCTAATTCGGTAAATTTATACATCAAAATGCGTAAAACTATTTTGCGCACACTTTTATATACAATAATACCCACATACAGTATTTTCACCAATTATGTGTTTACAATTAAACACATTATGACTAAAAGTAGTATTATTTTGTTAAATAAAATTTTTACGCACAAAGTTTGTAAATATACTAACTTATAATAGTAATAAATATTTTGACATTTTTAAATTGAAAAAAAAATTAAACAAATTGAAAAAAGCCAAAAAAATCTAAAAAATTTAATTTATTGAGAATTTTAATGCAAAAAAAAATGTATAACTGTAGTATTTGTGATAGTGTTTAGTTTATAGTTTATTTCCAAGTGTTTGCAGCCTAATTGTGGAAAAATATTTTCAAAATATAATATATGTACAGAGCTTTAAAGAAAAAAATTCTTCATTCGATTTATTCAGTCGGTTTTTAACTCAATCGATTTAAAAATATCGCCAATATTGAAAAAAATTGCTAAAATTGAAAAACTCGCCATAAATCGCTAAAATTGAGAAAATCTTTAAGATAAAAAAAATCACCAAAAATGAAAAAAAACGTTAAAATTAATAAAAAAAAATCGCTAAAATTTAAGAAAAT
The DNA here is from genome assembly GCA_021234595.1 of Delia radicum. Taxonomy (NCBI): domain Eukaryota; kingdom Metazoa; phylum Arthropoda; class Insecta; order Diptera; family Anthomyiidae; genus Delia; species Delia radicum. Next base: position 94,453,515 of record CM037854.1, on the reverse strand, counting down.
CGCAAAAAATTAGAAAAATCCCTAAAACTAAAAGAAAATCGGCAAAAATTAAAAAAATCGCCAAAAATTAGAAAAATAGCTAAAAATTAAAAAAATTCGAAATTAAAAATAAAAAATTTGCAAAAAAAAAATCGCCAAAAATGAAACAAATTTTCAAATTAGAAAGAAAGCTTAAATTGAAAAACGAAAAATACTGACAAGAAACTTAAAAAAGCTGTAAATGTATCTTTATTAGTTTTCGAAACACAGGCGATGTTCCAAATAAATTCCCTTTTTGCTTTGCGATGTTTTGTTTTTGCGAAAAACGCAATCTAGGAACCTAGCCAATCAGGCCGGTATTTGGGTTGAGTTTTGAATACCTGTGCAAACATTTTTCCAGTTGCTTTTTTATTTTTTGAGTTATGCACGTTTTTTATTTAGTCAATTTTTAAAAGGTACATATTACGAAAACTAATGTTGCTGGGGGAAAAATTGCTGCACCATTGTTCAAAACTCAACCCCGTTACCCCTACAACGATCCTAAGTTTTGATTTGATTGGCTGGATTCCTAAATCGCGTTTTTCTCGAAAAGTAAGCATCGCAGATAAAAAAGAGTATTTATTTGAACATCGCCTATTTTTCGAAAACTAACAGAGATAAATAAAAGACACGGACAACTTTTTCCAATTTGATAATTTTTTTTGTCAATTATGGTGATTTTTTTTTTAAATTTTTGCGATTTTTACTTATGCCGTTTTGAGTTTTGAAGTTTTTTCATTTTGGCAATGTTTTTACTTTTAGAAATTTTTGGCGATTTTTTTTTTTAATTTTGGCAATTTTAGTAATTTATTTTTAATTTTGGCGATTTTTTTTAAATTTTGTCGATTTTTTTCAATTTAAGTAATTTTTACATTTTTGGCGTTTTTTTTCAATTTTGGAGATTGTTTTAAATTTTTGGGATTTTTTTCATTTTAACGATATTTTTTTCGATTTTAGTGATTTTTTTCAATTCTGGCGGTATTTCTCAGTTTCGCCGATTTCGGCAAATTGTAAATCGATTAAGTTAAAAATAGATTGAACTCCCAATTATTGAATTTGCAATGATTGAAGAAAAAAAATCATTCGATTTAAAAAAAATCCGATTTAATTTTTTTTTAAATAGAATTCAATCTTTGAAGCTCTGTATATGTACAACAACTTATATACAAATATTTATTATTAAATTTATTATTATACAACACATTAATAAAACTCTTTCTAAAAATTAATTTTTTGTTTTATTTGAAAAATTTTTTGGGCTGTTATTCTTTTTTACCGGAAGGTAAGATACGCATTTTTAGGGGGTTTTTACGCTTATAAATATGTATTTTTACGCATTTTGTACGTATAATTGCACGTAAATCATGTTTTTTTACACGAAAATTTGGTAAAATTACTCATTTATTTATAAATTTTATCAAAATTTTACGCACTTCAATTGTAAATTTACCAACTTTGTGTTCACAAACTTACTCTCAATGTGCGTATTTTTTTCATTTACACACATAGAGTAAATTTACCCAACTTATAGTAGGAGTACAGTTTCCTACTATAAGTTGGGTAAATTTCAACAGAAATTAATTAGAGTGTATAGCATGTAATCTTTGTCTCTTCTCCTGCAAAACTAACTTTTCAGACTTAGCATAGTTTTGTTTGGAGCCATCGAAATGTAGTCAACACTTAAAGTTCTTTTACAAACTGTAATACTGTAATACTAATCACACAACCAACAAACTTAACAGTAGAAGTTCCCAGAGTGTAGTTTTAATTGAAATACGATTACAGTATTGTATAAAAATTATAATGCGAGTGTTGCCATATTTTACAAAATTCTAAAATTTGCAATAACTTTACTTTAAGTAAACAAAGTTACTTAGCAGCTTTCTTTATGTTCAAAATTTTGTAAAAAAAAAACAGTAGTACGTCTTAGTACGAAACTATGACAAGAAATAATAGTTTCGTACTAAGAAGTTTGTTTTTGCTTGCAGTAGCTCTTTTCGTAATACATGCCGTATACTTTATTTTAAATCATATTGATACCATGTACAATACTCATACGTACAGGTGTTCTCAACTATGAATATATGTTTTTTTAATTCTGTTGTTAGATTTTTTGTGTTCTTCAATTATATATGTAATTAGATGTAATTATATCTGGCATCATATACAGGAAAAATTTTTATAAATACACACAGAGAACAGATTCGTTGTGCCAACTGAATTCATCGCCAACCGAATTTAGGTAGTTACACGTACTATCACATTATTGGGTTACAGCTACACTCATAATAATCCATGCATAAAAATACGAAATTATTGGCTAAACTACAAAAAATTTCGTAAAA
>CM037854.1:94408946-94451052 GCA_021234595.1 Delia radicum | reverse complement strand
ACAGTGTGAGTTGAAAATAAAGGAACATGCCTTTATTTTTAAATAGATATTTATTTCAACTTTGTCTATACATTTGTTCAAAATAATTTACTATTTTCCTTTATATTTATTATTTTCCTTTACAAATTAAATCACAAAAACGGAATATTATCGTTTATTTGCTTCCGTTACAGTTATTATATATTAAAATTTGTATTCCAAAAAAAAAATCAACCATTCCACCCAAGATCTGCCAACAGGAAATTTTTGACCGTTATTCTTTCGATTTCAATTTAATTTTGCATTTATGAGCAACTCTATGGAGCCACTTAAAAATTGGTGTTTTTAGTTTTTCAAATGTCGAAAAATCCACGATTTTCTGTTCGATTTAGTTTTTTTTTTAAATCCAAAAAGTGTGTAAATTTGAATATTCGTATTTTATTAAATATTCATCGGAATATTTGCATTTAAATTCCACTTTAATGGTATACTCAGCTATTTTTTTACTGCTGAATAAAGTTTTTTCAGCGCTCAGAACTTGTTTCAAATTAGGCCAGTCTAGATTTGAAAAATATAAATATTTGTACAATATGGAATTTTGTCCTAAAAAACAACACATTTGTTTTTTGGGGTCCCGGGGTTTATCTATTATTAACGATTTATTGAAAAAAAAGGTTTCCATAGAAAAAAAATATTTTTTTTTAATTTAAATAAAAAAAATTTTATTTTAAAATGTTGGCGTCGTTTAAATATCTCTCTTTTAAAAGCTATACATTTGATTTTTAAGTTTTCTTCTCTACGTGAAAGAAAAATGAATCTACATAAATATTAAGTTTTTATTTAACCCTTCTACATCATGTTTCTTTCTTTAAAAATCGGATATTCGATGGCTAACGTGTGCTGTAAGGGTAGTAAGTAGATTCTGGCATCTTTTACCTACAAATCAATATATCGAATTAATTATAATAAACTACATCACTTTTTTTAGAGAGGCAAACTCCACACCACCCAAAATCTATGACTAATGAACAAATTGTGAAATAAAAAGATAGAATTTATTAGAAAATTTTCAAAATTCCACAATTATACCAAAACAGTAAATATTTTAGACTAAAATTTTAAAAATCGGGTGCCTAAATAAAATTTCTGAATTTTCAGTGAAAATTCACTAGATACTCGTGCCCCTTAAAATAGCAACTGTTTTAAAATTTTTTATTCACTAGTGAATTATTTTTTACTTTTTCTAACAGTTTTGAATTTTGAGAACTTTAAATATTTTTGAGACAAGCCCATATTTGCTTTATATTTTTGTGTGTAAAATGTTACCAAAAAACGAGTTATATTTTATTACAATCGAGGTCATATCGCAAATTGTTATGCATTTTATTTAAGTTTTGTTTTTTATATATTTATTCCTTGTCTATTTCCGCTTGTTTATGTTGTTATTTGTGAAGACAATGTTTAGATAAATATTTCTAAGACGAAAAAATAGAAGAATTTTACAGGATATTGCTGTTTTCCTATGAAATGAGAAAAGAAAAATTTACGAAAAAAAGTTTAAGTAAACGTAAAAATGAAAATTTTAAAATAAATTTGGTAATACAGAAAACTAACAAAATAGGTATTCGAAATTTTTGGCTTATTACGAGAAAAATATTTTTCTATTTTCAGTAGAGTAATTTTGGTTCACCCCTCTGGTGAACCTGGTGAGCAAGTACAAATGTTTTATGTACAAATTTAAAAAAATATAAGGTGTAGGAATTGTACTTTGTCTTTGTACTTTGTTTGAAATTAAGATTTTCGAGTTATTTGCCATTTTACTTCAAATTTTCTAAATTAAAAATAGTTAATCACAATTAAGTTTATAGTTTTGCAAGTTCTAATGCAAAATTCCAAATTTATTTCTAAAACTTATTTAATAAATTGTTGAAAATAATTTTTTGTTGTCTGATCCCTACCAAGATATTATTCTTGCCTAAAGAAATCGTCAAAGTAAAATGTTCCTTTAATTTCTAGAGATATTTGTTAGGTTAAATTCAAACTCAATGAAAATTTCTTGTTCTTGTTTAAAAGTACGATTTAACATTTGAAATATCAAAGAAAAACACAAAATAACAAATAATTGTGCGTGCCGGTAGGCTAGTTGGTAGCGTGATGGCTTATCAGTACGAGGGTCGTGGGTTCGATTCCCACCAGAGGCACTAGTCTGTTTTCGTTACAACGCGCCGAAGGCCATAGTAGCTAGTGCTCGGTTAGGGTAATAGTATATAATTTGTAATTATATGATTATATGATTATTAATTAATAAAAAGAAAATAAATAAAAAAACAAAAAATTATAGCACTTTAAATTTTTACAACCCTCAATACTTTAGGCTTGATGTAAAACAAAATTTTAATATAATACCATATATTATTGTACATAACATTGTATTGACCGATATAAAATAATGTATGAAATCATGTTAATTAATATATACCATATGTAGTAAGATATGCCATATCTACGGTAGTATCAATCGATAGATATTTAGATGTTAATATGTATGGTACCATATAAAAAATTTTAGAAAAACCAAATACATGTTATATAATGTATGTTATATGTAATATGTTATAAAGCTATATATGTTTTTTTTTATAAAAACCTTCATCATATTTATGAAACTTTATTGATTTTCGTCCAATGTAACAATTCATAAATATTATTAACTTGTGTCATAAAAAAGCGAATTGATGACAAGTTTTATAGCTTTGCATGTAATGTTTCATACAGTTTACATGACCGAAGAGAAGTCAGTGAAAATGCATAAATTGCATAAAGTGGAATCAAAATTAAAAAAAGTTAAAAGATATTCTTGTAATTTGACAGTAGTAAAAAGCAAAAAACAGCTCCCATAGTTTAACCATTTCGAAATTGAGTATTGTAAAAACTGATTTAAGAGGTCTCATTAGTTCCTAAACAAATAATAAAAATTAAAATTTGTGCGCCCCCGTAATGCTAGTTGGTAGCGTGCTGGCTAATCAGTGCGTGGGTTCGATTCCCACCAGAGGCACTGGTCTGTTTTCGCTACAACGCGCCGAAGGCCATAGTAAAGGGTCCGCCAAATAACTTTTTTTTTTTTTTGATAATGCGATCTTTAAAAACAGGGCGCAAAACATCGAGTGTAGCTTCGACTGTGTGGCACGTAGCGCCGTCCTGTTGAAATCAAATGTTGCCAATATCCTCCTCTTCAATTTTTGTGAACAAAAATTCGTTCAACTTAAAATTTTTCTTTTGCCAAAAATTTTGCCAAAATTTATTTTTTTTTTTTTATAGTAATTAAATGTGCTAAAGTCCCAAAACTTATTTAACAAATTGTGAAAAACAATCTGATGTAGGCGTGTCCCTATCCGGATTTCATTCCTGCCCAAGGAAATCTTCAGGGGACTTTGTTATTAGAATTTCTAGAGATATTTGTTATGTTAAATCACAAACTCAATGAGAATTTCTTGTCCTCGTCTAGGAGCGAGATTCAAAATTTAAAATATCAAAGAAAAAACAAAAACAACAACAAAAAATTGTCACAATTGGCTTTGTCATCTTCCAAATACTACTCTGTTTTTTTGACAGACCTAGCAATGTAGTGACGTTTATTCAAGTAAATTTACTTAGTAAATCAACAATAGAAAATCATATGTTTTCTATTAGTGTCAGTTACATTTAAATTTGCACAAGCACCTGCATATTTGTTATTTTAAATTTATTTTCATCGGGATAAACATTAATTGCATTTATAGTAATTAAATGTGCTAAAGTCCCAAAACTTATTTAAGAAATTGTGAAAAACAATCTGATGTAGGTGTTTTTTTTTTCATTTGCTGTCAAATGATGTGAATTTAAAGGAAAAAAATCAGGGACCGAAAATAACAGTTATTTTCAAATTTTTAAACAAAAAAAGCAATTAGAAGTAAATGTCGGAAAACTGTTTCAAGTATACCATTTTGATCCTTATGAACTAGTCTATAATAAAATGCATTGCTTTTTAAAATTTTGATTTTTATTTTTTTAGCAAAAATAAAAGTTTTTTTTGATTTTTATTTTTTTTTGAGCAAAAATAAAAAATATTTTTTGATTTTTATTTTTTCGAGCAAAAATAAAAGTTATTTTTTGATTTTTATTTCTTCGAGCAAAAATAAAAGTTATTTTTTGATTTTATTTTTTCGGGCAAAAATAAAAGTTGTATTTTGATTTTTATTTTTTCGAGCAAAAATAAAAGTTATTATTTGATTTTTATTTTTTCGAACAAAAATAAAAGTTATTTTTGATTTTTATTTTTTCGGGCAAAAATAAAAGTTATATTTTGATTTTTATTTTTTCGAGCAAAAATAAAAGTTATTTTTTGATTTTTATTTTTTCGAGCAAAAATAAAAGTAATTTTTTGATTTTTATTTTTTCGGGCAAAAATAAAAGTTATTTTTTGATTTTTATTTTTTCGAGCAAAAATAAAAGTTATTTTTTGGTTTTTATTTTTTCGGGCAAAAGTAAAAGTTATTTTTTGATTTCTATTTTTTCGGGCAAAAATAAAAGTTATAAATATATACATATAATATATAAATTTTATGGTTGCCTTTTGTAATATTTTCGAGTTTTATAATCAGTAAAACTTATTCTTAATATGACGATTTTTTTGAAGAATTCTTGTTTTAAAAATGACGATTTTAGTTTCCAAAAATTGGCGCACTGCTCGTACAAATAAAGATGTTTGTCTTGTAGTTAGATACTTAAAAAATGTATAATAATATATATTAATACAGTTATCACAAAAAATAACATTGCAAAATATTTGCTGTATATCTATCATCACTGAAAAATCATAATAACAAAGCTAATAACTTTTATTCTTGGTAAAAAAAAAAATTAAAACCAAAAAACGACTTTTATACTTGCTCGAAAAAATAAAATCAAAAAATAACTTTTATTTTTGCTCGAAAAATAAAAATCAAAAAATAACTTTTATTTTTGCTCGAAAAAATAAAAACCAAAAAATAACTTTTATTTTTGCTCAAAAAATAAAAGCCAAAAAATAACTTTTATTTTTGCTCGAAAAATAAAAATCAAAAAATAAACTTTTATTTTTGCTCGAAAAAATAAAAACCAAAAAATAACTTTTATTTTTGCTCAAAAAAAGAAAAATCACAAATAATTTTTATTTTTGCTCGAAAAAATAAAAATCAAATAATAACTTATTTTTGCTCGAAAAAATAAAAATCAAAAAATAACTTTTATTTTTGCTTGAAAAAATAAAAATCAAAAAATAACTTTTATTTTGCTCGAAAAAATAAAAATCAAATAATAACTTTTATTTTTGCTCGAAAAAATAAAAATCACAAAATGACTTTTATTTTTACTCGAAAAATAAAAATCAAAAAATAACTTTTATTTTTGCTCGAAAAAATAAAAATCAAAAAATAACTTTTATCATCTGACTTTTATGAAAAAAGGAATAATTGTTACGGTCCCTGAAAAAAATTGTGTGATTAAAACATTTGTGTGATTAAAAAAACTTTTGTTTCTCGATTTCTAAATTTAGTTGGCTGTCAGAAAATAATTTTATTTAAATAGTTCCAGAGAAAATAGCAAAAATCGAGGTGTCCTCATATGGCGACTGTGGGCGTTAACGGGTTTATATTATGAAGCAAATTCATAAATTTATATGGAAATAAAAATATTCTTTGCTAGCGTACAAATACGATAAAGGCTACAGCCAATGGAGTCAATATATTTTTATTACATTATTTTTAAACCCCAATATTTTAAACGCCAATATATAAATTAAAACTCAGAATTTCAAATTGAAATTAAGAAATATAAATTGATATTGATTGTCACTCAATATACATTCAATTGATGTTATGATAGATTCTGAATTTTAAATTAAAAATCTAAATTAATTTCAAATGAAAAATCTCAAATTCGATTAATGACTTCTAAATTTCTAATGGAAATTCTTAATTTCACTCCATAGGAAAACAAAAAACTTCTACTTTTTATGAAGTTTATAAAACTCTTCATCATATCTATGAAAAGTTCATAAATATTAATGAATAATTGACTGACACGCGATTTATGAAACAGTTTCAACAATATGATAAAACTTTTTTCCCTGAGTGTATGATTATATATTAACGTTTTTACTCGGGAAGCCATGGAAAAATAATTTCTTCTTTGCACCTTTGTTTGACTGAGTTCCAAGGAATAAATGTTATTTTCAGTAACGTTTTTAATAAAAATTATGGAAAGGAGGCTTTTTTAAAACTTTAATGGCTTTTTTAAGCGCCTAAAACAATATTTTTCGAGTAGGTTTTTGGTTTCACTATATGTCATATCGGATTATATGTTGGTCGATATTAATATGTAATTATATGTGGCGTCGTATTAAAATTTATTAAATTTAATTAAAAAACTTTTTTATATAAACATACATACCCAGAAAAATCGAACGGCATTGGATTGGCCCAGTGCTTTCAACGGTTGTATGAGTGTTGGCAGAGCGTTGGATTTCTAAAGATTTAAGTGCTTTTCCAAACCCAAAATGATAACACCGGGCAGAGCTTAGCCGTATCTTTTTCAAAACGTTGGCAAAGCACTGTCAAAACCAAAATCATAATTTTAAACGTTGGCAAATATTTGGGAGAACAACCAATAATGTGCTATTTTAGTGATAAAATAAATGCTTTGCCAAACCCAAAATGATAACTACCGGGCAGGGCTTAGCCGTATCTTTTTTAAATCGTTGGCAAATCACTTGCAATGAGTGCTTTGCCAGTACCAAAATCATAATTTTAAAACGTTGGCAAAGCATTGGTAAAACAACTAATAAAGTTAATACTTAATTAGTAAAAAACAGTGTAATTATTATAATATTTTTATAAAATTTTGGTTTTATTATTTAAAATAATAACATTATGTAAACAAATAAGCCTACAAATTCAATTTCTGAAATATAAATTAAAATAAAATTCAATTAAAAAAAATCATGTGTATTCTGACTGCGAACTTCTATTTTTCATAGAGAAAATCCAAATTTATCAAAATAAAATTTTCTTTTAAAATTGGGTAAATTCAAATTTTTTAATTAAAACTTGTGAAGTTTTCGAAAAAAATTGGTTTTATATATTTGAAATTATAAAACTTTATAACTCAATTTGATTATCCATTTAAAATTTGAAATTGAATTTTAACTAAATTAGGAATATAAGATATGAAAACGAGATTTATTTATGAACTGTCCTGCTTTGTGAATTCACCAAGCAATAGCATGAAGTAAGATTTTTTACTACAATTTTACAAACGAAAGAAATTTGAAAATAAATGTCTTAAGTAAAATGTTAGTACAAAAACTATACTTTGAGCTGACTATAATAGGAGACCTTAATTTTCTAACTTCACATCATAAATAGCAATTTTGTTTGGAATTTTTCCAATCTTGTAATTTTAAATTTTATAAAGGTATAGATTATTAAAGTTTTTAAATACGATTTGAGTAAATACTTATTATACACTCAAAAAAAAGTCAGTAAAGTGAGCATAATTTTTCTGGGGGAAACTTGCAGGAAAATTTGCTAAAATCAGCAAAAAATTTGCTAAATTAGCAAATTTTTCTACAAGGATCCTTTGAGCAAAAATGTTGCTGACTTTGCAGACTTTTTTTTCAGTGTATGAATTTGATTTGAATACCATATGCTTATGGTTATTTGATTTTAAATTCATTTAAGATTTGAAAAAGAAAAAAAAAATTAAATTTTATATGTAAAATAAATTTAAAAAATACTATTCATTTGTTATTGCTAACTTATTTTAAAACAAGTACATGCATTAAATTTCGTTTTTATGAAGCGGTTGTAAATTTAGTAAATCGAGCACTGGCAAAGTTATTTTGGCCAGCGTTGGAAAAGCGTTGGGAACATGGGCTGTGCCACAGTTTTTATTATGTTAACAGTTGTAAATTTTGTAAATAAGTACTGGCAATGTACTTTTTGCCAATGTTGGAAAAACCTTCTAAGCCAGTACTGTGCCAGTGCATTTTTATTTTTACTGTTGTAGATTTTGTTAATTAAGTACTGATAAAGCACTTTTACTAATGTTGGCTGAGCGTTGTAAGTCAGTGTTTTGCCAGCACTTTATTTGTTGGACGATTGGCAAACAGTGCTCTGCCAGTGCTTGATTTTCAGACCATTCCCAATTTCTGGCTGGGTAGACATATGTATTTATTTACAATATCATACAATAACATAAAAATAACATAAAATAATGCATTATTATATGTAAACGTTTTTACTCAGGTATATAATTTAAATGAAGTTGACAAAATTATATATGAAAATATATAGTTTCATCTGATTTCATACTAGCCACACTTAATAAGTTATAATTATATCAAATTACACAATATGTTATTAATACACTAAACAGAAAGTTAGTAAAGTCAGCAACATTTTCCTGGGAGGATTCTTGCAGAAAAATTGCTAACAAAACTTTTGCTGACTTTAACAAGTTTTTTGCTGATATTGTCAATTTTTCTGCAATGAGAAATGTTTTTAACTTTACTGACTTTTTTTAGTGTAGTATTTATATGAAGTGCTGGCGAGCAATTACATTGTATAAATAAAATGTTTTAAAATATTCTAATGATTTAGCTTCATACTTATTTATCGAGAAATTCGTGCAAATGAAGTCATAAATATTAGTTTGCTAATACAATGGTTATTATATACTTACACAAATAAAACATGGCCGCTATATTAGTTGTTTTATTGTATAGGTAAGTGTGCGTGTAATTTTGTTTTTTTTTTTTTTTTTTTAATTTCGATTTATATATGTTCGTGTAAGCCCTTTTTTTTGTTTTGCTTTATTGTGTATTATATTTTATTTTAATAAATAAAACATGGTTTATTTCATAAATTACCGGCTAAAATAGACACTACTAATTTTGCAATCAAAAAAACTTTTAGCACGCATATGGGCAGTTGTTTACGCAACATAACAACAATAACTATCATGACACATATAAACGAGCAGAGATGGAAAATCGTATGAACGTACAACTTGTAGACTATAAATAAATATGTTAGTACTTATAGTTGCTAAAAACTAGTTTGACATCTTCACGCATCTCAATTTTTACAGCCACATGAAGAAAAATAAAAGTATAGTTAAAAATATAGGTTTTAAATAAAACGCAAACCATTTGAGTTATTTCCAAAACTTTATTATCGATTTGAAATACAATCAAAGCATTTATGAATGGAACTCGACTTCGTTTATATGGCCACCGCGGGCACGTCGGCAGCGGTCGATTTGTTGGACCCAATTTTTGATGACTCGGTCTCACATTTCGGCCGTAACGGCCGCTATTTTGCGTTCAATGTTGGCTCTGAGTTCTTCCAATGTCATCGGCTTGTTGGCATAGACCAATGATTTGACGTAGCCAAAAAGAAAAAAGTCTAGATTGCGTTAAATCGCATAAACGAGGCGGCCGATTGACTGGTCCATTTCTTGAGATAACACGCTCACCAAACTTACTCTTCAACATATCGATTGTAATGAGTGCTGTGTGGCTTGTGGCACCGTCCAATTGAATGTTTTCCAATTCGGGCCAAAAATAATCGGTAATCATTGCGCGATAAATATCGCCATTCACAGTAACGTGACGATCGTTATTGTCGACGAGAAAATATGGCCCAATGATGCCGCCGGCATGCAAACTGCATCAAACAGTTATTTTTTGTGGATGAAGTGGTGACTCATGAATCACATGAGGACGTTCACCAAACCAATAACACATATTTTGCTTATTGACGAACCCATTGAGCCAAAAATGAGCTTCGTCACTGAAGCTGATTTTGCGATGAAATTCGCTCTTAAAGTTACGGTCACCGACTCCGAATTTCGGTAGCACATTTTATAATTTGCATACGTTGTTCGTTCGTGTACTTTAAAATGATGAAAATCTTGGGTTTGCTGAAAAAAAAGAAATTAACAGTTAGATTATCAGTGAAATAGTGCGTGCACAAATTAAATTCAAAGTTGTAAAGTACCTATTGGAAAACCCTTTACATTTAATTAATTATAAATTCCATGGAAATAAAGTGTTTATTGTTATTTCAATTTAAAAATAACTGGTAAGTGCATAATTTTAATGTCTTAACTGGACAAAGTGCAGAATATTTTTAAACAAATTATTTGTTAAAGTTATTGTTAATAATTTGTGTATTTATTTTTAATTTCAGGGTTTTTATCGTTGCATACGAATTAACTAAAGAGTTAACTTAATTACACTATCGATTTAACGCAACAACCATTTGGCACAATTCTGGGGATCTTCGAGCATTCTGGGGCGTAATGGTTATTTACTTCGCGGAACTGATGACTTTTTCGTAAGTGAATTTACTATATAGTACATCGTCAGCCGCAGATCCAGGGGGAGGGAAAATGGTACATTTTCTTCCCCAAAACAAATTTTTTAATACAAAAATTATAAAAAGTTTGAAAACTTTAATCAAAAACAATCTAACTTCCCTCCCCAAAACCTGTTTTTGGATCCGCGTCTGTACATCGTACATAGCCTAAAAATACTTGAGTAATTATTTTATTGGTATATTTAAGTAATTAATTTTATCTTTTTAATGAAAAAGTTATAAAAAAAATAATTCTTTAATTTTCAGCAATTAAGACCAAATGGAATGGAACACCAGAAAATCAGAAATGTGTACACTAAAAATAATTTCAACTTAAATCGTGTATTTTCTTATAAATTCTAAACATTATAACATGTTAAAATTAATTATCAAATATTTTAAATAAGTAGAAACATACATTTTTGTAAATCAACAGCGTTTTCATTTATTTTAAGTATATTTCTACTTGATTTCAATATTTTTTTTTTTCTTAGTTCAGCTGTTTTTGTTTTACGAAGTCGTTTAGTAAGCCACTTATTTAGTTATTACAATAATGGTTTTTTGTCAGCTAGATATATTTTAATTGCTCTACTTTTGTTTTAATTACTTAGTTTCTTATAAGCATACGAATAACTAATTGCACAAATTTTGTGCGTTTTTTCATGCAGCGAATATGTAAAACTATTTATAAAAACGACCTCGTCGAACAAAAGTAATGAGTTTTGCGGCCGAATTATATGGAGTAGGTCATATTACTAGAGCTTATTCATTAGGAATTGGTAATGAGAGCCCATTACTTAGATTTTGGGTAATTATCAAATTCTAGTGTCATTTTTATCAAAAAAACTAGTCCAAGATTTTGAGCTGTACCATCGTGATATATTTAATACCAATTGTTCCCACTTATCTATCCCTGTTACAGAAGTTTTTCCAAATACACAATTATATTTAAAAATATTATAACAATGTTATGTTATGGGCTTTTGTGTTCAAATATTGCCCAAATTAGAGCAAAATGAAAATAAACAACAAAGTCATTAATGACACGCAATTATGAAAAAAACTTAAACAGAAAATTTAATTTTTTGTACTTCAAATTTTCCACATTTGAATTTTACATAATTAATTTAACATTGGTACAAGTGGTGAATTTTATCCTAACCCTCTAGCCGGGCTGCCTTCGATTGAAAAAAAAATTTACAAAATATTTTATGAAGCATTTTCTTGTGTGCAGTGCACGGTTTAGAAGCGAGAAAGTGTTAAATTTAAAAAAATGAATAGTGTAAATGAACACAATTTTCAAAAATCTTGAAAACATATAAGCTTATATCAAAAATTTTTAACTACTTATTTTACAATAACTTTTGCAATTTTTTATATTTTAGAAGAGCGGATAATATGCTTGGATTAACAACACCTTAATTCGTAGAACTGCAAAATTTTGGTGACACAGGTCCATATTTTTAATTGTTATCGTTACGGAAATTTGAAAAATTTAAAAAAAAAATTTGAAACAAGTTCACGTTCTATATTTATTTTTTTGTTTGTGGTATTACACAATATCCCAACAATTGAGAGATAAATTTAACGCGAACTTAACTGGTATACCAAGTAAAGTACTTTGATTTTGTTTTAAAATTTTTTAGTGTTTTTGCACCGGGAACTGAAATAAAATTTACACAATTTAGCTGCATTTCATTTGAGGCCATACTTGGGAGTGATCACTAAACGGTCATGATTTGGTATTATTACGTTTGTAATGTAGGATTGATTCTTACAACCGCAGGTTGTTGAAAAAATTTGTCATATAGAGACAATCTGACAATTAAATACACTAGTAATAATACAATTTAAATGGAAAATCACTGATGACGACTGTCCATAAAAAGAGGTTCGTAAAGGTTGTAATTATGCACAGTTATAAGCATCTTTCGATGATGTGCCCTTAGTAGCACGACGGTAGCAAAAGTTTAAAATACGCTGTTTTTTGCTTGACACATTCGCTGTTAAGTTTTGAATAGGCCACTTTGCTGCCCTAACAGATTTTTTTAATAGTTTCCAACATAAAATCCGAGAAGCATAAAAAAAATATATAAATCCACAAATTATATGGACCATTTGAAAATTGTGAAAATATTGCATAAAATGTTTTTCTTTTTTATTTAGCAAACAACGATATTGTCAGATTTTAAAGACACAGAAAAAATAGTGGCAACTCATTTAATAAATTTTCATCAAACAATTTTGTCAAAGTGTCAACAGTGTGCTAAAGAATGTACTCTTTTATCTAAACAAGATTTGCTTTTGCGCATCAACAATGAGGAGTGAAATTCGTCAAAATTAACACTAGTTTTTCGCTTTGTCAATATTTTAACATAAAACTTTGGAAGCATTAAAACATTTTTAAAAATAAAGATTTTATGGACTAAATGAATTTTATGTAGTTTCAAAAAGCTTCATCATCTACGATCTGTATTTTGAAATAATAAAATCGATACTAGCTCTCCACTGCCACAGAATGAAATGATAATCGATTTCATATATCATCAATTTCATTTACATTTTGTTTCAATCAACAGCTGTTTTCCTTTTATATTTGTTATTCTTCTTTTTTCCTTTATATTTGACACACGAACCAAAAAAAAATCAAACGAAAAAAAGATAGGTATTCTAAGAATTTTTAAAACCCTGAGTTCTGCTTTTGTGGTATCTGTCATTTTTTTGGCAAAAGATAAGATTAAAAAAGAAAAGTCAAACAGAAGACCCCTTCGGGATTGATTAAATCCATGGGAATTATCGGAACAAGCGTAGGAATATATCAATTTTTATATATTTAAAATACTTCTACAATAGTTATAAACTTTTAGTTTTATAAGTTACTTTAGATTTAACAAAGACGCTTTTATAAGACCTTTTATAATATTCAGACAATAACACTTACATTTTATTATACTTGTTTGTTCTTTACTTTTATTCAAAAAAAATATAATTATTTTTTATCTTGTGGAGTATTTTTTGAATCAATATAAACGCTTATATTATTTTCTTGCAGTAATAATTTAATTTAAGTTTCATGGGTTTTTTGTCCCCGGCCACTAAGGATTCAATTGTTTTGAATAAAAGTACATATAACAAAATTGTCTAATAAATTTAAGTGATATTGTCCGAAAATTATAAAATTATATTCTGTAAATTTCGTAGTGGTCTTTTTTGGCCAAAAGTGTAAAAATTAACGATATATTGTTTAAGAAACATAACATAATTATTTTTATTATACACACAGAGAAATAAAGTTACAGCCGAATTAAAAACTGTATTTTAATGGAAACAACTTATAACTTCAGTTAGTACAACAATATTTGCATTAGATTTCTGAATATTTTGGGTGTTGCAACTAAAATTCAGTTCATTTAACCGAACTTTGTTGTGAAAGCTGATGACTAAAATTCGTTATAAACAAATTTGGGTCGTAGTAACCGAATTTCAGTTGGCAAATAGCTAAATTTTTCTCTGTGTGTATTTATTTGTGTTGTAGATTTTTACAATACTGAAGTCATAATTAAAACTAAGTCTCATGGGCCTTTTTTGCCTCCATGAAACCAAGGGTTAGATAAAAGTAAAGATAATTATTATGGTATCAAACTTAAATGAGATTTTTCAGAAAATTGTGCAAAAATTTTTAAAATTTTTGATAATATAAGCAATTTAGTAGTAAATTTTATCGTTGATCTATAAGTTTATATGTGAGATTTTATTTGTTCGGTTTGAGATCATGACAAATTTTTCTCTAAATTAACAGAAAAATTATAATTTTTATATGATAATTTACATTGACTATTAGAAAAAAACACAGAAAAAGTTATTAGACACTAGCATGAATGGAATGCATTTTCTGACCCACTACGGTCTTCATCAACATTCTTCATGCCATTTAGTGTTAATCGCAAATATCTTCTATTTAACTCACACGTTAAAGGAATTGGGTGACTTTAAATCCCACATTACTCTGTGTGTTGACTTAGAATGAAATTTATCACGAACGATTTCTATTTATAGTGTGTTTGTTTTTCTCTAGTCATTATCATAATTGTCAGTTTAACTTTCAGTTAAAACTTTTAAATAGGCAATTCTTTTCTCTAATGTCATCATATACTATCCTTCTACATAAGCAAAGCATATCAACAAACATTAAAGATTTTTTTTGTTAATACATATGTCGAGCATATACATTAAACGATTTCTACACTGTACCTGGTGAGTGGTTTAATAGTGAATTTTATCGTTGATCTATAATTTTATGTGTGAGATTTTATTTGTTCGGTTTGAGATCATGACAAATTTTTCTCTAAATTAATTTAAAGTAACCCAATTCCTTTAACGTGTGAGTTAAATAGAAGATATTTGCGATTAACACTAAATGGCACTAAGAATGTTGATGAAGACCGTAGTGGGTCAGAAAATGCATTCCATTCATGCTAGTGTCTAATAACTTTTTCTGTGTTTTTTCTAATAGTCAAAGTAAATTATCATATAAAAATTATAATTTTTCTGTTAATTTAGAGAAAAATTTGTCATGATCTCAAACCGAACAAATAAAATCTCACAAATAAGCAATTTTTATAAAAAGTGCTGGAAAGAAGTGGCTCCAAACACAAAATGAAATTATAATGTTTTCAATTTATTTTTGGTTCTTAATAACAACTATTAAAAAATACCAATCGACATATTTTTAACATCATTTTAGGTCATTTTAAACATAATTTAAAAAAAAAATCTCCAAAATTAATAAAAAAGAAAATAACGTTTTTGAAGTTTTATCACATTCGTGGTTTATTTTAGGATTCCAGGCTAAATTTATGTAATGATATGCAATGAAGTCAGAATTCCATACCTGAATAATCTTAAGTAAACTAAATACTTTCTATATAACGAACTATTGTTTTGCACCAATTTACGAATTTACGCTTATATCGTACAAATAAATAAATCGAGAAAATAAAATAAAAAATGTTCTGAAAATATTAAAAATTGTTTAACCTCTTACTTGAAAATTTATTAAAAAAGATTTAAAAATTATCAAAGACGTTGTTTATTTGAAGATTTTTTTCAATATTGCAATACAAAATTTCAGAACTAAAAGAATTTAAGAAAGAATCATGAAATTTCTAAAATTTTTAGATAATGCTTACTACGCTGAGTCTGCATAATTTTAGTCAGGAGTGTGGTTGCAAAAAAATTGCTAATGTCAGCAAAATGTTTTTATCAAACAGCAAAAGTTTCGCTAACATTTTGTTCATTAAAAATTAAAAAATCCTTGCTAAATATTAATAAAATATTTGGTGAATATTAGTATGCTGAAAAAACTCAAAAAATTTGTAGAAAAATTATACTTTAGTTAATTTAAAAAAATTGGTAATACATTAAAAAATCTCAAAATAGACATACATTGATGACATGAATTATTTTTATATCTGAAAACATATAGAAATAATTATATAAAAGATAAACAAAAAAATATGTTTCAACTACTTACATCCGTGTTTGTCTAAATGATGACAATTTGAACTGAAGCTAAACGTCGTTAATAATTCTAGAAATTAAACAAAAAAATAACAAAATATGATATCCACATAAACAACCCTTTTTTCAAATAGAGAAAGGAAATATAAAAAATTACCTAAGATGTGTGTCCTTCTCCTTCCCTTTAGTCAGTCTACCTAAAGGTATATTTGTTTGCCATTTTCCCACATTCCAAAAATAACTAATACAAACATTTAGCTTACAAGTAAACATTTTGTTTTTATACATTTAAACATTTTATTTGTAAATGTTTTACTTTTGAATTTTAAAAAATTAAAACCAGAAGTTTATTTTTCGATCTTTTTCATAAATTATGATGTGAGCAAGATTACTCAAGTTCAAGATCATTTATTTTTTTGTTAAACAGCAGACTTTATCTACGGACAGGTCCTTACATGTTTCATTTCGCGTCACCGAAAATCTTCAGAGAACCAATATAGAAGGGGTAGAATATCTACGCAAATTTTGAAGGAAAAATATCAACGCTTTACAAGTACTGTTTTATTTACCCGAAGAGAAGTTAAAACAAAATTGGAAGAATTGAACTAATTCAAATCAAAAATAAAATATTTTTCACTAATAAACATTGTTCGTGTATAGGCTAGAATCTCTAGTCATAATACACTGTGTTTTTATTGTTTATTAAATAAACAACAACACTTTCTGACTATACCCAGTAAAATAGTAAAATCCAAATAATTGGTTGCAGAACAGCTTTTACTGTACTATAACAGGTTCTAATTTCTGTTCTGCAACTGGTTCTTTTTATGTGGAGTTTGTCCTATTTGCAATAGGTTCATTACCTCCAAACAAGAACAGGTTGCTTTAGAACTGGTTCTAGAACCAGTTATATAACTGGTTCTTTGACAGCGACACCTTACATTATGATTATCAGGAACCTTTTCTAGAACCGGTTCCATGTAACCGATGGTAAAATAAGTTATTCTAGAACAGATTCAAAGGTAATCTGTTCTAAAAAATTTTGCTGGGTAGTAAAGGGTCCGCCAAATTTTTAGGGCCATAAGTCAGTTTTGCCGTACTCTTCAATTTTCAAATGTGTTACTTTTAATTTTAAAAAATTAAAACCAAAAGCTTATTTTTCGATCTTTCTCGTAAATTATGATGTGAGCAAGATTATTCAAGTTCAAGATAATTTGTTTTTTGTTAAACAAAAAACCGTGCAATGTTTATTTGTTAAATAATTTAATAAATGTTTTATATTATTTTTAATTCTCTACTCTTAAAAAAAGTATGTTCCTTTATAACATTAAAAAAGAAATGACGAGAATTCCTGTAGCATTTCACGGAAATGCCCGGAATTTAAGAAAATTGAACAATTGCTTTCTGAGATACCGATATGTTTAGGGTTTTGGAATAATGCAAGAATTGGATTTAAAGTAAATGTTCTTATTTTAGTGAAAGATATCTAATAAAAACTAAAAAAATCATTAAAACAAACTAGTAAAATAGACATTTTGATTAAATTGTTCTACTTTTAAATTATTTGTAGCTTCTAAATTCCAATCCAAGCACTTTGAATATGAAGAAAAGCATTTTTGATATGTGCATACTTGACATTAAAAAAGCATATGAGTATGACAAATTAACGTCACGGTTTTCCAGAACGTTAGTTTCTCAACAACATGACGAACACGGTCTTCCTCAACAGCCACTGGTGTTTTATCAAATGATGAAATTTTGTTTGACCTTATGTTCGCTTTAAATTCCTTTTTATATTTATATCGCTTTGTTGTATGCTCCGTAATTTTATCACTTTCAGATTCGTCTTCTGAAACAATTGAAACATTTTCATCTATAAAGTTATCATCAATATACTCTCATCTAAAATTTAGCCTGTGTCAGGTGAAATATACACAATATTGAGATTAGAGGATGCAAATTCTTCATCTTCCAAAATGGCAATTATTTCCTAAAGTCCTAAATACTTCTTTTATATCATTTTCGCAATAAAAAATAATTATTTCACTTTTAACTCTCTTTTAACTCTGACAATTTTGTTACACAAATCAAAAGAAGAGCAAGACTAAAGTCTTGAAACAAAATATTCATTGCGAATTCCCCATTTTAAAATGAAGTTAGAATCAACCAACCCGAAAGGCGAATTGACAACCATTTGGCGTTACCACGCCAGCTGATTATTTTTTGATCGTTTTATTTGAAATACAAACTGTCAAACACCATATAAAAAATGAAAGACAAATTTTGCGATGAATTGAATTTGCCGTTGCCATCAGCTTATTTAATGCGCCTTGAACTAACCATAGCGAGCCAAATACAAGTATTTAGCATTACGCGCTTCATAGAGGGTATACTGTGCTTTTATTAGCGATTGTATTAAATCTTGCCTTAATTACTAAATGTTTCTGAACAATGGTACAAATTGAACAAATTTAATTTTTTATATAAGTTTTGTATTTGCTTTAAAGTATGACCTTTTTTGGAGCTTGGCAAAAGTCGTTCCCAAACGCAAAAGGATAACAAAAAATAAATATTTTTCAAATTGTTTTCTTAAAACACGTTAAATTAAAGTATACACCAAGGAAAACTTAGTTTTTTTTTTGATATACAATAGTTTTTATACTTGACTAAAGAGCAGGTAAGTTAAATTTCCGGCTGGACAATAATGGGTTAAAGTTTAAATCAGTTTCTTAAAATGCATTTATATGCTTTAAGCATTGGTGTTTTGTTTGTGTTTTATGATTCTCTGATTGTATAATAACACAATTGCATAATCAAATGTAATGCACATTTTATTTGCTTATTTTCCACTTATGCTTTGATAACAATTGCTTTGGCTTTCATTTATGTTGTTGTTTAAATTGTTTCTTTTTTTCTTTTTTTTTTTGTCAATGAACACAATCATCAACAACATCTTGTTTTTTTTTTTTTTGTATTCAGTAATTTACGTGCTTGCATGTTTTTGTTAGAGTAACAGTAATTTTCTAAGAAGAATGTATCAAGCTAAAAAGAAAATTTGAAATACTTGATATGAACCTTTTTCTTGTTATTTTTCATTTTTTTTTGCTGCCGCTGTTGTTGTTGATGTTTACAATTTTCATACATTTTCTACTACTATTTCCTTTTCTTTATTTACTACCAACTAACGGAAGTTGTAACATATTTACACAAAAGAAGGCACTTAGCTGGTTGCTACTGTTATTTTTTGCCGTTGTTGTTGTTTTGTTATTTTGTAGTATTGTATTAGTGTAGTGTGTGGCATATACATATGAACGAATTTACAAGTATTAACACTATCTGGTCATTGTATTTTAGCAGGTTAATACATTTTTAAATTATATAATTATATAAAAAGGCTTTCAATGCTTAGCCTGAAATACACTAGAAATTGTTTTTGTTGAATTTTTAAAAGATATTTTAAATATGCTTTTGTCGACTGCAATCAGTTTTTCGCTTTAGCCTACAGAACATTTGGAATATCATGTTACAATATGGTAACTAAGGCTTTGTCCATATAGGAAAACGTATTTTTTATTGCCAGAAAACGAAGTCTAAAAACTGTTTGCAAAAATATTCCATAAAATGCTTAAATTTGTGTTTAATGTTACTCATAGTGAGTAAATGTAAACAATAAATGCTTAGAATTGTGTTGTATACACTTTTATGTACACTAATACACACATAATGTAATTAAAGGCATTATGTGCTTATATCACTGTGGAACAAATTTTGAGTCATGAGTGAGACCAACGGGAAAGAAAATAGATTATCAGTAGACTAAAACTCCCAAATGGTTTTAAAAAAATAGCTTACTCAGGGAACTTCTGCTGTAAATATTTTGTAGTTGTTTGAGTAGTAATACAGTAGCATTGTTTTAAATTGAAAAAGCAGTCATTTGCAGTTTTGACTACATTTGTAGTTCATTTAAAAAATCCAACCACATCAAATGACTGTACTGTGAATTTAAATTCATTTTATCAGTTATTTTTATTTTTATTAAAACAAAAAATAAAACAAATAAACATTAGTCGATTTTATACTACATTTGTGGTTAATTTTATCGACGGTAAAAAAAAAAAACAAATGACACTAAATTTAATAAAATGTAAGTTGTCTTTTTTTCAAGTGAAATTTAAGTTCTTTTTAACTACATTTGCAGTGGTCTTTACCTTCATAATATATTATTTTGAGGCAAATTTTCGGTTAATTTTTATTTGCTTTCCAATGGAATAAATCAATATACATATACCTTAAACAATTGGAATTAAATATTTTAATCTTATACTGCTTAAGTTTATTAAGTTTTATACTTTTTGTGGTTTTAATTTCACTTTCAGCCAATTTGTTGGTACTTTTTCTGTGCGTTCTCGTATTCCAAGGAAAAAAATAGCGAAGTACTTGTAAATGTTTCTCTTTTTAAACAACATACAACACAACAACTTTCAAAACAAATAATTCAAAGAGCACAATATACACTGCCCAGCGAAACATAGGTAATAGGTAAATATTACGGAACATGTTACATTTATATAAGTTAAACACGTTAAGCTTGCATTATTTAACGACTTTTGGTATTACTGACTGCCCATTAGTAATACCAAATTCACATGTTTTTTCGTTTCTATTCAAAAGGAAATATAATTAAATTTTTACTACAAGTTTAACAATTTTAAAATAATATTCGATTTAAAATTTAAAGATTTAAATAAAAATAATTTGACAACTTTTTACTTTGACAACTTACTTTCCAGAAAACATGGCAATACGAAAACAATGCCCCGATCATATCTACGCGAAGAAAGTATTCATTGCCGGCAATAATTATTTTCATATTGCGAAAGTTTCTTAAGTCGGGAAAAACGGTTAACAGAAAGCGATACTTGCAGGCAATACGAAAGCAATCCCCCAGAAAGATAAATGGGTGATATTTATTATCGCAAAATTATCGCCGGGAAGATAAATCGGCAATTCTTTATGGTGTTTTTATCGTCAAATGATCGCCATGAAGATAAATCCGCCATATTGGCAAAGTATCGCCTGGAAGTTAATAAGATATTGTCTATTTGTAAAATATGTGCGCTTATTTATTTGGAATTTTTATTTAAAATTAACTAAATTAAAAATCACTTACACGCAATTGATTTTGATTTAAAAGCATTTTTCCATCTTATTCTCTCCACATTTTCATTAGTGGGGTCTGAATTTCGTTTGTCAGACTGGATATGTTATATTCTGAAAATAGGGAATTATACTTGAATTTGCCATTTATTTAAAATTAATGTAGTATAATATTAACTCACCTTGTTTTTGTAATTTAAGTTGAAAAAAAAGTCAAACAATATTTTTTGATAATTTTTATTTAATTTTTTACATTGTATTAAAAATATTTTTCCAATTTACACAAAAAAAAAATTTTTTTGATGTTACGGAAAGATATTACGGAAATTATGTTAAAAAGGTTCCTTATAGATCGAAGAATTATAAGCAAATTATGTTTATAAAACCAAAACTGAATAAATTTTATAACGGGAACAGGTAAAATTAAAGTTTATTCTAAATTCGTATGATGAATTAGAGGTTAATTAAACACAAAAAAAAAAAAACACCACATCATTATATACATTGACAACGAGTACAGTTTCACCTCTAATTAATAAAAAGTTCTCCTGCGAATTATTCTTTAACAATTTGCAACTAGTTCATTTTTTTAAGCAATAAAATGAATTATGAATATAATGAAATATATGGTATAAAATAATGTTTTTTTTTTAGAAAGCAAGCTCAAAAATACCCAAAACATTGCCTCAATGAACACATTGTTAAAGAAAATTGAAAATTTTTTTATAAAACATCCAAAAATGCACAGATGTGCAAAAAAAATAAAAAATATTTTAGAACAACAGTTTGAAAATCGAGTATCGCAATAAAATTTGTGAATTTAAAAATTCGCTAGATACCACTCAAAATCGCAACATTTTTTTTATTTTTTATTCACCGATGATACTCGTACATTGTTCCTTTTTCTAATCATTTACAACAATTTAAAAATCATTAAGTGCAAAGATTTTAAGAAAAACACTATATCACTTATATAGCCATAACGCTTCAATACTGACTTTTTGTTGTGGATTCTATATTGACTTCGGATTCATGTTAGGGGTCCACTCCCGAAAAGATCGAATTTTTGAAACTTCTCAGCCAATTTTTACCACTAAAGCATTCGAAGAATGCTTCATTTGATACACCATTTCATTTATATAAACCAAACGCCCCTTTTTTCGCAGATAAAGAGCATTAAAAAATCGGATTTTCTTTGCAAATATCGGCACTATATTGCCCTCATAAAGTTTGTCCATATAATAATACTTTTTTTTTCAATTGCAATGAACATATTTAAACACAAATGTAAAATTTTATTGCATTATCAAAAATTGATATATTTATTTAAAAATGAATACACTGTAATGTACAAGAGAAGTGAAAGAACTAACCAGTCCTATAGACCGCTCAAATTTACATATTAACAGCCAAAGTAAGCACATAATAAAGTATCACAACAAGGACGTTTCATCAAAGATCGGCCAAAAATGAACATTTTCGGACTTGGGTTTCCGACTTCAATTAAATTTTGCATTTAAAAACTCTATGGAGCCGCTTAAAGATTTCGAAAAATCGACGGTTTTTTTGCGCGATTTAGTTTTGTTTTTGAAAAATGCAAAAATTTTAATATTCGTATTTTATTTAATATTCTGCGGATTGTCATTATTTAAATTGAACTGGAATTGTATACTCGTCTACTTTTTCACTGCGGATTGAAGTTTATTTTTCAGCGTTAAAAAGCAATGCATTTTTTATGCAATTTCGTTAGTAAATGTACTTTTTTCAAATTTGTCAGCATTCGATTTGAAAAAGACACATATTTGAAAAATATGAAATTTTTACTAAAAACAATACTTTCGTTTTTTTCGGTCCCGGGGTTTAAATATTTTTAACGATTTATGGAAAAAATATTCATCATGTTTCCGTAAAAAAACAACAACTTGTTATTTTGTTTAATTTTTCATAATTTAAAACATTAAATTTAATAATATTAAAATCTCTCTCTTTCAAAAACTACGTATATATTTAATGTTTAAATTTTCTTCTCTACATGACAGATAAACGACTCTACTTAAATATTAAGTATTTTATAATTTCAACATCATGTTGCTCTCTATAAAAATCTGCTATGCGATGGAAAACGTTTGCTGTAAAAGGTTACAAATTTAAGTTTTAAAACAGAATAAATCAGTAGACTTTCACCTACTGAAAAATCCACAAAACGAAATGTATATTTTTTAACATAGAGGCGGTAAAAGTGGTCCTTAACATTGCATCTCAATAAATCTTAAACATAAAAAAATAACAAATTACTGTTTTTTCTATGCAAAAGTCCTAAAAGCTTTTTTTCCAAAAAGTTATTAAACATAATTAAAACCCGGTAAAAATTATATATTAGAAAAAGGCATTTAAAAATAAATTTCATAAAAAATTAAATTATTTTGATGCTGGAAAAAAATCTAATTCGTAGTATAAAAGAAGAGTACAGCACCATACCAATGCAATTTAAATGGTGATGATCCGTTCAATATTAAAGAAAATACGAATACACAGCCTTACACACAATTGCATATTTCATACTTAAAAATTAAATAAAAAATTAATCGCGCATAAAACCGTGGATTTCTCGTAATTTGAAAAACTAAAAACGTCCAATTTATAAAGCTCGTGACCATTTATAACGATATTTTTAGTAGTCATTCTCATTTCTTAACAAAGCATAGATTTCGTACGAATTTTTTGACAAAACCTGGTAGGAAGATACGCTGGTTTCGCAGTATGTATATTTAGTAAATTTTATAGCCTAATGGAGTCCTCTAGTGGTGGTATTATTAATTGAAATTGAAACTTTAAAGCTTTAGGTTTAAACGTCAAATATCTATAAAAAAAGTTAAATATATATCAAAATTTTGATTGTTGTTTTCGTAATATTTTTAAGATTTTTTTTTTTAAATTTTGGCATTTTTAGACGGTTTTGGAATATTGTTATTTTGCGAATCGCTCAAATTTATGATTCCTTTGCTGGGTGATAGCAAATACCACAGTTCCCAGTAAACAATTTCGTGTTGTTAAAAGCAGGCTACAACAAATGCGCTGATGTAAATGCTTACTATTAAATAATATTGACACGAATAATTTTCGTATACAAATAAACAAAAAAAAATGTTGAGCTTACTGTTCTCCCTAACAATCATGCAGGTTGTTGGCGGCTTACTCTAATCCCTTATTATGATACAAGTTGTAATGCAGAAAGTGGATTATAAACGATTTGTAGCAGTTTTCCCGAATGATTTCCGATTGTGTTCGGTGTACTTTATACAAAAGTACTTTATACAAAATAATAAACCTTTAACTGTTTCTGAAGAGCTAGCATGTGAAGTGGTAAAAAAAAGTATTATGATATATGTCTAAAATTTTAACAACAACCTATCTATATGACGTTAATATAACACTGTACTAAAACACATAATAAAATTTGCCCTGTGGCGATGTCTCAACTTAAAACGCAAAAGTTGTCAACCTTTAACGTAAAAACCATACGTCAATCTATTAACATTGTGAAATAGAGACGGAGGAGATTAGAAAAATAAACAAAAAATCTAAAAATAGAATACTTGTTTTTTTAGTGTTGTTTCTGAGTATAATATACAATAACAGAAAAAGCTAATAGGAAAGAAAACTGCAATTTAGCTGCATTAGATTCGAGATGATCGCTAAACGGTCATGACTTGGTATTGTTACGTTTGTAATCTAAGATGAGCGCAGGTTTTATTCTTACAGTCGCAGATTGTTGAAAAATTTATCATATAGAGACAATCTCACAATTATAAGACACAAATAATAATACAATTTAAAGGAAAATTACTGATGAGCCTGTCCATAAAAAGGCAGAAACTAGTTTAGTCTGATTTAAAAATTAATAGTGTTTATAATTTTTAGAGAAAAACGTTTATTCTTCTTCTTAACCTCAACATTTCAAAATAAAAAAAACAACACATTAATATGGGTACAATTTTATGTAAAATAAATTAAATTATATTCATATTATTTCTTTCAATCTTAATAATGTAGACATGAAATATGATTTTACTGAAAGCCATGAAATTACAGCTTTTTCTTAGCGCTAATACAAGCTCTTATTTTGCCCAAAAGTAATGCTTCAAAGTGAGAATTCGCCATATAAAAATATTGGCATATTTAAGCAGATTTGTAGGGTATTCTTTTTGGCTTACACCCTTACAAACCTAGTAGCATGTAAGCAGCGTTTTTTACTGGGTTCTGATATTTAAAACGGATTACAAAGATGAAAAAATCTTGATTATATTAGTTAATTTTTGGCAAAAAGGTAGATGCTGAATGAAAAATTTTTCTATTTCTAAAAGTTTTCTTATATGTCTTTATCTAAACCAGCATTACACTTTTATTATGTCGGTAGTCCTTATATTTTTGAATGACTTATTTTTTAAAGCCGCTGATCGTGTCGTTTCGTGTATTCTATACGCAAGTTTCACGTTGATGCTCCCAAAGTTTTTAAATAATAAACAACAAATAATAATCTTTACCTGTTGGTGATGCTTTTGGTCGGTAGCGGAAACTTCTCGGTACTTGTGCCAATGGTCGTTCATCAATTTCGTTATCCATTGATTATAAATTTAATAACAAAAAAAAAATAATAATATTTCAATCTATTGAAATTAAAATAAAAAATTAGCGTCATATAATAAAAGAACAACAAAAAAAATAAAATAAAAAACAACACCAGCTGTTTCTTTCGTTCAAATACTGTAAAACATCGATGTCGTATTGAAACAATAACATTCGACCAGTGTGTGTATAAGCTTACCGACGGTGAGCGAATGCAACACTATTATCGACATCTTTGTTTAAAACCCCACTTGGAAATTTAATAAAATGGGTGATGAAAAATCGCCAATAACTACACCAAGAAATAGCTTAAGTAATTTTCGAGTTACCAAAGTTAAGCAGTTAGAACAACAAATATAGAGCTTTTATCAAGAATAAAACAATTAGAGAATTTTTGTAGCCATTGAAAGATAATAATTTCAGACTTAAAGCCGAAAATGTCAAACTAACATCTGTAACCGATAATGATGAAAATTTAATTGAGCAAAACCAACAAGTCTTGAAACAGACGAAGAGATGCTTGCCAAAGAAACCGATTGGATCGTAAAAAAAAAATAGAAGAGCCAGTAAAAAAAGAAAAGCTGAGTCTTCTCTAATTATGGATGTTGAGTCAACCCAAATAGAAAAGCAAAACTATCCTGTGGAAAATTCAACCACAAAAAAAATAATAAAACCTCCCCCAGTCATGGTCAGCATGTTAATTAAATTCAGCGAATTATATGACCTAGTCAAAAAAAACCGTTAAAGAAGAATTTACTATAAAACTTCTGAACAAAAAACTTATAAGTTAAATGTTTGTAATAGTGATGACTATCGTGTAATCACAGACACTTTTAACAAACGTAATTTAGTCTGGCATACTTTTCAAGATAAGGAAAACAGACCAATAAAAGTAATAGCAAAGAATCTACATCATTCATGTGAAACTAAAGACATCGTAAATGATCTTAAAATCCAAGGATTTAATGTATTAAGTGTATCTAATAAACTAAAAGGAACCTCTTGATATGTTTATTCTATTTTTTGACCCTTCGGAAAATATAAACAAGTTGTATGAAATTAAGAAATTCTCAATAGTATCGTTGATATAGAACCAATTCGACTACCAAAAGAAATTCCACAATGTAAAAATTGTCAGTCATATAACCACACCAAAAACTACTGCTATAAAGAAGCAAGGTGTGTGAAATGTGCCGGAAAACATAATCACAAGATTGTACTAAGCCGCCAAATGAAAACCCGAATGCTGCAATTGCGGAGGGAACCACCCTGCAAGTTACAGAGGATGTGTTGTTGCAAAAGAATTGCAAAAGTTAAAAAATAAGAAAGCTAAAACGTTCAAATGCCAGCACAAACTCAACGAAAACAAAGCCGAAGAGGTTAATGGTAATGAAGAAGTAAACGTTAGTAAATCAGCCCCAAAACAAGCCTAATTCAAAAAAATCGTATTCAGAAGCTTGTAAGAACATATTGTTCCTAAAGAGAACACTAGAAAAAAAGATATACCAAAAAAAAAATTGCTACAGAAAATAATAAAAATTTACTTGCAAAAATACTTTTAAACTGGAAAATATTGAAATATTTAATGCAAACACTAGAACAACGTTTATTAAACTTAGAAGAAAACTTTAACAGCTTTTTAGATGGAAACAACAATTAAGATAATGGAATGGAATGCCAATGGCCTTCAGAAACATAAAGCGGAACTTTTATCCATACTTATAACAGAAAATATTGATATTTGTTTACTTTGTGAGACACATTCCACAAAGGAATCAAATGTAATATTTGATAACTATACGTTATATCATACTGTCAACCCCATCAGCAACGCTAGAGGAGGGTAGTGCGATTTTAATAAAATCAAATATTGCTCATTATGAGGAAGAAAAAACAAGCAATGAAGAATTTCAAGCTACAACTATCACGGTAACATCAACCAATACAAACACATCTTTCACGTCTGTTTATAGCCCTCCTAAGCCTAAAATTAAGTGTGACCAATATATGGAACTCATAAACAAACACAAATATAAATTTATAATGGGAGGAGATTTCAACGCCAAACATACTCATTGGGGGTCTCGGTTAAAAAACAACAAATGGTAAAGAACTTTATAAAGCGTTGCAGATATCTGGCTGTGATACAATCTCAACCGGCTCTGCAACTTACTGGCCATCCGACCGTACAAAAGGCCTGATTTATTAGATTCTTTATTACAAGTAATAATTCCAAAATCATCAATGCATATTGCAGAAGGTTTTGACTTAAGCTCTGACCACACTCCAATCTTTCTACAACTATTCTGGAGTGTGTATAAAAACTATACCTCCAAAACTTTCAAGCAAACTTACTGACTGGATTACTACAAATGGTTACTAGTGAAAATATAGATTCCCAAACTGAAGTAAATACGATTTTTCGTAAAAAAATGGCAACAAAGCAGATGTCCACGTGAAAAAAATGTTTTAAAATAATACCACCCAAAAACTAAGGAGAGAAATTGCAAAGTTAAAAATAAAAACATAAATCTGTATTTATCTCAGCTTACTTATGACAGTAAAAACAGATTATTTCTCTATGGAAGGCAACGAAACAACTAAGAGGACAGTTTTATCAAACTCTGCTATAAAAAATAACGAAGGAAATTGGGCAAGGACAATTTGGCAAAAGCAAATCTGTTCACAGAATACCTAACTTCAGTCTTCACTACCGATCTCTCAAATACACGTAACCTTGAAAACATAGAAAACAATGATAGGAAAAAATTCCAGAGTGTAACCAATAAGTGAAGTTAAAAGAGAAATTAAGTTCTTGAATGCAAAAAAGTCACCAGGATATGACCTTATACCAGGTGATTGCTAAAACACCTCCCGCATAAAGGTGTAGTTAAACAAACATAATTTTCCAATTACCCCTCCAATTTTACTAAAAAACACATACCAAGCATCTGGAAAGTAGCAGAAATCATAATGGTTCTGAAACCAGGTAAACCAGCCAGATGATGTGGGTTCTTATAGACCTATTTCCTTACTTCCAGTTATTGGAAATATTCGAAAGACTCTTAAGTAAAAGACTGAAATCATTTATCCAAACAAAGGGTTTAATCCCCATCATCAGTTCGGGTTTAGAGAACAGCATTCTACTATAGAACAGATACACCGAATTTCCCATTCAATTGAAATTGCACTGGAGAAAAAAAAAGTTTGCTCAAACTGTTTTCCTTGATGTTTGGAAAGCATTTGATGGTGTATGGCATGATGGACTTCTGCATAAACTTAATGTATTGTTACCAGAACACTACTACCAATTTTTAAATCTTACTTAGAAGATAGAGCGTTTAGAGTGAAATATGAAGACGAGTATCTGGTTTACATCCAACTAAATCAGGCGTTCCTCAGGGTAGCATATTGGGCCCTGTGTTGTACCTTTTATATACTCATGATCTTCCAACAAATATAAATTGTGTTGTGGGTACTTTTGCCGATGATACGGTAATAATATCAACTGGAGATACAAACGAAATTGCAACAGTAAAATTACAAACGGCATTGGAAGAAATAGAAGGAATGGACAAAAAAAAATGGTGAACAACACCAAATCCATACACATCAACTTTACAAATAAAAAAATCGATTAGAAACCAATATATATTGATCATCTACAAATCCCATATAGCAACTCTGCCAAATATCTTGGCATGGAATTTAGACGCAAAACTTCATTGGAAGGAACATATAAAAAAGAAAAAACAAGAGGTGGAACTAAAATACAAAAAAATGGATTGGCTTATTGGTCGTCAATCTAAGCTTTCTGCTCACAACAAAATAATACTTTATAAGCAGGTTCTAAAACCTATCTGGATCTATGGGATCCAGATCTGGGGATGCGCGAAAATTACTCCATTAATATTATTCAAAAATTTCAAAATAAAGTTCTGTGAAACATAATTAATTCCCCATGGTATGTCCGAAATAGTGATATTCACCGTGATCTACAAATTAGCACCGTCACCGAAGAAATAAAACGGTTTGCAGAGGCGCATAGAAACAGATTAATGAGCCACACAAACATGAAAAGTCCAACTCTTTTAAATACTCTAGCTTTGACGAGGAGACTAAACGTTTTAAGCCCCACGACTTGCTTGTGCGCTTACTCAGGAGGAGGTTGTTTCAATAAACTTCTAAGCCGGCTATTTATCAAATTAAAAATATAACTAACAACAAACTGCTAGTTAGTCTCTAAGGACTAGGTGTAGTATAGATTTAAGCTTGTATATAAATAAAGTTTAACAATAAATAAAAAAAAAAAAAAAATTTTAAAGTGTTTCAAAAAAGCGAAGATTTGTTTTTTCTAAATCGTTATTTTGCAACGCTGCAACTACAAATTTGTAAAATAGACAAGACTTCAAAGTTTAATATGCTTTCTACTACGTTGGTATGTCACCTTCCTGTCAAAAGGTTATGGACTCTTAAAAATTGGATGTGTTCTTTAAACAGACGATGGTAAAAAATGGCTTAAGCACAGGCATCCGAAATGTACATGCAAGTTTAGTGTTACGCATATGGTAACTACAGAGTGTTACGGGTTAAGGCGATCAAGATAGTTTATTTTAGAACCTGTAATAATTTTTTGAAAGTCAATCATTCAATTAGAGTTTTTTTTCAAAACTATATTTGACTGTCGCAATTGAATTGGGGTTAAACAAAAATAATTTAGAAATATTGAGGTTAAGAAGAAGAAGAATAAACGTTTTTCTCTAGAAATTATAAACACACTTAATTTTTTAAATAAAACTATAATTTAAATTATAGAAATGTATTATTAATTTGTTAAAAATATTATTGTTTATAATTTATATGCCACCTGCTGTTTTTTTACGGTTTGTTCAATTCGATTGTTAGGAATTCTAGTTCGGGGTAGGGGTATAATGTTAGTTGTTGGCAATAAAGCAACTCAGTACAGGAAATGCATTTCGGACATTTATTATTGTTGAAAGGTATGTATTTTGATTTCTTAGCAATTGCTTTTTTCATGTTTTTTTTTTTTTTTTTTTTTTTTTTCAAAAGGTTTTCCATATAAAATAGATTTATTTTCCATTTATATTATTCTTTCTTATATAGTTTTCCTTGTTAGCCCCCAAAATACAAGGACATGTGATATTCATTTTATATAAAAGGCAAGTCATAAACTTAGAGTAAATTAATGTCATATAGGAAAAGACAAGCTTTTTTCCAGCAATTAGTGTCATTGTTAAAACTACATTTACAAAATTTGTAAGTATGTTAGAAATTTATTCAATTTTTTTTTTTGAAAAAAAGGAAAACCATTGTTTTGTCAAAACTTCTATAGAAATTTTTAGTCAGGATATGACTAACAAATTTATTAGTTGTAAAACAATAAATTTTAAACATTTTAATAAATTAAATTGTTATGTTATAGTTAAGAAAAAATTTATAAAACATTATTTAAAGGTTTTAGCAATTTTAAAATATAAATCTCTTTTTTAAGCTGTCATAATATATTTTGGATGAAATGGATTTTACAATTTAAAATATGTACCTTTGTTGTTAATAATTCGAATGGCTCTGCTGAGATAATAAATAATTACACCATGACGTATGATTAATATTTATTTAATGAACACTGGTATGTATGATGAACAATTATGTTGTACATAGAGAGATATTTCTTGGTCTAAATTTTTCACTGAACTAATGAAATTCTCTTCACAAAGTGAGTGAACAATTTCTTAAATTTTATGAAAGAGCTTCATAATTTTTATGAAAGAATGTTTTACAAAATTTTACATCTGGGGTATGATGTTTTTAATAAGTAAAATGAAAAAACAGCATTAATTTAATTAACGGTTTCAATGGACAAATTCTCAGTGTACTATAAAAACAAGGAATATATTTTCATTAAATCGAATATATTTTTAATGGGAATTATTAAAAAAAAAATTATTTTAAAGATCATTAGTGGTTAATTTATATGCAATTTTTTGTATCTATAAAAAAATAAAAACATTTTTAAAAGTAACAATAATAAAATGTGATTAATATGCGTAAAAAAATAATATTTGTTAAAATATTTATATACATTATGATGTCCCTTAAAAAACCTTTGTCGTTTTTCATTCATTTCACCCTCAGTTTTATGTTTCAAACGGAGGGTGAAATTTTACTTTTTTTCATTATTCATTTAGTGTACACCTTATACCTCGATTTACACTATACTTTTTGAAAAGATTTCACTTTCACACGATTATTTTTTTATTTCTTTAATGTACTTGGCAAAAGAAAAATTTTTATACCAAAATTTCCCATATAAAAACATCCGCCAAATTTTAGTAAGTCGCGAACTTAAACGAATATAAAAAAAAGTGTTTACTTACTTTTTTATGTTAAAAAGTAATTAAAATATATTGATGTGATTGCAAAATTATTATATTTTTATTCAAAAATCTGCAAAAAAAACATTTCAGTGAATTTGCACGTGTAAAGTTCGTGCTCAGTTCATACCCCGTTGGACGAATCTTCGCGAAAGAAAAATTTTGGTACCCATATTGCCCATACTAAGAACATCCGCCAAATTTTGGTAAATCGCGACCTAAAACAAATAGTCAAAAAAAAAAAACAGTATTTTATATATATATTGATTGTGACAGCAAAATTATTATATTTTTGTGCAAAAACCTTAAAAAATTACATTTCACTGAATTATGCGTGTATATAAAGCATGCTTCTTTATGTCATATACGTCGTTAGATGAGTCTTCAAAAAAGCTTTCGTATGATGTGCATAACTTGTATAGTGTAGTGGGTTAAAGTCGAAAATTTTCCAAAAAATCAAAAAAAGTACCTTTTTAAAAACGGTCCAGCTCATGAAAGGCGGCCACTAGACCAAAAAACATTTTGGGAATAGTCATAAAACAAACTAATTCACATTTTCAGAGGGGCACTTTTTAACTTTTTTCGGCGAGTCCCTATAATATACATGACTGTGGTAATTTTAAATAGCTAACATAGCCCGAAATTGTCCACGATCTGAAAAATCAATCACTACTAGATCACTGTTTGCCAATGGTCCAAGAAATAAAGTTCTGGTAAAACACTGATTTACAATGATCTGCCAACTATAGTAAAAGTGCTTTGCCAGTACTTAATTTCAAAATCTATAACGGTAAAAATAATAAAAGCACTGGCACATCCTTGCCAATATCCTTTATTTAAGTCAATTGCAAATTAGGAGGACACACTCAAAAATTAAGTTAGTAATTTTAACTGTTTTAACTAATGTTTTACTAATATTTACTAATGTTTTACTAATTTACTTTATTACCAAAAATTGTGATAGTTGTGCTAAAAAGAACACCATAAAAAAATTAACTGCGTGGTTAAAACAGTTGATATATGTTCAACTATGTCCATATATGCTCAGATATGGTTGCATATAAGCACAAATATGGATATATAAGCTTTATATATTGGCTTATATGGAAGTGTATGTGACTCCATATTAGGATGTCCTTTTAAATAACGGTTTTTCAAATTTCGTTCCAAATGAAATAAACCGATTATTTAATTATTTGTTTGTGCCGAAAATGGCACATTTTGAAAAAAAATGTATTATTATTAAAAATTCCCATAATTTGAAGTTTCGTAAAAATGTACTTTTTATTTCAATTGTCTATTTAATATACTCAAAATTATTTAGATATGGATTCCTACTTCATCGGATATCATTAACCCACTTTAGCCAGGAATCCAAAATGACCCACGAATTTGATAAAAATGCAGAAAACGTCTTTTTTTAAAATTTTTTGCAAATGCCTAATTTACAGATGTCGATCGCCTATTTAAAAACAATATAGTTGTTATTAAAGAAAAAACAAATGATAAAATGATAATTCGAGTTTGTTTTTGGATCGATTCCTTTGTAGGACATTTTATAACAATAGCTTATTTTGGCAAAAATATAACAAAATTTTGATGTTTTCATCAAAGTTTGCATAATTTTGGTAAAATGTCGCTTAAATTTATGAAGTCTATAATTATCTTTATTGTTATTTAAAAAAAAATTTAACCCATAGTGGGCTGGGCACAAAAAGACCCATGAAATTTAAATGAAACTTAATTTAACTATAATTATATTAATGTATTATATTATAATTATAAAAATTGTAAAGCTTTTAAATTTATAAAAAAGGCTCAATTTGATAAAAAAAAATTATTATTTTATGTATCTTGATCCATATAGGATTAATTTTTTCACTTATAGCCAAAAAATACGCACTAGGAAATTTACAGAACAACACATGTAATAATCTTCGGAAAAATATCACATACATTTGATGAGACTATAATTATATTTAGATTAAATTAGATCAGAAGGCACTATGCACCGCGACCAATGTAGGTCTTTTGTGCTGCATAATTATATTTACTTTTGTCCAAAAAAAAAAATATTTAACCTTTATTCGCACTGGGACCAAAAAGACCCATGAAACTTAATTAAAACTGCGACTTCAAGATTAAAATGGATCACCGAAATTTAAATGGATCACCGAAATTTTTGTTCCACTTGATAAAAATTAGTATTTTATGTAACTTAATCCATATAGGATTAATTTTTTCTCTTTTCAATAAAAAAAATACCCACTAGGAAGTTTACAGAAAGATTTTTAAAGTTCTTTAAAATTAATTTAAAAAAATACATATTTGTTTAACAGATATGGACGCTTAAATACGACTACTTTTTTTAGATTTTAGATTTATTTTCATATTTTAAAAGCGATATTTTCACAATCGTTAAAGCTAACAACCCAAAACTTGTACGATGACATATTTATATTCCACTTACCTTCAATAAAGGTAAAATTTGAAGGGTTAAATTGAAGGGGGAAGAGCTCGAATATTGAATATTTTTTGATGGTTTTATATGTAATGAGTCAATTGATAAATAATTAGTTTTTGCTTTTGTTTTAAACTTTATTTTTTATAGAAATTACAGATACAAATTAATACAAACTAAAGTTTTTTTTAATGTTTTCTTCTTCAAGATTTAATTCATACAAAATGACAACTAAGGTAAAAATTCACTGTGGACTCACCACTAATGCCAACTATTTTTCAAAAAAGTCGCAACATCGATTTAAAATCGCTATAAAATCTGTTTTTTAGCGTAGTCGGCAATAGAGGAATGCAGTTCACAACAATAATTGTGCTTGGCGATGCAATACCAACCGAAAAGTCACGACATCTGAACCATATACAAGCTCTGTCGTTTTGGCCAAAGAGACTCCGCGACGCATTAAAATCAGTAGGTCCGTTGAAACTTGGCTCGAAAGCCAAAAAGTCAAATCGTGGACGTAAGCCAATTAAGTCAGTCGTTTTGACATCGTCAGAAAATGTGTCTGAGCAACGTGATAAGGCTGAAAAGAAGCGGCAAAGTTTATCGGAGAAAGACGACACACCAGCAGCAAAGAAGAAAAAAGGTCGTGGCAAATCAAAGACTCCACAAAAGAGAATACCGTCTACGAACGAAAATGTCGCGGAGGAAGATTATAATTTTGCATAAAAAATATGCCCCAGAAAGAAAATCGCCGAAACACAGCCAATTGTATTGTTTGTGATCGAGGTGTTCACTTGAGTTGTGCCTGAGCAAACCCGAACACTTTCACGTGCCTTAACTGCGATTCTCAATAATTTTTATCGATATTTTTGGCTTTATTCTATTCATTATAATATATTCTTTCATTTTCATTAACAAATAAACGTTTTCCAGCAGTAAAATAAATTTTTTATCGATTTACAAAACTGTCCAATTATATCGCCAATTGATATAAAGTGTACAATTTTAACAATAAGGTCAAATTGCTGGTACCAAAAGAAAGGTTATTTATCATACCATAAAATCAAGCTTTGAAATTTTTGGAGTTTCTGGACAAAAAAAGTGTGTTCAAGAATACCCCGACCCTCACCTACATTATTCATTATTTTAAACTGAATTTGGCAAAGGTTAGAGATTTTACTGTCCCAAGTAAAAAAAAATATGTTGGGCATCATCAAATTATATATAAATTAGATATGCGATCAGATCAAACATGATATGAGAAATAAGAACATATAATTTTATATAAAATACATCAAATGTAGTGAATTCCAGGGACCGTAATCATTATGAGTTTTATAATAAAAATTACACAATAATGATTATGTTATGAGTTTTACGGATTTTCTTCAATGGTAATGATTATTTTTGAGTAATAATAAAAAAAAATCAGCAATAATCATTATTTTTGAGCAAAACAAATAAAAATCATAAATAATGATTATTTTGAGTTTTATTTTTTTTGCTCAAAAATAATGGTTATGGCTGATTTTTTTTATTATTACTCAAAAATAATCATTACCATTAAAGAAAACTTTAAAAATCAAAAATTTAAAAATCATAACGGATATGCAAGATTGTCAAAAAATAATAATAATGGTGGCAATAAATTTTGTTTATGTCTCTCTAAGTGATTGATTTTTTGATTCAAAAAAACGAGCAATAATCATTATTTACGGTCCCTGGTGAATTCTATACAATTGTATCGAATTTAATGTAATTCTATACAATTGAATACAATTTGATGTTCTAATTCCATACAAATTTTTGTGTATGGAATTAGATATAATTCGATATTATTATATAACAGTTGATACTAACAGGTTCTAGTTTATCATAAAATTATATCCAATTATATATAATTTCGTAAACTAATATTTATGAATAGTCCCGTTTAAAAAAAGTTGTATTTAGCTTTTTGTAGTCATATCAACTTTTGTATGACGCAATATGCAAAGAAGTGATTAATTTAGAAGTTGTTCCATTTATGTTTGCTGGAAATTCATTACTTTGTATTAGAAAAAGACAAAATCTAGTCTGTATTTATTCACTTAGAATACTATGTAGGTAAAGACCATTGCAAATGTAGTTAAACACAAATTAATGGATCATTTTATTCAGGAAAACATAATCTTTAAGAATATTGTTCGAAAACCACCCTTGTAGAAATTGAAAAGATTAAAAAAATAAATATTAAATGGTTTAACATTTATTTATGTGAAAAGTCTATGGAAAATTAATACTTGCAAACTTTATATTAAAAAAAAGAAAAACAATATACAAATATACATAATACATAAATACAATTTATAGAAACAAAATGTATAGAAATAAAACATTAAATATAATATATATACGAAAGATCAATGTAGGCGTATAAGTTGTTAAATTCATCACATATTCTGCGGATGGAATCAAAGTCTGCATAATTTGTTCGGAAGTATTGGAATTTTAGGGGAATGTAGTATCTCCATTTAATAAATTAGCATAAAAGATATATTTAACACCAACCTCCTACTTTTGAGAGTGGGAAGCTTGATAAGTGCTAAGCGACTCTCATATGATGGCATATTGATATACGGATTCCATGGAAGAGATCGAAGACAGGACCAATAAAAATTGTTTCTGCACAGCTTCGATTTTGTTTATATAGGTTTCAATCACATACGACGGAAGCGTATTCTAAAATGGCTATAGCGAGAGTAGTAAACAATTGCTTGATTAGATATGGTTCATTGAATACTTTTCCCCAACGTTTAATGAAACCTAAAACTCCTTTTGCTTTGTTTACAGTTTGCGATATATGTGAATGAAATGAGAGTTTATTTTCTAGTAATACTCCAAGATCAATGAATGTCCTCTGCATTTTAAGTTGATAACCATCTAATGCGTAACTGCAAATTATTGGACTTCTTCTATGAAACACCAATATGCATGCATTTCAATAAATTTAGTTCTAAGAGGTTTACTTAGCACCAGCGAAGAAAACTATTCAGATAATCTTGGAGTAAGAAACATAAGTTTGAATTGTCAAGAGCTATACATCGTCAGCATACATTAATATAGTCGAATGTGTAATGCATGAAGGAAGATCATTTATAAACAAAAGGAATAATATGGGGCCTAAATGGCTGCCTTGTGGAACACCGGATAAAACAGGAATAATTTTGGACTTGTGATTATTATATACGATGCATCGATTTCTATTTTTAAGGTATGTATACATCCATTTTAAAAATATAGGTGTGAATCCGATTTTGTACAATTTATTTAGCAGGAGATTATGATTAACTTTGTCGAATGCTTTACTGACAAAGTTAATCTTCTCAAACTGGTTTCGTTATACACTCAGCTAGATTTACAACATCACTACGTTATTTGACGAGTAATTTTTATGTGTAACATAGTGTTAGTAATATGTCAAATAAAAACTTTAATTTTTAATATACTGTTTTTTCAAAAATAAAATATATTTTCGGCCAAATTAGGCACGGTTAACGTTTTCCACACAAAAAAAACAACTATTCGATTTGGAACCATTTGTAATAAAAAAATCAACAAATTGTTTTTTACGGGACATCCTAATATACATGAATGTTTGTGTGTTAATTATATTTAACATGATAATCAATGTAAACCACTGAAGTATACTTAACATTTATTAAATATATTATATGAACACATACAATAATAATAAGCAGACATACAATTAAGAGTATAAATATTGTTATTGTTATTTTTATTTTTTTATTTTATTAAAAAGAGAACAATAAGGAAAGTTAAAAAAAAATATGTATATATGTATGTACATATGTAAGTATATAAAAGTCACATATAAACGAAATGAGAAATAAGCCAATAATAGTGCAATTACTAAAATTAAATGTAAACCCACAGAGTGCATAACACGTACACAGAAAAAAATATTTTCCAATTTTTTTCAATTAAATTGATTTGTTGAACATTTATTTTTAAAACGAATTGAAACAATTATACAATTGATCAAATTCGCAACTTGCTTGAAATTTTCTATTTTATCGCTTAAAAGCAATTGATAAAAAAACAGGTAACAGCAACATATTGTTGTTGTTTTTTGTAATATTTATTTATGTTGTTGTTTTTTATAAATGTTTATGTGTTAGTAATAAATACATATTTTAAATTTATTTTAAAAATATTGTTATAAATTCTCATTTGCTTTATTAGTTTATTAATTTAAATAATTTAATTTCAATAGTTATATCTGAATATTTATTTATTCTTAAATTAATAAAATTTATAAGGAAATTTTTAAGTTAAATTTTGTTTAAAAAATGTAGTCATTATTAAAACAAAAAATGCCAAAATAAATTAAAATTTTTTTTTTTTAAAAAATCCAATCTCAACAAAAAGGCTAATTTATGCAAAAAAAAAATAAAAATCAAAATTTTTTTTTTGCCTAGTCCCTAATTTCTGTCAGCAATTTGTTCACGTAAATCTGAATAAGTCTATTAATTAGATAAGAATTATACTCATTAAAATCAAATTTATAAAATTCAAGCTATACAAAAATACATTTGGTATGACAACAAGGCCTTTTTATAAGGTGCAAGTTATTGATCAATCCAACCAATTGATTTTTAATCAAATTAATATACATTAGACCCGACGCGCCTCTTATGGAGCGTAGAAAAGTAAAAGAGTGGCCCTCTGAAAATGTGCTAAGTTTGTTTTGTGACTATTCCCAAAATATGTTTGGTCTAGAGGCCGCCGTTCATGAGCTAGACCATTTTTAAAAAGGTATTTTTTTTGATTTTTTTGGAATATTTTCGACTTTAACCTTCTACACTATACAAGTTATGAATATCATATGAAAGCTTTTTTGAAGACGCGACTAACGACGTATATGAAATGTAGAAGCATGCACTATATGCGCGCGGAATTCAGTGAAATGTAATTTTTTTTAAGGTTTTTGCCACAAGAATATAAAAATTTTGCTGTCACATCAATATATTTTAATCCCTATTTGACATAACTAACAGAAGTTATAAAATTTAATAAATTTGTCGGATGGGCAGTATGGGTATCAAAATTTTCTTTCGCGAAGACTCGTCCAACAGGATATAAGACATTAGTGAGCATGCACTTTACACGTGCAAATCCGTGAAATTTTTTTTTTTCAGATCTTTGCATAAAAATATAATAATTTTGCCAATCACATCAATATATTTTAATCACTTTTTCACATAAGTGAAATATTAAGTGAGATAGTGATTAAAATACTTTATTGATGTGATTGCAAAATTATGTTATTTTTATGCAAAAATCTTAAATAGAGCATATTTCACTGAATACCGCCTTAATATAGTGCAAGCTCATTGATGTCATATAAATATATGATGTGATTGGAAAATTTTTTTATTCAAAAATCTGCAAAAGAACAACATTTCACGGAATTGCACGTGTAAAGTTCATGCCCACTAATGTCTTATACTCCGTCGGACGAGTCTTCGCGAAAGAAAAATTTTGATACCCATATTGCCCATACTAAAATATCTGACAAATTTTGTTAAATCGCGACCAAAAACAAATAGTCAAAAAGAAAGAGTATTTTATAACTTCTTTTAGTTATGGCAAATAGTGATTAAAATATATTGATGTGACAGCAAAATTTTTATATTTTTGTGCAAAACCGTAAAAAAATACATTTCACTGCATTCCGCGCTTATATAGTGCATGCTTCTTCATTTCATATACGTAGTTAGTCGAGTCTTCAAAACTGCTTTCATATGATATTCATAACTTGTATAGTGTAGAAGGTTTAAAGTCGAAAATTTTTCAAAAATCAAAAAAAGACCTTTTTTAAAAAAAAGTCCTGCTCATGAACGGCGGCCTCTAGAACAAAAATATTTAAAACATCTAATTCACAATTTCAGAGCGGGACTTTTTTAACTTTTTTCGGCGAGTTGCTCAATATACGTATGTAACATTAGGGGTGGGGCGATTAGTATGAAAGGAAAAAAATCTTAATAGGCGCTTCGCGTTTTCTGATATTGGGATTGTATTGAGCAAAAAGTCCACTAGACCATACGTCTATGGTGAAAATCAAGCTTCCATATGACTTTTGACATTGACTTTACGGCAAAAAAGTCCTATTTTGAAATTAAAAATTAGCCCCTTAACCCCACCCACAATACGATTGATGCATTAATCTGCTAGAGAATCTTCCAAGAAGAGGACTGATATCATAATCTTGGATAAGCTTCTCCGACTTCCTGAGATATGTCTATCCCACACATTGTTACTTTCACAAAATACGGCTAAAAAGTCAAAATCTGGAAGTTCGATTTTCACTTTAGACGTATGGTTCAGTGGGCTTTTTTGCTCAGTACAATCCCAAGAATCAGAAACGCGAAGCGCCCATTACGATGTTCAAATCGCCCCACCCTAATGTAAATACATAGGAAACATAAAGGTATACAATACTGAGCCATTTCTAATCAAATTTGTATACAAATATAATAAAAACTATAATCAAATGTGTATTTAAATTTAATTGAAAACAATTCAGTAAAAGTGCTATCAGTTTTTAATTAAATGAGTACTTCTCGTTGTTGGCTAAATTTCAGCAATAATAATAATTGAATCGGCTGTTTTTCGTGATTGAAATGAGGTTTTTATTTTTGTTTGTAGGTAGGCAAATTGATAAGTAATTTAAGTTTTTTTTATGAACTGAAAGCAATATAAATTGCATTTATTTTTGGTAATTTATTAAAATTTATGTTATGTTAAATTTTCATTGAAAGACAATAAACAAAAAAAAATATGCTAAGTAAAATTTACATTGATGAAATTTTGGAAAACAAATAAGCTTTAAGTATAATTCTTAAATAAAAAGGA
This sequence comes from Delia radicum, assembly GCA_021234595.1. NCBI lineage: Eukaryota > Metazoa > Arthropoda > Insecta > Diptera > Anthomyiidae > Delia > Delia radicum. The sequence goes on along the minus strand of CM037854.1, from coordinate 94,409,557 downwards.
AACATTACAAAAACACTTAGAATTTATTTTGGCATCTGGAGATCAATTTGGCTATATTTATTAGATATGGCAATATCGAACAACATAAAACATTATGGTGGTAAAGTTACTTGTGATTTTTATTTTGATGTTATTTAATTAATAAAAATATTATAAAATTTTTGGTGAAAAAGGAAAAATTATAAAGAATGTAAGTAATATCTATTACATAAATACAAAAACCTAAATTCTAATTGTATAGTTTTTTTCAGGCACAACATGTTGGATTTATTATGATGCATAGTTTGAATCTTCTAAGACTTTGGACATCGTGTTCTCATCATGGATAACTGCAAAAATGTGTACTTGGTTTGTTAAATTAATAAATAATTTATAAAATATATTTTTTTGGAGTATTTTTTATTTACAAAAGTAAATAGTTATTCAACCTGGAAACCATTACAATATTATAAAAAAAATAACTTCAACTTATTTGCATATAATTATATCACTTCGAACAGTTAGCTAAGCGCCTTGACAAATTTGTTGTTAAAAAAAAAAAAAAAAAAAAACAAATATTTTTCTCGTTTTAAGTAAATAAAAATGCAACCGGTGATTGCCACCATCCACAT